>CM036753.1:46107978-47320478 GCA_020796225.1 Arion vulgaris | reverse complement strand
TGAAAACAAATTGTAAAAAATACTTAGAAATGAAGGATAGTAATGTCAGAGTTGTGGAAATTAGGGATTTTGTGAAAATCAATATAAAAATGTTGAAAATATCCCACGAGAACAAACAAGAAAATATGTGACTGGAGAAGTCAAGAGATCGATGGTGTCAAAGAATTTTTAAATATAAACAATTGTTATACTACGAGTCGTATAGGTTAATACGATGTTAGGTCCACATTTTCCATTCACAGTCCTCCCACGATGGGTGATGTGGTCAACATCACTCCTGCCGCTTTTACTTCCCATTGCTCAGTTGAGGCTCAGTCGAACGGAGAGCCGTTACGGTCGGAACAAATTCCATACCCAATGTGGAATTAATCACGGACCACTAGCGAGTTCACTAACAACTACACTACTGCGGCTGTCTGTTAGAGGATTGTATGAAAAAGATCAAACTGGAAGAACGGGGAGACTAAACGCGATCAAATTTGGAGGAATGTTTCAAATCAGTGCTTCTCAAAATTTCTGATTGACAACACAATTTATCAAACTTGTAGTATGTTTCTAGCAACATGTTGAAATGTAGTATATGTTTGGTCAAGTCTAGAAGTATAGAAAGTAAGTTGAATGCATTAAAAAATAGATGTCTGTGGACAACAAAACTGAATATAAAATAGGACGAATTCAGGATAAGTTATGAAATCAGAGACATTTTTGATCAATCACTAGGTACAACTGTTATAAGAAGGTGGAGATATGTTGGGTATACCACGAGACGAAATTAGGAAAGTATACCAAAGCAGGCATTGAAGTAGGTTCAAGAAAGAGAGGACTATCTAGGGATAAACTGAAACAAACTTTGCTGAGAGAAGCAAGAATATCGGACTTAATTTCATTGAAGAGACGGAGTGAGTTGTCCAGGACAGAGTGGTATCTAGAAATTACTTGCAGGCTTTATGTAACGTATAAGCCCGCCTGCCCAGCGTGTTTGTAGCGCGTTGGACGACCGGTGACAAGCCTCATGTGAGTGCGGTACAATTCCGCGGGCGCTGGCAGACAAGCCACAGGTTCTCCAGATTTACGGTGCTCGTGGAACCGAACCGAAGGGTTACGATGTCCATGGCACCGAGCAGAATAGCTGAAGGCTCAAGTGCTTCTGGATTTAAAAAAAAAATGTAACGTATAACGATACTAGAGGAATATAGATTATATATATGTATATATAAAGTCTAGAAATCTGACATGCTGGTTTAGAACTATGAAAAGTGGAGTTATTTTGTAAAAGTTGTACACTCTGAAATCAAGAAATACTCGCTTTTAAAGATGTTGTGGTGGTCGATGAGGTTGGTTACTATTATGATAGTGTGAGCATTGAGATATAACGTAAACTGGGATTTAAAGGATGATAGAAGAAAAACGTATTGCTCAAAATGGAAATATATTTAAATATAGGGATACAATAGACTATGTACTTATGGGTGGGACAGGTTCGCCTAATACATAGAGCGTTTGTGAATCGGATATAAAGGGGTTTCTGGTTTTAACCCTGCACTCGGCATTCCACAAGTGAGGAGAGGAATTGGTCCTCATGCCTCCTGCACACTTGACCCTAGAAATGTATAACGACGGTCACTTAATACCCAAAAGTCTGGAAAGACTGAGACTTTTTAGCCTATAGGCATCATGATGTAGTTGCGTCGATCTTGATATGTAAAAATTATTAATCTTGTATAATATAGAAGACAGATTGTCAAATAAAAATGGCATTCTATTTAATCACGTTAACTAAATAACGTTTTCTACATAGGAACATAGACTAGATTATATAGGATAGCAACGATCGCTGAATGTAGACGGTTTAGTCCGATATGTTAGAACCAAGAGATATATTGATAATGACCTTCCATCACTCTCAGTTGTATGCCACGGATCCCGATTCGTCTGACTAATGAAGTAAAAAATCGACATGATCTCCAATATGATGAAACATAGATAAACTTATATATAGATCTTAAAAAGGTATACAGCCGTAGAATCGACTTGATTGCACCTAGTTTTACTCCAAATAACTCGGTACCTCACCGCAGAAATTGCACGCCGCCTGCTGAGAGTATTGTACAAAGTCAGAATTCCGTAGCTCCGGCAACAATCCTAGAGACCTCTGGATAAAATGTACATGTGAACAGAACAGCGTGGTCCGGATTAGAATCCGTGCCCTTCGGAATGCAAGGAAAGTGACTTAACCACAGCTTCTTGAAGATAAACACATATTTTTATTCACAAACTACATATTTTTATTCACCCACAATAAACACACATTTTTATTAACACACTATAAACACAATTTTTATTAACACATTATAAACACACATCTCGAGACTGTTAAAGAATCACGAGTCCTATCTGGGGTAGATGACTTCACAGCACACGGTACTGTACCTACTGTGACTGATATTTGAAAGTAAACTTTGTTGTTCTACTCCATCAGATAGATTCGTCATAATACTGAATAGAAATGATAAACTGGATATTTCACCAACCTTGAAGAGGTCATTATAAACACCTCAAAGTTCACTAATTTGAAATGAAAATTATGAACTCCTAGAGATTCACCACATAATGAAAAGTAACAGGAAAAGCTCAACCTGAAAAGCACTCCAGGAAATAGCCAACTTCAGGAAAAAGTACAAATTCCAAGAGGAAATAGCCAACTTCAGGAGACAAGTACAAATTCCAAGAGGAAATAGCCAACTTCAGGAGAAAAGTACAAATTCCAAGAGGAAATAGCCAACTTCAGGAGACAAGTACAAATTCCAAGAGGAAATAGCAACTTAGGAACATCAAATTCCAAGGGAATAGCCAACTAGAGACAAGTACAAATTCCAAGAGGAAATAGCCAACTTCAGGAGACAAGTACAAATTCCAAGAGGAAATAGCCAACTTCAGGAGAAAAGTACAAATTCCAAGAGGAAATAGCCAACTTCAGGAGACAAGTACAAATTCCAAGAGGAAATAGCCAACTTCAGGAGAAAAGTACAAATTCCAAGAGGAAATAGCCAACTTAAGGAGAAAAGTACAAATTCCAAGAGGAAATTCTCCAACCTGAAAAGAAAAGTACGAACTCCAGGAGAAAACTCACCAACCTCCGGAGACAAGTACCAAACTTCAGGAGAAAATTCACCAAACTGAAGAGAAAAGTACCAACTTTCAGGAGAAAATTCATCAACCTGAAGAGAAAATACCAACTTCCAGAGAAATTAATCAACCTGAAAAAAATACCAACTTCAGGAGAAAATTCACCAAACTGAAGAGACAAGTACCAACTTCCAGAGAAAATAAACCAAACTGAAGATAAAAGTACCAACTTCAGGAGAAAGTTCACCAAACTAAAGAGAAAAGCACAAAGTCCACCGTCTGGTTTCAAGAAGCAAAAATACAAACTTGTACTTTCTTGACTATTATAAAAATAACTTTATTACAACTATATCATATATACAAAAATTGTTAACATAAAGTAATAGTGCAAGAACGTGTGAGCTAATACGGTGTAAAAAAAACTACAACTGGTACTTAGCGCTTCTGCCTCTGCCTGGTAGTTGTTTGAAAACTTGATTTTGTGGCAATCGATTTTGTGACTTTCTCTTTCTTTGAGAGTTTAAGCACTATTTCTCCTCCGCCATCTCTGATTGCGTCCTGCCGATCCATCGGTGTACACATGTGTCCACTCATTTTCAGGGTACTCAGTCTCTATGAATGTTTCTGTACCTACTCTTCTTTCACAGTTTTCTTTCTGCCCTTTTTAGGTATACCTGGGATTGATTTCCTTAATTCTGGCATATTGATCTTCCACGGCGGGCTCTTATCAGTTACCTGTATCAATTTGGGTTTGCACTTTGCAAAGACCGGATGGCGTTGTGTCAGTGCTTTGACACTTTTTGCGAAGCTGGTTCTTTTTAGCCTGTTCCTTCCTAGTCTGTTCATCCTGAGATACATAGGGTGGGAGTTAAGCAGTTTCAGTTTTTCTGACAGTATCATAACTTTCCTGTCTCTGCGGTCTGACATAGGTTGGAGACCTATGATTGTTTCCATCGCCTTGATATTCGTGGACTTCATGGCACCTGTGATAGATAATGCGTGCAGCTCGATTCTGACTTCTGCTCACTTTTGCGAATTGCTTATTGGATGCAATGCTCCATGCTGCAATGGCGTACTCCAGGTCAGGTAGCACTCTTCCAGAGTTAGTGTCTTGAGGACTCTGGTGTTTGCGCCCCACGTGGATCCTACGAGTCTGCTCATCATGTTGAGAATCTGCTGTGCTTTTGTCGTAGCATTGTCTATTTGGGCGCACCATGTCAGTCTTCTGTCTAGTGTGACTCCCAGGTACGTTGGGTTTTTGCTTTCCGGAAGGTCTTGCCAAGTGACTTTAAGATTCAATAATCTAAAATAGAACGAATTCAGGATGAGTGATGATATCAGAGAAATGTCTGGTCAACTTCTAGTAACAACTGTTATAAGAAGGAGAAGATGGAGATATATTGAACGCACCTTGAGAATAAATGATCAAAGAATATTAAACAGGCACTGAAGTGGAATGAAAAGGGTTCAAGAAAAAGAGGACGACCTAGGGAGACCCTGAAACGAACTTTATTGAGTAAGGCAAGAAATATCTGTCTCAGTTCCATGGAGGAGACTGATCGAGTTGCGGTATGGAGAAATTGCTTGCAGGCCCTATGTAATCCTATAATGGTACGAGAGGAAATATATTATTATGAGCATTAAAGAAAACTAGAAAACTTATTATACAAATATGTGTAATACAGAAAGTGAAAACGAATATAAAAGTACACGTTTTTTTAGAACATTCATTTTTTGCTTTGCAAAGCATATGAATTATGGACAATTACACAAGCATTACGGAATAAAATCAAATGTTTTAAAACACGTTACTTCTGAACAAAATTCTTATACCACCATAAAGAAAAAAAAAATGGATAATATAGACGTACTTCTTCTTTGAACGCTTCATATCGACAACTTGTTAACCACTCTTTGTGATTTGTATGTGATCCCAACCTAAGAGCGATTGTACGTTGTGCTAGTTATGCGTCTACAAGTAGGCAAGTACATCCGATTTCTGTGACTTTTTTATTTACTAGGGTAGCTTTCCTAGGCCCCTACATCAGTCGCCTCTCACGACATGCCTTCTTGGATGCAGTATTACTATTCTATGCTCCCCGGCAACACACAGCCCATACTTAATATAAGATCTAAAAAATCAATGATGACTGATAAACAATATAATGTCTCGAAAAGAAAAATATTTTAGTCATTAAGTGATAATGCGGGGCATGGTTTCTGGGGGATAAGGCAGATGACGATCAAGACGACAGCGCAATATGGTATTAAGGAAACCTTGAAAATGTCCATGGTGAATCTGAAATAACTGATCAAAGATCGTGTTATTTACGCGAGAGGAGATGAGATCGGCGTTCTGAAATGGAAAATTTACATTAAAAGGGAACATAACACAATTTTGGGAAACAACTTACTAATGCATTAATTCTTTTATTTCTTCTTACCTTTCAACTCCCAACGGAACACAGGTCTTATACAAACTTTTTCTAGCTCTTCCTCTCTCTGCCATCCCTTCCAATTCTTTCCATGTTTTACTTTTCTATCCTTTTTATATCAGTCTCCAGCGCTCTTCTCCAGGTATGTCTAGACCTTCCCCTTCTGGCTCTTTTCCTTTGGGTTATGCACTAATTGATTGAGCATAAATGCTAACCAAAGTGTAACAATAAGACACAATATAGTTTGAGCGGATGCTCCAGAGCTCCTTCAATCTAACATTATACTATTAGTGTTAAACATAAGCAATGAATAAAATACATGCACAAAAATAACACATGTGAAATTGGACTCTCTGCGATAGGTCACCAACAAAAACATGAAGTAGAGAGTCACAAATAGCAGCATCAGAGAGAAGGTTGGAACAAGACCCTGCTTGAATTACATGAGAAAAAAAAAGAATGAAATAGTTTGACCGCTCAGTAAGACTTCAGTCAGACGACACCGTCTATAACGCCTTTCACAACAGAACATCAGGATGAAAAGTGAGGTGAAGACTAAGGAAAAGATGGATAATGGAATGTCTAAATTTGTGACTTAACATGTAGTGAGCTCGATCACAACCCAAGATTACTTGGGTCAAACTCTGTGGCAGGCACATTGGAAGCAAATTTGTTCCCGTAGATGTGAGCTTGATCACAATCCAAGATTACTTGGTCAAACTCTGTGGCTGGCACATTGGAAGCAAATTTATTCCCGTAGATGTGAGCTTGACCACAACCCAAGATTACTTGGGTCAAACTCTGTGACTGGCACATTGGAAGCAAATTTATTCCCGTAGATGTGAGCTTGACCACAACCCAAGATTACTTGGGTCAAACTCTGTGGCTGGCACATTGGAAGCAAATTTGTTCCCGTAGATGTGAGCTTGACCACAACCCAAGATTACTTGGGTCAAACTCTGTGACTGGCACATTGGAAGCAAATTTATTCCCGTAGATGTGAGCTTGACCACAACGAAAGATTACTTGGGTCAAACTCTGTGGCTGGCACATTGAAAGCAAATTTGTTCCCGTAGATTTTTACAAATGGTAACTATAGACCTCACCGTATAGAAAACAATGGCAAACTACTGAACCTATAAGTAGGGACTAGAAAATCAACGATTCGTTTACAGTGGTTGAGGGTGACATCTTGTAAAAGAATGTGCCCGATTTTCATTTTCACATCATGCCCCCAAAAAAATCATAAATCCGCCATTCGAGAAGCGCAATGTAAACACAGAAAGCGACGACACTGGATTACAACATTGGTAGCTGTGTGACGGCAAAAGAAGAACTTGAGTGGAATTAACTTTGAGAAAGCCAGATTGAGAGACGAATGCAGAAAATAATCATAGAAAAATATATCATGAATTATTTATTCATCTACTGAGCGATAAAAATTAATACAATAGACAAAAAGATATATAAATTGTTAAACAAAGGTTTAATCTGATTAAATACACTTTCAACTCGTGAATAATTTATAAGCGAAAAATTAGAAGTAATAGCATAGGCAAATATTTAAAAAGAGTTAATGGAGAGAAACGACATCCTAATAAAAAGCTGTGAGAAAGCAATCTCTGCGATTCAGTTGTTTTTTTTACTTAATATTCTATGTAAATTTTAGAAAAAGTGTAACAAAGACATTGTCAATATAAATCATATTTTCTTAAAAAGCTGGTTTTGAATGAAAATGACAAAACATGTATGCCATGCTCAATAAAATCTGGAAAGTAAAGAATTTAATCTTAAAACAAAATTTAAAATATAAACAAGCGATATCTTCCGGGTGTTATTATAATGTAGGGAGTGCTGGAAAATGACCCACAACATTATACACAAGTTGGAGACATTTGACAATAAATGTTTTAGAGAGGTATTCTGCACATTTTCTGGAGAAATATTTCAGTAAAGAACAGCTTTTTCTTCTTCTTCGAACGTTCCATATCGACCACTTTTTAACCACTCTATGTGATTTATATGTGATCTGAGTCTAAGAGCGATTGTACGCTGTGCCAGTTATGCGCCTACAAGTAGGCCAGCACATCCGATTTCTGCGATACTTTTTATTTACTATGGTAAGTTCCTTAGGTCCTACAGCAGTCGCCTCTTACAACATGCCTTGTAGGTTGCAGTGGTACTATTCTTTGCTGCGCGTCCCGGCACCACAGGGGCGGAACCTATTGTTTCAAACCCAAGTATGTAGAAGATAAGCGTGCCAATTCCTTTCTTCACTTGTGGGACGTTAGTAACTTGAATTGAACCCCCATCCCATTGTTTTGTTCGATTTGAAAAGGGATCTCTCTATATGTAGGGGTAATCTGTGCCCACGCTGTGGTGAAATAAAGAATGGATAACATCTAGGGCGACATTTTATACAACCTCTTGACTCTTCACACAATTTTAATATTATATAACTTGCAGTTCCATATTATATTTATTCATGTTATATTCCATTCTTATGCTTCTTAGTACTTTCTCTTCCCATGCTTTGTAATCTATATGGGTATATGTTGCATGTATTCAAGTTATATATTTACTAGATGTTTCATTGTTTCTTTTCCTTTCTATTTCTAGTTTTTATGTGTTTTTTGTGTTACATTTATTTCGTTATTCGTTTTTATTCCAGATTTTCCTTAGATACGTTTGTATTTGGTCGTCCATTTGTGTTTCATTTTAATTTGTCACTCCTGTTTGTTCGTTTGCTTGATAAAGGCCTTGTTGGTCGAAACGTTGCTGTATTTTGTCATTGTTTTTGTAATTTGTAAAACTACAGTACTTTGTAATTACGTGTTTTGCCAATCAAATAGTTTTACTGCAGTTCCATATATATATATACTGCATATTATATTTAGACTTTTAAAAGCTGATGTTGCTTTGCCAATTCGTATCATAATTTCTTTTTAACATTTCCTGTGCAATTACAATTGCTACCTAAATCCTAACTAAAGGTTTTAAGGCCAGCTTGGACAAACATTCTCGGTGTGCAGACTGTACTAGTCTGATCTACAAGAAACCATGATCCTCTACTTGGGGATCTCTAAGTTACAAGTACATCTGAAGTAGGAGTACAATGGATAGACAGTCAATGGATAGATCTGACCTTCTGAACGCCCTTATCGAGTGTGGCTACAAAGCGGACTTTCGTCTAAATCAATCTACATCCACAGCTATATCGCAGGAGCGTGGATTGAAGATTTGAATGGCAAGAAAAGAGCAAGACTACAGGCATATGAGCAGGCTCGTAAATCAACATCGAACTGGTACAGTTAGTTGCTGGACGATGTTGAACATATTCCGAACATTGAAGCATCTATGTACATGTCCGAAGTGCACTGAAGATATTCCAAACTGAAACTGAAAAAATATTTTGAAAGCATAGAATTACATAATAGTTTGTCATTGCTTTCTGAACGGTGAAGTCTATTTTTATCGTTCGTAAAAATCCAAAGGGAACTAATTTGCTTCCAAACTTGACCGTCGCCAGTTTAAACCAGGTAAGCTTGGGTTGTGGTCGAGCTCATTACAGCTCTACAGACGCTCACTTTAAAAAAAAATCCGTAATCTACATATACTTTGTGATAATTTTACTTTACTTAGGGCTTCCCATTGGAAAGCAAGATAGCAAAACAATGTCAAATCGACAACTTACGCAATGCAGATGCTAATATGTGAACCGCACAAGAGATCCAGCTTAAAGACTAACTGCACAACAATTCCAACCTTAGATGTAACGTTATTGTATCATTGAGCATGACACAGTTTCCGAACACAATGATCTTCATTAATCTTTTTCAAGACATTCTCAGTAATTTCATCAAAGGTCTTACTAGATATGACCAAGAAGATACAAAATTATTTCTCACTTCAACTTAATTGTATTCTATATAAAAAGTGTCCAAAAACGAAGAATTTACTTAATTGCAACGGACTTCCCCATATGGCTCCGTCTATGTCGGCAGAAATGGACTGCTATCTGCTGAGACCATTGCATAAAGCACGCACTCCGTTTCTTCGGCAACTAACCTAGGAATCTCAGGAAAAAATTGCACATGTGTGTCGGTTCGAATTCGAAAGTACGAAAGTGTTTAATCTTTCATTTATTTCATATGTATATATATATATATATGCTACAAAGTTCGTAACATTATCAAAACAGGTTCAAAATTAATCACCTTTTTATAATGTTAACAGATTTTCTTTCCGATAAGATTTTGTCAAAAAGTCTGATAAACTCATTCTGAATGTCTGCCGTAAACAATACGTGTGTTGACGGGGTTTAACAAAGAGAACAAAGAATAGTAACACTGTGACCTACAAGGCATGTCGTAAGAGGCGACTGAGGTAGGGGCCTAGGAAAACTACCCTAGTAAATAAAAAGCGTCGCAGAAATCGGATGTGCTGGCCTACTTGTAGGCGTATAACTGGCACAACGTAGAACCGCTCTTAGGTTTGGATCACATACAAATCATAAAGAATGGTTAACAAGTGGTCAATATGGAGCGTTCAAAGAAGAAAAAAGAAGAAGAAGAATGCCTATAAAGAAATAGCAATCAACCCTTCTACTAACGATTGAGTGATCAATCTTCAACAAGCTTTCCTTTAAACTTGGGTCGTATTTAGATAGCATCTTAATTAATTCTTTTTAAAAAAATGTCTTTTAGTTATCTGAGAAATCCTCTCTGTGATCTCAAAGGAGATGGTTTTAGTTGGCCAGTAGCAAATTCGTGTCTAATAAACGTTTTTTTTTAATATCTCTTCATTTCATTTTTGTCTGTCTCGGTTACTTTTTGTAGGTTATGCTCAATCGTAGTTTTAAGTTTCAATTCCGCACGCAAGGTTTTTCATTTTTCTAAGAATGACAGGTGACAAAATTTTAAGTTTAGAAGCTTTTGGATTTAGTTTTTTTGTCATAGATTTAACAACGTTACAATATTCTTTTATTCTTCATTCTTCTACTTGAACTAACTTTATGAAAATAATCACCGTTAATTTTCTGTCACGAAGGGCTTTCTTCAGCCAGTTCCACATACATTTGACACAAACACTACGTTTTCTTATTCTTTGTCGTTGTTCATGTTTTTGGTAGTTATAATTAACACATTAAATATATTGTAGAAGTCACGAAACGCATCTATTGAACACTTCAGATTTTTTTTTAAAGTATCATCTCAGGGGTCATATTTTCTCTATATCTTTCTGTTAGAGTACACGTGCATGAAGAATGTTTATGGAGTTTTTACAACACGGAATCACTAACGCAGGAGAGGCAGGGGTGCAAGAGAGACAGAGGTGCAAGAGTTGCCGTGGTGCAAGAGAGGTAGAGGCGCAGGAGAGCCAGGAGACGACCTAGAGAAACATGGAGACGGATTGTAGACAAAGAGAAGAAGAGGGAAAGAACTGGAAAAAACTAAGCTGGCTTGTCAAGACAGATGTGGTCGGGGAAATTTGTTGACGCCTTATGCTTCAAGGAGAATTAAGAGAAGAAGCTGAAGTCGAAGTATATCACTAGCACAGCTTGTTCTCAATTTCGTTATCGGCGACGTTTTATCTGAGAATAATTCTTTTCCTTGAATGACATTATTTTGTATGGAAGTTTAAGATCAGCATAGGGCCGTACGGTATATTTTCTCAGTATGATGCAAGTCTTCGAAATGCCGACCCTTAAATGTTGTTTCTTTAAAATAAACTTCAATTGTGATTTGGATATCGGTGCTTATGCTGCCCCCCTTATGGTGCCGCCTGGTGTGGCCGGCTCTCTGTATCATAGCACGGGACGGTCCTGGATCAGCAGTTGAGTGTATCTGTTTCCTTATGTTTTTCAATTATTCTTCGTCTTCTTCTTCAAACGCTCCATATCGACCACTTGTTAACCTATTCTTTGTGATTTAAATGTGATCTGAGTCTAAGAGCGATTGCACATTAAGCCAGTTATGCGCCTAAAAATAGACCTGCACATCCGATTTCTGCAACGCTTTTAATTTACTAGGGTAGCTTACATAGGCCCCTATCTAAGCCGCCTCTTACGACATGCCTTGTAGGTCGCAGTGTTACTATACTATTCTTGTCTCCCCTTACGAGCCCTGGCAACACACGGGTGCGTCTTTAATTTATATTTGTATCACAGTTGTTTTTTGTTTTTTTAAATGTTTCTATGATATGAAGACTAGAGGGCAGGGTCCCAGGACGCAGAGGCAGGCCAAGAAGAAGATGGCTACAAGATATTAAAGAAACCATGAACATGATCATCGACGAAGTGGGTGAACTAGCAAGAAACAGAGTGAATTTCAGATGTGCTGCAAAGAGAGCAACGTTCTATAAAGGATACTCACATTGATGATCATATGTTTCATTTTTTATGTGTTTTACCCTATCCTCTCAAAGAGTTCAGTCTTTTTATTTTCTATTATACCACGGTGGATTATAAATCGATTGCAGTACTAATACTTTTTTTGATAATGGTGATGATCTGCAGTAAAGTTGATGTGAGTTTTCTCATGTGGGTGTTGTTTAGAGCTTCAAGGACTCGTAACTCTCATTTTGCTTTGGTTACGATTACTTCCCCCTCAGCTGTGTGTATCGGTGATTTATGTACATTTTAGTTTCTTTCGTTGTTTTTCATTTTCTATCTCAAATTTAGATTGAGACTGACATTCTCTATTTAGTCTACACATGGTATCACAATATAGATTCTCGCTTAGTAATCTAAGACCTCTTTAGCAGATCCATTCGTATGCACTTAAACTCGTACAAAAACTCATTGTTCTCATCAGAGAAAGGTTAGGAATTTATTGACAGATTCTATATGTTGTTTGCCGTGTAGAAAGTGCATTTCTTTATTTCTGTTGTATTCTCTGCTTGATGACGACCTTTTGATCGAAACGTTGCTGTGATATTGGTTTTTTATCCAGAAACACTTGAGCTTTGAGCTTTCAACTCTTCGGCTCAGGGCCATGGACATCGTAACCCTTCGGTTCGGTGCCACGAACACCGTATATCTGGAGAACCTGTGGCTTTTATGCCAGCCCGATGAATTGAACCGCACTCACAGGAGACTTGTCACCCATCGTCCAACGCGCTACGAACACGCTGTGCAGGCGTGCTTTTGTATCTTGTAAAACTACAGTACTGTGTTTTTACGTGTTTTATCAAAGAAAGCCAAATCAATAATAACCTTTTGGTCAGAACATGAGAAAACGACTAAAAGATCAAATGGATGACAGGTGACATTTGCTTGCAGTATTATGTCTTGACTGTAAAGTATGAATAATGATATAATACCTCCATATATATGGCCACAAATAATCATATCATTAATAAAAGATTGTTTTTGCACTGTACAACATGACTGTTGAAAGGAACAGAGATTGTTAAGTCAAAGTTAATACAAATGACGATTTATATGACAATGTATTTAATAAAAACATACTTTACATCTAGAAGGTATAAATCAGTGATGTGTATATGAGGTCTCATTCTTCTTCTTCTGCGATCAGCTTCTGCTATGCGACTACTTCGGTATGTGTCAAAAACAGGACGTACGCTTGAGGTCTTCAACGGCCCCTCCCCCACCCATAATTTGTTTTGTATGGTTGTTTCTGTTCCTCATTTGTCCATTCTCACACTGCTTAGGATGGGGCAGTCTTGCAGGATGTGCTCTGGGAATTGCTTTATGCTTCACAGCCGAGTCCCTGAGACCGATTCTATGGAGTGATGTGTATATGAGGTCTAAAATGGCAGACTGCTGTGTGTGGAGATGGCTCCCATCTAGGTGACCAGCGTCCATATATTTACTGGGATGTTTTTCCAGGACATGAGGGTGATCGTGGCTATGAGAACGCGGGACAGAATTTCGTTAGTGGCACTGCTCAATGGGATGTCGAGTGATATTATTCGGTGTCTTGGTGTCCATTTGTTGAATAAAGATATTTCTTCTTCGAACGCTACTTATCGACCACTTGTTAACCATTCTTTGTGTTTTGTATGTGACCTGAGCCTAAGAGCGATTGTAGGTTTTGCTAGTTATGCGCCTACAATTTGGTCAGCACATCCAATTTATGCGATGCTTTTTATTTACTAGGGTAGCTTCCTAGGTCCTACATCAGTCGCCTCTTACGACATGTCTTGTAGGTCGCAGTGGAACATTTCTGTGCGTCCCTTGCCGGCCACGGCACCACACGGCCGTGGCTTTTGTTAAAAGGCCGTGAACCGATATATTGCATACAGATTTATTTAAACAAAGTACACACTTTGCTGTTTGATGCAATATATTGCATACAGATTTATTTAAACAAAGTACACACTTTGCTGTTTGATGCAATATATTGCATACAGATTTATTTAAACAAAGTACACACTTTGCTGTTTGATGCAATATATTGCATACAGATTTATTTAAACAAAGTACACACTTTGCTGTTTGATGCAATTGATGATTCTATCAGTGTATGAACATATTGATAATGACTATGAGTCTCCTTAGACAAAAATAAACTTGACTTATTTTTTGTCTCGGTGCATTGATTTCATGAGGATTGTGATAAGCCTCTTATGACGTTTAGTGAGCGGTCGCGCAGAATTGGAATTTACGTAAGAAATCTCCATCTAGGACAGACTATTAGAATCTGGTTATGTACATACGTTAGAGCCGTGTTACTGTAGAGCAGAGTTGTTTAACGCGGTGCCTTCGGGTGCAATATCATCTGTGTTATATGCATTTCTGCCCCCAAGTTACTAGGCTGGCTGTAAAGTTACTAAGGGAAAAAAGAGGTGAAAAGTGGGAAAAAGATGCGAAAAGAGGGAAAAATTTATGAATAGTAGAATGTTTCTTTTTTTTTCACAGCACTCCCGAGAACACTGTGTTTTCTCTATTGTAATCTTGTTTTTTTTTTTTAACTATTACTACCACTAATTTCATCCTTTGCTTTTGTAACGATTACTACCACTAATTCCATCCTTTGCTTTTACACTGACCCCCGACTTCATCTTTAAACTTATATCGTCAAACAACTAACATGTCAGAGCCGATTCATTATCTATCTACCACCTCGTGATTTAAGCTTGAAGCAGGGTCGCATTGAGTTTCCATTTAGAGTAGGAACAATGTGTTATTTATAATCGATCTTTTTTATTATTTTCATTTGATATTATAACTTGATCTGTGCTAGCTGTGAAAGAAGTGCATGTCAACATTTGTTATTATGACTTGATCTGTGCTAGCTGTGTAAGAAGTGCATGTCAACATTTGATATCATAACTTGATCTGTGCTAGCTGTGTAAGAAGTGCATGTCAACATTTGATATCATAACTTGATCTGTGCTAGCTGTGTAAGAAGTGCATGTCAACATTTGATATCATAACTTGATCTGTGCTAGCTGTGTAAGAAGTGCATGTCAACATTTGATATAATAACTTGATCTGTGCTAGCTGTGTAAGAAGTGCATGTCAACATTTGATATTATAACTTGATCTGTGCTAGCTGTGAAAGAAGTGCATGTCAACATTTGATATTATAACTTGATCTGTGCTAGCTGTGTAAGAAGTGCATGTCAACATTTGATATTATAACTTGCTAGAATAAAGATGAATAAAGGCACGGGATATCTGCAACAATGCTAAACCTCATAGACACAGAAAGCTTAAAAAGAAGATTATCGCTGACAGTCTGTAACTGAATAAATAACAATGACCAGTATGTAACAATGTTCTTATAACGAGTGCAATAGTCCTATCCCTTGAGGTCAACGCATCGAGTAACAGTTTTATACAGTACACAATCAATAATCAATGAATTAATTCCCAGAGCGCTCGGTCATTCTCCGGACTAAGTGCTTTTTAGTGCTAGTCAAGTGATCATGAATGGTGGGCAACTTAATCTAGATTGTCAATAATCTTCAACCTACCGGAACAGATTTGTGTCTGTAGTTATCGTTGGATTGCTTGATTGATTGATTTATAGAACCATCATCGTTGCAATTTGATGAACAACAATGTGTACTCCGATCTGTTTCTGATACATACAAATCTCAGCGACACTGCACGAACTCTGCAGCACCGGCAAGGGCACCGATATAGTTTAGAAGATGGGAGAAAAAAAAAATTTGTAGAAATTTTAAACAAATCTTTCTAATTAATTTGTATCCGGGAAGCAGCTTTCCAGCCTGCTCTTCTTCACGATTTTGTACTTTCAAGGGTTCTTTTAAGGGCTCAACTTGAACACGTGACCTACGTTTTATCGTCCTTCTCCGATAGGACTATTAATTTATAAATACTGCTTTAATCTAGCTATACTATATGTTATCTTAATCAAATAAAACACTCTATGTAACAAATATTTAGAAGACATGGTCGATGTATTATGGGTTGCAACACACACACACACACATATAAACATACATTATATATATATATATAAGACAAGATGGATGATATTCTCTAGGTTAACCATCGTGCCCAACGTTGTCATGATCAAATCTGAATCTTTGTTTTACTAAAATCTAAACCAATATGGTTTTATTTTTATTATTAAACTCAAACAACTTGTGCGACTCGATAATGGATTGATCCTTTGAATGATATAGACAAATTAATCATCGGCATCGATTTTTAGCAGACAGTAGAACATCTTGTATAACAAATACATTTGGTTAGATTATCTTCTGGTTAAAGTCGTTGCAAAGGGGATGGTAAGGTTGAGGAATTAAGACATGCTGCTTCTTTAGTGTGCATGAACCTTTTTTTTTTGGAATATTTACATATAAAGGACCTGCTCCAGAGTGACCTAATTAGGTGTCTATCGCTGTGGTGCAATATGCTGAGAACCTGGCATTATATACAAACTGTAGGGAAGAAACTACGGTTTAAGTTTAATCGTGCGCTCCGATAAAATACGATCGGCGGGCTCAGGAAAAAATTTGTAGGAAATAAGACAACTGTCGCGTGACCTCGCATTCCAGTAGTGTTGTAGAAAGAGGAAAACATGAACAACACAACATGCTAAATCACGGTTATATTATGGGATAGATTAAGCTCAACACTAATGAATATCAGTATTATTAATAGTTTTTATCAATAAATGACCATGGACTCATAGAACTGAGTAAAATTAAAAAAAGCTTACTATGTTTTATCAAACTTTTTACATGTTTAACCTGAACATGGGAACTACGTTTGATCGTCCCTCTTCGATAGGATTAGTAACTCGATCTAACCTAGACTGTGATCAGGCATCTGTGGAAAAATATCCACACCGCTCCACATGAGAAACGAACCGAGTTTCTTTGGAGCGAGAGAGGCTTTATCACCTTAACACCACACCACTGAGATCCCCCTTTCCATGTGTGTAAAAACGTTCTCTTAACCTAATAGGGTTCCATATTTCTGCTCGTATTTCATCTTAAACTGCCATAGTTAACAAGTGGTGATAAAAATATAAAAATGTAATGTATGATCAAATGTAGTTATGTTCATATTAAATGCACAAACTTTCAAACAAACCTAATCGAGCAAGTGGTCAGAGAGCAATAAATTTACATATCGAGTGATTTAATAGCTGTTAATATCCAGGTCAATGACATTTATTATTGTTGATATTTTACACACAAAAAAAGAAACCTGATGATGAGTTGTATCATTTGCATGCACAATTTTATCAGAAACTAAAACAAGTCAAACATAAAATAAGTCAAAAATTGTGTTTAAGTATCAAATATTTTCTTCACTAGAAAGACTGAAAAAGCAGAAATATTTTTTTTTTTATTGCTGTCTCGTGGGTTCATTTTTGCTTCACATAAGTAACAATTTAAATATACTTTTTGTATTTCCAGATTTGCGTAAATTACTTTTAAACTATCATGCATTGTTTGCACAAATGTGTCTATATACCAAACAAAATTAATGCTATGATACTACTAAAATTGATTGTATTGCTGTTTAGTTGTTTTTTCTCATTGCAGACAGTTTTCGATTTTTTTTTTAAATTATCGCGTTTCATAATGATTTTTGTTAAATTTTACTTACTTCAGAAAGTTTCTTACCATCAGAAATGATAGGAATATCCCAGGTAGACACACTTAAAATGAAACAAGCTAGTTCATAAAGTTTACAAAAATGTTACAATAAATCATTTTTGGTTTATTTGAGAGATATAAAACTTCTTGAAAATATATTCTGAAATCTAACTTGGAATCTGCAAGTCAAGTAATAGATAGTCCCTTGCGGAACGTCACTTTCAACACTGCATGCCTGAAAAACTCTGTCTCTAACAAGTTCTCTAGCCTTCCACAACGTGGTTAAATGTTTCTTTGATGTCTTGCTGCCCGTTCGTCTTGGTCGTCCCCTGCCTAGTACTCCAGAAACCATGACTTCCATTACCGTTCTCTCCAAACCACCGTGACGTTTAACGTGGCCAAAATATTTCATCTTCCTGATCATGATGTTATTTATGAGCTGGTGTTTTTCGATATGCAGGTCTTGCATGATGTCATTTGGGTTTTTTTTTCTCTTCTCTGTCGAGAATGTTGTAAGAATATTTATGTAACACCTTGTTTCAAAAGTTTCAATTTTGTTATTGAAATCTTACATATTCTAGCTTGGCCAAATACAATCTCTAACCACGAACTGCTTGCACAGTGTCAGCAAGATAATATGTTCATCATTATCCAAATAAGACGCTGGAGATGGATTGGACATGTAATACGCGTGGAGACGAATTTTGTCACAAAAACTGCACCGAGATGAATACCAGAGGGTAAATGAAAACGTGGAAAACCCAAAACGACCTGGACGAGATCAATAGAACAAAATATGAGAAAAAAAATGAATAGCAGATGGAACACAATACAGAGAACGGCCAAGAATGAAGAAGAATGTTGTGTACTTGTTGCTTCCCTAATGTCGGGTGGCATCATATACTAGAGATAGATAGAGAGAAAGAGATATATATTCTAACTTGGAATCCTACTACTACAGATCTTAACTTGGAATAATTTTACTACAGCGTATCGTAACTTGCCCCCATGTTACTGCTGAATCTAACTTTTAGTCCTTTCCTTAAGAATCTAACTTGCAGACATGCGACTTCAAAGTCTATCCTGGAATATTTATACTTCAGATTCTAACTATGAATATTTTACTGCAGATTTTAATTAGTCCTTTTACAGTAGAATTTAACTTGCCACTTTAGTGCAGAGTCTAGCGTGACATTCTTTTACTCTTTGTTCTAACTTGGAATCGTATGTGCGTGTATGTCTACACCCATTGTCGTAATATATATATATATATATATATGGCATTTATCGTCTCTACAGACGATCAGGTAGACAAGTGTGATAATGTGAAGACTTCAGAGTTTGCGTTTGTCTCTTTCCTATATTTATCCCCAATTTTGTTTCAAAGATTCTGCTCCCTTGCGCAATATAACTCGTGTTTCAAATAGTTGTTTTTTTCCATCTGTTAATACAGATAGAAAAGTTCTTCATTGAAGTCTTGCAGATATTCTTATATCTGAGCATTGAAGTCTTGCAGATATTCTTATAGAAAAGTTCTTCATTGAAGTCTTGCAGATATTCTTATATCTGAGCATTGAAGTCTTGCAGATATTCTTATATCTGAGCATTGAAGTCTTGCAGATATTCTTATATCCGAGCATTGAAGTCTTGCAGATATTCTTATATCTGAGCATTGAAGTCTTGCAGATATTCTTATAGAAAAGTTCTTCATTGAAGTCTTGCAGATATTCTTATATCTGAGCATTGAATCTTACAGATATTCTTATAGAAAAGTTCTTCATTGAGTCTTGCAATATTCTTATATCTGAGCATTGAAGTCTTGCAGATATTCTTATATCTGAGCATTGAAGTCTTGCAGATATTCTTATATCTGAGCATTGAAGTCTTGCAGATATTCTTATATCTGAACATTGAAGTCTTGCAGATATTCTCATAGAAAAGTTCTTCATTGAAGTCTTGCAGATATTCTTATAGAAAAGTTCTTCATTGAAGTCTTGCAGATATTCTTATAGAAAAGTTCTTCATTGAAGTCTTGCAGATATTCTTATAGAAAAGTTCTTCATTGAAGTCTTGCAGATATTCTTATGAAAGTTCTTCATTGAAGTCTTGCAGATATTCTTATAGAAAAGTTCTTCATTGAAGTTGAGTATTCTTATAGAAAAGTTCTTCATTGAAGTCTTGCAGATATTCTTATATCTGAGCATGGTCTGCCTTGAGCCTTTTTCTTTCGGAAAGTTCACAGAACAAAACCTGTTGGATTATCAAGTTATTTCCAGTTCTGCTCACATGTCCTAGCCATCTTAGTCGTCTACTGCTGAGAATCCATTGATGGAGGCTGATATGCACGTTTGACTACGTCAATCTTGTCGTACCAGCTGATATTTATAGAGGGTACGTGTGTATGAGTGAGTGTGTATATTAACATAAAGACTGTCTCATTTATATAAGGGGGCATGCATTTTTATACAAGAAAATGTGGTGTAAATCTATCAGTCTCTTATATATTCTTATCCTCATCCACGTTCCGTATTCAATAATTTCAGGAACAAAAATTTATTGAAACTTGCTCCAACGCATTAAATATTACTATTGTACCTACAGTTCTTGTAAGTTCAACGTGTATCCTCGCTTAACGTTCTCACTGGTATTTATTGCAGATTATAAACAAAAGGTGGACCACAGAGATAATAGAGGCGACGAAAGACATTATTTATGAAGTGCACATAAGGGCCCGTTCTAGAAATCTCGTCTTATTCTCACGCTGTGAGGCAAAATAGGATTGGAGAAAAGAAAAAGAAACAAACTTAATAAAATAGCACACGCATAATTATTCAGAAAGAGATCCATGAAATAAACACATATTTCTTTTTCCTATTACAAACATAACAAATTAGTGTTCAAACCTGGTATGCTGTTAATATGCACCCTTCTTTTGTTTCTTATTCTCAATCCTTATTAGCATTCTTTATCTTTTTCTTTTTATGTATCTGTTTTCAACATATTTCCTTTGTTTCCTTTTTGTCTGTATTTTCTTTATGATGTATTGTTTACTGTGCATGTAAACATGCAATCTGTAACCTTTAACATATATATGTTTACACACAACACCCAACATATGTATATATATATATATATGCATAGGCAATGGACAATGAGACAAAGCACAGCCCAAAAATAACTAAATGTGAAATACGATGCCTACGAAAAGTTACCAACAACACCAGAAAATACAGCATCACCGACATCGGCATAAGAAAGAAAGTTGGCACAGAACCTTGCTTGAATTATATTGAGAAACAAAAAATGAAGTGGTTTGACCACTTAATAAGAATGCATCCAAACTCCACAGTATACATAATCTTCTGCAACAGATCTTCAGGAAAGATGGCGAGAGATAGACCACAAAAAGGTGGTTAGATGGCATAACAGAATCCTGTTAAAGAGCAAAAATAGTTATCCTCCAGGCCACCAGAACATTGCAAGACAAAAAACAGAAAAACCATGACCCTGGGCAACAACCTGGTAACTGTTACAACAAAGGAAGAAAAGAACAACAAGCACACAATATCTTATGTATTGAGAAAGAAGTGTATATGAATATAAATGAATCATAATAACAAGATTTCAAATGGTCAAATTTCAGACCCAATACACAAATAAGACAAGAGACCAAGCAAGAAAATGTATCAAATTTTATAAGAAAGCGCCGCTGGAACTACATCGGCCACACACTTAGAATGGATGAGAGAAGACTCTCTTACCAATCCCTCATATGGACACCAGAGGGAAAAAGAAAACGAGGAAGACCATGAGAGACTCTGCGTAGAACCATCACCAGAGAAGGCTCAACGATGGGCCTAGTAAACATTAAAGACTTAAAACAAATAGCAACGTACCGCGAGACATGGAGAGCTATGACCTCTGCCCTATGCCGCCCACAGGCCCAAGAGGAAAGACTAACTAACTAATAACAAGCATATACTTCACATTGGAAGACAAGCACACAATATCTTATGTATTGAGAAAGAAGTGTATATGAATATAAATGAATCATAATAACAAGCATATACTTCACATTGGGAGAATAGAAGTATTTACTCACAGAATTGTTTCCTTTGATCTATAGATTAAACTTGTTCAGCATTTTGTTTCTTTTGAATGTTCTGATTTCAAAATATATCTTACTTTATTAGTTTCTCTTCTATCTGCCTTATTTAAATTGATCATTTCTTTTTGCTGGGCTTCTTAAACTTTTTGTGTGTTTTTTTTTATATTTGCAATCTTTCTGTCATTCTCACCCTTTCTTTTTCATTACTCATGTTTCACCTCATTTAAAAAATAAATTGTTATTACTCCTTCTATCTTCCTTCTGTTTTGAGTTCAATTTGTGGCTATGTTTCTTACTTCTTCATTCTCTTTGACTCACTTACTCTCCGTCTCTTCATGATCATGTTGTCTGACGCTTTATAAATGAATTCCTTAAAAAATTGTTGAGATTTTTCCCCAAGCAATTGAGTCTCATCATATACTATATCTTGCCGAAACATTTAGTTTAGCAAATTTAGATGCTATCATTCAGAGCTTGTGTTATAAAAATACAATAGTTGACTTTATATATCACTTCTGGTCATATAAACAAAGTGATCAATATAATTACTGTCAAGTAACATATCACATTTGAGAGTTCTTTCAAAAGTTATCATGTTTCTCTTATCTTCTCTTTTCTCTCATTACTATACATATATCTATATTTGATGTTTTCTACATATATCTATATTTGATGTTTTCTACATATATCTATATTTGAGGTTTTCTACATATATCTATATTTGATGTTTTCTACATATATCTATATTTGAGGTTCTCAGTGGCATGGAAGTAACATGCTCAACTGTCGCTCCAAAAGTACTTGGGTTGTTCCCGTGTTGAGCGATCGGGATATCTTTCCAAAGGTAGATGATCTATTTGCAGGTGAGATGGAGTTAATAGACCTATCGGAGACGAACGATAAACGTAAGCCCCCATTGTTGAAGTTGAGCGCGTAAGATATTCTTGGCAGATGTGCATTTTTTGAAGCTAGGAAGGAACATCGAGCGTCAGCGCTTAAGGCACTTTCTCCCTTCAAAACAACGACTGCTGTCATCTAAATCGGGGCAAATATTTGTTGTTACTTTCGTTGACCTTAATCAACAACATTTCACTGGACTCCTAATGTTTGTGTTTAGCTTATTAATATTATTTTTTTAAATCCTGGAACGGAGAGAACTGGTCGGCTACTTACTGGTTAAAAATTAAACATCATGGTAAAATGTCAGGGATATTACACCCAAAAACGAGGGTGTTTCTGTGACTTTGTTGTTAAGAAGTTTGCCTTGCTTTAGGGAGAAAATCTGGTGCAATGAAGTCAATACTTGATCTTTAAACATTTTTTAGGCCCGCCTGCCCAGCTTGTTCGAAGCGCGTTGGACTGCGGGTGACTAGCCCTCTGTATGGGCAGGTTCAATTCCGCAGGTTGGCAGAAAAGCCACAGGTTCCCCAGATTCATGGTATTCGTGGCACCGAACCGAAGGGTTACGATGGCCATGACACCGAGTCGAAGAGCTGAAAGCACAAGTATCTCTGGATTGGGAAAATAAAAAATATTTAGACACCCAAACGAATATATTTAACGTAACGAATGTGAACAAATAGCGTTTCTAGTAATATTTGAATAATACAGGGAGTGTGATTCTCGTGACAAAGTGGTTGAGTGGTTAAATGCGATGGTGTTCCCTGACGGATACATTCCCCGTTTGCCCTTTCCGCAAAATCACATTTTTTTTTCTATTGGGAAATATAATGACCTGCACACTCGTAACGACTGCACAAGATAAGCAGCCATGATTCCTCTGACCTAACGACTGCATAAGATAAGCAGCCATGATTCCTCTGACCTAACGACTGCATAAGATAAGCAGCCATGATTCTTCTGACCTAACGACTGCATAAGATAAGCAGCCATGATTCCTCTGACCTATACAATTCACCAACATGCTCTACGAATATAGAAATGAAGCGACAGTCTGTGAGGTGAGGTGGTTAAAGCAGTTTGCATTGTGTTCTGAAGGTCTTGGGTACAACTCCTGACATCGTCGGGGTACGAATAAGGACAGCGTCGTTTGGTTCTCCATTGTATGTTTGTCAAGAAATCCATTGATTTGTCCCTGGAGCTATGGAGCTCGTGCTTTGTGCAATACTCTCGGCAGATAGCGTGCTATTTCTGCACAGACAGACTGCGCAATGTTAAGAAACCTGGTGCAATAAAAACAATCCTCGCATTTAAACTCCCTTTTCCGCCCATGTGTAGCAGGGCCCGAAGGAAGTAAAGAATAGTAACACTGCGACCTACAAGGCATGCAGAGGCGACTAAGTTAGGGGCCTAGGGAAGCTACCCTAGTAAATAAAAAGCGTCGTATAAATCGAACGTGCTGGCCTACTTATAGGCGCATAACTGACACAACATACAACCGCTCTTAGGATCGAATCACATACAAATCACAAAGAGTGGTTAACAAGTGTTCAATATAGAGTGTTCGAAAAAAAAGAAACTCGATTTGATTTGCATGACAAATATTCCTAAAGCAGTTATACAGGGTGTTCAACTTAAAAGTAGCCTATGAATGGAGCTAATCTGGCATAATAAGAAATGGAAATGAGAAGGTTCAGTTATGACGTAGTATAGGTCAAGGTTGTGTGACGGTGTGTAATTGTAGTGCGGGAAGGGGCGATGAACAAATGTGACGTAAGACGAGCTAGTCAGAACCGGTTTAAATAGTAAATAAACAAAACGGGATAGGTTATCTGGCAACTTTCGATTTTTCAATGGGGCTGCAATTATCTTGAACACCCTGTATAAAATATTAGAAATAGTCAATAACAGAAGCAAAGAAAACAATTAGTTACTCAAGAATCCTTAGTTTCGAGATATTAGAATCCAATATGTTGAAAATCAACACATATATTGTTATGCTAATATATTCATCTTGTAAGCGTCGGTCGGTAGCTTAAACGGTAGTGAGCTCGATCAACGAGTACCTGGTTCAAATACCAGGGTACGCAAGTTTGGAAGCAAATTAGTTCCATTGGACTTTTACGAACAGTAATAATAGACCTCACCGAAGGTAATGGCAAACAACTGAAAGTATAAGTGATGCCTAGAAAATCAGCGACTTGTGTACTGTTGTTGATGGTCAAGTACTGTAAAGTATATGCCTCGATTTTCATTTCAATATAGAAACTAACAAGCAATCTCTGCGAACTTGCAGAACAGGTTGGTCACCAGATTAATTCTGCTATAAGTCTGTCCATTAATTCGTGAGCACGTTTGAAATTGATTTTCTCGAAAACTACCTGTTGGATCTCAGTGATTTTTGCATGCAGCCTTAGAATATCCATGACGCTAAAATAAAGCTAACCAGTTGTCCATAGATGCTACGGATTTTGCACATCGGCGGATTCCTTTGATCTTTTATGACAATTGCAAATACGGGGGCTCAAATTTTAGATTTTACAGTATCCCTAGAATTTGTCCATGTCAATTCTATTCATAGGTGTATCTCCATATTAACTTGATAGGTCAAGTAATTAAGTGTGTTGCCCTTTATGTGCAATCGTGAACTTGGATACAATATGCAACAGTTAGTCCTCCCTTCGGTCACCATTAGACCCCAGGGTGTCTTAACTTCACCACAAATTGTATGATGGTAGACGCATTTGGATATGGAAATGTATACGTTGCTATTTCTCAGTCTGTAATCAAAATATGATTTGTATCATCCCGAATCTGACGATTCCATGAGGTTGATAATTGTTATTGGCTGGACAAATTGTAATCCATCTCGGTGCCAGTACTCGTCTTCCTCTCGGAGCACATGTTCAACACACTTCAACTGCATGTCTATTATTGAGAAGGACTCACGTGTCAGAACTTCAACATCACACATTTTAAACGTCCTGTTCTGTTCGGCAACTTGCCCTTTTACTTTAGCCCAGACAAGCTCTATCGGATTGAGCATGATATGGAGGTAGTCGCAAAGACGTGTGGCCGTATTCCGCAATGATTTTGTCAATATGAAACACATTTGTCTTATTTGTCATCCTCACCAGGTGCAACAACTCGGGTTTCAAATATGTATCATCGAAGCTGACATTTTCCTTAGCAAGCCAAGTCCTAATTTGATCTTTGTATTTGATGCAGTTGGTACTTTGTCTTCCGCTGATACTGCGTTGTGATAGGATGCATTATCCATTACCAAGCATCATGGTCTGTTTAGAATTGGAAGTAGATCTTTCTCCATCCAGTGCCTGAAAATATGTCCATTCATTTCTGTGTGGTAGTCCCTACCGTCGGTACTTTTGATTGGAAAATAAGTCCAGCGTCATGGACAAGACCTTCTTCACTACTTCCTGCATGTGTTAGTATAATACGCTGGCCTTTGCTGCTTGGTATTTTTTTTTTTCTGTTCACCGTCTACTGATTGCCATTCTTTAGCATTGGTGTGGTGAGCATTGACCCAGATTCGTCCAAATATACAATATCATAGCCTTGCCTCCGCCGCTCACGGATCTGCCTCAGGTATTTACTTCGGGCAGCAATTAAATGTGGCTTTTCACAAATAATATTCCTGCCGCCTATAGTTTTTCTGAAGGTGAAGCCGGCGGCTCTTACAATTTTCCATAGAGTACTTTTAGAAATGTCTATGCTGCAATCTGATTGCAGTTTTAATTTCAGTTTCCTGAGAGTAACAAGAGAAACATTTTCAAGAGCTCCTGTCTTATGACATCTATGTCAAAGTCGTCAATTGTTCTTTTCCGTCCTTGCTTGACATTAGTGCACTTTGTGTCCTGTTTAATCCATCGGGAAAAGGATTCTCTATTCAGACCAAGCGCCAGTTGCGCTCGTTTCTCAGGGTTATGAATATCGCAATATAGATGACCTCTCTTAGATTCCCTACGGAAGTGTTGGAATAGTAAAACTGTAACCTTCTGCATTGTTATAAATGTGCACTTCAGACTCAATATGAATGTGATATCAATGTCAGTTTTGATAAGCCAACAAATATGATACAATAGCTTCATACAAATAGCGAGATACGCCTATAACTATACAACGGTATCCCAATTATAACGTCATATGCTTTCCGCTTTCAAAGTCGACTGGGTTAGGTGCACGGGATTTCGTGAAATTGTTGTATACTCACGATATTTCTATGTTACCATAATGTATTTTTAGAACAACGCGTCTGTGTACCGTAGATCTGTTACTATTGTGTACAATCCGGTGAGGTTGATTTTAATATAACCTGAAGAAGAAATATTTCAAACTACATCAAATTTTCTTGGAAAAAATATTTCTCTAGCGTCATGGATATTCTAAGGCTGCTTGCAAAAATCACTGAGATCCAACAGGTAGTTTTCGAGAAAATCAATTTCAAACGTGCTCACGAATTAATGGACAGACTATAAGACCAAAATTATGGACCTTCCACACTTGACAGACAACATTGTAATAAATGGCCAAACACTGGAGAAAGTTAAACATTTTACATATTTGGGTAGTAAAGTGTCAAACAACGGAGACAGGATGAAAGAAATAAACTCTGATATTGCTATAGCAGCTAGTGCCTTCACTAAATTAACAAATATATGGCAATCTAAAGACCTTAGTATATGTACAAAAGTTAAATTGTTTAGTTTCTGTGTAATTCCTCTACTGACCTAAAGTTGTGAAAGTTGGAAATAAACAAACAAAATTGATAAGAAACTGGACAGCTTTGAGAATAAATGACTCGAAAATTACTAAAAGTAAAATGGAGTGATTTCGTTTCGAACAACACAGTGAGAGATAGAACACACCAACAACACGTATCAAATATGAGTATTATAAGGAAACTATGGTGGAAATATTTAGGTCATGTTCTTAGATCAGACGAAAAGAGACTAAATCGACAAGTCGTTATGTGGTCACCAATTGGGAAAAGAAAACGTGGAAGATCTAAGAGCACTCTTCAAATAACAATCCTACAACAAAGTAAACTATTGGGATGTAAAACCATACGAGATCTTCAACTGTTAGCAAGGAACAGCATCACATGGAGATCTAAAGCCTCTGCCCTATGTATCGCCTTTGGCACAAAAGGAACAAACAAACTAACTATAGAAATCGCCACAGAACGTATCGGAATATTGTTACAAGATTTAAGCATTAACCGATTTTGTATTTTATATACATCCAACATGGATACTTTCTTACACTTATCGTAAAATCTACACAGAAAGAGTCTGGGGCAAAAAGTTTGTTAAAAATTTATGAGATAGACCTGTCGGCGTCTTCATTTCTAAATTTATATTGTGTATTTGTATCGCAAGATATTCTATATTGAAATGTGCATTTTATATTCTGTATCCCACTTAGTGATTTTTAGTTGCTATACGTGTCCCAATTTCTCATTTCTCTGATAATGTATTGTTTTAGTGGTTTGGGAGGGGGTGAGGAGAAAGAATGGTGATTGCTTGTTGCAGTTCGCAAGAAGAGAAAATTAATAACTTGCTAACTAAAAGAAACTCGACAATAGATACCCAGACTTCTAACCAAGAAATATACAACAAATATTTTCTATGGATAATTTCACATTTTTAAGTACTGTTGTCTTTTTATGGCAAACGGAATTCGGTAAAAAAAATCAAAAATAGATATTACCCAAGCCACTAGAGCATCGCAAGAAACAAACATAAAACCACGACATTGGGCCAGAACTTGATACAGTGTGACGACAAAAGAAGAAGATTTTTTTTTAATATAACATTTGCATGTTTTTGTGAGTTTTTTGTTTACGTTTGTTCTTTTCAACATCATGCTATGTTATATGTGTGGTCTGCGCAGAGAATGTGAGTATGTTACGTTCCTGTTTGGCGCCTCAGCATGTATGGCAAGATCGTCCGAATTTCAACAGAAGCATATTATCCCACAGGGCACAAATGTGTACAGACTCGTACCTGTACATGTTTGTAAACAGAAAAATCTCCCTTTAAAGTACAATATCCTGAGTTATGAGCTGTCTCAAAAATTTCAGAATGTGCAGTCTAAAAAAATAACTACATGTGAAATGCGTTGCCTGCGAAAAGTTACCAACAACACCAGAAAAGACAGAGTCACCAACATCAGCATAAGAAAGAATGTTGGCGCGGAACCGTGCTTGAACTACATTGAGAAACCAAGAATGAAGTCGTATGGCCGCTTAATAAGAATGAATCCAAACTCCACAGTATACAGAATCTTCTACAACAGAACAATCGGAAAGAAGTCGAGAGAAAGACCACGAAAAAGATGGTTAAATGGCATAGCAGAATCTTGTTAAAGAATAAAATCCCCTAGCCACCAGAACAGCGCAAGACAAACACAGAAAACTACGACAGTGAGCAACAACCCGGTAACAGTGTAACGACAAAAGAAAAAAAAACCACGACACTGGGGAACAACCCTGTAACAGTGTAACGACAAAAGAAAAAACTACGACACTGGGCAGCAACCCGGTAACAGTGGGATGACAAAAGAAGAACAATATCCTGAGTTATACTGTAGCATAGTACCAGATCTGATTGGTCGTTGGAAGGCTGTTAGAACTGAATCACTCCAGAACGTTCGAATATTTACACAAATGGCTAATCTAGTTTTGAACTCAATTTCATTCTTAGCAAGTTTTGCGTTATTTATTATCAACCAAGTCAACCACTCTTTATGATCTGTATGGTTTGTTCCCGAATGTTAATACGTTGTGTCCCGGTTCATAGTCTCCTACAGTATGCGCATCAGAAAGATTTCGACCATAACTTGAGATGGCTGTATAGATACCACGCTAAGTACATATAACTTACAACCGTTTAAAATGTGTCAAAGTACTACACACAATGTTTGCTCTAAACCTACTTGTCGACACTGAAACACATTAGAAGATCTAGTTAGTTCTGTTCTTAAAAAAGCTGGTCTGTAGGGTTAGGCAATTGGTGCTGTAAGATATAAAGGTTTGCAGTTCTAATTCTGCGTTTGGTACGTTTTTTTTCCCGAAAGCCCCTAATACTTGTTCATTGTCTCTTTATTAATAATATTCATTGGCTCCGATGCTTCTCCCAGGGTTCTTCAAACTCCTTATTCTCTTGATTTATTGATAGGACCATCATTGTTGCACTTCGGTGATCAAACATGTGTGCTCCGATCTCTTTCTTACACAGGAAGATCTCAGTTGCGGTGCCATTGACATGGATGTCTAGATTATTATGTTCTCTTCCCATATTCATTATTTCTGTTTTAGTGTTGTTGATATTCAAGAGAATATCTTGTTTTACACAATTTGTGTTCAAGGTGTCAATATGATGTTGTAGATCTTGTTTATTTTGATGTATCATGTACTGATCATCTGCAAAAAGCAGTTCATTTATTTCATCATTATCTGAATTTGACTCTTGAGTTATATTATCCATATTTGCAATAAAGAGTAGTGGTGAGAGGACACAACCTTGTCTAACACCTGATGTTATGGAGAACCAGTCGGTCATTCCTTCTGTTGTTCTTACTGTACTCTGGCTATCTTGATATGAGGCCATGATATTACCTAATAGTTGTCCCTGGACGCCATATTCTTCAAGGATCTTCCATAGTTTGCACCTCTTTATCAAATGCCTTTTCTTGGTCTATAAATATAAGTTGTTTACTTTGATTGTATTCAATTGTTTGTTCGCAGATCTGTCTTAGTGTAAATATTGCGTCTGTGCAGCTCTTACCCCTCCTAAACCAAAACTGGCTATTGCTTAACTGGGGCTCTAATATGTGTCTTGCTCTTCGCTCCAATATTTTTGCAAACATTTTTCCTATATGGCTCAAAAGAGAGATACACCTGTATGTTTTACACTTTCTTTTGTCTCCTTTGTTCTTCCATATTGGGACTATAATAGCTCTCTGCCAGTCATCTGGAGCCCAGGCTATGTTAAAATTCTGGTCAGCCATGTTATTGCTGTTGTCTTACACGCAAGTAACATTTCTGTTGTTATACCATCTATCCCTGCTGCCTTCCTTCTTTTGCTTTGATTTAGTGCCATTTCAACTTCGGATTCTAAAATGTTTTATTGTTGGTATTTCCATGTTTCATTTGAAATGTTTCTGTACCTTGTGTTTCGCAGTTTAACAGTTCCGTAAAATTATCTTTCCATCTGTCTTTAATATCTTTGCTGTTGGTAAGAGGTTTCCTCATCATCATCAGGTGCCGTGCCGGCTGGCGTAGGCGATCATGGATCTCCACAAATCTCTGTCGTTGGTGTTTGCTATCAACTCAGATGTTGACGCTCTACCGTGCCATGAAGTCAGGCCATCCAACATTTTCTCTCTGTCTTTCCCTGTCTCGTCTACCCTCAATTTTACCGGTTGTCACGATGTGTTCTAAACCTCCCTCCTCATCACATGCCCGAAAAATTATGACTGTCTCTTTCTTATATTGATGATAAACTTTCTCGGTGTCTTGATCTCATTCAACACCTCAACATTAGTCATTTTAGCAGTCCACGGGATTCTCATCATTCTTCTATAAAACCACATTTCTGTGGCCCTCAGAGATTTTTCTATCTGTATGTTCATTGTCCATGACTCGCAACCGTATGTCAGTATTGGTTCTATGTAGCACTGAATAACTCGCATTCTGATCGGGATTGACAAGAGGTTTCCTAGACTTGTTATTTATAATGGTGACTGGATTGAATTGTTCTTCTCTTAGCTTCATTGCCTTGATGCTTCTGTAAACTTTTCTTGGTGCCTTAGTGTATAGTTCCGCTAAATGTTATCCATACTTTGCCCAAGATTCTGATTTAGATGACTTTACTTTATTTTTACTATTCATTCTTGCTGTTCTGTATTTGGTGTAGTCTTCATCTAATTTTGACTTTTGCCACCTGTGAAAACATTTTTCTTTTCTTGTATAGACCTTTTAACTTTTTCATTCCACCATGCTGTGTGTTTTCTCTGACTGATGTGCCATCAACAACAACAACAAAAGGGCAGGTTTGGGTATGAATGGATGTCGTCTATAGAAGTTTCTAACCCCCAGAGGATTACGTGGATCTACTGTCCAGGGCATGTTTGCGGTAATGAGAAGTGGACAGGTTTGCATCAACAGCATCTTGTGGGAGTTGAAGATGGATAAGGGGGATGTTCTTCGGTCTCTTGACGGCTGTCTGTTGGATGAGGACACTAAAATAAATGTTAATCGAATCCCAGATTTTGGAGTTAACCGTTGTATTAGTAGAGCTGGATGCCTGAGGGACAACGCGAGAAATGTTTTTAATCAGCGAGCCTCGCCCACCTGCCCAGCGTGATGGTAGCGCTTTGGACGACGGGTGATAACCCCTCTATTAGTGCGGGTTCAATTCCGCGGGATGGCAGAAAAGCCACAGGTTTTCCAGATTTACGGTGTTCGTGGCACCAACCGAAGGGTTACGATGTCCATGGCACCGAGCCGAAGAACTGAAAGCACAAGTGCTTCTGGATCGGAAAAAAAATCAGCTAGCCACGGGAACCATCAGTATGCATGCTCTTAGATATCTTTTCGGGGAGACTGAGCACCTATGGGTCTGCTCGGAGTGATATAACGTCAGTTCAGTAACCAATAACCAATAGATTTTAGTGATTTCTTTTTGTTTGTACCAGCAGTCTCACACTTATATCATCATCATCATCAGTCCTCGTCGCTTCTGATGGCACATAAGTCAGAGACAACACATTTTCATTCATATGTACAGTACGACCATTTTCTGTCTCTGTCGCTCTGTGAATTTTCTACAGTGTGCTTACGCCAGTTCCACGTCTCATTCTTCTTATAGTTTTTCCGACATGCGAGAGTTTACAAGAGTTGATTAGATCAGTTCCAAATTATTCAATAATGTATTTGTGCAGATTCAGAATGTGAGTGGTTAATCTATACGCACTTGTTCTTTTTCTTATTTATTCCAACTCTCAAAGGTTATGCACTTCACAAAGGGCTGCAACTTAATACAAACATTTATATTAGTTTTTTTTGTTTTTAAATTGGGCGGTCCTCACCCCCCAACAACCAATTTCCAAACTCACGGTGGGTTCATGACGTCACCAACGGATCTTCAGAGGAAACAGTAAGGAAAAGAGAAGCTGTGATACACATACAAAATCCGAACAGCCCTAAAATAGTTCAGTTGCTACTGGATAACTCTCAACAAAACACGGGACAGAACTATATGCAATCATAGAAAACACTAAGATATTGAAAGAATAAAGACTTGAAAGATCAAATATTGTCTGTCAGGTCTCTAAACAAAAAAAAACAAGAACATGTGGGTCTCTTAACAAAAACTGCTACTGAACATCTAAATCAGATGTTCGCCAATAGCAAAGTATCACTGCAAGGGATTCCAGCACACTGTGATATTGAGGTAAAGAGGCAACTGACAGACTTTGCGAAAAAAGATACATAAAAGGAACAATTCCACAATATAATATCACCGTCGAAAGCACAAATGCATATCAAATGGAAATACATATGCATGGTTATAAAACAGTTGCATTTACTCATAAGACACCATGTTAAAGTTGGACAGAAACCAACATCTTTAGGTCCGAACAGACACTGCATATTACAAGATCATCTAAATAATCTCGAAGCTGACAAAACAGACCAATGTACAAGCCAAAAGAGCCCTCAGACTCTAGTACACATCCTTCAGACCTGCCCCTCCTCAATGATTTGATATCTCAACCATATCCATGTGATACTAATACGAAAGGGAAATTGTGGGGCACCGTCGAGAACCATTTGCTGACAGTTGGATTCATGGTGACATCTAATCGCGATGTTTAGGCATCTAGGCATAGGAAACAGATTGAAGAAAACGAAAAAGAAGAAAAGCAATGTTCCTAATTAAAGATAGTGTCCACATTAATGCACTAAATGACACTGGCATTCAATTGCAAATAGTTAACGTTATATATAAAAAGAGACTTGCAATGAAATCTTCGTCATAACTGTGTACTAAAAATAAATAAAATGCCACGTATCGATTTCAGACCTTATGGTATAAATTGCCTGGCACTTCATAATTCTAGACCCTAGTGTGCAGTAGGTAGGAGAAGCAATACCTAGTCTTCACATTTGGAACGTCGAGTGTGAAATTGGACCTCGAACCTTCTTGAGAGCAAATCGATAGAGGACGCTTGACCATTACGCTATTAGCGCCCATTTTGTGCTACCAGTGCCAAAATTGAACACTAACAGCAACGGAACAAATAAAAGTAAAATTTCGATGAATTCTTTCAAAAATAGTGGATGTAAAAAAAATAGAAAGATAAAATACTAAACTATAAGAAACGTGGTACACAACACAAGTGCTAGCGATTTTTTGTGTTCACTACCTATGAACCAATGCGTGGTCACATCGTCTAATTTTTGCTTGACATATTACTTTCCTTATCACTAGTACACTTCACTATTCAAGCGACCCTTACACCAACTTCAGAGGTGCTTGTAACTTAGATTCCAAAGTAAGGGTCGAGATCGTTCTGGTCTTTATCTTAGCGACCTCACCCAGTCAAGGCACGTTGGTTAATCCTCCTTGGCGTAGATCTAAGCCCAAATTTACGGCACTAAAAGATCATTAAGGGGTGGTATCTTACGTTGTGTATGGAACGACCTCACCAAAGGCAGGAAAGCCGTTAGAGAAGGCACCCGATATGCCCTCACTAAAACTAACTCTGTCCGAGAAAGAGTTATACGGACATTAGGTCTCCTGCAACGATCAATCTTGAAGGATCTAAGCTTCAGTACCTCGGAAGTCGGCGAGCTGTCCAAATGGTTGAGGGACGCCTGTAAAAGGGTAATATAGGCACACGCAAAAGTCAGTCAGAAGCGCAATACCAGATGTCATGACTTTACACCTGAATTTATAGCAGGTGAACGAAGGAAGAGAAGAAGAAGATTCCAAAGTAAAGGATCAAGATTTCTTGTAGTACAACAGTGTAACGTGTGCTCATCGATAATTTTTGACCAAACGGGCTTTGAACCCCGGAATTTCCCGGTACTTGTCACTAGCACAGCGTATTATTAAATTCGCTATCAGTAACCACAACTACAGTAATGCTTTTCCGTTGATTACAGTATTAATTTTATTGTTGACCGTAGTAAAACTGTCATGGTTATAGTAATAGCTTAGTCGATTTTCAAGAACTAAAACTGAACTCAACGTTAGAGAAAAAGTGATTTTAAAAACATATATATTTAATTTGTAGCGTTGTAGCCATTTGTTAGTGGACTTGCTTCTTAGGCTAGTGATCCTGTTTCAATTGCACAGTGAGTGTTTACTATTTTTCCGACCGTAACGGCTCTAGGTCGACCCAGAGTCAATTGGTAACAGGAAAAGCACTTGGAAGTAAAGCGGACTGCGTGATGTTGACCACATCAAACATTGTGTGCCGACGGTCAAGAATAATACTGACCATATTACCCAATATACCCTGAAATATGAAAATAAATGTTTACCTTCTTCTGCAATTGTTCTGAAAATTTGCAGAACTAAACGTAAGAGTCGTCTGGTTTGCTCAGTCACAAAGTGTTTCATTGTGAAGATTACCAGGCATCTTCGATTTATTGAACTTGGAACCAGATGAGATAAAGCAGTCGTTATTATTTAACAGTTTTTTTATTCTGTTTCAGTTAAACATGATCGGTGACACTAAAGCTATATGATGTTAAACAATCTCTTACTGCACAACAGCTCTAGCTGACACCTTTGTCTCCCAAGTATGTGCGTTGTGAGATTCTAATGAAGTAAAAAATATAATAGTTGTACATTATGATGATATTCACATACTGCTTCATCTTATACGTCTTCTTCTACTTCTTCTTCACATTGTTCTTCATCTTATTCTTCATCTTCTTCTTCATGATCTTCTTTCACCTCTTCACCTTCTTTTCCTTCATCTTTTCTATTTCTTTTCCACATGTTCATCTTCTTCTTTGTTGATCTTCTTTTGATCTTCTTCTTCCTCATTTTCACATATTCTTTTCATTTTCCACTTCTTTTTCCTCATTTTCCACTTCTTTTTCCTGATTTTCCACTTCCTCTTCCTCATTATCCACTTCTTCTTTCTCATTTTCCATTTCTTCTTCCTCGTTTCTTCCCTTCCTCTTTCTCTTCTTCTCATTTTCCACTTCTTCTTCCTCATTTTCTACTTCTTCTTTATCCTCATCGTATTCTTGCACTTCTTTATCCACTTAATCTTCTTCTTCTTCATTTCCCACTTTTTCATCTTCTTCTTCATTATCTTCTGCCACTTCTTTATATTCTTTTTCTTCATCTTTTTTTTTTATTTTTAACTTTTTATCTACATCTTCTACTTTTATTGATTTTCTTCTTCCTCATTTTGCCCTTCTTCTTCATCTTCACCGTCATCTTCTTCATTTTCCACTTCTTCATCTTCTTCCCTCTCTTCATCTTCTACATCATCTACTTCTTATTCTTCATCCTAGTCTTTAAGTAAATTCTATGTTTCTATGTCTTCTTTTAACCCAAGAAAACAAATGTTATATACCAAGAATGATATATATTCTTTTTCTTTCCCGAATCCTGTTTTGCCCTATAGCGTCAGAATACGAACATTTCTAGAACGGTCTCTTCTGTGTGCTTTGTATTCCGTGTCTTTCACTGCATCTATTACTTGTGTAGTCCACTTTTGTGTGTATAAACCAACTTTTGCTTTGTATACATTGCATTTGAGTAGCATTGCCTTTGAGGAACACTGTGATATATGTATGCTAATATATTCCTCTTGTAGGGTTATATGTTACTTAGGGCCTGCTAGTAATTTCTCCATACCGCTCTGTCTCTTCCATGGAATTGAGTCCAGAATCACTTGCCTCTCTTAGCAAAGTTCGTTTCATGATTTCCCAAGGACTATATATATATATATGTATGTGTGCGCATGTGTGTATGTGTTTGTCAACAACGGACAACTTTGCTTATCTTGGCAGCCTCCTATCCAGATCGGCAAACATAGATTCTGAGGTCACAATAGGATATCCAAAGCCAGTGCTGCGTTCGGAAGGTTACGTGTCACTGTGTGGGAACGGAAGGGATAAGCATAGTCACAAAGCTGAAAGTTTACCAGGTCATAGTGCTAACCACGCTGCTGTACGCAAGCGAGACATGGACAGTATATAGCAGACACGCAAGAAAATTAAACCATTTCCACACAAGCTGTCTACGCAGAATACTAAAAATAAACTGGCAGGACAAAATTCCAGACAGCGAAGTCCTCACAGAGCAACGATCCCAAGCGTCAACACCCTGTTGCAGAAGGCCCAACTGAGATGGGTCGGTCACGTTGCTCGAATGCCTGATAAACGCATCCCAAAACAGTTGATGTATGGCGAGCTTGAAGGGGCAGACGTTTAGCTGGTGGACAGAAAAACGCTTTAAAGACACTCTTAAAGTGTCTCTGAAATGCTTCGATATAGACAATACTTGCTGGGAATCCCTTGCTCAAGATCGCCAAATGTGGCGCTGTAACAACAAAAGAGGAACCCGAATAGCTGAGAATCATCGTATTGTTGAGTCACAGAGAAAACGAGCAGCGCGAAAGACAGAGCACACAACACGCACATGTCTAACCTTGATCATGTATGCCCCACCTGTGGTCGGGGATTCTGTTCTAGGATTGGACTCTACAGTCACCTCCGCACACACCAGAGAGGTGCAACAGTACACGTCTGAGATTGTTGTCATCATCACTTGCGATGGACGGCTATTATGTTATGTATGTGTTTGTGTATGTTTGTGTACGTATGTGTATGTGCGTATGTGTGTGTGTGTTCGCTCGCGCTAAAATGGAACCTATATGCGCAGATATTCGACTATATAATCATGTATTCAATTTTCAGACATATAAATTTGTTCCTAGCTACTTTCAGATACAATGTATTTAACCGTTGCTATATTTTTGTTAAAGTTTGTATGTAGTGTTCTGAGTTATCCGTCAGGTTTGTTGTATCGTTTTCTTGATAAAGACCTTTTTGGTCGAAACGTTGCTGTGTATTGTCATTGTTTTTTTATTTTGAAAACCTACGGAACTTTGTTATTACGTGTTTCGCTACTGTCAGATATCAATCTGTACACTAAATTATGTCCGGCTATTGGTTTTTGAATTACTTTTGTTTATGTTTGTTTGCTGTAGATTTTATCAATCAGGTTAACCCCCTCATTGTGATTTGTGTGGTATGCACCGAGAATGTCAGTGTCGTCTATTTTTAATCCCATACGGCATGCAGAACAGGCGATCAGAAATTCAACCAAAGTCTTTACATATTATCAGGGGCGGTTCGTGGTCATTTTTCTTGGTGGGGCCAGACACATATTTTAGGAAAAATCATGTTTTTTTGTGTATTTACTATTATTGTGTATTCCGGAAAGTTATTCCCTTTCGATTATTGGTAGGCCGGCCCCACTGGCCCTTAATGACGAGCCGCCCCTGCATATTATCCAGCAGTACAAGAATGTATTAATCTATACGGACAGGCAGCCTGTCGTTACTGCCTGTAGTACCGCTTGTTAGTGTAGTGTAGGACAGGGATAGAACAATATGAGAGGGTCTCAGGATTCAGAGGCAGACCAAGAAGAAGATGGCTACAAGGTATTAAAGAAACCACGAATATGACCATCGGTGAAGCGGGTGAACTGGCTAGAGACATAATTAATTTCAGATGTGCTGCAAAGAGAGCAACGTCCTATAATGGATGCGCGCCTTGATGTGAGGACAGGGATTGGGAGGGGGAGTGAGACGAGAGCCTGTGGAATTTAAAGGTCACATGGTTAGTGCAGTCGTCCCGAAACACATGGTTAGTGCAGTCGTCACGAAACACATGGCTAGTGCAGTCGTCACGAAACACATGGTTAGTGCAGTCGTCACGAAACACATGGCTAGAGTGACAAATTACATGTTGATGATGTGTCCGAAAAGAGAGCAACATCCTATAATGGATGCGCGCTGATGATGAGTGACAGGGATTGGTTAGGAGTCGACGAGCCTGTGGATTAATGAGTCACATGGTTAGTGCAGTCGTCCCGAAACACATGGTTAGTGCAGTCGTCACGAAACACATGGCTAGTGCAGTCGTCACGAAACACATGGTTAGTGCAGTCGTCACAAAACACATGGCTAGTACAGTCGTCACGAAACACATGGTTAGTGCAGTCGTCACAAAACTGGTCAGGTTAGGATTTTTCTTTTATGCAAAAACAGAAAAAATATTTTGCCTTACTATGGATTGAACTTGGTTCACCGGCAAGGGGGCCGCGCTCTGATCCATCGGTCAGACGCTCCTTCTGCCCGGCTACAGACAGATAACTGTAAGATTTTACAACCAGATAAATATCACATTAAAATAGGACATCTGAAATTATACTGTAGCATGGTGTCAGATCTGGTTGACTATGTGGAGCTGAATCATGCCAAATTGCCCTTAAACATCTCAAGGGGTACACAATTATGCAGAGATAACAAAATGTTTAGTAAATTGTATCAGGACATAACGACTTGGGACGCGGTTGCCTGGCAATGTTTGCCATATAATTATAGGAAGAAGGTCTACGTGATCTTGAGAAGATACCCTGATCTCTGTATCTGATTCTCTCTCAAGGGAGAATACTCATCTGTTTACTTTAAATAAATGAGACTGAACCTTCAGACAGCAGAGTTGACATTTTAAGTCTTTCTCAGACAGCGGTTAACGTTCTTCGTGTCCTCAAGCTGTTTAAGTGTCATTGAAAATGCTCACAAAAAATGATGAAAATAATAACGAGTATATTTTACGATAAGGATATTGAAACCTTAGATAAAAGTATAAGCTCATATACCAGATTATGTTTACTATAAACAGACTTTATTTTATCGGATTGGATCGGATCATATTAAGGGATGTCTCTACAGAAAAAGTTAGATGTAAATGATGTCCAGCCTTATCATCTTAAACTGTGTTAATATATTTTCTACAAAGTGGTAATGGGTCCACAACCAACTACTTTCAGTTCAGTTCTGAAGAAAACGTTTGGAAAAAAGAGTTGGTAAAATGTGTAATTCCTAAGTATGAGGAAAATTGGAGATAAAGTAATGATAACAATATAAACTTTTCCCATTCAATTAATGATACAGAGTTTTGACCGTTATTATTTTGGGATTTTATCCAATATATTATTTACATATCATTATTTTACTATTATAATTACCAGTAAAACTTGAATATTTTAGTACACATCCAACCTAGTGGATAATGGCGTAATTGGCGTACATTTGAACTTTAATATAGCTAAACACGTAAACACAAAGTACTACAGTTTTACAAAATACATAAACAGTGACGATAAACAGCAACGTTTCGACCAAAGGCCTTTATCAAGCAAACAATACAACAAGAATGACGAATTTCGAGGAACACTACAAATGGACGATTACATGTGGAAACATAAACCTATCTAATGAAAATCTGGGAATAAAACGAACAACGAAATGAGTGCAACACAAAAACCGAAAGTGGAAAAGAAGAGAAACAATAAACAATATAGTGGATAAATGACACATATATGGAGCAAACACACATATAGATAACAAGGCACGAGATAAGACAGTACTAAGAAGCATAGGAATGTAATGCGTTGAGTCCAAGAGGTCGCAAAGTGCCATAGAATGAAATAAAACGGTTCTCCAGGGCGAATCGACTGCGATCATCGGAGGAACCTGATCGGATGGCTGTGACCTGGACATCGTCAACTCCTGAATGGCCAGTATCGTTGAAATGAGTGGCCACAGGAGTCACAGAGCGTTGGCGAATATCGCGTAAGTGTTGGGCGAATCGGTCACTGAGTCTCTTACCGGTTTCGCCAATATAGGACTTGTTGCATCGTTTGCAGGTGATGGCATAGATGATATTGCGGGACTCACACGTGAAACTGTCTTGAATGGCATACGTAGCTTTTGGAAAAGAGACAGTGGGGTCTGTATTACATATGCACATGTATTACAGCGCCGACGTCCGCACTGATGGTGCCAAAGTGACTCTGGATATTAGGCTTGAGGCGACTGTGTACCAACAAATCCTTGAGGCTTCTGTCCCGTCTGTAAGCCACCAAAGGATAGTGTTGGAAGACTGAACGTGTCTCAGGATCAGACTGAAGAATAGGAGATGATGGAATAAGACCTTTTTCACCAGGGAACTATGAGGGTGGAAAGTTAAGATAAGTTTAACCCTGTCAGACTTGGGGTTCTATGTATGTGAGAAAGGGCCTCCTGGCGAGCAATTAGCTGAACCCGATGCATGGCAGATGTAAGCACATTCTCCGGGTATAGGCGCTGGCGGAAGAAATCCAGCATCTCGTGAGCTCTATCAAGAAAATCGTCGTCCTCACTACAGAGGCGACGAAGGCGTAAGAGTTGAGAGAAGGTAAAGAGTCACGACAGGCCTGGGGATGGGAAGAGGTATACAGAAGAAAGCTATGTGTATCAGTAGGATTGTAGTATACTGATGTAGTGATAGTGGATAGGCTGATGGTGATAGTGATGTCAAGAAAATTGACACAGGAGGTAGAGATGTGAGAGGTGAACCGAATAGCAGGATTGAAGGCATTGATGAAGGTGATGAAGCGTGAAAATCGGCTTCAGACATATCGGTAACTCCAATACAATCATCGATGTATCTATGATACACGGACGGAAGAGGGCCATCATAGGTGTTCCATACTAAGTGTTCAAGATGACCCATGAATAGACGAGCATAGCTGGGTCCCATTTTAGTACCCATGGCGACCCCACTAATCTGTTCGAAGAACTGGTCATTGAACTGAAAGGAGTTGAGAGTGAGAACTAGTTCAGCAAGACGAAGGAGAGTCGAGGTGGAGACAAGAGGGTTAGTTCTCCTGTCGAGAAAAAACTGGAGAGCTTGAAGTCCGTCAGAATGAGGTATAGAGGTATACAGTGAGCAGACATCAAGGAGGAAGAGGCGAAAAGTCTTGCCAGGCAACAACTTAATAGAAGAAAAACAGACAAAGTGTGGTTAGTATCCTTCAAGAATGAAGGTAGTGTGGTGACTATAGGATTGAAGATACTATCAAGGAATTCGGAGATATGTTCCGTAGGACAAGAGCAAGCAGAAACAATAGGCCTACCAGGATTGTGAAGTTTATGAATTTTTGGGAGCATATAGAATGCGGGTTTGCCCAAACAACTGTCGATGACACATAGTGATGATGCGCCGGTAGGAAGGTCTTTGGAGGCAATGAGGTTCTTGATGACTGTACGGACCTTACTATTGTTGGATAGTGTAGCATCAGAAGGAATATTATTGTAGAATAGGGTGTTACGTAGTTGGTTGTGGCCTTCCTGAAGGTATAGTTCTTTACTCCATACGACTATGGCACCACCTTTATCAGCGGGTTTGATAACAATGTCATCACGTCGACGGAGGTGTGATAGAGCACGAAACTCGGACGGTGACATGTTAGAACGCCCTAGGCGTTTAGGGTGGAGAAGTCCAATGTCGTATGAAGTATTCTTGATGTAGAGATCAAGAGCGTTAGAGGCACCAGGTTTAGGAGTCCAATCATGTTTGCGAGTGGAATACTTGGAGAACATACTCGAGTCGTGATGTTCTAGAAGGTCCTCCTGGTGATGAAAGTGGAATTTGAGTCGCAGGCCACGGTGGAAACGGTTCACATCCTGAAGAGTAGAGTAGTGGTCAATGGAGGGACGGAGAGGAACAAACTTGAGACCCTTACTTAAAACACATCTCTCGCTGTCAGATAAGAGAAGGTCTGGAGGGATGCAGACAACCTGGGTAGGAGGAGAAGATAGTAGTGGACAATTGAGAGGAGTGGTAGAAGGTACAGGGCGAAGAAGGTCAAGTTTTTGTTGATGATGCATGCAAATAAATTCATGCAGTTGTCTGTTGAGAACGTGGATGGTGAAACGAATAAGGGAGTAAAGGAGCATATTGGTAGAGGTGAGACTTCGTAGACGTTGTAGAAGTAGGGACTGGGAGGAATCCAAGTCAGATAGAAGGTGTGAGTGGTTGTCCGCGATACAACGCATGCGTTGTAGTGTACATTTGGTTTCTAACTTAAGTAACCTACGCTGCTCCCTGGGGTATAATGAGCCTGCAGAGGGGTGGAAGTTGGAAGCAAAGCCTTTGGGAATAACCTTAAGACGCTGACATGTGAAGAGAAAATTACGATGAGAGCAGAAACGAGTTTTTTAAAAAATAACCATAGCATAACTGATGGCAGTAAGACGCACATCATCCGGTAGGAGGCTGACGGAAACCGAGATATAAGATCGAAGAAAATTCAACAAGTATTGAAGGGAAGGCATAGTAATAGAAATACAAACAAAAGAACCGATATTATATGCTAAAAAAGGGGGGGGTGTAGGAACGGGAAATGCACCTACACAACAAAAATAACTATAAAATCTTACCTACTAAGTGACGACGAATAGTTGCAGCAATATGGTGACGATTATCGAAAAAAGGTGGAGGCTGCAGTAAAACTTAGAAAAATAGCTAAACACGTAAACACAAAGTACTACAGTTTTACAAAATACATAAACAGTGACGATAAACAGCAACGTTTCGACCAAAAGGCCTTTATCAAGCAAACAATACAACAAGAATAACGAATTTCGAGGAACACTACAAATGGACGATTACATGTGGAAACATAAACCTATCTAATGAAAATCTGGGAATAAAAACGAGCAACGAAATGAGTGCAACACAAAAACCGAAAGTGGAAAAGAAGAGAAACAATAAACAATATAGTGGATAAATGACACATATATGGAGCAAACACACATATAGATAACAAGGCACGAGATAAGACAGTACTAAGAAGCATAGGAATGTAATGCGTTGAGTCCAAGAGGTCGCAAAGTGCCATAGAATGAAATAAAACGGTTCTCCAGGGCGAATTGACTGCGATCATCGGAGGAACATGATCGGATGGCTGTGACCTGGACATCGTCAACTCCTGAATGGCCAGTATCGTTGAAATGAGTGGCCACATGAGTCACAGTTCTTTTCTTCTCTTCCACCATTTACTTCTTTATAGAAGTGTTGAGGGGAAACGTAGTGATCTTGTATGTGCTTGTTTTAAGGCACTTTGTAAGCTGATATTTATTTTCGTAAGGCTGTTCTTGATGCCGTGGCTCATCTTTTGCGTGGTCTTCCTCTTGCCGTGTACTCATTATACTTTTTCTGCGTGGCTCTCTGTGGTAGGCGATACCAGGGCATTCTTGTCAGGTGTGCAAACCATTTAATCTGTTGTTCTTTTATGAATTACATGACTGGTTTCACATCCACATTTTATATATAAATAATTAGAGATGGAGAGATAGAGAGAAGAGAAGAGAGAGAGAGAGAGAGAGAGAGAGAGAGAGAGAAGAGAGAGAGAAGAAAGAGGAAAGCAGAAAAGAAGAAAAGGATGGATAATAGAAATAAAGGAAATTGATGATGTTTTAACTCCAAATAGGTGTTTTTATTTCTTTTTCTCCAATCAGTGTTTTGCTCACAGTATTCAGATAAGTTTTGCCTCACAGTATCAGGATAAGTTTTGCCTCACAGATCACTCAAGGATAAGTTTGCCTCACGTACAGGATAAGTTTGCTCACAGTATCAGGATAAGAAGAGATTACTAAAACGGGATTTTGTGTACGCTTCAAAAACAGCGTCTTCGCCATTTCTGTTACCTCTGAGATCCTACTTTTGTTCGTCATTTCTGTTACCTCTGAGATCCTACTTTTGTGTTTGCCGGCCTTTTGTTTTTTTTATCTACTGTATCGGAGTAACATTACGCTTTGAGACGCACTGTATGTTGGTAATCTGCTTATGTGGCCGAACCAATTAATTTGTTGTTTCTTTATGACGTTCAGTACTAATGTTGTACCCACCATTTCCCTGATGTCTTTATTTCTAAACTGGTAACTTCTAATAGAACATTTCACAGTTGACAGTAATAAAGGGTTAGAAGGGTATAATAAAAATAGAAGCCAGTTTTCCTGCAGACACTATTCTAGAGATTTAAAATAAATTGTTCTAAATAAAATCGACAATTTGAAAAACAGGTGTAATAGAAACTTCAAGATCCTTCATTGCAAAGTTTTAACGTTGTGTTGATTATATAATTGTTTTTGGCCATAAAAAGGTTTAAAAGCCGAAGGATTGACTTCATTGCACCAGGTTTTACCCCATATGGCTCGGTCCTCTCCGCAGAAATGGCAAGCCGCCTGCCGAGAGTATTGCACAAAGCACGAACTCCGTAGCTCCAGGAACAATCCTAGGGGTCTCTGGAAAAAACTGCACTCGTGAACAGAATTTCGCGGTCAGGACTCGAACCACACCTTAAACTCACAAGGCAAAGGGTTTAACCACTTAACCATAGAGACCCCCGTTTGGCCATAAGTAATGACTGTGACTAGGGACGGATTAGCGTAATGTATAAGAGTTTTACTACCGACTCAGACATAAGAGCTTTGGAGGTTTAATTCCCACATTCGACGTTTAACACATGAGAAAAGATATCGGTCCTTCTACCTCCTGCACACTAGGGCCTATAAATATTAAGTGAAATACATTTTATATCCTAAGGTCTGAAATGGCTACGGTAATTTTATTAAGTTTATAATTTTGTTACTATCTCTGTCCAAGTACTACTTACACAATGTCAGCAAGATATAATTCTGTAACTATCTCTGTCCAAGTACTACTTACACAATGTCAGCAAGATATAATTCTGTTACTATCTCTGTCCAAGTACTGCTTACACAATGTCAACAAGATATAATTCTGTAACTATCTCTGTCCAAGTACTGCTTACACAATGTCAGCAAGATATAATTATGTGACAACTTCTGTCCAAGTACTGCTTACACAATGTCAGCAAGTTATAATTCTGTAACTATCTCTGTCCAAGTACTGCTTACACAATGTCAGCAAGATATAATTTGTGACAACTCTGTCCAAGTACTGCTTACACAATGTCAGCAAGTTATAATTCTGTAACTATCTCTGTCCAAGTACTGCTTACACAATGTCAGCAAAGTTATAATTCTGTAACTATCTCTGTCAAAGTACTGCTTACACAATGTCAGCAAGATATAATTCTGTTACTATCTCTGTCCAAGTACTACTTACACAATGTCAGCAAGATATAATTCTGTTACTATCTCTGTCTAAGTACTGCTTACACAATGTCAGCAAGATATAATTCTGTAACTATCTCTGTCCAAGTGACTCTTACACAATGTCAGCAAGATATAATTCTGTAACTATCTCTGTCCAAGTACTGCTTACACAATGTCAGCAAGATATAATTCTTTAACTATCTCTGTCCAAGTACTGCTTACACAATGTCAGAAGTTATAATTCTGTAACTATCCTGTCCAAGTAACTGCTTACACAATGTCAGCAAGATATAATTATGTAACTACTTCTGTCCAAGTACTGCTTACACAATGTCAGCAAGATATAATTATGTAACTACTTCTGTCCAAGTACTGATTACAAATGTCAGCAAGATATAATTCTGTAACTATCTCTGTCCAAGTACTACTTACACAATGTCAGCAAGATATAATTCTGTAACTATCTCTGTCCAAGTACTGCTTACACAATGTCAGCAAGATAATATGAACACTGTCATCCAAAAGAAACGATGGAAACTGACAATACATGTTCTATGCATGAAGTCTAATTTTGTTATACAAACATCAATGAGATTGGTACGAGAGTATGTTCTATGCATGAAGTCTAATTCTGTTATACAAACAGCAATGAGATTGGTACCAGAGTATGTTCTATGCATGAAGTCTAATTCTGTTATACAAACAGCAATGAGATTGGTACCAGAGTATGTTCTATGCATGAAGTCTAATTCTGTTATACAAACATCAATGAGACTGGTACCAGAGTATGTTATATGCATGAAGTCTAATTCTGTTATACAAACAGCAATGAGATTGGTACCAGAGTATGTTCTATGCATGAAGTCTAATTCTATTATACAAACAGCAATGAGATTGGTACCAGAGTATGTTCTATGCATGAAGTCTAATTCTGTTATACAAACAGCAATGAGATTGGTACCAGAGTATGTTCTATGCATGAAGTCTAATTCTGTTATACAACCAGCAATGAGATTGGTACCAGAGTATGTTCTATGCATGAAGTCTAATTCTGTTATACAAACATCAATGAGACTGATACCAGAGTATAACTGAAAATGGGAAGACTCAAAACACTTGGAGAAGAGCAGAAGAACAGGAACTGAAAGAAATGAATCACAGTTGTAACACATTACAGAGGATGTCCAAGAAAGACATACATTTGTTGCTGTTATATGCGCCAAATGGACCACATTCTAGTGATATATATACATAATTCACTTTGTACACAGATATGCACATTCAATATTTTACCATATTTATGGCAACTATACTAAAACATATAATTATATCCTTTTCATATCATAGTGTCACAATGGGGCATTGACAAGTTATCTTCACTGTTGAATATTGCCTGAATAATGTCTGAATATTGCCTTTCTGTCCATGGTATGCCATGTCAGTCCACTACCTTTATTTCCATTTTACCATCATTCTCAAGGTTTTCTTTGGTCTGTTCTGTGTCATCCTTTCGTATACTGTTTAAAGAGGCACTGTCTTTGCCACAGTGACTAATGACATTCTACAGATGACCTACTCTAATCTCTTAACACTATTTGTAAAGAAAACTATGATATATGTGTATCTGAGTTTTAGAATCATGCTAACATAAATTGTGAATTGATTTACTGTTAATGGCTATCTATGACTTTTGGCAGCTCCAAAAGATAATACATAGAAGAAGAACAAAGATGAGTACATATACATTCGTATTCATAACTTTATTTTAAACAGTAGAGGAATCTTACGCTGGAGGAGGTGGGAGAACGTCCTAGAAACTGAGAGTTTTTCAGGCAGGCTGTAGCGTAACTCACTGTCTTGGCGTAGATCACAAAGCCCAAATATACGGCAAAGCTGATCGAAAAGGCGAAGATCCGGACCGACAAGTCGACAGAAAGGATCGTACCCTAGGGAAAGTTCACCTAGTAAATCAAAACTGGCTGAAACCGGACGGGCGGGCCTAGTCACCATGGGCTCACAATCGACCCGACGTAGATCACCCTGTTCTTGTCAGTGGACCAATTATACATCACAATAAGAATGATAAAATTGTCCGTGAAGAATGATCGAGGAAGAAAAAAAAGGCAGGCTGTAATGAAAACGACGTTCCGAAAGGGACATGCTACTACTTGAGATGATTTTGTAAGTACTTACTTATAAATTTAGAAGACATGATTATTAGTGTTTTGACTATTCGTTATTTAACCGTCGTCTTACACTCCGAAGAGATACATAAGTGCACAGTCTCCCTCAGTTAATATTGATGGCTACTGATGGTTACACAGGGGACTCGTAAGTTAAACACCGTTCTCACTCTGTCCCTCACCTCAGACATCCAGTTCTGCTTGTTCAGCGTGCAAGGCATAAGACAGCTCCATTACTTCAGTATTTATTTCGTGAAATATCCGCAAGCTTTTTTTTAAAATGTATTTTAGATGCAAACAGCAATTATCTGACTATTGATTTCGACATCATAGCTACGACCCACATATTTCATTCGTGCTTAAATTAACCCCGCAATTCGGTGTAACAGTAAATCAGGTTACCTTCTTAAGTTGGAGAAGGAATTGAAAGTATAATGTAAACGAAAGTAGAAAATAGGGCAATTTTCCAGAATGTTGGTCGATAATTTGATGAGAGCTGGAGTATGGAGCAGTGTATAGGATAAGATAGTATACATTACTGACAAGAGATTTTGGAATATGCTACAATTTTTAGCATATTTACTCTCCTCTGCCAACTTTGTTTAAGTTAACATAGCCACTTGTGCTAGATGTGGTACAAATAGAAAGCTCGAATCTGGCCATTGAGTATTAAATGACCCTTGCTTCGTTCATGAGGTCAGTATACAAAACAAAGGGTCTTAGAACTGGTCAGCACATTATTTTTTCTTCTTCTTCAAACGCTCCATATCGACCACTTGTCAACCACTCTTGTGATTTGTATGTGATCTGAGCCTAAGAGCGAATGTACGTTGTGCCAGTTATGCGCCTACAAGTAGGCCAGTACATCCTATTTCTGCGATGTTTTTTTATTTACTAGGTAGCTTCCTAGGTCCTACATGAGTCACCTCTTGCGACCTTCCTTGTAGGTCGCAGTGGTCCTGTTCTTTGCTTCCCTTGCGGGACCCGGTACCGCATGTGCAGGTCAGCACATTGATAGATAGTATCTGTAAAAAGTTAGAAACTCACTCAATGTTCACCAATGTAACCCCTCACTCTATGGTCGATACGAAAATTAACTGAAGACTAACCAGAGTATCATCATTATTGGAAGAATATAGGGAACACTTTTCAGAACGTCATGCAATAATAGTACTTTTCAATTGAAGTCAAGAAAGACAATTCTTTAATATCGAAATAACGCAAGCAAGGCCAGCTACTTAAATTTGGAGATGGGATTTAACTATAACCACCAGAGGCTGTAAAATTAAGACTGACCTGGCCCTCCTATACCCAAGAAAGTCAACAGTCTGTTCTAGTATGTCAAAATTCTGAAGACATGCGCAACCAATCTAGAGCCGCGTCACAGTAATCGGAACGTTAAAAGAAACGCAATAGAAATATGTCTATAAAAAACTTTTTGGCGCACCCCATGTGATGAACACCCAAACAGGTGCAATACCTTGCACACTACCTCAAAAGGGTTCAACCTCTAATAGTAGAGGTCCCTCTTATTATCCCCATTGTACTTGGAGACATGATAATCCATCAACTGGTCAAACAAAGGAAATATTACTTAAAATAATTTGAATACTTTCAATGAATAATATATTATATTACCGAGAGACACACACAATATCATAGAGAAAATCACTAGAGAAAAACTGCATACAACTGTGCATTAGCTTCAAATGATAGCACAGTTTATACAAGATACAGCACTGCAGATGTAGTACATATATTTTAAGTGAACGATATGAAGAGCAAAAGAATTTCAATAACATACTAGCGAACTGACACAAGCGAAAGAACAAAGTTAAGACTTCCGAGAGCATGCATCTTTCCTGTAGCAGCATATTATTGCGAGACGTGGACCGTAACACAGACATTACGGGACAAAATCGAAGCGTTTGAAATGAGGTGTTACCAGAAAATTCGCAGAACGTCCAAGACATAGAAGAGAAAAAAATAAAGATATACTAAAGTTAATTGTATATCCTTTACAGGACTAGACGAATAAACCCCAGCTTTTTAACGCTGTTTGTGATTTTTCTAGGCATTCTGAACGGGTTCATTAGCTTTCCATTGTGTTCTGAACGGGTGGCGTCATTGTCCTTTTGTAAAAATCCACACGAAATAATTTGCAACCACATTCTCCGCAGCGTGATTCGAACTCAGAACGTCGGGGTTAATAGACCGAGTCACTATCCCCTAGCCAGACGCTACCAGGATATACTACAAGACTTATATATCGTAGAACATCTGCTCATAAACAACATCATATCCTGGAAAATGAAGTATTTCGGTCACCTTAAGCAACACGGTGATTTGAAGAGAACAGTAATGGAAGGCATGGTTCCTGGGGGCAGAGACATGGGAAGACCAAGTCGAAGATGACAGCAAGCCATCAAATAAACCTTGAACATGAAGTTTGAGGAGGCAGGAGAACCTGCTAGAGACAGATAGTTTTTCATGCAGGCTGTAATGAATGCGACGTTCTACATGGACATTCTACTGATGATGATGACTATTGAACTTGGCTTTTGTAAAACGGTTAGAAAATAATTTTCGAAAGCTGTAAAATTGCTTTATGGAGTTCAAAGAAAACCAATCTTAATATGTAAATGATACAACAATCCGATGCACTTGTAGAACGAAGCATGTATTCCTCTACAAGACTGTATGAAAACTAATTGAAATTTTATCGATAACGTTATCGATCGAATTTTAATTGATTCTCTATATTTCTCTATTGACTCTGTATTTTTGGTATCTTATATCACGTTTTACATAACGAATAAGCTCTCACAAAGTCTTAAGATCAAACAATGTCATGTCCTTAATGTCCTTAGCCAGTTCTGTGTTTGACTTTGATGCATTATCATTTGTTGTCAGGCTTGTTTCTACTCCATGTTGTATCAACTTTCACGTTTGTTATTACTATCGTACTTTTATTATGTACTTCTAGTCTCTTGCAGGTATTGCTGCTGTAAAAAGCGGGCAATCAATCGACCAGGCTGATATTCTAAATTCACTAAGGGAGAAAGAACGTGTAAATGATTCAAGTAAGTGAATCTACAGCCTTAGGTAGACTGCAAGAATTCCAACTCAAATGTGGTATAGCTAGAAAAGATCACTGTAATGGTAGCCAAAGGGAAATAGTAAACCAACAAAAACTTATGTTGTTAGTCGCCATACGCTGTGAGATATACTGACGAGACGATCGGAGCACTTATGAACAAATTGGTTCGAAGTGCGGTTATGATGATCCAACGACTAAACTAAACTAAGTCTCTTATAGTGCGTCTGTTTCGTTAGAAGAGTTTTAACCGATTAGATATCACATCCCGTTTTATGTATGGGACAATCTATAACCGATCCCATAGAATATCATGTTTTTTGTGTGGGGCAATTTACAACCCATTGCATAGAATATCATGTTTTATATTTGGTACAATCTACAACCGATCCCATAGAGTATTATGCTTTATGTATGGGACAATCTACAACCGATCCCATAGAATACCATGCTTTATAACTGTGAGGATCGGCAAAAACACATCACATCATTCGTTATACGTATCACAAAGGTACAACAGAACCCACATCGTGTTATACCTAGTGTCGGGGGAAATGTGGAGCCGTCTCTACGGTATATTATAACTAGTAGGTGGGAAAAGGTAAAAAATTCCTCAACATAAAGTATGACTTATAAGTGTAAACAGTTTTGGAATGGTCCAATATTAACTGATATCTATTGTAGTCATTTACGACTTTGTGCAGGAGCAATTTTACGGAAGAGGACAATTAGCTTATAGTTTGGAGATACCGTAATAATAAATTATTTCATTCACTTTATAGTTGGGAGATGTCATAATATTAGAATATTTCATTTCTATGCGAGATGATCTGCCTTCTTTCACTTTCAATATAAAGAACCCTTGCAGTACAAACAGATCTACACTTGTTCTTTATAGAGTATTCCAAGACGCTTGACAAAGTAAATCATCGACATCTTCTTAAAATGTTAAAGAGCTGAAATATTTACGCATTCTAAGAGTCATTAAAACCAAATTTTGGAAACAAACACGAGATAAACTTGTATGCAAACAGATTGGAGTTTTTTCTGCAGATTAAACAATACGTTATAAAAGGATGTGTGTTATCTTTTGATCTGATCGCCTTTATCGTGATTGTATTTTTGGAAATCAATAAATGTTAATGGTTTGTCTGCATTCGATGGACATTATGTAAATAACTAACAGTTATTTTTACAACACTATCTTTATAACAATAGCTGAAACGGTCTCGACGTTTGATTAATCGATTCATAAATTCATTATCGATAGAAGAAAACTAGTCACGACAGAGATGAAGTGGCTCTGTAGAACGCTGGAGTATCAAGGAAAGATCCGTTTATAAATGTGGATACATCAGGCAAAAAGTGAATAAAACATCAGTACTGAACTTTATCCAGAAACAACAAACTAAATGGTTCTGCCACATAACCAAATTACCAACTTCATTACTTCAAAGAGAAATGCTACTCCGATACAGTGGATACAAAGCAAAAAGGTCGTCCGGACAAAAGGTGGACTTCAGAAATCGCAGAGGCACTATTTATGTATCGCAAACAAAATTCCGTTCTAGAGATTTCTTCTTATCCTGACGTTGTGAGGCAGAACAGGATTAGAGATTTCTTCTTATCCTGACGTTGTGAGGCAGAACAGGATTAGAGATTTCTTCTTATCCTGACGTTGTGAGGCAGAACAGGATTAGAGATTTCTTCTTATCCTGACGTTGTGATGCAAAACAGGATTAGAGATTTCTTCTTATCCTGACGTTGTGAGGCAGAACAGGATTAGAGATGTCTTCTTATCCTGACGTTGTGATGCAAAACAGGATTAGAGATTTCTTCTTATCCTGACGTTGTGAGGCAAAACAGGATTAGAGATTTCTTCTTATCCTGACGTTGTGAGGCAAAACAGGATTGGAGTAAAGAAGAAGAATCATCATTGCACTTTGGTGAATAAGCATACGTACCTCGATCTATTTCTTACACAGAAAGATATCAGCGACAGTGCACAAACGTCGTACCGGCGAGGATTCCCATGTAATTATGTTAAAATTGAACAATTTTGTAGAAATTTTAATTTGATATTTGTAGGGAGTTAGTACTCGGTCAAGCGGATGTCAGCTTAATTTTAACGGTTTTCAACAACCAAAATTATGTTTTTGGGATCAACTTGAACACGGCACCAAGTTCTATCGTCAGTTTCTAACAGGACTAGGAACTCGATCTCACCTTTACTCAGATCATGAAGCTCGTGGCGGGGAACGAACCCAGTGCCTTTCGAACGATAGGCGAGCAGCTTATCTCTAAGCCACAGGATATCCAGATCTCCATGTACACTTTAGTATGATACATTCAAACAATATGCCACATGATACCCAGATCTCCATGTACACTTTAGTATGATACATTCAAACAATATGCCACATGATACCCAGATCTCCATGTACACTTTAGTATGATACATTCAAACAATATGCCACATGAATATCCAGATCTCCATGTACACTTTAGTATGATACATTCAAACAATATGCCACATGATACCCAGATCTCCATGTACACTTTAGTATGATACATTCAAACAATATGCCACATGATACCCAGATCTCCATGTACACTTTAGTATGATACATTCAAACAATATGCCACATGATATCCAGATCTCCATGTACACTTTAGTATGATACATTCAAACAATATGACAAATGAGAACTAGAATGAATAGTAAAAATATGAAAATTTGGTCATCCCAAAATGATACATCCAGCAAAGTAAAAGAGAGGTTAGTTACTAAGACAAGTTCATCGATTAACAAAAATGATACATCCAGCAAAGTCAAAGAGAGGTTAGTTACTAAGACAAGTTCATCGATTAACAAAAATGATACATCCAGCAAAGTAAAAGAGAGGTTAGTTACTAAGACAAGTTCATCGATTAACAAAAATGATACATCCAGCAAAGTAAAAGAGAGGTTAGTTACTAAGACAAGTTCATCGATTAACAAAAATGATACATCCAGCAAAGTAAAAGAGAGGTTAGTTACTAAGACAAGTTCATCGATTAACAAAAATGATACATCCAGCAAAGTAAAAGAGAGGTTAGTTACTAAGACAAGTTCATCGATGAACAAAAATGATACATCCAGCAAAGTCAAAGAGAGGTTACTAAGACAAGTTCATCGATTAACAAAAAACTAGGAACTATGTTAAAATCAAGTGATAGAACTCGCTCATAAATAAAGAAGATAATAGGCCAGACGTCTTCTTCAAACACTCCATATCGACCACTTGTTAACCACTCTGTATGATCTGTATATGATCTGAACCTAAGAGCGATTGTACGTTATGCCAGTTATACGCCTACAAGTAGGCCAGCACATCCGATTTCTGCGCTGCTTTTTACTTACTGGAGTAACTTCCCTAGCGCCCTATCCCAGTCGCCTCTTACGACATCCCTTGTAGGTCGCAGTGGTACTATTCTTTACTTCCCTTGCGTACCCCGACATCACACGGGTGAGACTAAAAACAAAACAGCTTTCCAGAAAAAGGATGACATATATGCAGCACGTCATTGTTTGGGAAAGTCAGATAGACGAGTCTCTGTATAGAACTAATACTGACATTTGTAAGCAAGTCACGTACATTAAACAAATATAGAACAAAATCTATGAGGACAACAAAGATTTGATTTTAAGGAGAATGCTGAGAGTTCCACGAACTGTTAAAAGTACAAATGTTGATGTCTTTGTCTTCTTCTTCTTCTTCACCCTTCTCCCCTAGGGAAGCATAGGTCCGCAACCAAGGCCATCCAAGCTTGTCTATCCAATGCCATCTTTCCAGCTCTCTCTACTCTCTCCTCCCATTGTCTTCCCTTGTGGGATCGTTCTTCCTCGGGTGGTGAGCTAATAATTTTCTTGTTTGTGGTTTCTGTAGCTATCTAGTGTGTTTTTGTTGCCAGGTGTGTTAACTAGCACCACATCAATCTCCTTAGTCCCTTCTTACGACATGCGTGGCAGGTAACAGTGGTTATATTCTTTACACCCCTAATTTGGTCCCCGGTAACCACTCGGACGACAGAATGGATGTAGTAAAATCCCATCAAAATACGAAAAGAAATTTGCATATTTTTAAAATGTCAGGTCAAGGAAATTAGAGATTTAGAACACATTATGATAGACGGCAAAATCAATGATAAATAACGATAGGAAGAGAAAAATATGAAAAATCTAACTTTTATAGAACGAAAACCTGTCAACGTTAAAACTGATTGTCCGCATTATGAAGAGATGCATGTGGAAATTCGTGATCGTTGATGTCATCTTATGATGTTCATGAATTATAAATTTGATGTTATAGCTTTCTTTACTTGAGTTTGATGGAAGGTTGTGTGAATGTCAGATTGTGTGTTGACTTCAATTCGTCTTTGACGACAAGGGGGGAAACATGCACACATACACACACAAACATACACATACACACGAACGCAAGCACACACTATATTTATATATATAATGACAGAACAGAGAAGAAATAATAATACTATCAGGAAAGCAGACGTGAACAATAATGAAAGTCAGAAAAATAATGACATCAGAGAAAGAACGGAATACATTGAAGCGGCAGTTAAAAACAAACAAATTTTAATAATACTTAATTCTTGAACATAACATATGAAGAGAAATCCGGAATACTATTGTGAAGGCGTCTGGGCAAGTTCACAGAAGAAGACGAAATCGACAGAAATCTTGTTTGACAAAATACAAAAGACGTTCTTTCGTCATGATCATAGCTGAATGTATAAACAGAAATATTGAACTCAGATAGAATCAGAGTGTCCACGTGCGAACGATTTACTTCATTGAAATCGGTATCCAAAGTGGTTCCGTTCTTATTGGCAGAAATGGTGCATCTGCCGAGAATACTATGATCAAGAAGAACTCGTAATTCCCAACGAATTACGGAAATTAAAAATCACAATGGTCTTGGTCTGACTCGAACGCAAACCTCCGTAGAAAGAAACAGTTAACCCTTCGTCATTGTATCCCATAGCTGAATAGATATTAATGATGAAAAATGATAGCTAGCTTGTTGACATGAGTTAGATGATGATATATATATTTATCTAAGAATGACTCGTTAATCCACTGATGTTACGGATGATGATATATATATTTATCTAAGAATGACCTCTGTTAATCACTATGTTACGGATGATGACTATATATATTTAGCTAAGAATAACCTCCGTTAATCCACTGATGTTACGGATGATGATTATATATATTTATCTAAGAATGACCTCCGTTAATCCACTGATGTTACGGATGATGATTATATATATTTATCTAAGAATGCTCGTTAATCCACTGATGTTACGGATGATGATTATATATATTTACTAAGATGACCTCGTTAATCCACTGATGTTACGGATGATGATTATATATATTTATCTAAGAATGACCTCTGTTAATCCACTGATGTTACGGATGATGATTATATATATTTAACTAAGAATGACCTCTGTTAATCCACTGATGTTACGGATGATGATTATATATATTTATCTAAGAATGACCTCCGTTAATCCACTGATGTTACGGATGATGATATATATATTTATCTAAGAATGACTCTCGTTAATCACTTATGTTACGGATGATGACTATATATTTCTAAGAATAACCTCGTTAATCCACTGATGTTACGGATGATGATTAATATATTTATCTAAGAATACCTTGTTAATCCACTGATGTTACGGATGATGATTATATATATTTATCTAAGAATGATTCCTTAACCACTGATGTTAGGATGATGATTATATACATTTAGCTAAGATTGATCTGTTAATCCACTGTTGTTAGGAATGTTTAAAAATTTTAGCAAGTTTTATTTTAACCCATGATGTTACGGATGATTTATATATATTTATCAAGAAACTTTTTAACCCATTTGTTAGGAGATGATTTTAAATATTTAGCTAAGAATAATTCCGTTAATCCACTAGTTACCATGCCGGATTGGGTAGGGGGCCGAGCAAAAAGCGGGGCCCTAGGTTTTGGAAAAAAAACAATTTTTTACAAACAAACTTGTCTCATTTAATGGAGAAATTTTAGAGATAATACTAGACAAATCAATTTCTAAGAAAATTAATTCAACATTAAGATGAGGTTACTTAGACGATCTAGCCCCCTGTTTCTAACTACTTTTATACGCTTTTAAAGTTTAAAAAAAACGTTTCCCGAAATTGAATCAAAAACCGACTGAGTTTCCCGGTTTTGGGGAGGATTTTGGGAAGATTCCCAATAAATTTTAAAAACCCTTAAAATTTTTTTTTTGGTTTGATTTTTTTTTTTTTTTGCGTCACACTGCTACCGGGTTGTTGCCCGGGCGGGTTTTTTGTTTTGCTTTCGCCGTTCTGGGGTTTGTGATTTTTATCTTTGCCTTCAAGGGGTGCTACGCCATCTCCATCTTTTCCGTGGTCTTTCCCCTCCCTTTTCCCGATGTTTTGTTGAGAAGACCGATACTGTGGAGTTTGGGTATTTTTATTAAAGGGGCCAAAACCCCTTCATTCTTTTTTTTATTTATATAATCGCACGGTTTTGTAACTTTTTTCAGTGATTTGGGGATTTGTCTTTCTTGTGTTTTTGGTAACTTTTCAGGCAACGATTTCATGATTTTTTTGACCGCGCCTGGTCCATGTTTGGCTCTCACAAAAAAGGTATAAAAAGAGTTGAATGTATATTAACGAATGAAAAAATATACAACTTGGGTTTTTTGAAAAAAGTGGGTCAATTATATATCGCCGTTTTTTTAGATGATCAGAATTGACATTGATGATGAGTGTCAATCTTTTTCCATCGAAATGTCAAAACCTGCCCCCTTTCCCAAAAGTTTAGCTTGACCCGTTTATTACGTAATGTATTTTGGGGTTATTTCGGGACATCTTGTCCATCGCAAACAGAAACCCATTGGTCACTTTCGCATAATTTTGATGGATTAAAAAACGGGCTTTCGAAACTTATTAAAGGAAAAAATTGAAAGATTCGTTAAACTTTATTCAAGTTTTATAAGTTGATTATTTGCATTGGCCAAAAGTAAAATATTTAACAGTATTCGTTAAACGTTTTTTAATTGATATATTTTGCATTGCATTGGACTTATTATTACAAATTTATAATTTATTGAAAACAGTTATTTATAAACGTTAAGTTAAATATGAAGTTATTTTTTTAAATGGCGCCAAAACGGCTCTGCGCCAAAAATCCTGCGCCAAAACGGTCACGCCAAAGCGCGGCGCCAAAAGTCCTGCTTCGATTAAAAACAAGTAAATTCGTAAGACTATTTCTACATTTGGAAACACGACTCTAATGAATTTTCCATTATAAGTTTATAAAATTGCAGTTCAAGAGCCTCATGCTTTTCATTGCTAATAGCAGCAGCTACATTAATTTTAATAAGTTCAGTGAACTGCATAGTTCGTCGCCTAGGCTTTCTTCCAAATCCTCTTGGTAAGAGCTGACAATATTTGGAGTTCTTTTCAATATCTCTTCTGCTGTAATAGATTTTAACTGCCGGAGTATTCCAAATACACCAGTCACTCTATGGTACAGCCTAAATCAATAACTCTGCAAACAAAACAGAACAGTTGTCCTTTAGTTTCTGTATAACACAACCAATCTCTCACGTGAGTTTTGTTTGTTGGTGTATGTGAAAACGACTTTCGACAAAATCGTGGTTGTTTACTTTATCGTATGTTTTGTTTTGTTAAGACATGAAATCACTATTTATATGTTGCACTTCGCTACTTTCTTTCACCATCCAATAATCTCGATTGAAGTTGTTTGGCCATTCACCAATATCTTTGGGAGTACATTTTACTTTCGTTGTGTTTTTGGCTTGTAGAAGATGTTGCTTCATTAGAGCATGTGAGTGCTTTCTGCCTCTCTTTGGCTTGAAGATGATATGGCTAAATTGGAAGGACTTTCTGTACATTCGATTTCAGTTTGTCTTGTGAAAAATGTAGCTAAATCGTGAAGAGTTACTGATCTTAATGGTAGTATTGGTAATGGTGATGCTTCTATAGCACTGCCTTCATCTACTACACAGTGGGACACGTCTTCTGTATTTTCTGCTTCGATTTCTTGGATTCGCACCATCACATACAACATTAAAAATTCAGACAGCGTGCGTGTTTTGATATAACATCTGGTTATTTTTTCCATTTTCATCTCTGTCACATAGGCGCGGGCCCCCTAGAAGCGCGGGCCCGTAGCATTTGCTACTTCTGCTACTAGGCTAATCCGGCTCTGGATGTTACGGATGACTAATGAAGCTCTTCTTCATCAAACACTCCACGTTGACACTTGTTAACCACTATTTGTGGTTTGTATATGATCTGAGCTTAAGATCGATTGTACATTCTGCCTTTTGTGAGCCTATACGTAGACCAACACATCTGATTTCTGCGATGCTTTTTTATTTTGTAGGTTAGCTTTGCTAGACCATTACCTCAGTCGCCTCTCACGACATGTTTTGTAGGTCGCAGTGTTACTATTCTTTGCTTCCCTAGCGGGTCCTGGTAATACACGGGCGACTAATGAAGCAACATGAACAATTCGATTTAAGGTCACACCAGAATGAAAATAACAATCTTGACAAGAAATTCAGTAACTCTTATTCACAAATTGAAACAATGTTTGTTTGATTAAGTATCACAAATTTGTGTCTTCCCCCAAGAAATTCATCAACACTAACACAGAACGACTACCATAACATGAGTAGATTAGAAAGACGTTATTCTGAGAACAGGACCAAATCGAATCTGCTGTTACATCTATAGAACATTCAGGATTAACAATTCATCTATGTCGTCACCACTTCTAGCTTTTCAGTACGTACTTCAAAACTAACTCAAATACGATTTTAAAAATAGAATTTTTTAAAACGTCGTTAGTGTCTGTAGTATCGCTTTTAGGGCAGTGTAGGACAGGTGGGACGTGAGCTTGAGAATTGTAATGCCCGCATGACTAGTGCAGTCGCCGAGAAGCTGTTCAGTTTAGGATTTTTCATTTATGCCCACGACAGAAAAAATATCTTTGGCCTTACCGTAGATTGAACACATGTCTCCGGCATGTGAGCCGCTCTCTAATCCATTTGACCAGACGTTCACCTGAATAGGAGCATGTAATTATCACTGTTATTTACCGCTACACTGGAAGTGTGCAGGAATGCATCGATACCATACAGTGATGGTTTCTGAAGCAATTTGTTTCATTTAAGGTTACCATCTTCATTCACAGACCAACTAAGTTCATTATATTTGATAAACCAAATAATCTACCCTTGGATCTAAAATCAAATATACTGAATCAAATGAATTAGTTTAATGAAACAATACATGGAATGAGAACTAACTACTCTGATCTCTGTGTAAAATAAACTGACTGCAAAAGAAAGAAAAGTCTATACAACAGACATCATCCAATAGATTCTCATTATAGATGGAGACTGCAGTAAAACTATGTAGAATGGCGAAACACCTAATAACAAAGTACTGTAGTTTTACAAAAAAGCCTTTTAGTCGAAACGTTGCTGGGTATTTTCATTGTTTTTGTATTTTGTAAAACTACAGTACCTCGTTATTACGTGTTTCGCCATAATAGATTCTCATGAACAGAACTTCTCCAGCCTAACAGTCCTACGGAACTTCTCTATCTTATAATGCCAGAAGTTGTAACGTTTACGCTGTCTTCATGCTCAAATTATTTATAACATCCTTTAAGATTTGTTTCAGATTGCCACACATATAAAGCATAATACTCTATGGCAGCCTTTCTCAAACTAGAGTCCTCGGACCCACGGGGTCCACGAGTTACAGCGGGTCGTCAAGCGCTTGAAGAAATATTATGATCTTTGACATTTCAAACAGTAAAATACATTTTCAAAAACATGTATAAAAATAGTAGTAAACAAGTCCCCCTGCGAAATCAAAGGACCCGGGCTAGACCGGAGTCTAACTGTCTGACAGGACAAAATGAAACGTTTTCCGCAGTCTGAGAAATTAGAGTCAGCTTGACTGTTGGTGTGGTGTAATAATAACTCCATCGCTAGAAGATTGTCATATATAGAAACTTTGGGGTCCATAGCAGCACAATGTATTTGAAAGGGTCCGTGTGTTAAAGAAAAATTTGAGAACCGCTGCTCTATTGGATTGACTTTAGAATGTCATACCCATAAAGAATGATCATCATCAAATAGCTTGTCGTGCGCAGAACTTTGCCACCCTAATAGTCCTTTGAAATTTATCTCTCTCGCTCTCATATGCCAGATCATGCAGTCGTCATCCTCAAATTATCAGTAACATCCTGAATCCATCTTCTCCGTGGTCGTCCTGTTCTCCTATGTGCCGGGATGCTTCCTTCCATAACGGTCTTCTCTAACCCTTCGTGTCACTTTATATATTCAAAATACTCAAATTTGCTCATTCTCATTTGTAGAATCAGCCAGTATGATACTCGTATGATATGTGTAGTCGGTTTCAGATTGTCACACCCATAAAACGTGATATGGTATTGGATTGGTTTCTGATAGGTTTGTAGTTTTCTAACGGTACTAACAAATATATATAAGACACTTGAAGTATATAATAAAAGCACAAACGTAGTACAAAATGGTTAGCGATGCACGTACTTAATGAAGAGGTTTAGAATGAAGACAGAGATGGAAGATGGTGGATGGTCTGACATCTTGGTTCGACAAAAGATCAACGTCAGGACTGATTATATGCACGAAGGAGAAAGAGTTATGGAGAGACATGATCACCTACGCCGGCAGGCATAGCACTTGATTGATAAAACAAGACAGGGCAACGTTAGTACAAAGAGTGTAGACAGAATCCAAATAAAATAAGTCAGAAAGTTCAGTTAAATATAGCCATCCTAAGTGGAAAGTCATCTGACTATCAGTTATGTAACATAGAACCTTACACCATTGTCAACCCAAACCTCATCCAAGCTACCAGGGGTCACTATCACCTGTCAGTAATAGCTGCCTCCTATAATTACAACGCCATTACAATTATATACAGAGAGAAAGGAGATAACTGATATAATTATCCTGTTACATTATAAGATCTTTCGCATAACACAACATTTTTCTATAACAGGAAACGGAATTCATTGTCCAGAAATATCAACGTACTCTCCTTCTGTTCTACTGTTCAGCTGCTTGCTTTTTTTTCCTCCAATTCTTCCCGGTTCTCTTTATTTCTCGATTTTCATCACCTTCTCATTTTTTTTCTTTCTTTTTCTTCTTCTCCCCTTCTCCATGTTAAAGAACTAACGATGAACAAGAAGATTGTGCTTGTAATCATCATGTTTGTTCCTCACATATATCAACTTCTCGTCAAGGTTGAAATAATCCTTACAAAATTAATCAGCAAAAAACGTTGATTCTTTCTCAACATTATACAAATATATGCTAATTCGATCGAATCGCTCTGAACTTTAGAAATCTATACTGATCTCATGAGTCAACAGAATTAGTGTTTTATGGAAAATATTCCGAATCTTACGGCTGCTAAAAAAGACTAATGATAGGCCAATGCAAAGAGTAAATCTAATCATAAACGTTAGAAAAAGATGATAATATTTTCTGCCCACGTTGAGATGAGTTCAAGGTTACAGAACGTCTTGTATTAACTGGTAAATCGACAAAGGTAGAAACAAAGGACGACAGTGAAAGTACATACAAAATAGCTCAATGTGTCTATGTGGCTAAGTGGGTAAACCGTTCGCTTTGTGTTCTAAAGATCGTAGGTTGGAACCCGGAACTCACGTTTTGTTCAAAATTCATTTTTTCCCCATAAATACCTGGGATTGTTTCCGTGGCTATGGAGTTCGTGCTTTGTGCAAACTTTTGTGCAATCGTGCTTCGTCTTTAGATCTGGTGAATAGGAAAATTCATCAAACTAAAAAGTATTAAAATTGGCCAGCACTTTTGGCAGGAGTTTTTGAAGATACGTGACTGTTTACTCAAGTCGGTGTAACAAATAATGGAGATTGTAACATTGTAGAATAATTTAGTTTTAAGATAAGACTCGTCTGAAACAGTTCAGAAAAAGAATATGGAGAAAAACTAACGGAGGATACAACCTAGATCACAACAACATAAATACATGAAACAAAAAAGCGTTAATCACATTTTTTCAGACTTATAACGGGACACTGCAGTCTAAGAGCACAATTCCTTAGTAGAATGGGTCTCATAACTAGGCTGCCCGCACCTGTGAAGCACCAAAATAGTCCCCATAGCACATCTTGTAAGACTGCCCCAGCCTGTGCAGCGTGAGAATGGAAATCTGGCCAACAGAAACAACCCTTCAGAATAAATTATATGGGACCGATGGAGACCTCAATTTATGACTCATAACGTATAATGTGCAGATGTTGATCGCAGAAGATGAAGAAGAAAATGAAGAAGAAGAAAAAGAATCATTAGATAAATATAGAACATCAAACTTTAAGTGAGTGTACAAAAATAATGAAATATTTATATTAATTTGTTTTACAATAATGCATAAGATAATAGAAATTTCTGAGACGAATTCCAGAGGCGAAAAATATCGACTCAATTCCAGAGAGGAGATTGAGCGAGTTGCCCAGGATAGAGCGGTATGAAGAAATCTCTTGGAGATCCTATGTAACGTTTAACAGTACAAGAAGAATATCATAATAATAATAAAATAATGTGACTCTAAATTGTTTTCCAATTAACTTTTTCATGTGTGTGAATTCCTTTCAATTACTTAATAATTGTTACAGTTTTATTGTATAAATGTAGTCAATAATAAAACTGTACAGAGTTAATTTTGTAATAACTATCAATCAATCAATGCCTTACCTACCGGCGTAGGCGGTTATGTCCCTCCAGTACTCTCTCTCTCTCTCTCTTCTCTCTCTCTCTCTCTCTCTCTCTCTCTCTCTCTCTCTCTCTACCCTTGGTGCAGTTAACCATTTCTTACGTCGATCATTTGTCGAACCACTAAGGCAGATCATCCAACATTTTCTCCGTCTGTCGTCCACGATCTCTTCTGTGAATCTTACCTGTTGTCACTAAATGCTCTAAACCTCGTTTTCTCATTATTTGCCCGAATACCTTGATTGTTCGATTCTTATTTTGTTGATAAGGTTTCTTTTTGTGCATGCCTGTTTTAAAACCTCATCATTTGTTTTCTTCGCTGTCCATGGAATTTCCAGCATTCTTCTGTAAAACCCCACTTTTGTGGCTTCCAATGATCTTATCGATTGCTTGTTCATTGTCCATGATACGTTTCCATACATAAGTATTGGTTCAATATAGCACTAGGGTACTCGTTTCTGCAGTGTCATTGAAAAAAACTGTACCTAACCTCATTGCCTTATATTTTCAAAGCCGAAAACCTGTTTGATATATTACTTGGATCTACTGTCATGGGAATAAGGATGTTTTCGGCAATGACAGAGCGAACAGGATTGCATCAACAGTATTGATTGTCAGGGAATAGAGAATGATGGATAAGGGGCATGTTCTTCGGTCTCTTCACGACTGCCTGTTTGGAGAGGACAATACAATAGATGTTGAATCGATAGAGCGATTTATATATTTCTAGAGTTTGTACAATAAGGATTGGATGCATGAGGAGCAGAATAATGATTGTGTTTATTGGTTATTGATTACTAAATTGACGTCATTGCACACCGTCAGACCCGGATAAATGCTCAGTCTCCCTCAACAGATATGGTAGAGTATGCATACTGATGGTTCCCGTGACTCGCTGGTTAAACACACTCCTTTCTCTGCTCTTCAGAATCCAGTTCTACTTGTTATAATCAAGTACTTGTCCCTTCCAGAACTTGGCTCCATGACACATTCCTAAAAACTCTGTTCTGTGCAAGTTGGCCGGAGTCAGCAGCAGTCATTCTCAGATCGGCAATGACATCCTGCACCCATCGTCTTCTAGGTCTTCCTCTCGTTCTTCTTCCAGGCACCATTCCTTCCAAAATCAATTTCTCCAGGCACTCATATCGTTTGATGTGACTTGTACAACGAATAATTCCAAACTGCTTAACCATGTTTAACCAGCGAGAAACAGGAACCATCAGTATTATATTCTTAGGCATATGTTGGGGAAAACTAAACACCTATGGGTCTATCTAGAGTCCTAAGACGCAGACATTTTACCATACAAGCTATTAATATTTTGAGATCAGGTGACCATTTATTTTCATAGTTTTTGAATGCTACTTTATTTCAATAACGAATCAAATAGAATGTAAGAACACAAATAAAATTCCTACAAGATACACCGATAGCGAAGTTGATTACACTCTCCGCTAGTAAACACATGCCGTGAAAATTTCAGCTTGATAGAAATAGAAATTCTTGGTTTGCACAAGTTACACGTTTGGACTACAAGAGACTGTGATCCTTTACTAAGGTGAACATCTAATGCAATTTCATAGTATTGTTATATCCAAAAGGGTCCAAAGGTGAAGAATTGACTTCATTGCACCGGGTTTCCCCATATGGCTCCATCTCTGTCTCCATCGGCAGAGAGCATTGCACAAAGCACGAGCTTCGTAGCTCCAGTAACTTTCTAGGATCTCATGAAAAAATTGCCACGTGTCTCGGTGACAGGCAAACGCTTTAACCACTTTGCCATTGAGATCCCCCATGCTACATTTCCCAGTACGATATAAATGACCACTTCGGACATGACGTTGTAGGCGTTTCATGTTCGTTCACGTCGATTACTCAAATTATATACACTCAAATTATTATATTGCTAGTAATGACTACATTTATAGACTTGACTTACTAGCAATTATATGCTTGACAACACAGACAAGAGTCACACAGTAAACAACCTAATAGACCAACTAAAGCGAAGATTGTTACAAATCACGATGCCGTCTAGAACTTGTATTCAGGTTTATTATGCAGGTTCATTAGGTACATATTTTCTGTATCAATAACACATCTTCTTGTCATTATTACGTGTGAGAGGATACTGATCTATTTCAACTATCTATGATTGGCGTAGGCGAAAATGAAGCACCCGTGGTCATACCTAGCTGTTTATTAGTTATGGTTTTAACTTTCATCTTTTCTATGAAATACTCAGTGGCGTCTGTGTCTTATGGGATAGTTACTCGGTCTATTAACCCCACGTTCTGAGTTCGAATCACGCTGCGGACAGTTTGTTTGCAAATGATTTCGCGTGGATTTGTACAAAAGGACTATGTCTATTTCGGTGCGCGGGACGGGTTGTGTACCTGTTCAGAAAGCAATGGCAAACTACTGAACGTAATAATGCCAAGAAAAATCACAAACAGCGTTGAAAAGCTGGGGCTGATTCGCAGAGTCCTGTAAAGCATATGCAATGAACTTTTCGAGAGTCTCTGTGGCTAAGTGGTTAAGCCCTTTGCCTTGTGAGTCGAAGGTCGTGGGTTCGAATCCGAACCGCGCCGTTCTGTTCACGATTGCAGTTTCTTCCAGAGACCTTTAATACTGTTGCTGGAGCTATGGATTTCTTGCTTTGTGCAATACTCTCGGCATGTGGTGTGCCATTTCTGCGGAGAGGGACGAGCCATATGTGGTAAAACCCGGTGCAATGAAGTCAATCCTTCGGCTTTAAAACCCTTTAAACTTATCAGCATAGAAATTGTAACAGACATCTTCTTTATTTATATTTCTATTTACTTATATTGATTGATTGATTGATCGATTGATTGATTGATATTATCATCCTCATTACACTTCGGTGAGTAACCATGTGTGCATCTTTCTTACACAGGAAGATCTCAGCGGCAGTGCACAAAACGCCGTAGCATCGCGAGGGTCCCCGATTTAAATTAGAAGATGGTAAATATATTTTTGTATGAATTTTTACTTTTTCAAATATTGTTTAATGAATTTTGCCCAGAAAGAGACTTTCCAGTCTGCTCTTCTCGATTTTAAACTGCCAAAAGTTCTTTTATGTGCTCAGCCTGAACTCGGGACCTACGTATTATCGTCCGTCTCCGATAGGACTTTCAAGAGCTTGTCAACTACTTTCAAGTAACTTCAGCTGTCTACCCAATTCTTTCCATCAAAGTGTCGATTAGCTTATAAATTCTATTATTTATTTACTTATTTTAACTGTTTTCATCATGTGATATTGCTTTCCACTTAACCTGTCATAGAACAATTAATGCTTTAACTATTACAGTACGTACATCCTCTTAACAAACCGTTCTGGTAGTACAAATTTACCGAAAAACCACCTCACGGAAAAAAGCATGAAATAGAAGCAATATTAGTAACAAGTCTCATTTGATTGTATTTGTGTCTAATTCTGTGTCGATACAACAGGTGATTTTATACAAATAGAGTATTCAACTCTACAATTTCTGATATATAAAACATGATCTGAAGCTTAACATTCTTTTTCCCGATCCAGAAGCACTTGAGCTTTTATCAGCTCTTCCGCTCGGTGCCATGGACATCGTAACCCTTCGGTTCGGTGCCACGAACACCGTAAATCTGGGGAATCTGTGGCTTTTTTGCCATCCCGCGGAATTGAACCCGCACACACAGAGGGATAGTCACCCGTAGTCCAACGCGCTACGAACACGCTGGGCAGACGGGCGAAGCTTAACATAAGAAAACATGAAATAAATTTGTAAGAACTCAATTAATAGTAAAATATTATTAGCAAAAAGTGTGCTAAAAAGTTATTTCAGTGTAAGTATTCAAAGTGTTTACCTATATCTTTGACTTTATTCGTGCGTTGAGATGCCTCGACATCTCATCGTTTATCATTATATATTCTTAATATTGTTTTTTTTTTAAAACCTTCAATCTACAGTTTAAGTATTGTTGGCCCATGGTCTTGCAGACCGTGGTGTGTAAAACGTTTGTTACTGTCGGTTTCTAGAATCACATTTGTAGGTAATAAACAGTACAATTTATACTCTCACATGTGGAACGTCGAATATATGAATTAAACCCGCAACATTTGTTGGTTAGATTTCTATAGCGAACACACTATGTTGACCTCATCCGCTCCACAAGGGTACAACTTTATTCCTTTTCTAAACCATACATTGCATAAAGCCTGCAAGCAATTTCTCCATACGGCTCTATCTTGGAAAACTATTTCAATCTCTTCTTTGGAATTGAGAATAATATGTGTTGCCTGTCTCAGTTAAGTTCATTTCTGGGTTTCCTAAATACGCATTTTCCTTCTTGAGCCATTCGTCTCCAACCTCAGTGTCTGCTTTGTGATTCTTTGATCATATTTTTATCAGAGTATGTCCAACATAGTTTTTTTCTTTCGTATAGAAGTTGTTATTAGTTGGTGACAATACATTCCTTTGAGTTGTTCCCGAGTCCTGAAATCGTTACATTCTATGTTAATTACTTTTCGTCGATTTTTTCAAATGCATTCAACTTATTTTCTGTATCTTTGGCTAATTTTCAATTATCGCTGTCATGTGTGAGGATTCAGACATCATTGAAGCTCAAAACTCATCATTTTATTTTTAATATATATAACTTGTAGCTCCATATTTTATTTAGATTTTTTTAAACTGATCCTGCTTTTGCAATTCGTAGGATTAATTTCCTTTTTGGTTTCTCTGTGCAGCCAAAATTACTATCCAAATAGATGAACAGCAACTGTTATTTTGATCATTTTGAATTACAGCGCGATATGTACACTACTTGTCACAAGTGTCTTCATTATAATTTTCTTTCCATAGCTTATCTGCAGTTAAACCTTTTAAACTATGACTTCTACTTTGTCTGTTACTCTTTATATATCTCGGATGTTTCTACTTAACAAGTCAATATTATCAATATTTCAGTTGACTATTATTTTCTATTGTTTTATTGTTATATGAGAATATAATATTGCAAACATTTAAGGTGCGGCATTTCGAAGACTTGCATCATACAGAGAAAATATACCGCACGACCCTGTCTACTTTGTCTGTTTTTCTTTACATATCTTGGATGTTTCTACTTAACAAGTCAATATTATCTGCACAAAATCAATATTTCAGTTGACTATTATTTTCGATTGTTTTATTGTTATATCAGAATATACGAGTAATATTACGTAATATTAAGTACAACATAGTAACATATTTGGAGCTGTAAAAATAGACCGCATTAAAAATGTTAACATATGGAAACCAGACGCTTAATCCATACTCAAAAATATAAATTCAAGATCAGATCAGATCAAATTTTAGCTTCAACATTTCCTGTCTCTTTCAATGATGATACATTATGTCACTGTTATTTTTCATTGTTAAACGTTTTCTTACCGATTATATTATTGTCCTGTTCGTGCCCGTTTGCTCACAACATTTCACCTCAGTATTGTTTTCAGAAGTGTTATGTCTGTCTATGTGTTCAAAATGTTTGATTTATTACTTTATAATCTCTTTACATTATTACTTCCTAATTTGTTTCTGTCAAGATATCTTCATTATTGGTGTATTTCTGTTTACATGAAACACGAACACTTCTCTTGTACATCAACATCGAGAGGGCTTCAATTGTGTCTTCAAATTGTTTCTTTCAGTGTCCATGTTTATGTACCTTAGAGAAATGAAACATATAAATCTATATAACACTTGACGATTTTCATTTTTCATTCATCAAAGTCAGGTGCCGTGCTGGCTTGCTAGTGTATGAGATCATGGATCTCCAGAAACATCTGTCCATTGATATTTGCTGTCATCTCAGATGTTGACACTCTTCGTGTTATGAAGTCATGCTGTATAATATTTTTCCTCTATATATTCCTCTGTCTCGTTTCTCTTGTTGTCATTCATAGCTCAGTTACTTTGAAATAATAATTGTTAATTGCTGTTTTCACAATCTATATTTTATATTTCATTTCCAAGATTTATGTATGCCACAATTTGATATTTTTGTACAAATTGTAAGAAACATTTCATTTGCCGCAATTTCTCTACATTTATTTTTATATTTAATTTTGCTTCTCTTTTGTTTTGCTAATTATCTTTTCTTTATTTTAAAGTCTTCCCATATTCACAAACGTTTTGTGTATTTTTTTGTGTTATCAATTCTTGTAGTTACTGTTTACTTTCCGTCAATAATAATATGTCATCATTATATCTGAGATTGTTCATTATTCTTACTTCACATAATTAATATATTGATCTGACTTGTATAATGTTTAAATTGGTATCACATCAGTACTGAACCTCATCAAGAAACATTACGGTTAATGGTTTGACCACATAAGCAGATTATATCAACAATGTTCTTCTGATATAGTAGATACAAAGCACCACATAAGCAGATTATATCAACAATGCTCTTCTGATATAGTAGATACAAAGCACCACATAAGCAGATTATATCAACAATGTTCTTCTGATATAGTAGATACAAAGCACCACATAAGCAGATTATATCAACAATGTTCTTCTGATATAGTAGATACAAAGCACCACATAAGCAGATTATATCAACAATGCTCTTCTGATATAGTAGATACAAAGCACCACATAAGCAGATTATATCAACAATGTTCTTCTGATATAGTAGATACAAAGCACCACATAAGCAGATTATATCAACAATGCTCTTCTGATATAGTAGATACAAAGCACCACATAAGCAGATTATATCAACAATGCTCTTCTGATATAGTAGATACAAAGCACCACATAAGCAGATTATATCAACAATGCTCTTCTGATATAGTAGATACAAAGCACCACATAAGCAGATTATATCAACAATGCTCTTCTGATATAGTAGATACAAAGCACCACATAAGCAGATTATATCAACAATGTTCTTCTGATATAGTAGATACAAAGCACCACATAAGCAGATTATATCAACAATGTTCTTCTGATATAGTAGATACAAAGCATCACATAAGCAGATTATATCAACAATGTTCTTCTGATATAGTAGATACAAAGCACCACATAAGCAGATTATATCAACAATGCTCTTCTGATATAGTAGATACAAAGCACCACATAAGCAGATTATATCAACAATGTTCTTCTGATATAGTAGATACAAAGCACCACATAAGCAGATTATATCAACAATGTTCTTCTGATATAGTAGATACAAAGCACCACATAAGCAGATTATATCAACAATGCTCTTCTGATATAGTAGATACAAAGCACCACATTAGCAGATTATATCAACAATGCTCTTCTGATATAGTAGATACAAAGCATCACATAAGCAGATTATATCAACAATGCTCTTCTGATATAGTAGATACAAAGCAAAAGGGCGTCAATGCAAAAGATGGACCTCAGAAATAACTAAGACAGTGAAAAAACCTATTTATGACGCGCACACAAAAACCCGTTCTATGTGTATTTTCTTATCATGACGCTGTTAGTTAAAAAAGGATTAGAGAAAAGACAGAAGAAATGTATAAATATAGCACAATATTTCACTTGTCCCAGCTCGTGGGAAAGACTGTCATTCTCTAGCCATCTCGTTTACCGCCTCCGTTGCAGTACTACATGTATCCTTTCAGTTTCAGTATCAGTTTCAGTTTGGGATATCTTTATTGCACTCCGGACATGGCCATAGATGTTCCGATCTCATTCGCAAAATCTACAAAAGCGTCCAGCAACTAACCGTACCAGTTGGATTTTGATTATTGAGTCTACTCATTTACCTGTTGTGCAATTCTTTTCTCGCCACTATAATCCAGCAGTTGACGTGGATTGGTTTCAATGTGTCTTTAATGTTATCTAGCTACCCTCGTTCACTGTCTCGTTATCAGTCTTCAAACTACACAAGAAACTTTTTAGTGAACAGAAACAGAGATTTGTTGAGATACATGATCACCTGCACCAGCCGGAACGGCAACTGATGATTATGAGTATGTGTTTGGGAGTGTTGAAGACGTCTTCGATATAATATATTATTTTTCTAATTATATTTCATGTATCTCCGTCTAATTATATATTAGTTTCTCTAACAATTTTATTCATAATTATGCACTAATTGTTGTAATGTTGTTGTTGTTGTTTGCGTTCATTCTTCGCGTCCAATTTTATCATTCTTATTGTGATATATAAATGATCTTTGACAATAAATTTTTTTTAAGTTGTACCATTTATGCTCCTATGGTGACTAGGTCAGTACATCCGACGTATTGCCAGTATTTTATTTACTAGGGTAGATGGCCCTAGGATCTGCTCTTTTACGATAATCTTTCGCCGTATATTTGGACTTTATGATCTACGCCAAAGAGCTGCGCAGCCTTTCTCACTGTTCTGGATTAGGAACATTTCTCAGTCTTTTTGGGGCACATAAGCTTGTCCTGGGACAGTATCTTACTCGTGCAACACAACGTGAAAAGTGTCGGCCTTCGCCGTTGTTCGGAGTTGGACAACGTGTTAAATCTTTACAATGACGGCCTTATTTTTCTGATCACGTTGGGTTTATTCCGGAATAGGAACATTCTCAGCCTTTTCGAGGCGCGTGTCTGTACTTGGCAATTTACAGTTTCTACTCTGCAATTTTCTGACCTCGGGAAACACTGGACTGGGGCTACGCACACATAATGTAGAGGGTCTTTTCATTAGGCGCTATCAGCGTAACTTAGATTTTGAGCTCGCCAAGTATCACCAGCCCCGGTTTCTACGAGGATGTTAGTTTTAAGAACAACAGTACCGTGCCCGGCTGTTTCAGGGAAGGCAATTTCGTTAGGCGCTAAAACGCAACTTTAGGATTTGCGTTTGGTCAACTTTACCCAATAGATATATCTGCGCTTGTACGGAATTAACTGCACTTTTCCCTTGTGTCGTCACTTTACATTGCATCTCTTCCAAGATCCTTGCTGAGAGCTGGCAAAGGCGTTGCCACCATTACTTCGAGAGGACCTGAATATTTTCCTCCTGACGACTCGTACCTTGTCAATTTTATACGATTCGGTTTTTTTTAAGCAACTCAATTCGGGCCTCCACCTTAGGGCTCCGAATTTCCTCCCCATTTGAACCCACGTCTCTTTTCTGTATACACCCCTCATCTCCTTGTGCGGCCATTTACTCCGGTGGAGTTGGCATTCGCTCACAGACGATCGTACGCTACTATTCCTTACGTTTCAGCAACCATTTGAGCGACTTTCATCTCACGTCGGCCAGGAGATGCGAGCATTTGGTTCAGGGACTTTGGACCTGCATTACTTTTCCATGCTTGCGCTACTACCAAACCTGTAACTCTCCTCGATCCTTACCCTCTTCGCCAGACAAAACTATTGTCTGTTTCCAGGTCACCACGGGAGGTGGGGTAGAATCTTGATTAGTACCAGCTCACTAATCCTTGCCCGCCGCTGTCCCTATGCGCATTTGACCCCCAATTGTTGTAATGTTTCAAAACATGTAGCAAATTATGGCAGACGTTTCTTTCTAAGCTTACCAAAAATGTTTTGTAGAACTGAAGTCGTCTTCAACACAATATATTACTTTTTTTCCTTCAAATTATACATTTTGTATTGTTGTTTGAATATGTTCGAGTTTCTCTAATAATGTTGTTATTAATGATTCGTTTGAGGTTGTAAATATGCAACAAAATATATCACAATTCCTATCATAAGTCTCCCACTGTCTTCCTCTTCCCAATATTTTATACAAATATAATGAAAACAAATCAATTGGAATGTTTGAGCCCTTATTACGATGGCGGTAAGTATCATTGCTGAGTTTATGTTTTTGAATATATTGACGTATATGTCATTTATGTCATTATCAATTATTCTAATGTACATGTTTGTTTTAGCATTGAATACACAGTCGCAATATGTGCTTGGCACTCGAATATGGACAGGTTCATTTGGATACTACCGTATATGATAATTAAATACAAGCGTTTAATTCTTGCTCAATGTAATAGGAAGGCATTAATACTAAAATTAACTATTGAAAATGTATCACATGACTTGACTTATTCCTCTCCGATCCTCGTATCACATGCTTGTTAAATATTAAAAACATGGACATGTAAATACCAGAACATTATTCTTGTAATAATTCATGATCAAGCATAGATACGCTTGACTTTAAAACTTTACAATTGCAAAGTAATCATCGCAGTAGCTGGGCGACGAAACCGGGTCATTTATGTGCAAACATGGGGGGAAAAGTGTTAGCAGCTGTGCCTAAAGGTAAACAACACCCTAAGGCAGTGGTTCTGAAAGGGTGTAACAAATTGCACATGTTACTAGGTCTATATTCGAACCATCAACCTTCAGAACAACAGGCAGAAGTCTTAGCCACTTGCAAAAATAAGACCACCCCTCCTTTATGTCGTAGTAGAGAACAACAGGATTTGTCATTATATTTATTGTTATATTTATATTTAAACAATCACAGTTCGAAACTAGAAGAAAGAGATCTTCTATACACAATCCTGTCATGTTCAGTAAGAAGAGTTAGCTTGAAATCTGGCTACTTCATTACGTCATTACGCAGCTCGATCTTTACAGAACGTTACTCTTTTCACAGCATAACTGAAAAACATTTGGTTTCTAGCAAGTTCTTTCGCCTATTTCAACGTAGTGTTCAAGTTGTTTTTAATGCCCTGTTGCCAACGTCGTCTTGGTCGACCCTTGCCTCTTGTTTCTATGAATGATGTTCTGCATTATTGTTCTCTTAACCACTAAGACGTTTAATGACCAATATTTTCTATGAATGATGCTCTGCATTATTGTTCTCTTCAAGCCACTAAGACGTTTAATGTGACCAAAATATTTTCTATGAATGATGCTCCGCATTATTGTTCTCTTCAAGCCACTAAGACGTTTAATGCAACCAAAATATTTTCAATTCCTGGACACGATGCCATTTATGAGAAAATGTTACCCAATTTTCAGGTCTTTTAGGAAGAAAATATTTATTCTATTCTTTGTCCAAATTGTTCTTAGAATTTTCTCTGTAGAAATTTTCTTCAAAATATTCCATTCTGTTCTCTAATGTTTGTGCTGTGGTCCATGATTGACACTCATATGTTGGCACAGGAAAAATGCATGCCATAATAAGTTTTTTTGAAGTTTCAATACATTGATTAATTATCTCAATGGAAGTAGTCATCTCTTTCCTCTCAATAAACAGTTAATGGGCATCAATGCTGAAAATAATTTTGCTGTGTGAAATGAGAGACGGAGGAGATGAAGGGCGTGATACAAATTTTTACACAGCTTTTTTCTTGTCTTCTACAGTTTGTTTTCAATATTAACAAAATTCACAATATGCTGCACATGTATTAATTACAAATTTTAACATAAAAAGAGCAATTTTCAAAATAATTTTTCTCCCCACATTATGCTAACAGTGCCAAGTCTAAACGCTCACATCAAATTATAGAAGAAAACTAGTCACGACAGAGATGAAGTGTCTGCAGAATGCTGGGTGTAACAAGAAGAGACCGGTTGAGAAATGAAGACATCAGGAAAAAATGGGTACAACATCAGTACTAAACTTCATCAAGAAACAACAAATTAAATGGTTCTGCCACATAAGCAGATTACCAACAGACAGTGTACCTCAAAGTTGCTACGATACAGTGGATACAAAGCAAAAGGCCGTCCACTCAAAAGGTGAACCTCAGAGATAACAGAGGCGACGAAAGTCACTATTTATGAAGCGCACACAAGGGCTCGTTCTAGAAATCTCTTCTTATCAAGACTGTAAGGCAAAACAGGATTGGAGAAAAGAACAGAAAAAGTATAAAATTAAACCCCACGCCATCTCAACCCCTTTCCACCAAAAAAAAAATAACTTTGCAAACCAAATTTCTAACATTTAATAAAATTACGACTATGGCAATTTTTTTTAATCATGAAAAACATATTTTTTTCCCCATATCAATTGTCTAAATCTGTGAATAAACACAATAAAATGTTACTTATTGTTTAAAATGTTTGAAAGAACTGATTTTCAATATACAATGTTTTATAAATTATCATTAATATTTGAATGAAGCAGTATTTGAACAACAAAACAAAATTAACAATATCATAAAGATATATTTTTCTTACTTTAGATGTCAAATTTATTTATGCATACCGATGGTGAAATATGGAACTGCAAGTTATATAGTATTAAACTAAATTACGAATTTTCAATTCAAATGTTGTATCAATCCTAACATATGCTAGCGAGAGTTGGAAAATGACTAAAGATACAGAAAGCAGGTTGAATTCATTTGAAAATAGATGTCTGCGGAAAATAATGAATATAAAATAGAACAAATTCAGGAGAAGTGATGAAATCAGAGAAATGTCTGGTAACCACTAGTAACAACTGTAATAAGAAGGAGAAGATGGAGATATGTTGGACACACCTTGAGGAGAAATGATCAAAAAATATCAAAGCAGGCATTGAAGTGGGATGCAAAGGGTTCAAGAAAGAGAGGACGACCTAAGGTGACCCTGAAACGAACTTTGCTGAGAGAGGCAAGAAATAAGGTCTCAGTTCCATGGAGGAGATTGAGCGAGTTGCCAGGATAGAGTGGTATGGATAAATTGCTTGCAGGCCTTATGTAACGTATAACGGTACGAGAGGAATTATTATTATTATATACCGATAGGTGCGGCATAAGAGGAAAACCATGAGAGAAACCCAAGTAGATACATCAATCAACGCAGAACGGGAGTTATTAGTCTAAACACAATGAAATACATGCTTGGGAGGAGATTGGAGCAGTTATGGACATATCAAATGTGCAATGAAGAGTATCCTCAAATGAAAAATGAACAATGAAGATATGCATTGTGTTTCTCGATATTGATTATTATTTATGTTGTTGAGTGGGTGAGGTCTTTGAACATAAATATATATGTATGGTATACATCTGGTTGGTGTGTGTGTGTGCATCGTGATTATCACCAGCATCATTCTTATCCCTATCAACATCATCATCTAGTACCGTGTTTTCCAACCTATTTGAGCCATGCCCCACCTAAGTCTTTCTAAAATTGTTATGCCCCTAAGTAACATACACATAAGTTTTAATTTTCTCATCTAATTTTTCCTGTTTGTACCACTCATTTTACTTTGAGTTGAAATAAGTAAATATAAGAACAAAAAAAAAAAAAAAAAATGTGTTAAAATTAATTTAATGTGGAGTAAACATCGACTAAAAATACATATTTAATTGCCCTCCTCTTAACAATCAAATTGCCCCCCTGTGGTGCGTGGGCCCCACGTTGGGAAACACTGATCTAGTGCGACCCTGTTGAAACTTGCTTTAATTTCAACAGATCGAAAAACTTGCATGTGCTATGTGAGGTATCCGCCATCTGCTGCAGTCATGTTCAACTCGTCTACGATATCTTGTCCCTATTTTCGCTCATCTTAAGCGGTAGTCAGCTCGATCAAACCCAAGTGTATTTGGTTCAATCTCCGCGGCGGGCAGTTTTGAAGCAAATTTGTTCGCAAGGAATTTTAAGATCGGTAAAAGTAGACATCACCGGTCAGAAAACAATAACAAATTACTAAACGTATAAGTGGTGCCTAGAAAATCAACAGCTCTTTTATTGACGTTGATGGGTAAGCCCTGTAAAGTATATGCTACGATTTATTATTTATTAAGAAAGAGATCGAATCACACATGGTTACTCACCGAAGTGCAATGATGATGGAGAAAGATCAAATCACACAGGGTTACTCACCGAAGTGCAATGATGATGGAGAAAGATGAAGCACACATGGTTACTCACCGAAGTGCAATGATGATGGAGAAAGAGATCGAATCACACATGGTTACTCACCGAAATGCAATGATGATGGAGAAAGAGATGGAAGCACACATGGTTACTCACCGAAGTGCAATGATGATGGAGAAAGAGATGGATGCACACATGGTTACTCACCGAAGTGCAATGATGATGGAGAAAGAGATGGAATCACACATGGTTACTCACCGAATAATGATGATGAAGTCGAATCACTGGTTACTCACCGAAGTGCAAGATGATGGAGAAGAGATGGAAGCACATGGTTACTCACCAATGCAATGATGATGGAGAAGAGATGATGCACATGTTCACCGAAGTGCAATGATGATGTTCCTATCATGTAATCAATCAATGCAGATGAAAATATTTACCGTCACTCCTCCTTGCAAACGCCAATGCTGAAAAAGTGAATTCCGAGATAAAAATTAAAAACATATATCGAGAAAGAAAAAAGTGTATGAAAACAAAAAAGATATACATATTCACAAACCTACAAATCATTTCGAAATCAGCTTAACAATATTATTGAAATAAAGAAGATAATGCAACTTGCGTACTACAATAACTAATATTTAATACCTACACCTGGTTGTTTGAATTCCATTTTTACAATCGTAATACGATCCTAACTAAAAACAAATTATCCTTCTATTGACTCGTTTTTCTTTCTTATGAACGTGATTATTCCTACTTTAATTCCTATTTTTTCATTAAATAAATTTTTTTATACTTTTAATTGAACTGATATGACGTGCTGCATCTCACTCTTTTTGGGTTCATTCTGTGATTGATTGATAGATAAAACCATTGCATCATTGCACGTCGTGAGTAATCATGTTAGCTCCTATTTCTTACGCAGGAAGATCTCAGCTACAGTGCACGAACTCCGTAGCACCGGTGAGGCCCCGATATCATTTAGAAGATGGTGAAAATATTTTGTAGGATTTTTATATTCAAAAATATTTTCTGATGAATTTTGTTGGGCAGTGGCTTTTCAGCCTGCTCTTATCGATTTTGAACGGCCACGGGTTCTTCTACGTGCTTAAATTGAACACGGGACCTACGTTTAGGACTAGAAACTCTATCTAACTTACAATGAGATCAGGAGAAAATATCCAGATGGCTTCACAAGGGAGCGAACCTAGTACCTTTGTCACGAGAGACGAGCACCTAGCCTCTACACCACAGAAACCTCTTCATTCTAAGATTGTATACCCTTTCGTATTTCTAGTTTGTTTTTCTACTAACTTCTTTTTTACCTATACTTTTTTTTATATACATTGATCAATTTCCATAAAAATAAAGGAGTTGGTTGTTATCCAAGTAAGTATTCCCACGTTGGTGTAAGAATACACTAATCTACGTAACGGTTAGTTCAATGAACGATTTTAGGGTGCCACGGAGGTTATTCGATGCTTCTATGTTAGGAAGTTGTTGATGAAATAATTCTACACACACAGACGATAAAAGACGATCAGTTACGAGAGTGTTACGTGAACAGAGAGGTGGCTGGAGTTTTCGTTTAGACCAGTGGTTCTCAACATTACTGATTACGCGACCCTTTAATACAGTTAATCATGTTGTAGTGGGCCCCAGCCATAAAATTATTTTCGTTGCTACTTCATAACTGTAATATTGCAACTGTTATGAATCGTAATGTAAATATATGATATGCAGGATGTATTTTCATTGTTACAAATTGAACATAATTAAGATCACAAACGCCATGCACTCGTTTGTTGGCGTAGCTGCTAGTGTACGGACCCGCCTGGAGACGGATAGAGGAGCGGTGTCTCGTTTCCTAAGACCATCGAAAATATGTGTTTTTCAATGGCCTTAGGCGACCCCCGTGAAAGAGTCGTTCGATCCTCAAAAGTGTCGCAACCCACAGGTTGCAAATCACTGGTTTAGACAGAGATGTTTGGGAAATTTAATGTAGGGCGAGAAGTCATCGAAGATTTAATTTTGATTTTATGCTTTAGGCCAATGTGTCCGGACGAAACAGTTGATACACGTGAAGAAACGACTGAAATGTTTGTGTCAAGATAAGTGGTAGTGGTGTTGATTTTTCTTCTTTGTCCTAATGTAGAAATAGTGGTTTATGATGATATGAACCAAATATAGAAAAGTTTTATTCTTTGATTTATTGATTGATTTATAGGACCATCATCATTGCACGGAGACAAGATGAAAGAAATAAACTCTCGTATTGCTATAGCAGCTAGTGCCTTCACTAAATTAACCAATATCTGGCAATCTCAAGACTTTAGTATATGCACAAAAGTTAAATTATTTAGGTCATGTGTGATTCCTGTACTGACCTACGGATGTGAAAGTTGAAATCAACAAAGAAAATTGATAAGAAACTGGACAGCTTTGAGAATAAATGTCTACGAAAATTATTAAAAGTCAAATGGAGTGATTTCGTTTCTAACAACACAGTGAGAGATAGAACACACCAACAACCCATATCAAATATTATAAGGAAACGAAGGTGGAAATATTTAGGTCATGTCTTAGATCAGACGAAAAGAGACTAAATCGACAAGTCCTTATGTGGTCACCAGTTGGGAAAAGAAAACGTGGAAGACCAAAGACCACTCTTCGAAGAACCATCCAACAAGAAAGTAAACTATTGGGATGTAAAACCATACAAGATCTGCAACTGCTAGCAAAGAACCGTATCACATGGAGATCTAAAACCTCTGCCCTATGTGCCGCCTTTGGCACGAAAGGAACAAACTAACTAACTAACTAACATCATTGCACTGTGGAAAACAATCAATAGTGCTCCGATCACTTTTCTAGACATGAAGATCATAGTTACATCGCATGAATTCTGTAGCACCTGTATGGGTCCCAGATATAATTTTAAGGTTATGACAAAATGTGTAAGAAATTTATGTTAATCTTTATAGCTAATTTTACCCAGACAGCGGTTCAGCAGGCCGTTTTTTCGATTTTCAACTGGTAATGGTTTTATTACGTTCTCATCTTAATAAACGTTGTTTCGTTTGTCTCCGATATGACTAGGAACATTGACAAATATATGTATCGCTCCGCGCAGGAAATCAACTGAGTACCATTGGAGCGTGAGGTAAGCACATTATCTCCACTCCAAGGAGACTATTCCCTTAGCAATAACTATCTGTTTCCTAATGTATCATTGTTTCTTTTTATTTTTCTGTTACACAAAAACTTCTATTTTACCATTCATTTAAAGGTTCCTCTATAAACCACCACCTCCCAAAACTTCTAATTTACCATTCATTTAAAGGTTCTTCTATAACCACCACCTCCCAAAACTTCTAATTTACCATTCATTTGAAGTTCCTCTAAAGCCACCACCTCTCAAAACTTCTAATTTACCATTCATTTAAGTTCCTCTAAAGCCACCACCTCCCAAAACTTCTATTTTACCATCCATTTGAACGTTCCTCTACAAGCCACCACCTCCCAAAACTTCTATTTTACCATTCATTTGAACGTTCCTCTACAAGCCACCACCTCCCAAAACTTCTATTTTACCATCCATTTGAACGTTCCTCTACAAGCCACCACCTCTCAAAACTTCTATTTTACCATCCATTTGAACGTTCCTCTACAAGCCACCACCTCCCAAAACTTCTATTTTACCATCCATTTGAACGTTCCTCTACAAGCCACCACCTCCCAAAACTTCTATTTTACCATCCATTTGAACGTTCCTCTACAAGCCACCACCTCCCAAAACTTCTATTTTACCATCCATTTGAACGTTCCTCTACAAGCCACCACTTCCGAAAACACTCCACATTCTCCAAACTTTTCGCTTTCACGATATATTTCCAATTGCCCATAATCACCCATAGCCCAGTGCCACATGGCTTCACTGATAATCTACTTCTTCATCTTCTTTCTTCTAATCTTATTGTTTCCTTCCGCGTTTAGGTTATGCAAATATAACTTTGCATCTTCCTGTAACCCAACGCCTCACCGTCTGTCATCACTTCATGGAACATGTTATTTCATTCCTACCTTCAATTTGAAAGATCCTAACATCGAGAATATCTTTTGTCAGTTTAGTGTCCAAACAAAACGTTACATGTAACACCTTGCTTGTAAATGCCATAATATATTCATAAAATGTAGCCGCGTGAAGAGTGAGACTGGTGTTTCTCAACCTTTCTTGAATCATGCCCCACCTCAAAAAATGTAAGCTTGTTAGGCCCCCCCGTCCCACTCTCCGAGATATATAGAAAACTAGTCCTGAACTTAATAAACCAAGTTGAATATATAATACTTTTTGCGTATTTGGTATATCGCTTTTTCTCGGGATGGTGTGTATAACACACATCTCAATCTGGTCAGCGACTGGGGAGTGTTTCATATAATACAATTACAAGAAGAATATATTCTTGTTTTTCAAGTTATATGCACATTCAACTAAACGGTTACTTGAATTGTAGATCAATATCACGTCAGTTGAGTAACTAATAACGACAGTTGAGTAACTAATAACGACAGTTGAGTAACTAATAACGTTAGTTGAGTAACTAATAACGACAGTTGAGTAACTAGTAACGTCAGTTGAATAACTAATAACGACAGCTGAGTAACTAATAACGTCAGTTGAGTAACTAATAACGACAGTTGAGTAACTAATAACGTCAGTTGAGTAACTAATAACGACAGTTGAGTAACTAATAACGTTAGTTGAGTAACTAATAACGACAGTTGAGTAACTAGTAACGTCAGTTGAGTAACTAATAACGTCAGTTGAGTAACTAATAACGACAGTTGAGTAACTAATAACGTCAGTTGAGTAACTAATAACGTCAGTTGAGTAACTAATAACGACAGTTGAGTAACTAGTAACGTCAGTTGAGTAACTAATAACGACAGTTGAGTAACTAGTAACGTCAGTTGAGTAACTAGTAACGTCAGTTGAGTAACTAATAACGACAGTTGAGTAACTAGTAACGTCAGTTGAGTAACTAGTAACGTCAGTTGAGTAACTAATAACGACAGCTGAGTAACTAATAACGTCAGTTGAGTAACTAATAACGACAGTTGAGTAACTAATAACGTCAGTTGAGTAACTAATAACGACAGTTGAGTAACTAATAACGACAGTTGAGTAACTAATAACGACAGTTGAGTAACTAGTAACGTCAGTTGAGTAACTAGTAACGTCAGTTGAGTAACTAGTAACGTCAGTTGAGTAACTAGTAACGTCAGTTGAGTAACTGATAACGTTAGTTGAGTAACTAATAACGACAGTTGAGTAACTAGTAACGTCAGTTGAGTAACTAATAACGACAGCTGAGTAACTAATAACGTCAGTTGAGTAACTAATAACGACAGTTGAGTAACTAATAACGTCAGTTGAGTAACTAATAACGACAGTTGAGTAACTAGTAACGTCAGTTGAGTAACTAATAACGACAGTTGAGTAACTAATAACGACAGTTGAGTAACTAATAACGACAGTTGAGTAACTAATAACGACAGTTGAGTAACTAGTAACGTCAGTTGAGTAATTAGTAACGTCAGTTGAGTAACTAATAACTAAAAGTAACTAATAATAATGAACAAGCAATCAATAAGTTTATTGGAAGACACATGAATATGGTTTCACAGGAGAAGACTGAAAATTCCATAAACACTACCAAAAAAAGAGATTTTAAATCAGACCTGCACACAAAGAAACATCAAAAGAACAGGAATCAGCCATTCAAGGTTCTTGGGGCATGCTATGCGAAAGGAGGCTTAGAACATTTGGTGACAACGGGTAAAATTCAGGGAAGGAGAGATTGTGGAAGAGTATCTAATAAAGTCTGTTGAGTAATTAATAATTTTTATTTTTGTCTCATTCTCTTATATTGCCCTCTTTTTGTTCTATATATAGAAATATTATCTTATATTGCCCTCTTTTTGTTCTATATATAGAAATATTATCTTATATTGCCCTCATTTTGTTCTATATATACAAATATTCCCTTATATTTCCCTCTTTTTGTTCTATATATAGAAATATTATCTCATATTGCCCTCATTTTGTTCTATATATACAAATATTCTCTTATATTGCCCTCATTTTGTTCTATATATAGAAATATTATCTTATATTGCCCTCATTTTGTTCTATATATAAAAATATTCTCTTATATTGTCCTCTTTTTGTCCTATTTATATAAATATACTATTATTGCGTTTTGCCAATCTTGCGAAACATTTTTTTCTAACGAGATGGCTGTGAAGATTCTTTAACAAAAAACATTTGGCTCCTGTCACTCTTCATGCCTTGATCGTTTCTACTGATATTTCATCCGCACCTGTTGATTTGTGTATACAGTTGCTATTCATAGCTTCTTCTATTTCTTATGTCTAGTTGTTATTGTATGAATAAAATTCTTGTTTTTTTTCATATTATCTAGGCGCAAATGCAATTCACTGTTACCACTAGTAAAAACTGTTATAAGATAGAGAAGATGGAGATATGTTGGGCATACCTGGAGAAAAAGTGATCAAAGAATACCGCCTGTAGGTGTAAAGTCGTCCCCCATTGTCACGCTGGTTGGTCGTACCAGAAGTATCCCGGTACAAAACTCTGATAATAGCTAATACCTGTGTACTATTACATGGAAAACAAAACATATCATGTGACAATACTGCCTACTGACTGGTTCTTTAAATGGCTAAATGCCCGCCTGTTCGGCGTGTTCGTAGCGCGTGTGACGACGAATAACAAGCCCCCCTATGAGTGCGGTTCAATTCCGCTGGCTGGCAGAAAAGCCACAGGTTCTTCAGATTTACTGTGTTCGTGGTACCGAGCCGAAGAGTTACTATGTCCATGGCACCGAGCCGAAGAGCTGAAATGCTCAAGTGCTTTGGATCGGAAAAAATGTCTAAATCATAATTGTCAAAACTGGTTATGCTGAGATGAAAATCTGTACTCTTTGGTGCATATTAACTCTTTTATAATGAAGAAGTCGTTGTATAAATTGTAATTCCAACTTGTTTCTTGTATAATCAAGAAGTCGTTGCCTTTTCAGAGAAAGATTGTATTCGAGTCTAATCAAGCTCTCAGAACACAACCAAATTATCTTCCAGTAGATACCAGCTCACTGTGACATATCAGGAAATGAGAGACCAGACAAGCTGGCTAAGGAGGAACAAACTGATACAACACAAACACCCAGTGTCGCTACCAGAAATCAAGATACATATCAAACGAAAATACAAAGAGTTGTGGCGGATATAAACCCACAGCAATGGGGAAGCTAAGTGGTTAAAACTTGTCATGCGTCCGAAGGTCATGGATTCGAATTCGGGCCGCGTCGTTCTGTTCAAGAGTGTCATTTTTCCAGAGACCCCATTTTTTCGATCCAGAAGCACTTGAGCTTTTCAGCTCTTCGACTCGGTGCCATGGACATCGTAACCCTTCGGTTCGGTGCCACGAACACCGTAAATCTGGGAATCTGGGGCTTTTTCTGCCATCCCGCGGAATTGAACCCACAGACACAGAGGAATAGTCACCCGTAGTGCAACGCTTTACGAACACACTGGGCAGACGGGCACCAGAGACCCCTAGAATTGTTGTCGGAGTTACAAAGTTCACGCTTTGTGCAATACTCTTGGCACAGATGGAATAGATGTCCTGCTAGTTCTGCAACTCTTGGCACAGATGGAATAGATGTCCTGCGGGTCAAAGGCTCATGAGGTCATGGTGGTAACATGAGCCAGGGTTAGCGAGGGGGGGCGCTAACCAAGACCCTGCCCCCAACCTCCACGCGGTGACCCTGGAAACAGACTATGGTTCCGGTCTGGCTAAGAGGGGCAGGGATCGGGGAGAGAAAACTACTGGTAGGGGTAGCAGTGCAAGTACGGAAACACGATAAAGATACATACAAAGAAAATGCACAAATCTCCTGACCGATGTCCAACAAGATATTGCCCAAGTCCCTGAACGCAAAGAAACAGCAACGAAACGTCTCAGACATGGATGAGAGGTGCATCCAGTGACCAAACGTATGCCCACGTAGGGAGAAGCTCGAAGCCCTGAGGAGGGGCAAACATTGCCAGCCCGTCGGCAAGAATAAATAAGACAGGACCGTAACGAATAAAAGTCTACCCTCGTGTTGGTGCGAGAGAAGATTGCAGCTGACCCCGCATTGGTAGCCCGGTGCAGATACATGTACTGGGCAAGGTTTGCCGAGCGCAAAAGAACAAGTTGCGTTTAGTGCATAACGAAACTACCCGCCCTGGGAAAACCGTGCAAGGTACTGTGCGATTAAAATTAACATCCCCGGAAGAACTGAGGTTGGTGATGCCTAACGGAACTGCCAGCCTTGGGGCAACCGGGCAAGGTTCGATTGCAGTCGTAACTAACATCCCCGGAATAACTGGGGCGGGTGATGGCGGCGAGCGCAAAATCCTCAGTTACGCTGATAGTGCCGACTGAAACGAACCTCTACATTGTTTGTACTCGGCCCCATGCCAGTGCTTTCGAGGTTAATTGCAAATTGCCACGTACCAATACGCGTCTAGAAGAGGCTGAGAATGTTCCTTCCCGGATCAAACTCAAAAATGTACGGTAAAGCAAGGCCGACAATGTACGGATCAAACAGGAAGTTCGGGTCTGAACATTGGCGAAGGCCGATACTTTACACGGTGTCTTATACGAGTATGACGCCGTCCGAGGATAAGCTTACAAGCCCCGAGAAATATTTCTCAGTCAGAACGGGCATAAACAGCGTAACTCACTGTCCCGGCGTAGATCACAAAGCCCACAAATACGGCAAAGCTGATCGAATCCTAAGGAAAGCTCACCCTAGTAAATCAAAAGCTGGCTGAAAACGAACACCCCACCGAAGGATAAGCAACTGGGCTCCAATAGGTGCTGAAGGCTGGTGCACGTACATCACGTTCTGATGTGTGGCTGTTTATATATCACAATGAGAATGATTAAAACAGGCCTAGAACGATCGAAGAAGAAGAAGATGTCCTGCTAGTTCTGCAACTCTTGGCACAGATGGAATAGATGTCCTGCTAGTTCTGCAACTCTTGGCACAGATGGAATAGATGTCCTGCTAGTTCTGCAACTCTTGGCACAGATGGAATAGATGTCCTGCTAGTTCTGCAACTCTTGGCACAGATGGAATAGATGTCCTGCTAGTTCTGCAACTCTTGGCACAGATGGAATAGATGTCCTGCTAGTTCTGCAAAGAAGGCCGAGCCATATAGGATAAAACTTTCGTAATGAAGTCAATCTCTCAGCTTTAAAACCTTCAGACCCTTTGGTTCTATCAATATAACCGATGTAAACATATAGTAATGTGTTCAACGTGTCCACACCACTAAATAGAATATACAGAGTGTTAGCTTCACATTCAGTAGAAACGGAGTAAAACGATTCACGTCCAAAAACGTTTGGATATGTTTTTAATCCGAAACGACTTCAACTCATCAGTAAACGTTAACTCATCAGTAAACGTCAACTCATCAGTAAACGTCAACTCGTCAGTAAACGTCAACTCATCAGTAAACGTCAACTCATCAGTAAACGTTAACTCATCAGTAAACGTCAACTCATCAGTAAACGTCAACTCATCAGTAAACGTCAACTCATCAGTAAACGTCAACTCATCAGTAAACGTCAACTCGTCAGTAAACGTTAACTCATCAGTAAACGTTAACTCGTCAGTAAACGTTAACTCATCAGTAAACGTCAACTCATCAGTAAACGTCAACTCGTCAGTAAACGTTAACTCATCAGTAAACGTTAACTCATCAGTAAACGTCAACTCATCAGTAAACGTTAACTCATCAGTAAACGTCAACTCATCAGTAAACGTTAACTCATCAGTAAACGTCAACTCATCAGTAAACGTCAACTCATCAGTAAACGTCAACTCATCAGTAAACGTCAACTCATCAGTAAACGTCAACTCGTCAGTAAACGTCAACTCATCAGTAAACGTCAACTCATCAGTAAACGTTAACTCGTCAGTAAACGTTAACTCATCAGTAAACGTTAACTCGTCAGTAAACGTTAACTCATCAGTAAACTTCAACTCATCAGTAAACGTTAACTCATCAGTAAACGTCAACTCATCAGTAAACGTTAACTCATCAGTAAACTTCAACTCATCAGTAAACGTTAACTCATCAGTAAACGTCAACTCATCAGTAAACGTTAACTCATCAGTAAACGTCAACTCATCAGTAAACGTCAACTCATCAGTAAACGTCAACTCATCAGTAAACGTCAACTCATCAGTAAACGTCAACTCATCAGTAAACGTTAACTCATCAGTAAACGTCAACTCATCAGTAAACGTTAACTCATCAGTAAACGTTAACTCATCAGTAAACGTTAACTCATCAGTAAACGTCAACTCATCAGTAAACGTTAACTCATCAGTAAACGTTAACTCATCAGTAAACGTTAACTCATCAGTAAACGTCAACTCATCAGTAAACGTCAACTCATCAGTAAACGTCAACTCATCAGTAAACGTTAACTCATCAGTAAACGTCAACTCATCAGTAAACGTTAACTCATCAGTAAACGTTAACTCATCAGTAAACGTTAACTCATCAGTAAACTTCAACTCATCAGTAAACGTCAACTCATCAGTAAACGTCAACTCATCAGTAAACGTCAACTCATCAGTAAACGTTAACTCATCAGTAAACGTCAACTCATCTAACGTAACTCAGTAAACGTTAACTCATCAGTAAACGTTAACTCATCAGTAAACGTTAACTCATCAGTAAACGTTAACATCAGTAAACTTAACTCATCGTAATCGTTAATCATCATAAACGTTAACTCATCAGTAAAGTTAACTCATCAGTAAACGTCAATCATCAGTAAACGTAACTCATCGAAATGTCAACTATTGAAACGTTAACATCAGTAACTCAACTCATCAGTAAACGCAGACTCATAGTAATCACATAGTAAACGTTAACTATCGATAGAACGTCAACCATCATACGTAACATTCAGTAACTATGATCGTAAGTAACATAGTAACGTCATATCAGTAACGTTACTCATCAGTAAACGTCAACTATATAACAGAACTCATCGTAACGTTAATTATAGTAAAGTTAACTCATAGTAAAGTCAATATAGTAAACGTTAATACTGTAACAGTAACTTAGTAACGTTAACTCTCAGTAAGTACCTCGTAAATCAATCTCAGTAGAACATAGAAATGTAACCATCTGTAAACGTCAATTATCATAAGTAACTATCAGTAACGTTAACTTGTAAAGTACTAAATTCAACTGTATAAACGTCACTCATCAGTCAAACGACTCATCAGTAAACGTAACTCATCGTAAACGTTAACTCATCAGTAACTGTCAATCTCACATAAATGTTAGCTCAGTAAACTTACCATTTGAACGTTATTTTCAGTAAATTAATATCAGTAAACGTACTTCTGTATATGAGTTAATCATCAGTAAAGTTAATATCAGTAAAGTAATCATCAGAAACGTTAATCATAGTAAACGTTAATCATCAGTAAAGCTACTTATAGTAATGTAACTCATCAGTAACGTTAATCATAGTAAAGAATCATGTCAAACGTTAACATCAGTAAAATCAACATGTAAACTTACTCATCGTAAAGCAACTATGAACGTTAATCATGTAAGGTAATCACTGTAAAGTTAATCATATAAATCACTCATCAGAAACGTAACTCATAGAAAGTCAATTCAGTAAACGTTATCATCAGTAAACTCAATCATCAGTAACGTTACTATCAGTAAACTCAACTCATCTAAACGTTAACATCAGTAACGTCAACTCATCAGTAACGTCACTCATCGTAAACGTCAACTGGACAAAACGTCAATATCAAAACGCAACTTATGTACGTAACTATATAAACGTCAACTCATCAGTAAACGTTAATCTCAGTAAATCGTTCAGACTCATAGTAAATGTTAACTCATCAGTAAAGTTAAAAAAACTAAGTCAGTAAACGTTAATATCGTAAACGTCAACTATCAGTAAACGTAACTCATCAGTAAACGTTAACTCATCAGTAAACGTTAACTCATCAGTAAACGTTAACTCATCAGTAAACGTTAACTCATCAGTAAACGTTAACTCATCAGTAAACGTTAACTCATCAGTAAACGTGGCACAGAATGCACATACTCTTTGGTTCATATCATATGCACGCTACACCGGGAGGGAGGAGGGTGGGGGCTGCGAAGTGATTAATAAAGAGTAAACGAGATTCAATGCCAAATTGAACGGACAATGTCTGAGACTGTCAGGTTCGGCAGATGCAAGTATCACTTTTGACCGAAATTAGAATATACCTATTTTACATTCAGTATTGATCTAAGGGACGTGTGACGTATTCATATTCTCGGTGCAAACCACACATATCAACAGGAGTGGTTAACTTGATTGATAGTAACAAACGCAAAGAAACAATAAACAACAAACTGGAACAGAACTGGTTTGGAATGCTTTGACCCAGTATCCCGAAAATCTTCCTCGGGAGAACAAAAATGTCAGACATTTTAAATCGATCAATTGTTCATAAGAAAAGTAGCTTAATTTGTGCTGAAATTATACTGGTATACAATCTGTTCCTGGAAAAGTCAAACGACTTCTTGATGATTAAATAAGTTGGGGTGAAGATGTTTACACCAACGAGTACTGATTCACATCTCAGCATAAATTGTTGGTCAGTTATCACTTTGACATTTGACGATTGTTTTCAGTTTTGCAATATCTTAGTAACACGTGCTTGCTGTATATGGAGGTGTAATAGGCTGTGAGTTTTAATGAATATGTCAAGAACAGTCAACAAACAACATGTTTTCCCGTGCTTGCTGTATATGTAGATGTAATAGACTGTGAGTTTTAATGAATATGTCAAGAACAGTCAACAAACAACATGTTTTCCCGTGCTTGCTGTATATGTAGGTGTAATAGACTGTGAGTTTTAATGAATATGTCAAGAGCAAGAAGAAAGTATTATTTTTTCCGTACATTCGAAAATCATTTTGGGAAGACATAATATAGTGCACACTGTGTAATTCAACACCTCCTGTTGAGCATTTGGGGACAAAAGGAATGCGAAAACAGCTTATTTTTTTCTGTGGATTTGTACTATTTTAATCTCCAGTGATGCAGATAATCTCCATATTGTTCAGACATGTATGTGAAAGATGTAAGAAGTTAGAGAAAAAAAGGTGGTTATGTTCGTTGTGAAGCTTGTCATGTATACTGAGTCTTGACCCACTGGTACCCATAGTACTGAACCACTATGCCCATAGTACTGAACCACTGTACCCATAGTACTGAACCACTGTGCCCCTATACTGGGGCACAATGTATCACATGAAGTAGGTCAGTGTTAACTTATTTTAGGTCCACGAGTTGTTAGTTGAAAACAAAATATCTATTTTACTGTGAACCTAAGTGGTCACCCTATACACTGGTACACTCAACTTAAATAAATCAGCCCGCCTGCCCAGTGTGTTCGTAGCACGTGGACGACGGGTAACAAGCCCCTTGTGAGTGCGGTTCAATTCCGTGGGCTGGCAAAAAGGCGACATGTTCTCCATATTTACGGTGTTCGTGACAACAAACCGAAGGGTTACGATGTCCATGGTCCCGGCCGAGGAGCTAAAAGCTCAAGTGCTTCTGGATCGAAAAAAAAAACAAATAACTTAAGAACTCTAAGAACTGAAGTTATTTATCCAACATGTGACCCACTGTGCCCTGGTCTCCTTTATATGATTGGAGAGCAATCATCAATAACAAAATGTGACCCACTGTGCCCCGGTCTCCTCTATATGATTGGAGAGTAATCATCAATAACAATATGTGACCCACTGTGCCCCGGTCTCCTCTATATGATTGGAGAGTAATCATCAATAACAAAATGTGACCCACTGTGCTTCGGTCTCCTATTTATGATTGGAGAGCAATCATCAACAACAAAAATAAGCATGTAATTAATAATACAACTTTATCGTCATTCTCCATAAAATTAATAGTTGTCAATTAGATGTGTGTGTGTCTTAACAATGGGACAAGCTGGTATGTTACTATAATGTTTAATCATATTCGGCCACTTAATAATAGTGCAACTAAACTCTAATCTATACAGAGTTTTCTACAACAGGACATCAAGAAAGAAGGCGAGAGGAAAACAATGAAAAAAAATGGTTAGAGGCCATCGTGGAATCCTGTTAAAGAGCAAAAATAATTATCACCCAAGCCACCAGGACAGCACAAGACAAAAACAGAAAACAATGATACTGGGCAAGAACTCGGTAACTGTGTAACGAAAAAAGAAGAAAGAAGAAGTACAATAAAATGACGCGCTTTTTTTTATCCTAGTAAATAGTGGCAGGTGGCGTCCGTGGCTTATGGGATAGTGACTCGATGTATTAACCCCGACGTTCTGAGTTCGAATCACGCTGTGGACAGTTTGGTTGTAAATTTTCCGTGGATTTTACAAAAGGACGATAGCACCACCCGTTCATAAAGCAATGGCAAACTACTGAACGAAATAATGCCTATAAAAATCACAAACAGCGTTAAAAGCTGGGGTTGATTCGAAAGTCTGTAAAAGGATATGCACAGTGGCGTGAACGAAATAATGCCTATAAAATCACAAACAGCGTTAAAAGCTGGGGTTGATTCGCAAAGTCCTGTAAAAGGATATGCACAGTGGCGTGAACGAAATAATGCCTATAAAAATCCAACAGCGTTAAAAGCTGGTTGATTCGCAAAGTCCTGTAAAGGATATGCACAGTGGCGTGAACGAAATAATGCCTATAAATCACAAACAGCATTAAAAGCTGTTGATTCGAAAGTCCTGTAAAAGGATATGCACAGTGGCGTGAACGAAATAATGCCTATAAAAATCACAAACAGCATTAAAAAGCTTGGGGTTGATTCGTAAAGTCCTGTAAAAGGATATGCACAGTGGCGTGAACGAAATAATGCCTATAAAATCACAAACAGCGTTAAAAGCTGGGGTTGATTCGCAAAGTCCTGTAAAAGGATATGCACAGTGGCGTGAACGAAATAATGCCTAAAAAAATCACAAACAGCGTTAAAAAGCTTGGGTTGATTCGCAAAGTTCTGTAAAAGGATATGCACAGTGGCGTGAACGAAATAATGCCTATAAAAATCACAAACAGCATTAAAAAGCTTGGGTTGATTCACAAAGTCCTGTAAAAGGATATGCACAGTGGCGTGAACGAAATAATGCTATAAAATCACAAACAGCGTTAAAAGCTGGGGTTGATTCGCAAAGTCCTGTAAAAGGATATGCACAGTGGCGGCTCTGTGGTTATTTTTCTTGTGGGGCAGACAAACATTTCGGGAAAATCAGGGTTTTTTTTGGAGTATTTAATATTATTTGTCTATTCCAGGAAGTTATTCTCCCTTTCGAGATAAGAACAAAAGCTTCTGTTCTGCAACAGCTTGGTATTAAAGAGAGTTGGTTATTAAAGAACATAAAATCAAGGACAATTAAATATTTAGGACACATTAAACGACATGAGTTCATATAGAAGATTTTTTTAAATCTTGGCCTTAGCCCTTTTTAGGCTTTAATTGAGCACGTCTCACCTCACGTTAAACAACGTTCTTATCAATTATTTTTGGTGGAAACCGGGCCCCATTTGCCCTTAATGCCGGCTTAATGCATCGATATGTAACTAACTTAAATCGTGCGAGGATAATGATAATCTCTAACAGAAAAAACACTTTACATATTAAATCAATAAATAAGTAAACACGCCCATCATCATCAGGTGCCATGCCGGCTGGCGTAGACGATCATGAATCTCCACAAATCTCTGTATCTGTTGTTTGCTATAATCTCAGATGTTGACGATCTTCCGTGTCATGAAGTCAGGATATCCAAAATTTTCTCCCTCTGTCTTCCTCTGTGTCGTCTACCCTCCATTTTACCGGTTGTCACAATGTGTTCTAAACCTCCTTCCTCATCACATATAAAAAAATGATGACTGCCTCTTTCCTTGTTGTCGTTCATATGGCACAAATTTATAAATAAATTTGTATTGCTAATTGGTGTTCGCCTTTTTCATTTCCAAAATCTGGTTACCCTGGTTATGGCTATATTGATCAGTAATTGGAAACAAAACATGTTAACCTTTCTGACATTCCAAAACCTCTTCGATATTGCAATCAATTTTCAAAGCACATTCAGTCGATATTGCACTCTATCCGTTTCTATCTTCCTTCTTGCCACTCATTCTTTTTTATATCGGTTTTTGTTTCCGTTTTCATTTCAAACTCTATCAGTCAAATAAAGTTTAGCTTTTAAAACTTTGAACGCTTTAAGAAGGGAATTCTTGATTCATATTATTTTCGTCTTTTGTCGTCACACTGTTACCGAGTTGTTGCCCAGTGTCGCGGTTTTCTGTTTTTGTCTTCTGCTGCTCTAGTGGCTTTGGGTGATAGTTATTTTTGCTTTTTGACCAGTCTGCAGTGAAAGATATCCATCTTTTTTTCGTGGTATTAACCCTTTCGCCCTTCCGAAACGATATACTGGCTGACATTATTTTTTATGAAGAAGTCAAAGTAGTATACTAGCTAGTTCACTATACATTGTAACATAACTGCGTCCGGAGGTAAATAAAATTACAGAGTAAAGGGTTAATATCGCCTATTTTCCTCATGTTCCGTTGTAGAAAACTGTATACAGTGGAGTTTGACTGCATTCTTATCAAGTGGCCGAACCACGTCATTCTTTGTTTCTCAATGTAAGGCAGGAGAGGTTCCTTTCTAACTTCCTTTCTTATGCTGATGTTGGTCACTGTCTTTTCTAGTGCATTTATTTTTCCTCTAAAAAAACAGTGATGCAGTGGACGCCGTAAGGACAGAGGGAACACACGGAGTCCAAGAGGTGCATGGGGGCAAACTTTTGAAGCAGAGTTCAAAGACATGCACAGGAATAAGTTTAACGTAGAAAGAAGGGCACACGATAGAACTGAGTATACATTTTTTGTCTGTCTTATGTGCTCTTGTGTGAGTAGAGGACTGATAATGATAATAAAAACAGCAGTAAAACAAATTAAAATAATCTCATCTCATCTTGTTATTCTTGTATCTTCTCGGTGCCGAGCTGAAGTATAGGATGCCGGCCAGAACACTTTAATGCGCTTTGTATAATCACAATATAGATGGAGACTGCAGTAAAACTATGTAGAATGGCGTAACAATCACAATATAGATGGAGCTGCAGTAAGACTTAAAGTAAAAAAGCGTAAAACAAATTAAGATGAACTGCATCAATCTTGTTAGCTGGTACAATCTCGTGGAGTAAGATGGAGCGCAGCAAACTTTAGCGGGGTATAATCACATATAGATGGAGACTGCAGTCAAACTATGTAGCAATAGCGAAACACGTAATAACAAAGTAGTTTTATAAAATACAAAAACAATCACAATACACAGCAACAACGTTTCGACCATAAAGACCTTTATCAAGCTAAACGATACAACAAACCTGACGGATAACTCAGAACATTACTTGCGCTTCGTATACAGAGGTTTTCAGTGTCTATTCTGTTCCATTAGTCAAGCGTTTCCATGAATGTTCTCTACTCTTATTTCCATTTCATTTTTGTATCATTGCCATTAATGGTAAATATATATATATATATATGAGTCTAAGAGATTAGTTTAGTTTAGTCTTCGGATCATCATCACTGCACTTCGAACCAAATAGTCCATAAGTGATTCTATCTTCCCATCAGTATGTTCTCTAGAGTGTGGCGACTAAATACCCCGGTTCTTTATTGGTTTACAATTCTTCTTTCGCTACCAGCATAATGTTCTTGTCTGGTTACACCACCATCTGGTTAGTGTTCTAGATTCACCACTAATACTTGAATCATGTACGCGTCCTCTTTCCATTAGGCAATTTATAATATCAGCCTGGTCCATTGCTCGCACATTTTTTTACAGCATTCATATCTGGCAAGCATATAGGGGTGGGGGTCATTTTCCTTACACTTGCATGCCCTGGCACAAAAATAAAACTGATTTCAGTCAGCTTAGACCTCACCAGCGACTCCATCCATTGTCTACGAGCCCGAATAGAATAGTTGTCTTATCTATTAACTTTGTTGATCTTCTTCTGATTTCAGTCAGCTTAGACCTCACCAGCGACTCCATCCATTGTCTGCGAGCCCGAATAGAATAGTTGTCTTATCTATTAACTTTGTTGATCTTCTTCTGATTTCAGTCAGCTTAGACCTCACCAGCGATTCCATCCATTGTCTGCGAGCCCGAATAGAATAGTTGTCTTATCTATTAACTTTGTTGATCTTCTTCTGATTTCAGTCAGCTTAGACCTCACCAGCGATTCCATCCATTGTCTACGAGCCCGAATAGAATAGTTGTCTTATCTATTAACTTTGTTGATCTTCTTCAAAGATGTATACAGAAACCACAGCAGTAAGAGTAAATACATTTTATGTGAATAAAGAGAGACTAAGGGTGGACGGAGATAACAGTACTTACTGGAAAGATAAAGAAAATGTTTTGTAATATTGCTGCCATAATTGACAATATTTATTAACGTGCTTATGAACTTTAATATTTATTGAAGCGTTGCACGACATGCATTGTTTGGAAACCGTAGGGTAAGAGAAGTAGGAACAGACATACAAATATGTAGAGAAGAGAGCTTGGAAACTAATATTAAAAGGATAGGCAAGACGTGGAAAGAAGGGATGGCAAGAGAGAGGAAGAGCTGGAAGAAGTTAATTGAAGACATGTGCTCCGTTGGGAGTAGAAAGTGGAAGAAGAAGAAAAATTCGAAATGTAAGTTTTGCATTCACAAGAAACAATCCGACAAGAAAAATCTATTTTTGTATGTAGGTGGTGGGAGAAAGTTTCTATAGTTAACCCATTGCCTTTCATTTTGAATGTTGTGAGTTCCAATCCGTACCATATCGTTTGATTTACAGGTACATTTTTTCTTGAGAATTTTAAGGATTGTTTCTGGAGCTACGGAGTGTCTGCTTTGTGCAGCATTCTCTGCAAGTGTCGTGTCATGTCTGCTTAGAGATACCAAACAATATCGCCTAACTCTGTACAATGAAGTCTTTATATTTGCATATAAATGTACTATTTCAAAGACAAGCTGTAAAGAGCAAAACTAAATCTATAATTGTGATAGAAACATCACGAGGTGAAAACATTAGTTTGTCATCACGAAACACCGTGACAAAAGTAGGAAAATTGAAGATGAATTCATTCAGCTAACGTATTAATTCACGTATACTGTGGTTGATGGCTACGCCCTTTAGTATATGCCATGATTTTCATTCAACATTATAAAATTGGATCTAATCTGAATGATTATAAAACAGAATAAGATTCAGTATGAAAAGTGTATTTCTGTCACCAGTGATTTTGTTCTATTTATCTGTCATAAATTGTACATTCATCTAAATTTTTTACCTAAACATTTAGTTATCGATGTCATTTGTTACCTGGGGCTGTGCTGGAAAGTAGTGGCAGTTTGATGAGTTCAGTCACAAACTTACAGTGTTCAGTTCCGGTGAGTTCCATCCCCTAGTTTACGATATGAAAAACGGGTTCCAAATCTTTCTGAGTAGGAAGAAATTTAGAAATCCTCGCCGGAGCTACTGTGCAATGACTCTAATATCAGAAAGTTCTACTTGGGACTAAATACTATGGGTATCGTAGGTAAATGTTACGCTTAAAACTTACTGTAGAAGATTATTAAACCATCGTACGAGTAGAAATGGTATCGCTCAGGGACTGGCTGAAGGGAGATCGAAGCACTTATGGACTTATTGGTTCGATATGCAGTGATAATTATCTAACGACTCATCATCAGCAAGTACCGTCTCCGCATTGAAGGTTGGCTGCAATGAATCTCCATCATTCTCTGTCTTTCGCCTTGGTGTTGCACACTGCCAGACTGTAACCAGTCCATTCCTTAAAGTTTCCTCCCATTCTTCAACCTTTCCTCTAGTAAAGATTTAACAAGAAGACATGCTTTTATATGCCCAAAATACTTTACTTGTCTGAATTTTATTTCTCTAAATAGGTGTTTCTAACGACTAAACTAAGTAGAAAGATGTTATAGTACTAACTTGATTTAAGTCCGTCTCGTGACTACATACTGTCAGTTACATCTGCTTATAAGTCCTTCTCAATGTCGTAGTAATCGCATTAGTATCTTATAGTCGGACATTCGTGGCTAAATGTTTTACTAATCTCTGTTTTTATTTGTGTAAAGACTTCCTGGTTGTTAAATTCTATACTAATTTCAGTTGTTTCTGGTTGAACATCCATTTTTTTTTTTTTTTTTTTTGCTAGCTATTATATTATTCTGTTATAATTAGTGGTAAATCCTTCTCATATTACTACCACTGACGGCTGGATGACCTCACGCATGGCAAGAAGGCATTTAAGTCGACCTGAGCAACAACGAAAATATAATATTGGTGTACTTATTGATTTTCTATTTTAATTGATGTGTTTTTCGTATGTATTTTAATATCTTTCTTACGTTGTTGCATATATTTTGTACATTTTTAATTTCTTCATGATTGAAAGAATCACATCAACTACCGTTAATTGCTCTATATCAAAGATATTTAAAATATGTTTAACTAGTTCAAGCCATACTCAGTTTTGAGGGCTATGCTATTTTTGGTTTTTCCGATTCAGAAGCACTTGCGCTTTCAGCTCTTCGGCTCGTCGTCATGGACATCGTAAACCTTCGGTTCGGTGCCACGAACACCTTAAATCTGGAGAACCCGTGGCTTTTCTGCAAGCCCGCAGAATTGAACCGCCCTCACAGGGGCTTGCACCCGTCGTCCAACGCGCTACGAACACACTGAGCAGGCGGGCGAGTGCTATGCTATATTTAACAAGCATTTTATTCTGTTTTTAACATGTGTGAACTTAACACAGCTACTGTAGGTTTTTGTTAACTTGTTCATTGCATTATTATTTTTATTTGTTTTCATTCCCCCGATATAAATTCAGACGTAAACATGGCACCTAATATGGCGTCTCTGATTAATTTTTGCGTGAAAATTCATTTTTCTGAACAACCAGTGTTCCTCATCATTCAAACAAATCTAACTTAAACTTCAGAGATACTTCTAATTTAGATCGCCAAGTAAAGTATCAGGGTCTCCATAAGTCTAACCACTAACCGTGTGCACACCGAATATTTGTGGCCCAAGCTGGACTAAAACCCAGGAATTTCCACTGCTTGTGTGCACTAGACCAGAGTGTTATCAACTTCACTATCGGCAAACTCTCTTATTGTTATACAATTTACTTTTTACTTGTTAACTAGCCCATGATTTACGAAGCAAGGGACGACCAGGACGAAGATGGCAGCAGACAATCAAAGAAACCTTGAACATGGCGCTGGCGGTGGCGTGAGAACTTCCTAGAGACAGCGAGATTTCATGCAGCCTGTGATGGAATCGACGTTCCGCAAGAGAAATGCTTGTTGATGATGAAATACCCCACAAATTACTGGTATGAAGTGACATGGATTGCTTGTTTTCTGAAGTGGACATAGTTCGTGCGATCAAATCGAAGACTTTTAGATATAAGAATCTAAATAGAATAGGTAAAATTGAAAAAGTAATTTGATAAATGTGCCTTCACAACTAGTGTAACAGAGGGCAGACGTTAGCAGGGACCGTTTGAACGAATGACTTCAATGCTGAGCGCAATGCTGTTGTTGTATCATATCAGTCCTATTGTTGTAACACGTCAATTCTATTGTTGTAACATCTGAAGGCTTTTGTTGCAATTGTGCAATGGAGAACATGTGGCAAAGCACCAGCAAAATATTAAAATTAAAATATTGAGAGCATGCATTTTCCCAGTGGCTACTTATGGTTGTGAATCATGGACTATTACACAAAAATTAAGAACGCAAATCCAGTCCTTCGAAACTAAATGTTATAGAAAGATCCTACGAATACCATGAACAGATAAAAGAAAGAACACTGATGTCCTGAAAGAACTAAATGTTAAAGAGAATTGGCTGATAAACAACATACTATACAGAAAAATTACATACTTTGGTCACATCAAGGTACAATGGCTTGGAAAGAACAATACTAGAGGGCAGGGTCCCAGGACGCAGAGGCAGACCAAGAAGAAGATGGCTACCAGATATTAAAGAAACCATGAATATGACCATCGACGAAGTGGGTGAACTGGCAAGAGACAGAGTGAATTTCAGATGGGCTGCAAAGAGAGTAACGTCCTATAAAGGATACGCACCTTGATGATGATGATGTGCAACATAACAATGTTATTATTGTAATATAACAATGCTATGAACAAATTAATCTCGTATACTGATAAACAGTTTCCTATCTATATAATAGTAACCTAACAGTATAATACATAGTGCTACAAATTCCCCTCGTATTCATGTCGGTCACATTACTTAAAAAAATAAAAACGTTGACGTTGTTCGCGCACAATATGTAGTGCAAAGCACCGGTTGGTGCATAAGTGAGATGATACCATGCAAGTTATATTCTGAAGTCATGGGTGTAGTCGTGAGTTTCATTCAGGACAGTGTCGTTCGGTTCATTTTTTATAGCCATTACTTCTTCTTCTTCGAACGCTCCATATCAACCACTTGTTAACCACTCTTTGTGATTTGTATGTGATCCGAGCCTAAGACCGATTGTACGTTGTGCCAGTTATGTGCCTACAAGTAGCCTAGATCATCCGATTTCTGCGACGCTTATTAGTTATTAGGTAGCTTCCTAAGCCACTACCTCAGTCGCCTCATACGACATGTCTTGTAGGTCACAGTGTTACTATTCTTTGCTTCCCTTGCGAGCCGCCGACAATACACGGGCGATGGAGATTACTAAGATTGGTGCTAGATCTACGGGGCTTACTAAACTTTGTATATTATACTTTGTAAATGGTGTACGAATTTCTGAAAAGAGGGACACGGTTATATGGGGAAGCTCTATGCAATGAAGTCAATCGTTCGTTTTTAATTCTGTTTCTCCCTAGCGCGTTGGATCGCATGTGACGTATTGCAAACAGATTCCAAATTGCACTTTAAAAAAAAAAAACAGGCACCTTGATTAAAAGTTGAGATAAAAAATTATGAATGAAGTGATGACAAATTATATTCTTATTTCTTCTTCTTTGTACGCTCCATATCGACCACTCTGTTAACCACTCTGTGTGTGAATTGTATGTGATATGAGCCTAAGAGCTATTATACGTTGCGCCAGTTATGCGCCTACAAGTAGACCAGTACATCTACTTTCTGCGATGCTTTTTATTTAGTAGAGTAGCTGCCCTAGGGCCTACATCAGTCGCCTATAACGACAAGTCTTGTATTTCGCAGTGGTACTATTCTTTGCTTCCATTGTTGGACCTCAGCACCTCAAGGCGATATTCGTATTTATATTTACTTCCTTATTTATTGACGGATGTTGACCTAGATGAACTCATTATGACGTAATATTGGCTATTGGCTGGTATAACTTCTTCTTCTCTCGTTCGTTCTTCATGGCAAATTTTATCATTTTCTTTATGATATATAATTGATCTTCGACAAGAACGAGTTTTACGTTGTGCGATTATGTGCCCATGGCGACTAGACCCGCCCATCCGGTTTCAGCAGGCCGTTTATTTACTAGTTTAGCTATCCCTAGGGAACGATTCATTCTGCCGTATATTTTGGCCCGGGTCATCATTTTGCGGTAGCCTTTATATGATCTGAGCCATGGTGTTTACACGTCATCTGTTTAGGATGATCGGTGTCCAAAAGGTATAGTTCATAGTTCATAAGTACGGTTCCAACTTCACTGCAACGGGTCACCCCATAATTGCTCCGTTCCTGTGCCAATGAGAATCACACGAAATGATAACAACTGTGAAATGTTTCCTGTGTGAAATAATTCCAGAATGAAACATCCGCGTACCGCCACAAAAGCAACCTGCACCGCATAAAATGCATATGGCCGTCGCTAATATAGCAAAATAAAACTGTTCATCACTTGAATTGCAATTCTTGTCGAAGGAACATCAATCACGACAAAATCCAGCTTTCTGCACCCGCAATATAACTGCATACTGCAGATTTAGTTTGTTCGTCATAACCGCTGTCCGCCATTTTCTGAATACACACAACAAACGCACGGTTGACACAGCAAAAAGCATTCCATGTCAGTCATAGCTCACAGCTTGCTCAAGCACTAACTCAGTAGCTCGGCAAACGAAACCGGACCAAAACGTATAGCCCTTAGCCAATGTTTGGGTCTGTACCAGTCAAGCCTTTGCATTATCGGTCTTACGTTTCTATCCACGGTGAGCTTGTTCCTGAGTAGGAGTGTTCTAAGCTGTTTCGGGGCGCGTGTCGGCACTAGGCAATTTGCAAGTTTTTACTTTGCATTTTCAGTTCCCTGAAACACTGGTCTGGAGCTGCGCACAGATATTCTAGAAGGTGGTCGTTTCAATCGGCGCTAGCAACGCAACTGAAGTTTTGCGCTCGCCAACATCACCCACCTCAATTCTTCCGGGGATTAGTTGTTTATGCAACAGTACCCTGTCCGGTTGTCACAGGGAGGGCTGTTTCGTTAGGCATCACCCACCTAAGTTACAAAGTGCATTATAGCAAGCACACACAAGATCACTACATCCCTCCCCCTACCACCCCAACACTTCTATAAAGAAGTATATGGTGGAAGAGAAAAAGAAGAAATCTCAACAAAGAAAGCTATACTTTTTTGTGAAGGTCTCTCACTGCGTGACGGTATGTAGGCTGCATGTAGGTGAAATCAAATATATACTTTTATACTCTATATATATCCGAAATACACACACATATAAGATAAGAAAACATGTTATTGCTTCTACTTACGTCTATCAGTTTAACGCTTTCTATTATTAAAGACCACACAAAATATAAAAGATATCATAAACTAGATAGCAGAATTAGTTGAAGTTCGGACAGATCTTTCATGATCTATCGTAAAGCGATAGTGGGCAATATACATGAGAAGCGCACAATAAAACTAAATTGACTTTAATGTAATATTTATATGCGCTCATGTGCCCTGATAAAATACAAGTTTAACAGATTTAATGAGAAAATAAAATAATCATATACAATAATTTAGTGTGCATAGAAGAAAATAAATTATCATTGGTGTCTTTATAAAACGACAAGTTTAATCTTCAAGTATAGTAACATTAGATAAATATATTGATTGATTGACTGATTTAATGATTATACCATCCTTAATGCACTTTGATGAATAATCATGTGTGTTTTGATCTCTTTCTTACAGGAAAATCTTGTCCGTATTTTACGAATTCGGTAGCAGTAGTGAAGATCGGCGATGTAATTTTGATTTTGAGAAGGGTGAAAATTATGTAAATATTTACTGTAGTTTTTTAATGAATTTTGTAGGAAATTTAGTTGCCATTCTACTTTTAACAATTTTTCAGCTGCCAATTATTCTTTTACAAACTCAACTTTAACACCGGACTTATGTTTTATAGTAAGTCTATTATTAGAAGTGGACTTATGTTTTATAGTAAGTCTATTATATAGAATGTGAGACTTATGTTTTATAGTAAGTCTATTATATAGAATGTGAGACTTATGTTTTATAGTAAGTCTATTATATAGAATGTGAGACTTAGTTTTATTGTGCGTCTATAGCAAAGCTAAGAATTGTGTATCAAGTCTTAACAAATGTTAACAAACTATGGAAAACATGGCAGTAATTAAAGCGATGGTCTTGCTGGAAGCACAGACATGTTTTATATCCATGCATGTTTTCTCAGTTATTCAATGAGTATGCTCAGGAAGATTGAAACAGGCCGGACTCGGTGACAATGGATGGAGTCGCTGAGGAGATCTAGGCTGACAAAAATCAGTTTTATTTTTGTGCCGGGGCTTGCTTATGTAAGGGGAAATGAACGCACCAATAGGCTTGCAAATATGGCTGCTATAAAATGCAGGCGAGCTATGGACCAGGCTGGTATTACAAATTCCCCATGGGAGAGAGGACCGATACATGATTCAAGTAATAGTGGTGAATCGACAACACTAATCAGATTGCAAGAATTTCAAGTCAAATTTGGTGTAGCTAGACAAGAACACTATGCTGGTAGCTAAAGACGAATAGTAAACCAACAAATAATCGGTGACGTTAGTCGCTACACGCTGAGAAACATACTGAGGAGGAGATCAGAGCACTTATGGACTGCTTGGTTCGACGTGCAGTGATGATGATCCTATGACTAAACTAAACTGAGAGACATACTGAGGAGGAGATCAGAGCACTTATGAACTAACTGGTTCGGCTTGCAGTGATGATCATCCGACGATTAAACTAAACTGAGAAACATACTGAGGAGGAGATCGAAGCACTTATGGACTAATTGTTTCAACGTGCAGTGATGATTATCCGACGTGCAGTGATGATGATCCGACGTGCAGTATGGATGATCCGACGTGCAGTAAGGATGATCCGACGTGCAGTGAGGATGATCCGACGTGCAGTAATGATGATCCGACGTGCAGTAATGATGATCCGACGTGCAGTGATGATGATCCGACGTGCAGTAATGATGATCCGACGTGCAGTAATGATGATCCGACGTGCAGTAATGATGATCCGACGTGCAGTGATGATAATCCGACGTGCAGTGAGGATGATCCGACGTGCAGTAACGATGATCAGACTACTAAACTAAACCGTTAACAAATGAGATCACAGATCACTGTAAAAAAATTGTCCTGTCGCTCACAGGGGAAGCGAACCGAGTACGTTTAAAGCGAGTGGTGTCAATTGTACCTCCACTTCAGAAAGACATCGAGCGGCAAACTTGATGAAGAAATGTGAAGAAAAAAATGAAAATCGCGGCATATCTTTTACAGGACGAAGCCATGAACCACAATAAACGAGTCGTTGATTTTCTAGACACCACTTATACGTTCAGTAGTTTGCCATTGCTTTCTGAACAGTGATGTCTATTTTTCATTTTTTGTAAAAGCACACAGAAAAGAATTTGCTTCCAAACTTGCCCACCGTGGGGTATGAACCAGGTACGCTTTGGTTTGTGACAGGGTTGCCAATTTGGCTTTTTTAAAGCCAGAAACGAGAAATTTGGCTTTTTTTTAAAGTGGTTGGCTTCAAAATAAATGTTTGGCTTTTTGGCCGATTTTTGGCTTTTTTAAAAATGCAAACTTATTTTCTAAAAATGTGTATAAATCTTAAGAGCAAATTAGTTAAATATACTTAATATAGGTTTTTACTTGGTTTTGATTCGTATTGTTAAAAATATGTTTAGTACTAATGATAATGAAAGATTATGGAAATTTACACGACTTTCTGCTTTGCTCTTTTTCTCGCTTCGGATTATGAACTGCAGATTCCTGTTATCTGTTTTTATTCATGTGAAATTTTGCAAGGAATCTAACTATGGCGACAAAAAATGTAAACAATCTTATGACAGTAGTCGTAAATATAATACCAATTGGGAAAAGGCTTTTGTATGGGTGAAAAGATCTTCTGATGGATCACAATGCGTTTTGTAAATTATACCACTGTACCGTTGTGCATAAAGCCTGTAGCCTCGCTGCACATGAAAAGTCAGAAAACACAGACAGAGGACTCCATCAACAGGACAGAATACACTTCAAGGGGAGAATTTCCCAAGACAAAATTATGATAAGGTTAAGGCAGCAGAACTTCAAGTGGCTGTATTGTGGCCTGTCACTCACTGTACCATCCGTTTTGTCGACCATCTTAGTGAAATAATGATAGGTCATGGACAAGGGAGCACTTTAGAGCACATAAGGTTGCACAGAACAAAATGTTCTTGTTTAATAAAAAAACATCATCTCACCATCAATGAAAGATGATCTCATTGTTGACTTAAAGTACAAGAAATAATGACTTAATTATAGATGAATCTACTGACATTTCAACACAAACGCACTTGTGTATTTTGGTTGTTGTTCTTCAACACGAGTCATTTAAAGAGCTTACCACCTTTGCTCTGACTTGTTTAATAACTCCCGTTAGTAATGCTGTTATTGAGAAAGTGTTCTCTCTTGTATCATCAGTCAAAACAAAAGCTAGAAATAGAACATAGCTGCAGCTTCTTGAGGCGATAGTGAGAATAAGAACAGAACTGCTCTTATCTAACAAATGTTGCAAGGACTTTACTTCATCCACTAATATGGTAAAGGGCTTATCTACTGATAAAGTGTATGGTGCTGGTTTCAGTGGTGAGAATAGTGGTGGCCTTGATTTGGAGCTATTCTTATGATGTAGCTCAGGAAGAAATAGGACTGTTTTTCCTCCTGGCTTTTTTTTGGCTTTTTCCGGTCAGTGTTTGGCTTATTTTCTCAATTTTTAGTTGGCAACCCTGGTTTGTGATCATGCTCATTACCGCTTGAGCTAAAAAATGTAGAAATAGTTAGAAACTTTAGCATTTGCCATAAGCTTTGAAAATGTATACTGACAGCTGTACTGAAGAATTTATACAACAAAACCTTTCCTTTAATACATCCACATATAGGCATTTCGCACTGATGGTGGACACAGCGACTGGTTTATGGTTGAAACCGGAGTAAAGCAAGGCTGTATTCTATCTCCGCTATTGTTTGGAGTGGCCATTGACTGGGTGATGCGAAAATGTTGCAGGGCGAAACTGGCATCGATTGGGTAGAAAATAGTCAACTAGAAGATTTGAATTTTGCAGATGATATTGCCGTGTTAAGTAGAAACAACCAAGATATGCAAAGAAAAACAGACAACTTGTCATCTATAGCATCAAAAGTTGGACTGTAGATAAGCTATGAAAAAACAAATATAATGAAGACACATATGGCAAGTAATGCAGATATCACACTGGAATCTAAAATGATAAAAATAACAGAGTAGTTCACCTATTTGGGTAGCTAAACACGTAAACACAAAGTACTACAGTTTTACAAAATACATAAAACTGCAGTCTCCACCTATTTGGGTAGCAATTTTGATTGCACAGGAAATTATGATACGAATTGGCAAAGCAACATCAGCTTTTAAAAGTAGAAAGCAAGTTGAATGCATTTGAAAATAGATGTCTGCGAAAAATAATGAATATAAAATGGAACGAATTCAGAGAAGTGATGAAATCAGAGACATGTCTGGTCAACCACTAGTGACAACTGTTATAAGAAAGAGAAGATGGAGATATGTTGGGCACACCTTGAAGAGAAATTATCAAAGAATATCAAAGCAGGCATTGAAGTGGGATGCAAAGGGTTCAAGAAAGAGAGGTCGAGGGTCTAAGGAGACCATGAAGTTAACTTTGCTGAGAGAGGCAAGAAATGTCGGTCTCAGTTCCATGGAGGAGATTGAGCGAGTTCCCAGGATAGAGCGGTATGGAGAAATTACTTGCAGGCCCTATGTAACATATAACGGTACGAGAGGAATTATTATTATTATTATTATATAGGCATTTGTCACGGAAATGTTTTGGAGTTTGGATGACCGATCTCATTCATTGTCATGGAAATGTTTTGGAGTTTGGATGACCGATCTCATTCATTGTCACGGAAATGTTTTGGAGTTTGGATGACCGATCTCATTCATTGTCACGGAAATGTTTTGGAGTTTGGATGACCGATCTCATTCATTGTCACGGAAATGTTTTAGAGTTTGGATGACCGATCTCATTCATTGTCACGGAAATGTTTTGGAGTTTGGATGACCGATCTCATTCATTGTCACGGAAATGTTTTGGAGTTTGGATGACCGATCTCATACATTGTCACGGAAATGTTTTGGAGTTTGGATGACCGATCTCATTCATTGCTAACTTCCCACTTCTTAGTAACCACAAGTTTCTTCTTAAATTGTCCATCCCTCGCCAATTTCACTAACTTTCTACATCGGTAATTTCGCTAACTTTCTACATCGGTAATTTCGCTAACTTTCTACATCGGTAATTTCGCTAACTTTCTACATCGCTAATTTCACTAACTTTCTACATCGGTAATTTCACTAACTTTCTACATCGGTAATTTCACTAACTTTCTACATCGCCAATTTCACTAACTTTCTACATCGGTAATTTTCTATCCCTCACGAACTATCAAATCCCAGCTAACTTAGAATTTCTTGTCAAATTTAATTTTTGCCTGATGTCCGATCACTCGCAAACTTGCATTCCCGTGCTAACTTTCCAATCCCTCAAAAATGTTCACTCCTTCTTCACATCTCTACCTAACTTTGCAATCCCTACAAACTTACAAGCCCTCGCAAAATTTTAATTATTCGCTAAGATCTGATCACTCCCTACATTCTCATCCTTCTCCAACTTTGCAATCCCTGCAAGCTTACAATCCCTGCTACTTTTAATTAACCCAAAGCTCCGATAACTCGCTAACTTGCATTCCCTCGCTAACTTTCCTTTACCTAAGTCTACGAAGCGTCACCAAATTTCGGCTTGATTTACAGCAATGTTGCTTGCACAGAAAAGCAAATGATCAATATATCTTACGTGTCTCTGAAACGAGCTTCAAACCACGTGCCCAACGCTCAACTTTATGCACATTTTTGTAAATTGCCATTAAGAACAATTTTGCTTTTAAAGAAATGTTGTCACAAAAATTACGTAGACATCTCAAATGGTCCGTATACTTTTCAGACCATAGAGTATATAGTTTTGCCGTTTCACAGATCTGGACTTCAGTGTTCAGGAGGTATGGGGGTCAATTCCTTTTCTCACGTGTGAAATGTTGAGCATAGAACTGAACCTATAACGATACAGAGCACATAATCTCAATAACGGAGTTATATTAACCCTACCTCTACGATGTGCATGTTGTTAACTGAGGTCGTGATGTCTTAGGCTAACGTTGCCCTATGTGAATATCAACATATTCCAAGTCATATTTGTGTTTCGTTCTAATCCCACTCTGCCCAAATACTATCTGCAACCAAGAACTGCTTTCACAGTGTCAACAAGAGAATATGAGCACAGTCATACAAATACTATCTGCAACCAAGAACTGCTTTCACAGTGTCAACAAGAGAATATGAGCACAGTCATACAAATACTATCTGCAACCAAGAACTGCTTTCACAGTGTCAACAAGAGAATATGAGCACAGTCATACAAATACTATCTGCAACCAAGAACTGCTTTCACAGTGTCAACAAGAGAATATGAGCACAGTCATACAAATACTATCTGCAACCAAGAACTGCTTGCACAGTGTCAACAAGAGAATATGAGCACAGTCATACAAATACTATCTGCAACCAAGAACTGCTTACACAGTGTCAACAAGAGAATATGAGCACAGTCATACAAATACTATCTGCAACCAAGAACTGCTTTCACAGTGTCAACAAGAGAATATGAGCACAGTCATACAAATACTATCTGCAACCAAGAACTGCTTGCACAGTGTCAACAAGAGAATATGAGCACAGTCATACAAATACTATCTGCAACCAAGAACTGGTTGCACAGTGTCAACAAGAGAATATGAGCACAGTCATACAAATACTATCTGCAACCAAGAACTGCTTGCACAGTGTCAACAAGAGAATATGAGCACAGTCATACAAATACTATCTGCAACCAAGAACTGCTTTCACAGTGTCAACAAGAGAATATGAGCACAGTCATACAAATACTATCTGCAACCAAGAACTGTTACAGTGTCAACAGAGAATATGAGCACAGTCATACAAATACTATCTGCAACCAAGAACTGCTTGCACAGTGTCAACAAGAGAATATGAGCACAGTCATACAAATACTATCTGCAACCAAGAACTGCTTTCACAGTGTCAACAAGAGTATATGAGCACAGTCATACAAATACTATCTGCAACCAAGAACTGCTTTCACAGTGTCACAAGAGTATATGAGCACAGTCATGAATATATCTGCAACCAGAACTGCTTGCACAGTGTCACAAGAATATAGAGCTACAGTCACCAAAGTACTATTGCAACCAAGAACTGCTGACAGTGTCAACAAGAGAATATGAGACAGTCATACAAATACTATCTGCACAAGAACTGCTTCACAGTGTCAACAAGAGAATATGAGCACAGTCATACAAATACTATTTGCAACCAAGAACTGCTTGCACAGTGTCAACAAGAGAATATGAGCACAGTCATCCAAATACTATCTGCAACCAAGAACTGCTTGCACAGTGTCAACAAGAGAATATGAGCACAGTCATACAAATACTATTTGCAACCAAGAACTGCTTGCACAGTGTCAACAAGAGAATATGAGCACAGTCATACAAATACTATCTGCAACCAAGAACTGCTTTCACAGTGTCAACAAGAGAATATGAGCACAGTCATGAAAATACTATCTGCAACCAAGAACTGCTTGCACAGTGTCAACAAGAGAATATGAGCACAGTCATACAAATACTATCTGCAACCAAGAACTGCTTTCACAGTGTCAACAAGAGAATATGAGCACAGTCATACAAATACTATCTGCAACCAAGAACTGCTTTCACAGTGTCAACAAGAGAATATGAGCACAGTCATACAAATACTATCTGCAACCAAGAACTGCTTGCACAGTGTCAACAAGAGAATATGAGCACAGTCATACAAATACTATCTGCAACCAAGAACTGCTTGCACAGTGTCAACAAGAGAATATGAGCACAGTCATACAAATACTATCTGCAACCAAGAACTGCTTGCACAGTGTCAACAAGAGAATATGAGCACAGTCATCCAAATACTATTTGCAACCAAGAACTGCTTGCACAGTGTCAACAAGAGAATATGAGCACAGTGCTACAAATACTATTTGCAACCAAGAACTGCTTTCACAGTGTCAACAAGAGAATATGAGCACAGTCATACAAATACTATCTGCAACCAAGAACTGCTTTCACAGTGTCAATAAGAGAATATGAGCACAGTCATACAAATACTATCTGCAACCAAGAACTGCTTTCACAGTGTCAACAAGAGAATATGAGCACAGTCATACAAATACTATTTGTAACCAAGAACTGCTTGCACAGTGTCAACAAGAGAATATGAGCACAGTCATACAAATACTATCTGCAACCAAGAACTGCTTTCACAGTGTCAACAAGAGAATATGAGCACAGTCATACAAATACTATTTGCAACCAAGAACTGCTTGCACAGTGTCAACAAGAGAATATGAGCACAGTCATACAAATACTATCTGCAACCAAGAACTGCTTACACAATGTCAACAAGAGAATATGAGCACAGTCATACAAATACTATCTGCAACCAAGAACTGCTTTCACAGTGTCAACAAGAGAATATGAGCACAGTCATCCAAATACTATTTGCAACAAGAACTGCTTGCACAGTGTCAACAAGAGAATATGAGCACAGTCATACAAATACTATCTGTAACCAAGAACCGCTTGCACAGTGTCAACAAGAGAATATGAGCACAGTCATACAAAACAAGAGATGGATCGGACATGTGATACGCATGGAGACTAGCTCTGTCACAGAAACTACACTAAGATGGACACCAGAGAGTAGACGAAAACTTGGAAACCCCACAAAGGATCTGAAGGAGAACAGTAGAACAAGAACTGAAAGAAAAAAATCATAGCTGGAGTATAATACAGAGAAAGGCCAAGAATAAAGCAGAATGGTTTGCATTTGTTGTTGCGCTATGCGCCAAAGGAGTTCCAGGCTAGAGAGAGAGAGAGAGAGAGAGAAAGGTGAGAAGTGATCCCACCCTACGACGACCCTAGCAAGTCGGCAGATAGTCAGCTACTACACGTAGAAGAAGAACTCAAATACAAAAACGCATATTTACAGAAAAATTAAAGATCTCAGGAAGGAATATATTATACAGTTCAGAAGACAAATGATTTGACATACCAACTAGTCACACTACTCTCACATCCAAACATCTATCTGTCAACTAAACAACAAATGATGAAAAACATCTTCATTTGATATTTCCAGCTATCACTGCTACACATGAAAAATTAATAAAGCACAGACATTAAAAATATCAGTATATGAATATCAGCGATATCTACGAAAGGTTACCAACAACACAAGAAGAGACAGTTACAGCTACTATCATCAGAAGGTTGAAAAGAATCTTCTCCATTTAAATCTATCAATACAGAATGAAATGGTTTGACCACCTAGTAAGAATGCAACTAGACCAGACCTCAATGTCTATAAAGTCTTCTACAGCAGAACCATGGGACGAATAGAGAAATGATAGCCAAGGAAATGATAGGCATATTTTTTTCTTCTTGGAACGCTCTATATCGAACACTTGTTAACCACTCTTTGTGATTTGTATGAGATCCGAGCTTAAGAGCAATTGTACGTTGTGCCAGTTATGCGCCTACAAGTAGGACAGCACTCGTGCTCATGGCTCCGAGTTTCGCTCCGTGTGGGCTCTCATCTCCATTCGGGATGCACCTCTTATCCCGTCGCATTCAGCCTTTCCCATCTGCCGGGAAGCTGATACTACCAACATGTTCACATATCTACCGTTTTATGTACCGTGCCTCGGGACTGCTCCGACATTCAGCTCTACTCGTGCTCAGGGCTCCGAGTTTTGCTCTGTATGTGCGCGCATTGCTGTTTGGAATGCACCATTCAACCTTCGCATGCAGCCTTCCCATCTTCCGGAAGCTGATACGACCAACATGATCACACATATGCTGTTCGTTTACTGTGCCTCGGGACTGCTCCAACACTCAGCTCTACTCGTGCTCAGGGCTCGAGTTTGCTCAATTTCTGCGAAGCTTTTCTTCTCTTTGCGTTCGTTCCTTACGACCAATTTTAATCACTCTTTGTGATATGTTTGATCTTGCCAAGAACGTGTATACGTTGCACATTGGTTTGGTAGGCCCTAAACGCATAAGACTTCTACATGTTTAGGACACATGCATCCGATTTCAGCCAAACCTCCTTAGTCGCCTCTTACGACATGTGTGGCAGGTAACAGTGGTTCTATTCTTTACATCTCAAATTTGGGCCCCGGTAACCACCCGGGCGTGCGAAGCTTTTTATTTACTATGGTAGCTTTGCAAAGCCCCTACCTCAGTCGCCTCTTATGACATGTCTTGTAGGTCGCAGTGTTACTATTCTTTGCTCCCTTGCGAGTCCCGACAACACATGAGCGGATAGACAGATGAGATACTAGAATTATGCTGAAAGAAGCAGAAATCTGTCACACATGCAACAGAAGAAGAACAAGATAAATACATAATAACACGACACTGAGCTACAATCCGGTAGCAGTGTGACGACAAAGTAAATAAAGATATTGTTTCACATTATGTATAACGATTGTGAAGTGTGTGAAAGCAAAATAGAGTTCTTATAATGCACGTCAATAAATTACAATCTATTTGCTGACAAGAAGCCAGAAACAAATATGGATTGACATTCTTCTAGAGCGATGAATAATATCTAATGCACTTTCTTCAGATTTTCAACAACACGTACAGCTATATGCGAAATAAATTTCATTATTTTGCTTCTTGAGTTAGCTACTTAAATTTTGCAACCTATAGTCTTGAATTTAGTGTCACAGATGCAATGATCTTGTTGTAATAATTGTAGTAAAATTAACAGTATTCATCCGATCCTAGTCAGTTTTGTAAGATTTTTGGATTGAGGCAATCTTAATGAAGAAATAGACAAAGTCGACAACACGTCGATAGATGCAGACGTTGAGGTGTAACTCACGCAGTTCAGATGGTGCGAATAAGCAAACTTGAGAGTAGATCGACTACAGCAGCAGATATTTGAAGTCAAGGACCACGAATTAGAACTTTAATACAAATAACAAAGTGTGTAATAGGAAATCAGGAGCAGTACTATTAGACCTTCAACACAATACAAAGTTTGATGGCATGACGGGGGGAATCAAGGAAAGTCGAATACAACTCAAGGTTTGATGGTAAGACGAGGTTTCAAGGGCAGTCGAATTTGAACTTCAATACACTATAAAGTTTTCTTGGAGAAGGAGTCAAGGCAGAGAAATAAAACTTTGATACAACTCGAACTTGTTGGAGGGAATTCAAGAGCAGTCAAATTAGAGCATTACAACACATAGTATGCTAGGAGGGAGATTAAATGATAGTCGAATTAGAACTCCAATACAAACTCTATAAAGACTGGAAATACAATAGTAATCTCTAAATTATGGAAAGTCAGAATGAAATCAGATGAGAAGAACCATTTGTAGAAATGTATGACAATCTTATTGATGAATCGTTACACTCAAAGATAATGAGAAGAAACCAAGCAAGCAAATAAGCTTTACCACATTGTATGCAATATTCACGATATTTATGTTTATATATCACAGTTTTATTTTCTTAATTATGCCCATAAAATTGTTATTTCTATGTTACCAATTTTCAAGTATGATAAAAATAGTTATCTTTATTCGTCTGCATTCACGAAGATTTCAATTTGAAACTCCACTATTTACAGAAGAGTTGTGGATTTACGTTATTTTTCTCACAAACATTATGTTCTTTTGATATGTATACTATCTATACTTATTAATTCTTGTCTATATTTGACTCTTGTTGTATTTGATGTCTGCCACATCTGTTGAAGGTAATAAAAGTTTAATGATGAAACTCTCTGTTTGTATATCGTGTCATAATGTGAAACAGGAAACGTTACATTTATTATATGATGTCTGACTGCTGTCTGGTTGGGTTTTTTTCTTCTCATGAACGCTGCTGACTTTTCTAATATGATTGCGTTGTATCTTGTTGTGCCCGCTACAGTAGTCTATATCGTTATCATTTATTCAGAGAATTGCACTTAACATATTGTGCGGTGATCAGTTTTTTCCTTTGGAACAAAGACGTTACTGTCGTTACTGTCTGTAATACTTCTTATAAGGAGGGTCTAGGAAACATGTGCCTGTGGGATTTAATGGCCAGTGCAGTCGCCGCGAAACTATTCAGGTTATAATTTTCCTTCATGCCCCGACAAAATAAAAAAAACTCCTTGGCATCGATTGAACCCGGGTCTCCCGCACATGAATCCGCGCTCTAATCCATTCGGCCAGACGCTCCTGACGCACTTCAACACTGTTTACATTCTTAAAGAAAGTGTTCTATAACTTGTTGTGTCACTACTAATCTTTCCTCTTAATGCCGTTTACATTCTTAAAGGTTGCTCTATCTTGTTGTGTCCACTACTAATCTTCCCTCTTCAATGCCGTTTACATTCTTAAAGAAAGTTGTTCTATAACTTGTTGTGTCCACTACTAATCTTTCCTCTTTAATGCCGTTTACATTCTTAAAGTGTTGCTCTATAACTTGTTGTGTCCACTACTAATCTTCCTCTTCAATGCCGTTTACATTCTTAAAGAAAGTTGTTCTATAACTTGTTGTGTCCACTACTAAATTCCCTTTAATGCCGTTACATTCTTAAGGTTGCTATCTTGTTGTGTATCTTTCCTCTTCAATGCCGTTTACATTCTTAAAGAAAGCTGTTCTATAACTTGTTGTGTCCACTACTAATCTTCCCTCTTCAATGCCGTTTACATTCTTAAAGTGTTGCTCATTAAATTATATTATGCTATCAGTGTCAATTCGGGACGCTGACATCAAATGATAGAAGAAAAAAATGTGATTTTTATATAAATTATTAAGCATCCCATAAACTGACAAACGTTTCAAGACACTCTGAAAGTGTCTTTAAAATATTTCGATATAGACAGCACGTGTTGGGAATCCCTTGCGAAAGATCGCCAAGTCTGGCGATATAACAGCACAGGAAAAACTCGCATATCTGAGAATCGTCGCACAGCGAAAGCAGCTGCTCGAAAGGACAAAGCACACAATCCCACATGTCTAAACTAGATCATACATACCCACACGTGGTAGGAGATTGTATTCGAGGATTGGACTTTACAGCAGTCACCACCGCAACACCAGAGGGTGCAGCAACTCACATCTGAGACTGTTGTTATATTGCTTGCGATGTACGGCTATTATTAAACTGACGAAAAATTAATGTAAATGTTTTAAAATTGAAAGAGATCAATGAAGTCAGATTGTATAATAAAATTGGAATGAAGACAATCACAGCTTTCTTCTTATTTATTTTTGGGGGAGGTGAGGGACAGAAGTGAGGGAGATGGCGTGCGTAACGGGAAAACAAAATGAAACGTGAATACAGGACATATTTGTAAGCTAAATAAATGACGACATATTTTTTTAAAAGGTGATAGACAACTGAACATAATGGCACGGAAAGTGGCAAAGTTGGATTTGGTGTATCAATACGACCTCCTATCCTTAGCTAGACTTAACAGGTGTATGTGCTCATGACTAACGCTGACTTCCAGGCTGAAAGTGCGTCTCTGCGGCGGCTAAGATAAGGTCTCCGTCTCTTGTGTTGGTTGTCATAATCGACTCTTCATTAGCTAGACTTAACAGATGTATGTGCTCATGACAGAAGTTGACTTCCAGGCTGAAAGTGCGGTCTGCTGCGGCGTACAGATAAGTGCTTCTCTTGTGTTGGATTGATCAATAGACCTCCTATCCTTAGCTAGACTTAACAGATGTATGTGCTCATGACTAACGCTGACTTCCAGGCTGAAAGTAGGTCCTGCGGGCGTACAGATAAGGTGCTCGTCTCTTGTGTTGGTTGTCATCAATACGACCTCCTATCCTTAGCTAGACTTAACAGGTGTATGTGCTCATGACAGACGCTGACTTCCAGGCTGAAAGTGCGGTCCTGCGGCTACAGATTAGGTGCTCGTCTCTTGTGTTGGTTGTCATCAATACGACCTCCTATCCTTAGCTAGACTTAACAAGTGTATGTGCTCATGACTAACGCTGACTTCCAGGCTGAAAGTGCGGTCCTGCTGGGCGTACAGTTAAGGTGCTCGTCTCTTGTGCCAAAGGCACCAGGTTCGTTCCATCCATGTGGAGCCATCTTGATATTTTACCAGAGGTTTCTGATCTCAGTGTAGATGAGGTCGTGTTCGTAGTCCTATCGGAGACGGACGATAAAATATATGTCCCTTGTTCAATATCAGAACGTAAAAGAACCATTGGCAGTTCAAAATAAAAAAGAGCAGGCTGGAAAGCCGCTGCCCGGGCAAAATTCATTAAAGAAGATTACAATTCCTACAAAAATATCTGCATCATCTTCAAAATTACATCGGGTACCCTCGCCGGTGCTACGGAGTTCGTGCGCTGCAGCTGAGATCTTTCTGTGTAAGAAAGAGATCGGAGCACACATGGTTACTCACTGAAGTGCAATGATGATGGTCCTACCATCAATCAATCAGTGCGTGCCAAATTATATATTTTCTTGTACAGTACTGGATTACAAAACATTGTGTAATATGTATATATATAAATATAAAATGTTCTTACATTGACTTGTCTCATTGTCTGAGAGTACGTTATGTGATCTTATAGAGCAGAGGAATTAATGCCTCTTACTCGAAGCGGTCGCCACGCATGTGCAAGTCATCGGTTTTAACGACAGACAAAAACGACGGAAAAAATATGTTGACCGTACCAGGGATTCGAACTCTGAACGTTTACTTTCAGGAAAAATGCAGTTTTAAAAAAGGTGGGCTTAAAGCCGAAGGATTGACTTTATTGCACCGGGTTTTACACCATATAGCTCGGTCCCTCTCCACAGAAACACCACACCACTTACCTAGAGTATTGCACAAAGCACGACAAATATCCTAAGGGTCTCTGGAAAAAATTCACTCGTTAACAGAACGCGGTCCGGATTCAAACCCAAGGGCTTACTACTTAGCCACAGATACCCCTATTATTATAAATAAGGATCTAACGACGACGGATTTACTTCATTGTATCGGGTTTTGTTAAATATGGCTCGCTCCCTCTCCGCAGAAATGAAACACTATCGGAAGAGAGTGTCATTTTCTGCCGACAGGGACGGAGCCTTATGGGGAAACCCGGTGAATGAAGTAAATTCTTTGCCTTTAGAGCAATTTTGATACTGTAAAATATTCACTGTAAACGTGTTTCTTTCAACAAAATAAGAAAATAATAAAAACAGCAAATAAATCAAGTTGACTGATGAATACATAGACTATGTCAGATACTGGAAAATAGGTCTACAGACATTTGACATATTCTTTTTCTTCTTCGTCATACACTCCATATCGACCATTTGTTAACCTCTCTTTGTGATTTGTATGTGATCTGAGCCTAAGAAGGACTGTACGTTGATCCAGTTATGCGCCTACAAGTAGGCCAGTACATCCGGTTTCTGTGGATCTTTTTATTACTATGGTAGCTTCCTAGGTCACCTCTTACGACATACCTTGTAGGTCGCAGGGTAACTATTCTATTTCCCCTTGACAGCCCACGCAACACAGCGCGACATGATCCATTAAAACCACAACGACAGCATGAACCACCTTGCCAGGTCAGATACGAGATCAAATTTTCGGATTCGAACTCAAACCATACTGCTTAATAATCACATGACAAAATGCAACCACAGCACACTACAGATTACCAACTGTGTAAACATCATCATGATACTATCGACCACTACCTGTTCTGGTGCCAAGCCTTGCATGATGTCAGTAAACAATGTGTCTCTTTCTTTTCTTATTTTCCTAATCTTATTTTGTCTCACAAAGTCAGGATAAGAAGAGATTTCTAGAAGGGCTTTTTTATGCGTTTCTTCTTTTCTTCTTCTTCAAACGCTCCACATCGACCACTTGTTAACCACTCTGTGTGATTTGTATGTGATATGAGAATAAGAGCGATGTGTACGTTGTGCTAGTTATACGCCTACAAGTAGGCCAGCACATCCAATTTCTACGATGCTTTTTATTTACTAGGGTAGCTTCCCTAGGTCCTACATCAGTCTCCTCTTATATTAATTGTAGATTGCAGTGGTACTATTCTTTGTTTCCCTTGCGGGTCCCGGCACCACACCCGAGGAGTATGCGGTTCATAAACAGTGTTTTTCGTCACCTCTGTTATCTCTTAGGTCCACCTTTTGCGTGGACGGTCTCTTAAAAATTCTCCAAACCAGATAAATGAAATACATTATAGGATAAATGAAGTGCCACCATACGTCATTTTGCAGAGAGACAAGGCGCCAATTTTTATTAAAGAAAAAGAGGAGATTTCATTTACAGATAGAATGAAAATTAAAAATGTTACGTTCAATGAAAATATCTATCGTGTGTAAGCTCGAGTGTGTGCGTATGTGTGTGTGTTTTGTAATCAGAATCCCATCTATACCATTTATCCCATATAATCCCATTTTATACAAAGCGCAAAAAATACGTTACCCATCAGTTCAGTTATTAGTTATATGAGGATTATCATCATAGAACTCCGGACATGTCCATATGTGCTCCGATCTCTGCCTCAGCAAATCCAGCAGCGTCCAGCAGTCCAACACGCCAGTTCGATATTGATTAATCAATCTCTTTGCATATTTAGTATGTCGTTCTTTTCTGGCTGCACCAATATTGACACGTTACCCATTTTCATACCATTTGGTATATTGGGGAATATGATGTTAGACTGATATTTTTCTTTGATCAAAAGCACGAGATGGTTGATGTTTTTACTTAAATATGAGCTTTCCTTACACACATACACACACACACACTAATGCTCAAACGCTGTCACTAACTCATGTTTTATATTGCAAACACAAATTCACTTACCCACACACACACACTAATGCTCAAACGCTGTCACTAACTCATGTTTTATATTGCAAACACATATTCACTTACCCACACACATACACACAAGCATCCACTTGCAGTTACTATTAGTAATGTCTTTCTCTATTATTTTATCAATATAATTTTTTTATACTTTAGATATTCTTATCCCAACTATGTGAGACAAAATGGAACTAAAGAAAAGAAAGAAGAAGAAAGTATTCAACGCGTGACTCACTGAGGAATATTGTTGCTGTTGTTGAACCCCAGGAATTATGAGTTTTCACTCTTTTTCCTATAGGTACGTTGGTGAGAGTACCCGGCTTTCTTGCAGACCCAGAAACATCCAACAACTCTAGCCGTGTAGTGCTATGCTTAGTGTTGCTGAGACTCCTACTCAGGTAGGGTCTATTGGTCATCACTGCAGTATTTTCTCATTTCTAGCAAAATAGAAGCTCTAAAAACATCACTTATTGATCACAATGAGCATGTGATTATAGTCCAGAGAGCCACTTCCGCGAGTGCTCTAGAATAACCACTCGTTGACCACTCTTTGTGACCTATGTGTGATTTGCGCCAGGGAGAGTTCCTAGCAACAACCTGCACGGACAGACGTTTGCGTTCACTCGAAACGATCAATTTTCGGCTACTGAGGAATATAAAGTGGGAGTCACTTAAAACGGGAGTCATTTATAGTGATGGTCATTTACTGTTTGAGCGATTTACATTGACAAATATTTATAGTCAATACCGTTTAAGTTGGAAGTTCCGTACATCTGAAGCAGCATTTTACATAGATTTAATGCTTGTTTATTGCGATTCGTTTATGTAGTTCGCCATTTATATTTGTAACCATTTATACCGCGATCCATTTATATTAAGAGTCATTTGAAGTTGACACTTTTGAATAGAAATAGCTTAATTCTTTAATCTATGAAAATCAATGCTAAGCAATAATACATCTTTTATGTAATCTATAACATTGTTAAAATGTTAGTTGCAAAGAGTAATTCATTGTTAATATAACACAGTGCTAACATAAGACTGATACGGCAAAGATCGGTGCTAACATAAGAATAATACGGCAAAGATAGGTGTTAACACAAGACTGATACATCAAAGATAGGTGCGAACACAAGAACGATACAGTAGCTCTCTAGCTATGTTTTTTTCTATTCCTTCGACTAATAGAACTATATCTTCTTATGTCACTTGTGATTTCAAACTGTCAACATCGCATCCTTGTCTTGGCACCACCCAGTAAGAGCTCGCCGAGTGCTACTGATATTGTGTTCCCACGTTTTAGATGCTAGCAGGTGTGTTGTTATCATCATATTAGACAAGTCTGAAAATGGCGATAAACTAGCATGATAACATCACCTTGATCTCCACTGTTCTCTGTTAATGATGGATCTCCACTGTTCTATGTTAATGATGGATCTCCACTGTTCTCTGTTAATGGTGGATCTCCTCTGTTCTCTGTTAATGGTGGATCTCCACTGTTCTCTGTTAATGGTGGATCTCCACTGTTCTCTGTTAATGGTGGATCTCCACTGTTCTCTGTCAATGGTGGATCTCCACTGTTCTCTGTCAATGGTTGATCTCCACTGTTCTCTGTTAATGGTGGATCTCCACTGTTCTCTGCTAATGGTGGATCTCCACTGTTACTGTTAATGGTGGATCTTCACTGTTCTCTGTTAATGGTTGATCTCCACATCTTCAGTCTATCTACCCTGTGATATGCTGCTTTTATCAAGTCTTCGCTTCATTATTATTGATCGATCACTTAAAAATGAACTATCCGTCGTACTCTGTCATTGGTGGTTCCTGTCATAATTACTCTCTACTGTAATCTGTCATTCATTGATTGCTCGCTTCAGATCAATTCTCCACTGTAATCTGTCATATGTGACTCTTATCAGTGGCTCATTTCAGATCAATTCTCTTGTCATCGATAGCTGTCATCACATCACACTCCACTGTACTTCATTATTGGTGGCTACTATTGGGGGCTCGCTTCAGATCAATTCTCTACTGTACTCTGTCATTGGTAACTTTCTCTAGATCAGCTCTCCACTGTACTCTGTCATTGGTACCTTTCTCCAGATCAGCTCTCTACTGTACTCTGTCATTGGTCACTTTCTCGAGATCAGCTCTCTACTGTACTCTGTCATTTGTAACTTTCTCTAGATCAGCTCTCCACTGTACTCTGTCATTGGTCACTTTCTCGAGATCAGCTCTCTACTGTACTCTGTCAATGGTAAATTTCTTAGATGAACCGCTCTCCACTGTACTCTGTCATTGGTAAATTTCTCCAGAACAGCTCTAAACTTTCCCGTGTCATCGCTGGTCTCTTTAGATGAGTATAATTCTGAACGCATGACGACCTGCATGAATGAGCAGTCCAGTTTTCCATGAGACTACCCTCTCTTAACTTAGCCCGGATTCTGTTATGCCAATTTGTCAGCTGTAAATCAGTTTGTTTTAAAGACAGCTCTTGTGTAAATATTAATTTCTTAAAAAATATATCAGCAATCCTGATACGTGCATGGGTTTAAACATGAGTGGTAATCATGATCGTTTCTTCTCTGCTTAAGCCCCTCATACTGGCTTATACGGCTTCACACGGCAATTGTCTGTTGTCAAGTCAGGCGCATAGATCTTCACATTTATTTACGAATGAGTTCAGCATGATTTCTAGGAAGCAAAAACTAGATATGCAATAATTTCAGAATTATTTGTACGTGGGCTACAAATTGATCAGTCTAAGGGGACAAGTTTGGGATATACCAACTAACCTGTGTGGTACCAGGGCCCACAAGGGAAGAAAAGAATAGTACCACAGCGACCTATAAAGCATGTCGTTAGATGTCACTGATGTAGGAGGCTTGGAAGCTACCTAGTAAATAAAATGCGTCGCAGAAATTGGATTTGCTGGCCTACTTGTAAGCGCATATCTGGCACAGCTACAATCTCTTTTAGGCTTAGGTCACATATCAATGAAAAAGTGTAACAGTGATCGATGTGGAGAGTTTGAAAAATAAGAAAAATAAACTAGATATGCAAGGTTCAGTTTCAGTTTGGAATATCTTCATTGCACTCCGGACATGTCCATAGGTGATCCGATCTCTTTCGTAATATCTTCAATACGCCCGAGTGGTTACCGGGGCCCAAATTTGGGGTGTAAAGAATAAAACCACTGTTACCTGCCATGCATGTCGTAAGAGGCAACTAAGGAGGTTTGGCTAAAATCGGATGCACGTGTCCGCTAGGGAATGCTAACCCGAAACAAATGCTTGCAGAAAACGGATGCACCAGGCCGTAAGGCGCATAACATGGTGCAACGACCCTCACAATGAGGAATGGGATAACAGATTCTACGGTCACCAATCTGCCTCGGAGATTTAGCCACGCAGTAAGAATGTCAAACCTACCATCACGAGGGTGACCAAAACTTACTGCGGGAAGAGGTCGGCACAAACGGGGAATCAGAAATCATAGGAATTATATCCACAGAACTGCCCCAGTTTGCAGACTTGAGAAGAAAGAGGTGGCCCACTTGAACCAGCGTCCAAGACAAACTGTATGGCGTGGCTGATCATCTGAGGCAGACGGCTGCCTTTATTAGAAAATCCCAGTTCGATTTTGATTGATGAGTCTACTCATTTACCTGTTATGCTGTTCTTTTCTTGCTACCTCAATCTTCAAACCCAGCTCCTGCAATCTAGTAGTTGACATGGATTGATTTAAATGAAAATCTTCTTTACGGCAATACTGTATGAGGGTGTTCAAAATATCAGCTCTATCCATCGGCTCGCCGCTATATGGTGGCAGAGTCAGCCAGCCTGTCTGCTCTCTCATTGCCAACGACACCCATGTGCCCCGGAACAAAGATAAGAGTAATTCTGCAAATTGTTGACGCTTGCAGTGATTCAGTCTCTTGCTGCCACCTTTCGTACCATACTCAATAAATCACTCAGAATGCACGCATGTGTGTAGTTTTGTGACTCCAGCCAGAGTAGTACATTACTCACCGTCAGTACCTCCATTGTCATGCTACTTGTTGTCATACTAAATGCACCCCTGGCTTCCTGGACCATTCTGCCACATGAGCTTGCAAAGAAGGCCCATGCGGACTTTTCGAGGCGAACTACCGATCCATCCGTGTACTAGATATGCAATAATTTTGTACTTGGGCTACACATTTATCAATCTAAGAGGTCGAGTTTGTGATATACCAACCAAACTGTGTGTACTTAAAAGATATGAGAAACAGTTGTACACTACACGCGAGACTTAATTTTGTAACATGTCACAGAAAAGTGACATCTTCGAATGAGATTTAAAAACTACTCACGACTGTCCTGCAAGACTGTCCCATGTATGTCCTTCCTAGAAAGGAATGCTGGCCGTACAACTCAACACTACATTCAAAACTACGAATACATGGCACCAGAGATGAGCTCCAGACAACAGTCGACTTCATCATAAGAACGCGTCTAACGGTATAATCATCAAAAAGAGTGATCGCAAAGAAGAAGAAAACTACTCACGAGACATATGATTTTTAATTTGTCACAGAAAAGTGTCACTGTTTTATGAGTTTTTATAACAACATAGAAGAATACGATTTTCAAATTGTCACAGAAAAGTGTTACTGTTTTATGAGTTTTTATAACAACATAGAAGAATACGATTTTCAAATTGTCACAGAAAAGTATCATCTTCAAATTATTATTTAATAAGTGCACACCATATTTTAAGTTTTTAACATTGCAAAAGTAGTGGTGAGAGGACATCAGCTAGTCCCATTGCTAAGACACCCAAACATCTCACTTACAGCTAACCGACAGACGATCAACAACATTTGTATGCCTACTCCGTGTTACCAGATGAAAACACAATGAGCAAAGAACAGCCGTAAAAAAAAACTACATGTTAAATGCGATGTCACCAACAACACCAGAAAAGACTTCTTCTTCAAACGCTTCATATCGACCACTTGTTAATCCACTCCTTGTGATTTGTATATGATCTGAGTCTAAGAGCAATTGTAAGTTGGGCCAGTTATACACTTACAAGTAGACCAGCTCTTCCGTTTTTTGCGATGCTTTTTTATTTACTAGGGTAGCTTCCTTAGGCACCTACCTATTTCGCCTCTTACGACATGCCTTTTTGGTAAGAAAGTAACTATTCTTTGCTCCCCTTGATAGTCTCGGCAACATACGGGCGACACAAGAACAAAACAGTTGCCAATATCCGCAGAGGAACAAAGTTGGGACAGAACCTTGCTTGAATTACATTGAGAAACAAGGAATGAAGTGGTTCGGCCACTTAAGAAGTATACAACCAAACGCCACTGTATACAGAATCTTCTACAACATAACACCAAGAAAGAAGGCGAGTGAAAGACCCAAAAAAAAGATGGATAGATGGCAAAAAAGAATCTTGTCAAAAAGCAACAAATAACTATCACTCAATCCACTAGACCAGCGCTAGACAAACACAGAAAACCACGACACTGGGCAACAACCCGGTTACGGTGTGAGGATAAAAGAAAGAAAGAAGAACGTTGCAATAAATGTCTTATTTTTAAATGGTTTTATAAGTAAAGACTAGAAATGTAAGACTAGAAAATGTAAAGACTACGAAAAATGTATATATATATATTGGATGAACACAGTGGTCTTGGTAACCTCGTGATGGACAGCGCATGCAACACAATTTAAGTATTTTCTATAACGGATTTAAATGTTCTAAAGACGAAGAGTCGATTTCATTGCTCCGGATTTTACCTCATATGGGCCCTGTCTCACTCCGCAGAAATGATACGACACGTAACGAGAGTATTGCACAAAGCACGAAGTTAATCAGCCAACAATCTTAGGGATCTCTGAGGGAAAATGTACCCTACAGGTGAACAGAACTGCTCGATTAGGATTCACACTCATAATCTTCGGAATACAAGGCTTCGACTTAAACACCTTCACTTATGTTGTATCCTTTGCTTGATAAAGGCTTTTGGATCGAAACGTTGGTGTATAGTGTTATTGCTTTTCCATTTTGTAAAACTACTGTACTTTATTTTTACGAGTTTCGCTTCAACACTTAGAAAGCTAAAAATAATACATGAAAGAAATAAATGAAACGTTTAATATGTGGATTTACAAAATAAAGTGAATATCAATAACAAAACAGAAACAAATAAACATTCAAGTCATGGCAAAATTATATATATAACAATATATTTATATAAAGAGATTCATCATCATCAAGATGCGTATCCTTTATAGGACGTTGCTCTCTTTGTAGCGTATCTGAAATTCACTCTGTCTCTTGTCAGTTCACCCACTTCGTCGATGGTCATGTTCATGGTTTCTTTAATATCTTGTAGCCATCGTCTTCTTGGTCGCCTCTGCGTCCTGGGATCATGCCCTCTAATATGTTCATTCAGGCCATGTGACGCTTGATGTGACCAAAGTATCAAATTTGTCTGTATAGTTTATTGTTTATCAGCCAATTCTCTTTAACATACAATTCTTTCAGGACATCAGTGTTCTTTCTTTTTTCTGTCCATGGTATTCGTAGGATCTTTCTGTAGCATTTAGTTTCGAAGGACTGGATTTTCGTTCTTGTTTTTGTGTAATAGTCCATAATTCACAACCATAAATAGCCACTGGGAAAATGCATGCTCTCAATAATTTTAAATTTAATATTTGCTAGCGCTTTATTTACCATATGTTCTTCATTGTGATATTAAAGAGATTACAAACACAAATATAAAATATTTTATAAACTAAAACAAAGATGATATTACTGAAAATAATACTGTAATGTGTAGGGAAAATATGAATATCAAATATTGTGTACACTTAAACAAATATAATATTGTGTACACTTAAACAAATATAATATTGTGTACACTTAAACAAATATAATATTGTGTACACTTAAACAAATATAATATTGTGTACACTTAAACAAATATAATATTGTGTACACTTAAACAAATATAATATTGTAGAAAACAATACTGAAAGAGTTAGGCCAAATAAATAAAAGAACGAGAGAGATAAATGATAAAACTGAAATATTACAGATTGACAAATAGCAATCTGGTAGAATGTACCGTCGTATCACTGCCAGAGACAAGGGAAAAAATATATTACAGTTTCGGTGATTGTTATGTAGGAGATAAAATCATCTTCTTTGTCTTCGAACGCTCCCTATCGACCACTTGTTAACCACTCTGTATGTGATCTGAGCCTAAGAGCGATGGTACACTGTGCCAGTTATGCGTCTACAATTTGGCCGTCTCATCCGATTTCTGCGACGCTTTTTATTTACTAGGTAGCTTCCTAGGCCCTAATTCAATCGCCTCTTACGACATGCCTTGTAGGTGGCAGTGATACTATTCTTTGTTTCCCTTGCGGGCTACGGTACCACACGAGCGAATCTTCTTCAAATCATGACACGCTCTTTTAACCCAAGAAAGATTCTTTATTTTGTTATATTATTGCGTGTATGCCAACAAACGTTAAAAAACAGAACTAACTTGCGGGAATGAAAGAATATATTATAACGAAAATCAAAAGAAAAGATGTCAATTTAGCTAATCTAATCTCCTTTAACGAAGACAAATGAAACTATAGTATGTAGCTTAATTGTTACGTTTAAAAAAAGTGTCCAAAATGCGAAGGTTTGACTTTCTTACACTAAGTTTTCCCATATGAATCCGTATTCTCATTAGAAATAGCAATCCACCTGCGGAGAGTGCAAAGCCTTCAAGGAGCATAATCCAGTACAAGATAAGTTGCATAAAGCACACGCTTGGTAGCTTCTGCAACAACCCTATAGATCTCTGTGAGAAAATGTACATGTGAACTGAACGGCGCTATCAGGACTCGAACCCATAACATCGAGAACGCAAGACAAACGTTTAAGTCATAACGTCACAGAAACCCATTTTCTTGTGTCTACGTAATCTTCAGTAATAATTTAGTGTACCCATTTACTTAAGTATATTAAAACACATAATGTTGCCATTGATGTTGCAGATAGTATTACTAAATCAACTAACAATTTAATCAATAACTATTTTTATTGATGTATTTTATAGTGCCCAGACTATCATTATTTAACATAACAAAACTCGTTTAGAACATTTCCGAACAACGACACTAGTGACCGTTTATGTCTTCGTTTGCAAGGATTTATGTCCTTGTTCTTTGACCCTTGTAGCTAAGCAACTTAATAACACTGACTATCTTAGATATCCATGGCATCAAGGTTACAATCACCTGATCGTGATTTTCCCATAATTTTCAATAGAATTTGCTTTTGCAAGTAGTTTATATATATATATATATATATATATATATGGTGGCGTCTGCGGTTTAGGGGATAGTGACTCGGTTTATTAACCACGATACTCTGAGTTCGAATCACTCTGCGGACAGTTTGGTTGCAAATTGTTTCGCGTGGATTTTACAAAAGGGCGATGGCACCACCCGTTTAGAAAGCAATGGCAAATTACTGAACGTAATAATGCCTAGAAAAACCACAAACAGCGTTAAAAAGCTGAGGTTGATTCGCAAAGTTCTGTGAAGGACATGCAATTATATTATATATATATATATATATATATATATATATATATATATATATATATATATATCTTGTACCTCTGGATTGCTAAGAATTATCACACAACACTCATATGCTTCTTCATAACCATTGCTACTCAATTCTCACGCTCTCACACATATTAGATAATTGTATTAATCTTTTTAATTATCCGTTTGATGGCTAATGTATACGTCAATTTTCACAATATAGAAAGAGTCGTCAGCTTTGAGTACCTTGGGGAATTACTGACAAGTGACGAGAATGTTATAAAAAAAATTACAAGAAAGCTGAGCATTGCTTTGCAAAAACTAGAAGAACTAGCAATACTATGAAAAGGAACTGACACAGAACAAAACTCAAATGTTTAAGAGCATGCGTTTTTCTCTTGTCAACGTAAGCTTGTGAAACTTAGACCATTGGCAAAGCGGCAGAGAATATCATTTTTGGAATCAAGATGGGTTTGCAAAGGATTCCAGAAGATGGAATAGAATATACACATAGCTATCAACTGAATAGGTATATACGCAAAAGAAGTTGAAGCAATTAATCGAGGACATCATAAAGCTATATATATATATAAATCAGTTGAATTTAATTGAATGTGTACCTGTTCCCATTGTTTCAAGATATTGGACATCATACGGACTTGACATTTGGCACGAGGGTAGCTTTCATTGATGGGAAAATCTGAAAATTATAAAACTGACTATTGATTCGTCTCTATATCTGAATTCCAACTTAACGAAATGGACATGACAAGTTTAAAAGCGATAAGTTCTATCCATGTTTTCACGTGCAGGGCAAATGTTAAGCAATGATGAAGTCACATGTTACTATAATATTTGATGCTATTTATTGGTATTTCAGTGCGTCTGAAAATGGCCGAATGGATTAGATGATTGGCTGGCATGCGGGAGACCCGTGTTCATTTAACAGGAAGGACAGTAATTTTTATTTATAATTTGTGTTTAATTAACACATCTGGTAGAATAAATTCAATTTGTCAATTGTGATTTGTTAACTTTCACGGGAATTCTATTGTATCAGGTTTTACTGGCAATCAGAATGAAGGACATTTTAATCTATGTGGTCAACCGACTAAGTTCTCCCACCAAGCATGGAGAGAAAACGTATTGTTATTAATCGGAAAGCAGCCGATTTTGAGGGGATGGGGCACGTTTCTTTAATATGCTCAATCTCGCACTGTTTGGGACTTTACAACAAGATTTAAACTAAATTTCCCGTTCGAAGAACGGATACATCTTCTAGTATGGTATAAATTAAAATATCCCAAACAGGGTGAGTCATGTCGAGATACCAACTTTGTTGCCAGTCTAAATAAACTGATTTTTTTCCAAATAATCAAGCTAGTATTGCCGCGCCAGAAGAACACAAATAAACTAAATAACACATAAAAAGATCACAGCATGATAATAAAAGTTGATAAGACCGAAATTATGACAATAACAAGAGAGGAAAATACAACAAAAATCTTCATCGCAAACCAACAACGGAGACAAGTGAAAGACTTCAAGTATTTGTTAAACTTTGTATTAACAGAAGGAAGAATCAATAACAAAATAGAGCAAAGATGTAACACAGCAATTTAAATTATCGGTCAACTGACAATGAAACTCAATTACAAACATGTATCTTGACACATACAAAACGAACCCAATACAATATGATTCTCATCTCAACTTGGTGCTACCATTGCCCAAATTGTACACTTACATGAAATGAATATAGAAAACTGACAGCAACAAAAATGAAATGTCTGCGGGAAATAGTGGAAGCAATAAGGAGAATGAAATAAGATACTTCTTTCTTCTTCAAACACTCCATATCGACCACTTGTTAACCACTCTTTGTATGTGATCTGAGCCTAAGAGCGATTGTACGTTGTGCCAGTTATGCGCCTACAAGTACACCAGCACATCCGATTTCTGCGACGCTTTTTATTTACTAGGGTAGCTTCCTAGGTCCCTACCTCAGTCACGACACACTTTGTAGGTCGCAGTGTTACTATTCTTTACTCCTCTTGCGCCCGCCCGAGTGGTTACCGGGCCCAAATTTGGGATGTAAAGAATAGAACCACTGTTACCTGCCACGCATGTCGTAAGAAGCGACTAAGGAGGTTTGGCTGAAATCGGATGCACATGTCCTAAACGAGTAGAAGTCTATGCGTTTAGGGCCTACCAAACCAATGTGCAACGTATACACGTTCTTGGCAAAGATCAAACATATCACAAAAAGTGATTAAAATTGGTCGTAAAGAAAGAAGCAAGAAGAAGAAGAAGAAGAAGAAGAAGAAAGATCTATTCTTCTTCTTCTTCTCATTCTTCTTCTTATTCTTCTTCTTCTTCTTCTTCTTCTTCTTTTTCTTCTTCTTATTCTTCTTATTCTTCTTCTTCTTCTTCTTATTCTTATTCTTCTTCTTCTTCTTCTTCTTATTCTTCTTCTTCTTCTTCTTCTCCTTCTTCTTCTTCTTCTTATTCTTCTTCTTCTTCTTCTTTCTTCTTCTTCTTCTTCTTCTTCTTCTTCTTATTCTTCTTCTTCTTCTTTTCTTTATTCTTCTTCTTCATTCTTCTTCTTATTCTTCTTCTTCTTCTTCTTCTTCTTCTTTTTCTTATTCTTCTTCTTTTTCTTCTTCTTCTTCTTTTTCTTCTTCTTCTTATTCTTCTTCTTATTCTTCTTCTTCTTCTTCTTATTCTCCTTCTTCTTCTTCTTTTTCTTCTTCTTCTTTTTCTTCTTCTTCTTCTTATTCTTCTTCTTCTTCTTATTCTTCTTCTTCTTCTTCTTCTTATTCTTCTTCTTCTTCTTATTCTTATTCTTCTTCTTATTCTTCTTCTTCTTATTCTTCTTATTCTTCTTCTTCTTATTCTTCTTCTTCTTATTCTTCTTCTTCTTCTTCTTCTTCTTCTTCTTTTTATTCTTCTTCTTATTCTTCTTCTTCTTCTTCTTCTTCTTCTTATTCTTCTTCTTATTCTTTTCTTATTTCTTTTCTTATTCTTATTCTTCTTCTTCTTCTTCTTCTTCTTCTTCTTCTTCTTTCTTCTTATTCTTCTTCTTCTTATTCTTCTTCTTCTTCTTCTTCTTCTTTCTTCTTCTTATTCTTCTTCTTCTTCTTCTTCTTCTTCTTATTATTCTTCTTCTTATTCTTCTTCTTCTTCTTATTCTTCTTATTCTTCTTCTTATTCTTCTTCTTCTTCTTCTTCTTCTTTTTCTTATTCTTCTTCTTTTCTTCATTCTTTCTTCTTCTTCTTCTTCTTCTTATTCTTCTTCTTCTTCTTATTCTTCTTATTCTTCTTCTTCTTCTTATTCTTCTTATTCTTCTTCTTCTTATTATTCTTCTTCTTCTTCTTATTCTGATTATTCTTCTTCTTATTCTTCTTCTTCTTCTTCTTATTCTTCTTCTTATTCTTCTTCTTCTTCTTCTTATTCTTCTTCTTATTCTTCTTCTTCTTGAACCCCAGGAATTATGAATTTTCCTCTGTTTTCCTATAGTGCAGTAGGGAGTACCCAGTTTTTTTAAACCCAGAAACCTTCAACAGCTACAGGAATGTAGTGCTATGCTTAGTGTTGCAGAAACCTCCAATAACAGCTACAGGAATGTAGTGCTATGCTTAGTGTTGCAGAAACCTTCAACAGCTCCAGGAATGTAGTGCTATGCTTAGTGTTGCAGAAACTTTCAACAGCTACAGGAATGTAGTGTTATGCTTAGTGTTGCAGAAACCTTCAACAGCTCCAGGAATGTAGTGCTATGCTTAGTGTTGCAGAAACTTTCAACAGCTCCAGGAATGTAGTGCTATGCTTAGTGTTGCAGAAACCTCCAATAACAGCTACAGGAATGTAGTGCTATGCTTAGTGTTGCAGAAACCTTCAACAGCTCCAGGAATGTAGTGCTATGCTTAGTGTTGCAGAAACTTTCAACAGCTCCAGGAATGTAGTGCTATGCTTAGTGTTGCAGTAACCTTCAACAGCTCCAGGAATGTAGTGCTACGCTTAGTGTTGCAGAAACCTTCAACAGCTCCAGGAATGTAGTGCTATGCTTAGTGTTGCAGAAACTTTCAACAGCTCCAGGAATGTAGTGCTATGCTTAATGTTGCAGAAACCTTCAACAGCTCCAGGAATGTAGTGCTATGCTTAGTGTTGCAGAAACTTTCAACAGCTCCAGGAATGTAGTGCTATGCTTAGTGTTGCAGAAACTTTCAACAGCTCCAGGAATGTAGTGCTATGCTTAGTGTTGCAGAAACTTTCAACAGCTCCAGGAATGTAGTGCTATGCTTAGTGTTGCAGTAACCTTCAACAGCTCCAGGAATGTAGTGCTATGCTTAGTGTTGCAGAAACTTTCAACAGCTCCAGGAATGTAGTGCTATGCTTAGTGCTGTGGAAACTCCTACTCAGGTATCAGTCTTTCCAAAAATGCACGCTTGAACGAACAAATATGTCTGTGACACTACTCATATTCGCTCTTTGATCAATGTGACACTTTATTCACAGCGACAGGAGACTAAGATTCTGATCAATTTTTCTTAGTGCGTCACGTCACGGCATTTTGAAATAAATGCATTTCATCAAAGAAATCATACTCCTACGCCACTTATAAACTTCTCAGTGTGTTTTCTTCTTATATTTCTGTCATCTGAATTTGATCAACATCTTGTTGGATTCAATTTCTGCTACTCTTAATTATCTGGTCTGGTCATTAATAATCAACATTATCGAGTGCATATAAGGCACAGACACACAATATCTGTAATAGTCCGTTCAATAACTCGTGTCCACAGTCCTATACGAATTGCAGTCGCGAAACAAAATCATCAATTCCACAGTAGCAAAACTTTGCGACCAAACTTAGAATTATACCGACGTAAATGTGTGATGGAAGAAATTGATACAGAAAACCTGGACTGTGAGATATAATGGTTTATTTGGCGGCATATTTGTCTAGTCTACAACGAAATTTTAATTTTTTGCAATAAACGCCCCATTTTGACATTTGATGAAAAGGCTCATCCATCGGCGTATTATCACAGCTTATACATGGGGGCTATTGTTGATATTTGCAATAGAGTCATTAAATAAACAAGAAATGTAGACTTAATTGGATTATCGTTTTTAAATAACTTACATTACAGTTAAAGTTAACTGCCATGGCATAATGTCATCCCACTTTCACATCCAGGCTTTGGACTGGCAATGGCGGAGTTACTAGTCGTTCTTTTCCAAATCGTTACTTCTTCGGTACAATTTGTTTGTGTTAACTGATGTGGTAGGGAGGTATCACTACGATAAGATGTCTATTTTCTCTGATTCTTATATACTGTGGTATAGATGAGCCATCTCGTAATTGATGACACAATTGTAACATAGATATGGGCTGCTCATATGATTTATTTCTATACTGACTAACGTGGGGATAGAAAATATGTTAGGAAATGTGGTTTTTTTCGTTCTTTGTAAAACATAAAAATAGCATTGTACATTTCGTGAGGATAGCTTGCACACGCAATCCTGAGCGTCAAATTATCTCTCTAACAACCCACTACGAGCAAAATGCTATGATGAAAGTTATTTTTGTGCTCTTGCTGCTTTCTTTTTTGAACACCTTCTTCATTTGATAAAGTTTGCTAGGATAAAACAGGTTATTTCATTAAAAATAAACTCTTGCTAACAAACTAAACAACTCAAGCGCATAAAACAAATATCTCTAAATTGTTATATGAATATACACTCCCAATAAGGATGAATTTTGTTTCAAATGAAATTTCTAAAGTACACAACTAATGAACCTTATCTGTCTTTGAGATGAAAGCATATATGAATAAAACGCATCTGTTAATGTGAGTTCAGTTGAACTGTTTCGTGAGACAAGGAAAGCTAATTCAAAGTAATGATATTGCGAATTGGCCGCTAGAAAAATAATTGCACTTCTTGTCAATAAATGTCAGAGCAAGCGTTGAATACTCTACAGGCAATTTGTTAAATTTGGAAGTTCGACCTCTTGGTTACAGATCCGAAAGTAAAAATGTCTGCGTTTCCCTAGTCTTGATGTACATTACATCTGCTCAGCATTTCCACTGAGATTATATCCTTTACGACAGTTCTGTAATTATCTTAGTAATTTCTCTAATCTTGTTTTGCCTAAATGCGTCAGGATAATACAAGATTTCTAGAACGGATTCTTGTGTTCACCTCGTAAATAATGTTTTTTACCTACTCTGTTATTTATATTGTCGACTTTTGTGTGAACGACATTTTGCAATGTATTCAGTGTATCTGAATAGTATATCCCTTTGAGGCGCACTGGTTGTTGGTAATCTGTGTATGTGTCCAAACCATTTAATTTGTTGTTTCTTTGTTAAGTGCAGTACTGCTGTTGCAACCACTTTTTTCTGATGTATTCTTTTCTAACCCAGTCTCTACTTGATACTTCCATCATTTTATGTAGACAGTTCATCTCTGTCGCGACTAGTTCTCTTCTGTATTATGATGTCAACGTCCAAATTTGAAAATTATAGCATAATGTCGAGAGAAAGATTGTTTTGTACAGTGTTTTTTTAGTGTTCATGGTGACATGCTTGAATTTCCAAATTGCTGTTATTTGTCAAATGACTTTATTTATGTACAATGACAATATGTAAATCACGATTTAGCTATGTATTTTTCTACTGTGTTTTAAATTCATTTGGTCATATTTATCATGTTTTACCTTGTTTTCTTCCAGAATCGACAAGGTACTTGATGATGATGATGATGATCATGACCAACATTGATATCGGAGTACACTGAAAAATATCCCAGTTGCTCTACACTGGATACGGAAAGCATCCAAGAGTGAGGAAAGAACCGTACCGCATTTCAACCTGATACGGACACTCCTTAAAGAGTGAGGAAAGAACCGTATTCCAACACATAGTTAATAAATTTAATACAAAAATTCTAACAGCATTTCTAATAATCAAATGTACTTTTTACAAATTGTCATCCTCATTAAAATTGTATAGGGAACCATCACTGTTGCTATGGAGTTGGTACACTGTAGTTAGAAATCTCCCTGCTCTAGAAATATTTTGGTGCACACATTGTCATCTATACAATAACTTCATCAATCAAACACATATAATTGCTCTTGAGCTCATTTCATGAAATTTCATGTAATTCTTACTTAGTATTGTTGCTTACTGTAACAAAACAACCGGGAAAGTGAGATCGAACTAAAAGCGCATGTCGAAATTGAATGTACTGGATCGAATTACTCAGATACCACTGCTTTCCCTTAAACATAACATGACGTACTTAGGCTGAAAGTGTTTATATCACAAAATATTATCACAGTGTAGTTTGTTATAGTAGATGTACTAGAGTGAAGAGTTTTTAGAACAGTCAAACTGTGCATCATTTGAGGCAATCATTAAAAGACGAAGCTGGAGATGGATTTGTCATGTGTGTTGTATGCCAGTAGGGGCATTGGCTAGAACAGCTCTCCAATGGGAATTCCTTGAAAAGGGAATTCTTGAACGTCAAAAGAAAACGGAGAAGAACGGTGAAAAGAGAGTTTAAAGATTAATAAATTATTAATTACTAATTATTTATAATAATTAGTAGAAAAGCAGTGAAACAGCAACAATGGAAAACTTGTGTTGAATCGTATGTATCAAACAGGATACGAAGAGGATACAAGTAAATATTCGAATGAGTGGAAAAGTGTATTTCTTCTGAACACTTATAAAACACTATCATATCTTTATGAAAACGGAAAAGCTCAGTGTCAGAGTACTTGCTGTGCTCACCAATGGGCAGTGTTAAATTCTCGGTACAAATTATTCCCCAGTAACCGAGAATCTGCTGAACTTTGCTAGTGTGGACATACATTAGTTATTGTCTGCTGATTTACTGTCATTGTTCTCTATCGATGAGACTCTTAATCAGCTAAATGAAACAGGTAGCTTTATGTGTGCAGGTAGCCCTATGTGTGCAGGTAGCCCTATGTGTGCAGGTAGCCCTATGTGTGCAAGTAGCCCTATGTGTGCAAGTAGCCCTATGTGTGCAAGTAGCCCTATGTGTGCAGGTAGCCCTATGTGTGCAAGTAGCCCTATGTGTGCAAGTAGCCCTATGTGTGCAAGTAGCCCTATGTGTGCAAGTAGCCCTATGTGTGCAAGTAGCCCTATGTGTGCAAGTAGCCCTATGTGTGCAGGTAGCCCTATGTGTGCAAGTAGCCCTATGTGTGCAAGTAGCCCTATGTGTGCAGGTAGCCCTATGTGTGCAGGTAGCCCTATGTGTGCAGGTAGCCCTATGTGTGCAGGTAGCCCTATGTGTGCAGGTAGCCCTGTGTGTGCAGGTAGCCCTATGTGTGTATAGACAATGATTATATCTTCTTCTTCGAACGTTCCATATCGACCACTTGTCTTTGTGATATGTGTGTGATCTAAAACTAAGAGGATTATACGTTTTGCGTTCCATATCGACCACTTGTCTTTGTGATATCTGTGTGTGATCTAAAACTAAGAGGATTATACGTTTTGCGTTCCATATCGACCACTTGTCTTTGTGATAGTTGTGTGATCTAAAACTAAGAGGATTATACGTTTTGCGTTCCATATCGACCACTTGTCTTTGTGATATCTGTGTGTGATCTAAAACTAAGAGGATTATACGTTTTGCGTTCCATAACGACCACTTGTCTTTGTGATATGTGTGTGTGATCTAAAACTAAGAGGATTATACGTTTTGCGTTCCATATCGACCACTTGTCTTTGTGATATGTGTGTGATCTAAAACTAAGAGGATTATACGTTTTGCGTTCCATATCGACCACTTGTCTTTGTGATATGTGTGTGTGATCTAAAACTAAGAGGATTATACGTTTTGCGTTCCATATCGACCACTTGTCTTTGTGATATGTGTGTGTGATCTAAAACTAAGAGGATTATACGTTTTGCGTTCCATAACGACCACTTGTCTTTGTGATATGTGTGTGATCTAAAACTAAGAGGATTATACGTTTTGCGTTCCATATCGACCACTTGTCTTTGTGATATGTGTGTGATCTAAAACTAAGAGGATTATACGTTTTGCGTTCCATATCGACCACTTGTCTTTGTGATATGTGTGTGATCTAAAACTAAGAGGATTATACGTTTTGCGTTCCATATCGACCACTTGTCTTTGTGATATTGTGTGTGATCTAAAACTAAGAGGATTATACGTTTTGCGTTCCATATCGACCACTTGTCTTTGTGATATCTGTGTGTGATCTAAAACTAAGAGGATTATACGTTTTGCGTTCCATATCGACCACTTGTCTTTGTGATATGTGTGTGATCTAAAACTAAGAGGATTATACGTTTTGCGTTCCATATCGACCACTTGTCTTTGTGATATGTGTGTGATCTAAAACTAAGAGGATTATACGTTTTGCGTTCCATATCGACCACTTGTCTTTGTGATATGTGTGTGTGATCTAAAACTAAGAGGATTATACGTTTTGCGTTCCATATCGACCACTTGTCTTTGTGATATGTGTGTGATCTAAAACTAAGAGGATTATACGTTTTGCGTTCCATATCGACCACTTGTCTTTGTGATATGTGTGTGATCTAAAACTAAGAGGATTATACGTTTTGCGTTCCATATCGACCACTTGTCTTTGTGATATGTGTGTGATCTAAAACTAAGAGGATTATACGTTTATCGTTCCATATCGACCACTTGTCTTTGTGATATGTGTGTGATCTAAAACTAAGGATTATAGTTTGGTTCCATATCGACCACTTGTCTTTGTGATATGTGTGATCTAATAGATTACGTTTTGCGTTCCATATCGACCACTTGTCTTTGTGATATGTGTGTGATCTAAAACTAAGAGGATTTTACGTTTATCGTTCCATATCGACCACTTGTCTTTGTGATATGTGTGTGTGATCTAAAACTAAGAGGATTATACGTTTTGCGTTCCATATCGACCACTTGTCTTTGTGATATGTGTGTGATCTAAAACTAAGAGGATTATACGTTTTGCGTTCCATATCGACCACTTGTCTTTATGATATGTGTGTGATCTAAAACTAAGAGGATTATACGTTTTGCGTTCCATATCGACCACTTGTCTTTGTGATATCTGTGTGTGATCTAAAACTAAGAGGATTATACGTTTTGCGTTCCATATCGACCACTTGTCTTTGTGATATGTGTGTGATCTAAAACTAAGAGGATTATACGTTTTGCGTTCCATATCGACCACTTGTCTTTGTGATATGTGTGTGATCTAAAACTAAGAGGATTATACGTTTTGCGTTCCATATCGACCACTTGTCTTTGTGATATGTGTGTGATCTAAAACTAAGAGGATTATACGTTTTGCGTTCCATATCGACCACTTGTCTTTGTGATATGTGTGTGATCTAAAACTAAGAGGATTATACGTTTATCGTTCCATATCGACCACTTGTCTTTGTGATATGTGTGTGTGATCTAAAACTAAGAGGATTATACGTTTTGCGTTCCATATCGACCACTTGTCTTTGTGATATGTGTGTGATCTAAAACTAAGAGGATTATACGTTTTGCGTTCCATATCGACCACTTGTCTTTGTGATATGTGTGTGATCTAAAACTAAGAGGATTTTACGTTTATCGTTCCATATCGACCACTTGTCTTTGTGATATGTGTGTGTGATCTAAAACTAAGAGGATTATACGTTTTGCGTTCCATATCGACCACTTGTCTTTGTGATATGTGTGTGATCTAAAACTAAGAGGATTATACGTTTTGCGTTCCATATCGACCACTTGTCTTTATGATATGTGTGTGATCTAAAACTAAGAGGATTATACGTTTTGCGTTCCATATCGACCACTTGTCTTTGTGATATGTGTGTGATCTAAAACTAAGAGGATTATACGTTTTGCGTTCCATATCGACCACTTGTCTTTGTGATATGTGTGTGATCTAAAACTAAGAGGATTATACGTTTTGCGTTCCATATCGACCACTTGTCTTTGTGATATGTGTGTGATCTAAAACTAAGAGGATTATACGTTTTGCGTTCCATATCGACCACTTGTCTTTGTGATATGTGTGTGATCTAAAACTAAGAGGATTATACGTTTTGCGTTCCATATCGACCACTTGTCTTTGTGATATGTGTGTGATCTAAAACTAAGAGGATTATACGTTTTGCGTTCCATATCGACCACTTGTCTTTGTGATATGTGTGTGATCTAAAACTAAGAGGATTATACGTTTTGCGTTCCATATCGACCACTTGTCTTTGTGATATGTGTGTGATCTAAAACTAAGAGGATTATACGTTTTGCGTTCCATATCGACCACTTGTCTTTGTGATATGTGTGTGATCTAAAACTAAGAGGATTATACGTTTTGCGTTCCATATCGACCACTTGTCTTTGTGATATGTGTGTGATCTGAACCTAAGAGCGATTATACATTTTGCGTTCCTTATCGACCACTTGTCTTTGTGATATGTGTGTGATCTAAAACTAAGAGGATTATACGTTTTGCGTTCCATACCGACCACTTGTCTTTGTGATATGTGTGTGATCTAAACCTAAGAGCGATTATACGTTTTGTCAGTTATGCGTCTACAAGTAGGCTAGCACAACGGATTTCTGTGATGCTTTTTTATTTACTTGGGTCGCTTCCCTAGGTCTTACATCAGTCGCCTTTTACATCATGTCTTGTTGGTCGTAGAGGTACTATTCTTTGCTTTACTTGCAGGCCCCGGCACTGCGCGGGTGGGATTCTATCTAACTTGCCCTTGTTTTCCACTGTTGGTACTGTTTTGTCTCTATTTGATTATAACGATTCACCTGCTTCGGAATGCTCTAGTTTTCAAGAAAATTACAAGTCATGCTATTAAAAATAGATAAAATCACTTAAATTAAGTTCAAAAGTTAATGAAACTATTAAATGTAGGTAGCGTGTACACGTTTAGCATGAACAAGAACCCTTGTTGGATTGAAAATCGATAAGACTAGACTGCAAATCCACTTCTCGGGTAAAATTCATTGAAAAAAATTAAAATAAAATGTATCCGCAATTTCCATTATTTTTCAAACAACATCGGGGACACTCGCCGGTACTACAGCTTCCGCGCACTGTCACTGGTATATTCCTGTATACGAAAGAAATTGTGGTGCATATGGTTATTAACCGAAGTTTAATGACAATGGTCCTATCAATCAACAGAAAATTGTAATGTTAAAGAAGTCATAGACTCCGTGCGTTAATGTCTTTCAGCTTCAATTCATCTAGTCGATCTCATTAATACAACCGCTGTTAAGAGAAAGCGTTACTAATAGCTCTCTTAGGATCTGATGAATTGATAATTATTGTCGTCAGTTCCTGAATGATGAACTACATAATGCAATTCTAGCTGAGTGTATTTCAATTTTCAAAATAATTGAACAACCTCAAAACAATTGCAAGTTCTAAATGCTTGAACACCAAAACTCTACAATCCTCTTCGTTATCTTCTGTTCTCTCTCTCTCTCTTTCTCTCTCTCTCTCTCTCTCTCTCTCTCTCTCTCTCTCTGTCTATCTATCCATCTATCTCCAGCACTATCCTCTCTCTAGCCTGTAAATCCAGTGGCGCTTTGGACAGCAACAAATGCATACTATTACTTCTAATCTTAACTCTCCCCTGTCTTGTGTTCCATCTGTGATTCATTTCTTTCATTTTCTGTTCTGCTGTTCGCCTACAAGTCTTTTTTGAGTCTTCAAGTTTTCGTTTACCCTCTTATATCCAACTCAGTGCAATTTTTTAGGGCAGAGACAGTCTTCATGAGTATACCATATTCGATTCATCTTCATAGTCTCTTTTTGGTCGTGGTGCTCATATTCTGTTGCTGAAACTGCACAAGCAGTTCTTGGTTAGCGATAGTTTTCGGCAAGAAGAGGCGTAAGATCTTTAGCAGGCATGTTATGCAGAGTTTAGAAAGTTTGAACATATCTTGTTCTATCATTCTCAAGCATGCTGATTCGTATATTGTAGTTGATAGCAAACAGCTGCGGTTTATAACAATTATGTTTCTGATGTAGTAGTGGGCTTATTTTCAGGCCTTCTTAAGGGTGCACTTTGTGCCGTACTCATCGTGCTTATAATGTTAGATTCAGCTCCTCCTTCGTGGAGAATATCCCTTCTAAAACATGGGAAAGCAGCTGTCTTTGGAAGTATTGTATCTTTTAATTTCCCTTTTCTATTCCTTCTCTGTATATCGGTTACATATTCGGGTTAGAATAAGTATAATAATTGGTTATGCTTTCTGAGCTTATAGAATATTACATTTCTATTTTTCCACTTCATTTGATGATAAATAGAAGAGAACTTAAATTGTCACTTAGCATTTAATGATTAAGGCGTAAATTGCCTGTCTATTTACACCTCTAATCCCAAAACGTAGAGAAGTAGGCGGGTCAGTTTCTTTCCTCATTTCTGGACCATAAATTACGTGATTATATCTGACAAATCATTTTTAATTTTGTTTTATACGAGTAGAACGCGAAAAGCGAACATTTTAGTTTTTTCTGAAGCTCCTTTACTTGTGTGTTTTTCGTTCAATAAAAATTGCACTACTCGAATTAAATAAACTTAACAAGCAAAGAACTACTTCTACACTTGTGCTATTGAAGTGTACAAATCTAGAATTATGTAGAACAAGATACAATATATGTCTATAAAACCACGCACACGATTCGCGTTTGCATAATTTCCTTACTTGTCTCTCTGTGCTGTTAGATCGTAGCTCATTTTTCATTAGATTTCTGAATCATCCCAATTTCAAATCGATATTGGCAAGCATGCAGGAGTAACCTTTTCAAGCAATTTCAGACGTTGTTTCCTGTAGGTTGTTCTAACAGAGTCACCATTTTCTTGGTACAGTCTACATACATTCAACTCTCATGACAATATTTACATTTGAGAGCTACTATTCCTGACACATGAAGCATGCATTTACATTGAAAGATTACTTTCATTGACAAATTAAGCATGCATTTACATAGATAGATTAGTTTCATTTACACATTAAGCATGCATTTACATTGAAACATTAGTTTCAGCTACACATTAAGCATACAACTCATAGAATCTCTATACCACGAACAACAGGCAACCACTAAAATAGGAGGTGAAATAGCTGAATGATTCAAGATTCAAAAGGGGGTACGACAGGGATGTATCTTGTCACCATACTTATTCAACATATATGCGGAGAACATCACGAGGAATGTAAAAGACGATGTCAACTATGTGAATTACGACCCTCTCAATATAGGCGGCAAATGCATACCAGAGCTTAGATACGCAGACGATACAGTATTATTATCCACCAGCAAAGAAGGTTTGGAAAACCTAATCATGACGACCAAGAAACATAGTGAAGACCAACATCTATATTTGAATGCACAAAAATCAAAAATCATGTCATCTGACAAAGCAAAAGGCTCACCTGACATCCAAGTGAACAATGAAGAACTCCAATGTGTAGAGAGCTACACATATCTGGGCTCAATAATTAACAATAACGGTGACTTTGCCAAAGAGATCTCAAGAAGACTGGCAATAGCATTCAAGAAGTTAAACACAATGAAGAACATGTGGCAAAGCACCAGCAAAATACTAAAATTAAAAATATTGAGAACATGCATTTTCCCAGTGGCTACTTATGGGTGTGAATCATGGACTATTACACAAAAATTAAGAACGAAAATTCAGTCCTTGGAAACTAAATGCTACACACAGATCCTACGAATACCATGGACAGAAAAAGAAAGAACACTGATGTCCTGAAAGAACTAAATGTTAAAGAGAATTGGCTGATAAACAACATACTATACAGAAAAATTACATACTTTGGTCACATCAAGCGTCACGATGGCCTGGAAAGAACAATACTAGAGGGCAGGTCCCAGGACGCAGAGGCAGACCAAGAAGAAGATGGCTACAAGATATTAAAGAAACCATGAACATGACCATTGACGAAGTGGGTGAACTGGCAAGAGACAGAGTGAATTTCAGATGTGCTGCAAAGAGAGCAACGTTCTATAAAGGAAACACACCTTGATGATGATGATGACACATTAAGCATGCATTTATATTAAAAGATTAGTTTCACTGACATTTTAAGTATGCATTTACATTGAAAGATTAGTTTTACTGACACATTAAGCATGCATTTACATTGAAGAACTAGTTTCGTTGTCACAACTGGCATGCATTTACATTGAAGAACTAGTTTCGTTGTCACAACTGGCATGCATTTACATTGAAGAACTAGTTTCATTGAAACGTTAATGATGCATTTACATTGAAAAACTAGCTTCATTTACATATTAAGCATGCATTTACATTATGAGGTTTCTTTGATCAAAATGAACACTGAGAATTCTTCAGAAATCCATTTATTTTGAGTCATATAAGACTTTGGTTTGTTGCTTGTTTCCATGTCACTGATCCATACAGTAAAATCGAGCCTAAATTTCATTTATATTTATTATGTTTAGTCTGTTTCCTGTAAACTGATGACCTAAATATGTTGTCCAGGTATTTGCGTCCTACAGTCTCTATTTCAATTCTTGTATTGATTTCTTTACCTACATCCCCATTTACGGTTACAAGAAAGTATATCATTTTAACTATTTCACACAGTGGCGGCTCGTCATTAGAGGCCAGTGGGGCAAGGCCCCAAAAATAATGTAACATGTATATATTATTTTATATATTGAAATATAACCTAACCCAAAACCTTGATTTTTTCGAAAATATGTGTCTGGCCCCACCAACAAAAATGATCAGGAGCCGCCAATGATTTCATATCTGTTATTCTTCTTCCTTCTACAGTAATCGTCTCTGTTGTTGCGTTCATTTTCATTAGTTTGCTTTTATTAGTATTGATTTATTAAACTATTGATTTAGCCAGTTGATTTACTCTATTTTCTCCTGTGCATCCCGGTTAGTGTTTGCCGACAGAACGATATCGTCCGCAGAGGTCAATGACTTCAAATCTCTTGGTTAGTCTATAAATAATTCCTATGTCACCAACTTCTGTTGTCCTCTTTATTACCCATTCACCAGCCACCAGGAAGAGTAATAAGGTCATAATACACACCTGTCGAGCACCAGCATTGACCTTAAATCACCTGATCTGCGATCTCTGATATATGAGATAGCACTGTTTATTTGAGTACAGACTTTTCCGAATATTGATGGCTCTCACTGGGAATTCGTGTAAAACCTTCCTTAATGTAGCGCAGTGAACATTGTCAAATACATTTATCGAAATTATTAAGAATATTAATGTAATAATGTTAGCACTGATATCCCATTAGGATCCTGGAGGTGCTACAATCGAATAGTAAACTCAAGTTCATCCAAAGATCTCTTTCTTCTGCGAGATCAGTTAGTGCCCAGCGTGTTCGTAGCGCGTTGGACTACGAGTGACTAGTCCTCTGTAAGTGCGGGTTCAACACCGCGGACTGGCAGAAAAGCTACAGGTTCCCCAGATTTACGGTGTTCGTGGCACCGAGCCGAAGGGTTACGATGTCCATGACACCGAGCCGAAGAGCTTTCAGCTCAAGTGCTTCTGGATCGGGATAATAATGCCATCAGTTCATGTCTTTCTTTGCCTTTCACTTTGCCTATTAACTGCTTCATAAAGTAGTGGGCGTCTGTGCTCTTAGTGATAGTGAGCTCGATAACATCCCAAGAGTACATGGTTCACAGTATGTGAGTTTTGGCGAAAATCAAGAATAGACCTCACCGCTCACAAAGTAATAAAACTATAATTCGTTCCAAAATTCGTGATCACACTAAGGTTTAATTTGTACGAAATCTATCTGATGGATACAAGTAATTTTTTGCATGCAGTCTTATATACCTCACGACGTTACGAATCCATGTTTAACTAATTGGTAGGTAGCTTAGTTGATGCAAAAAAAGGTTTTTTGTTATATAATTTTCATAAGCACAACAAAATGATCATCAAAGTTTAGAACTTACAGTAATACACAAAATGGTGGCGAATGATTGCAAAGGCGTATCCCTATTACATATTATAAAAGAAAGGTCACATAGTGAACAAATGATACCTTCCACTTCTATAAATGAAAGTAAATGTTGCGTACATATGCCAATGACAGTCGGTAGGAAACATTGTGAACTGATTAATTCCACGGGATTCCTGATTTTGACGTGCACTGAATTGCATTTGGAACACGGAAATGCTTAGTTATAGACAAACTTGACAATCGTACTGTAAAATTTCGACAAGTATACCAGATCAAAATCGCGGTAAATTTAGTAATAACATATAATAAAATTCTTACAGAACTAAAGGTTTGGGTGGGCAAAAATACTTTTGGAACGTCGTCACTGTTACCTATATAAAAATGCAAAATCAAGAATTTCTGTCAAGTGGATGATTTTATATCGGTCGGTAAAGATGATCACGAATTTTGGAACGAACTATACAACGTGCAAGTAGTACCTAATAAACCCAACGAATCGTTTACTGTGGTTGACGGTCACGTCCTGTAAAGTAGTAACAGTAGAAGTAGCAGTAAAGCCAGCAGTAGTAGCAGTAAGTAGTAGACAGTAGCAGTGAGTAGAAGTGAGCAGTAACAGTAGAAGTAGAAGTAACAGACAGTAGCAGTAGTAGTAGTGAGAGTAGTGAGAAGTAGTAGTAAGAGCAGTAGAAGTGCAGTAGTAGAAGTAGTAGGCAGTAGAAACGCAGTAGTAGAAGTGAGTGAAGAGCAGCAGTAGAAGTAGGCAGTAGAAAGATAGCGCAGTAGTAGAAGTAGCAGTAGTGAGTAGCAGTGAGCAATAGTAGTAGAAGAGTAGCAATGCAGTGGAAGTAGTGAGTAGCAGCGAGTAGAAGTAGCAATGGCAGTAGAGTAGTAGTACAGCAGTAGTAGAGTAAGCAGTAGTAGTAAAGTAGAAGTAGCAGCAGTAAAAGTAGCAGCAGTATAAGTAGCAGTAGTAGAAGTAATAGCAGTAGCAGTAGAAGTAGCAGTAGAAGTAGCAGTTGTAGTAGAAGTAGCAGTAGTAGAAGTAGTAGTAGTAGAAGTAGCAGCAGTAGTAGTAGAAGTAGCAGTAGTAGAAGTAGAAGTAGCAGTAGCAGCATATAGTAGCAGTAACAGCAGTTAAAGTAGTAGTAGCAGCAGCTGCAGTTACTAAATGTTATTCTATATTTAACCATTTTCGCCCATGTTGTACAAAAGTAGTTATTCTAAGAAAAGCAATCCTCTCCATTTCCTGATATTGTCTTCTCATCCTTTCTTCTGACTTCCGCTTTTGCTCGTCCCAGGCACAGTACCTGTCACAATGTTCGTTAATAAGCCAGACGATTTTGATAGATTCCCAATGCCATCTTACCCTTTAGTGTTTATTTTGCTCGTAATGAGGACTTCATAAGGCCCGCTGACTATATTTGGATTTTAGAATTTGACTATTAGTGAGATGTTCGATATGTGGAACACCAAGCACCACAAAGCCATCTTATCCGCTTCGTACAGATCGTTCGCTCGATGTTCTTAGTCCATTTTTTCCTAAGCGTACAGGTACACATATTAACTGAAGATATCAGTCTTTATAACATTGTAGTGACCGAATGATAATAACTGTCGTTACTGCGTCTAATACCGCCTTTTTAGGCGATGTATGACAGAATTGACATAAGCCCTGTAGAATTTAATGGCTGCATGGCTAGTTCAGTCACAGCGAAACTGTTTAGTCCCACGCCCAACCTCCTTAGTCGCTTCTTACGACATGCGTTGCAGGTAACAGTGGTTCTATTCTTTACACCCCAGTTCGGGCCCCGGTAACCAGTCGGGCCGGTCCAGTTTCAAACCCACAGCCTTCAGAGCGCTAGGCAAAGGTTTAACCACTTAGACACAGATAACCTCTGGAGGATGCAATCTTTAACCATCAAACTTGCATTGCTGCTAAGATCAACAAATAAACATGGTACAGGTATTAAGAGCTTCCGAAAAACAAATAGACAAACACGGTACTCGAACCACTTACCTTAGTCCTTACGACACCAATTGCCACACCCTAGCAATACGAGCGTTTTACGAACACAACCAATGAGCCATTCTAAAAGAAAGACTCACGGGGAGTATCTTTCTAAACGCTCGTTATTTAACTAGACACAGAACAATCAGGTAGGGTTCGTTCCAACAATGTCTGCACAAACACATGCTATAAGCTTATTGTGCTTGTATATATTTGAGACGAGACAATAGCATACATACACACATGTATACACATATAACAAACATGCATACATCATTCAAAGTAGCTTCAAATTTATTATAAGATGAGCACACGGAATTTTTTTAAGAACCCCAGAGGAAGCAACGGAAGTAACGAATATGATCAACAAATAAACAGGGGACAGGTATTAAGAGCTTCCAGAAAACAAAAGAAAACATGGGACTCGAACCACTTACCTAGTCCTTACGACACCAATCGCCTAGCCTAGCAATACTCATTTTTTTAGAATGGGTCATTGGTTGTGTTCGTAAAAACGCTCGTATTGCTAGGCTAGGCGATTGGTGTCGTAAGGACTAGGGGAAGTGGTTCGAGTCCCGTGTTTGTCTATTTGTTTTTCGGAAGCTCTTAATACCTGTACCATGTTTATTTGTTGATCATATTCGTTGCTTCCTCTGGGGTTCTTAAAAAAACTCCGTCTGCTCATTGCTGCTTAAGGAGACTTCTAATCATCATAGTAAAATAGCCATCTAGTGAATCCTTTGATCGTTTACTCCCTTAGGGAAGCTGGAGGTTCCTTATTTAGAAAAGACTTTATTACCATTATATAATTCAAAAGCTTCGTTTATGCCTCTTAAGCTTCTGTTACTTTCTGTCTTTCCTTGTGATTGTATATTTCTTCCGAATTTGCAGTATTCGATTTTCTGTTCTCTGTGGGACGATAGGGCTAGTTTCAATTATATCTGATCTTAGAGTAGCTGAGAATGTCTAATCCTATGGGAGATGGACAACAAAATTTGAACCCCGCGTTCAAGTTGATCACATAAAAGAAACCTTGTAAGTTTAAATCAAAAATATTAAACTTAAAAATATAAACGTGTAAAGATGTTTATCTAAAAGAAGATCATGAGTCAAAAAGAAATGAACTTAACAAATCACAGAAAAAAAAAAATAATAAAATAATAAGTATTACTAAGTGTGAAAAGTACAGATATGTATCATTCAAAGATGTGGCATTCAGATATATGTCACATATTGTATGTCCCTTTCTGGCATGTGCCCTATTTAAGAATACGTGACTTTCAGGTAAGCGACCCTTTTCTCATGTAACCCATTCATGCATGTGTCATTCAGGAATGTGTCCGTAGGAACGTGTATTATGCAGGCACGCGCCATTCAGGCACGTGTCTCATTTAGGAAGATGTATCATTTAAGCATATGTTCGATTTAAGAATGTGTGTTACTCAGGCATATGTCCCATTTAGGAATGTGTGTTAGTCAGACACGCGTCACTCAGGCATGAGCTGTTCAGGAATGTGTCACATTTATGAATATGTGTTATTCAGCAAGTGTCCCATCCAGACATGATATACGATTTCATTCAAGCATTATTATTTTCATACACTAGCAAACAACGTTATATAAACTTATCATTAATATATTCAGCAACATTTTCTGCAAACAATCATAGGCGTATCATGTTACTAGATTTTTGTTATAAGGAATACTTTTCCTGGCGTCACCAAGAATCAAATAAATCATCCAAGTCTAAGTTAGTTTAGTAACATTTCAGTTGCATAAGAGAAAACGATCAAACTGTAAGATTCTGGACGGGAAGGAGGAGAAAAGAAAAGCTGGGTTAATAATTAGAGGAAAGAATAAATAATAATAATTCCTCTCGTACCGTTATACGTTACAAAGGGCCTGCAAGCAATTTCTCCATACCGTTCTATCCTGGGTAACTCGGTCAATCTCCTCCGTGGAATTGAGACCGATATTTCTTGTCTCTCTCAAAAAAGTTCGTTTCGTGGTCTCCTTATGTCTTCCTCTCTGTGTTCAACCCTTTACATTCCACTTCAATGCCTGCTTTGATATTCTTTGATCATTACTTTTCAAAATGTGTCCAACATATCTCCATCTTCTCCTTATTACAACAATTGAATTAGAGGAAAAGTGTGGATGAAAAGAAAAGGATGAAGGTAAGAAACTTGGGGACAAGAATAATGAAATTATGTAAAATTAATTTTTTTTAAAGAAGGAAACTGGAGAAAGGCGTAATAATGTGGAAATAAAAGTCAAGAGAAAAGAGAAAATGAAAAAGAAGAGATATTTTAATTGCAGGATATTGAGATTAATGCTTGAAAATGATATCAAAAGAATGACAAATTTAATTCAGGCGTGGGAGATTAATATCAACGCATGGTGTTAGTTATAGCGAAACTGATAACGCGCTGCGCTAGGGTCAACGTGGGGTACAAGTGCTGTGGTTCGAACCAAAACCATCTCTCTACACAGTGCACACAGTACGCGGTTGGGTTACAGGAAACCCTGATCTTTTATTTTGGGGATCTAAATTACAAGAACCTCTGAAGTCAGAGTAAAGCTAGCCTGTGTGACGGGGGAGACTGAGGATAAGGAAAACAAGTTTTCACGCAAAGGTAAGTCAGAAGTGCCATATAAAGGGACATGACTACGCCTGAATTCATAGCAAGGAAATCAAAGAAACACACAAAGTATGAACGTAAATAAAGAGAAGAAGAATGATGAAATGACAATAAAGATCAAGTATATGAAATATGATGTGGTTTCACAGAAGAATGTTGAGAATCCCATGGACTGCTACAATGACTAACGTTGAGGTGTTAAATGAGATCAAGACACAGAGAAAGCATATCAACAATATAAGAAAGAGTCACTCATCATTTTTCGGGCATGTGATGAGGAAGGGAGATTTAGAACACATTGTGACAACCGGTAAAATCGAGGATAGACGAGACAGAGGAAGACAGAGAGAAAATTTTGGATGACCTGACTTCATGGCACGGTAGAGCGTCCACATCTGAGTTGATAGCAAACACCAAAGACAGAGGTTTGTGGAGATCAACGATCGCCTACGCCAGCCGGCACGGCACCTGATGATGATGATGATATTAAAAAATAGAAAATAATGAACAGCAGAAATAAAGATAGAAATCTAAAAATCAGGTGAAACAAAATTTAGAAAAGACTTGGATTTTTTAAAAAGAGAGAGAGAGAGACAGAGAGAGAGAAAGAGAGAGTGAAGAGAGAGAGAATGAAGAGTATATGTAAAAGTAATCTGCAATAATAAAAATATGGAAAGAAAAAGATAGGAATAAAATGTAGATTGCAATAAGAATGATATCAACTAAGAAATGAAAATTGTATCGAAACAGCAACCACAATAACATATGCGGGGAAACACATTAACATGAATTCTGTAATTATACTGAATCATTGAAAAGACGCATATCAAGAAAGACAGGAACGGAAGGAACAGACAGACATTCACAAACTAGTTCTGTCAGAGTTGGACAGAAACCCACAGACCATAGAATATCCTGCAGGCTTTGGTCGTTATACAATCAAACACTGTCAGTGTGTCTTGTTCGACTTTTGCATTCGTTATTTTCTTCTTTCTTTCGTTGAATATATCTTTTTGTTAGTTCTTTGTTGTTAGTAGTAAAGTGCTTAGTTAACAAGAAATAGTAGATAAACTTGGTTTACAATATATTTAGTTTTCCTTATTGTCTAATTGTATTGTTTTATAAATTATATTAGTTTGTCGACGTATGATGACCTCTAATGTTGCTCTGAATGTTGTTGCTCGTCCATCACGGGTGATGATGACCACACACATTTTCATCCAAAGGAATGTAGTTGCGTTATGTTTGTCTGTGTGTGCGTAGATGACTAGTGAGCCCGATACGGGCTTGAAATGTTCTTGTACAGTGTGGACAAGGTATACTTGCATTTGTGGGAAGTTTTACTGCCTTTCTATTTTGACGTTTTTATTCCATCCGTGCTGTTCTACCTGCCTCGCAGGCCGAGGAACCGTGTCGAAGAAGTATGCACCAGGCTGATCTGTCTTGAGCAACATTCTCCCGGTTGTTGACATCTATGTCAAAAGGATTTCATCGAGTTCTTGAGTGTATCTTTTAATCGCTTTTTCTGACCATCCTGTGAGCGTTTACCGCTATGCAGCTCACCGTAAAAGAGTGGGTATTCTACAATATTGCATTTGAGCTACATGTTCTGCCCATCTTGTTCTGAATGTTAAATGTAAGCTATATCTCATCCATCCCAAAAGTGTGTCGGTATATGAATAGTATTTTATATTACTAAAAATAAAGTACAGAGAACACATCTACATACACATCCATATCGTGTAGTTTCCATTCTAGTAAAGTTTTTTCAAATCTGTTTTAGTTTTGTTTTAGTTTTGTGGTCATGTCAACATTACTGCACTTCCAACCAATAAATTTATAAGTGTTCATGTCATCATTACTGTACTTCCAACCAAAACGTTTATAAGTGTTCATTTCATCATTACTGCACTTCGAACCAATAAGTTTATAAGTGTTCATGTCATCATTACTGCACTTCGAACCAATAAGTTTATAAGTGTTCCTATCTTCTCTGCAGAATATCTCTCAACGTGTCTCAACTAACAACAATAGTTCTGTGGTGGTTTACTAGTCTTATTTATCTGCTAGCATATCGCTTTTGTCTAGCTACACCCAGTTTGATATGATTATCTTGTAGTCTGGTTAATGTTGCATATTCACCATCATTCCTTCAGTCGTTTACACGACATATCTCTGGTAGAACATTCAGAATATCAGTCTGATCCCTAGCTAGTTCGTTTTATACAGGAACAGTGTCAACAAGTATATTCCCATTTACACCTGGATGAACTGATTTTTGCAATCCTGGATCTCCTCATAGATTTCAACCATTGCCTACAAGCGCAGTACGTCTCGATCTTTCTGAGCATACTCATTAAGTCACTTCGAAAGCATGCATGGGTAAAGATTTGTGAACCGAACCAGGACATTGCTCTAGTTATATAAAAGCTATTTAACACCATCGGCAACACTCAAGTAGCTTCGATATAGATGTATATAATGTGAAGGCATAAACATTGATTGGATCACGTAGCCGGTAACGTTCATTAACAACTATTTCCGCAATATACAGTATTCAGAGAACATTGAATTTGTTTCCATTGATTCGAATATATAAGTGACATTTTCATATCCTGATGTTTTGTTCCTTGTTTTTTTTCTTGTATTATCAGCGTTTCCGTTCAACATTTCTTTCTAGCCCGATTGTCGGCCGTAACATGTATATATACATGTTTCTCTCTCTCTCTTCCTCTCTCTTTTGCTCTCATTTTTCTTTATGTGCATTTATGCTCTCTGTCTATCGTTTCTTCTTTCTCTCTGTATCTTTTTTTCGTCTATCTCCTTGTGTATATAGATGAGGACACTAAAATCGATGTTGAATCGATCAAGCGATTTAAGCAGTTTGGAGTTACCCGTTGTTCAAGTCGAACTGGATGCCTGAGAGGCAGAGTGAGAGGTGTGTTTAATCAGCGAGCCACAGGAACCATTAGTATGCATACTCTTCGATATCTGTTGGGGAGACTGAGCACCTATGGGTCTGCCCGGAGTGCAATGACGTCAGTTTAGTAACCAATAACCAATAACCAATAGTGTATATATACTTTCTAGTTATGCCACTATCTCTATCCTTCTTTTCTATCTCTCTCTATCTCTCTCTCTTCCTCTATCTCTCTAACATATTTGCCTCTCTCCTCTAATTCCTCACCTATCATCACTCTATAATATATAGTACACGACTTTGCTAAAGGTTTATGACCCGACCTTTTGCTTTAGAAGTTTAGTACGATACCGACGCACTACAAATCGGGTAGTCCCATTGGTGCTCAATAGCTTTCATGATGAAAGGTATACATGCTATTAATTACAAAAACTCGTTAGTTATACCGTGGCCCCCAGCAACATAAGGCCGACTAGCTCAGACGGAAAAACCAAAATGTATGTTCAATGGGGGGCTGATTTGTATATGTGTTTGATAGAAAACTGTAAGGTTTTCTGTAATTTTGCACAATTTTACGAAACCATGATTATTTATTGATGAAAAATGTTAATAATATTGATATTCCTTATTGTTAAACTTAATTTGTAACATAATATAACCTTCATTGAGCATGTTGTGTTGTTTTAAAATGAATCGGATGCCACGGTTACACATACGTCTAATTTCTCCTCCCAATGATCTCTATCGACACATTCATAATTTCTCTAGTCTCAAATATTTGTTCGAACTAGTCTACAACCGACTCATTACCGTAAAAACTGTGATTCTTGAGACATCTTTACACCCAAATCTAAATCAGACATTTTACTACGTTTTGTAATCAGAATATCCTATAAAGACACCATTATCTCAATATTTTATCACTGCTGTCTAACTATTCTGTTGTTTCAGAGAAGCTACCTCGCAAATTGTTACAAATTATTAGCAAATTGTTGCTAAGTATCGTAGGTATTGTTTTCATACCAGCAACACGATAATGATCCTAACACCCGAAATTTGCTTACATCAATATTCCCTGCAGATTTGTGTACATGTAAGAACCAACCAGATGGGAAAATTATATCGTCTCACGAATATGTGCAGTCATAAATAGAGTCAAGTAGAGATTACATTTTTGCACTAGACGTAAATATTGTTTGACAAAATGGAAGTTAGAGGTCTCATAATTATTATTTTGTCTGGCACATTTGTCTGGTTAAACAATTGTATAGTAAATAATTTTCAAATAGTATCATTCTAACATATGGTCATTCGGTTTGACGAAATCGTGGCATATCCTTAACAGAACGTCGCCATTAACCACAGCAAACGAGTCGTTGATTTTCTAGGCATCACTTATACGTTAAATAGTTTGCCATTGATTCCTGAACGGTGGGGTCTATTGTTACTGTTCATAGAAATCCACGGGAACAAACTTGCTTCCAAACTGCCCGCCACACAGTTTAGAACATGTACTCTTGGGTTGGGATCGAGCACATTATCGTTAAGCCACATACGCCAATACATTATTCAGTAAATTTATATATATTATATAAGGATTATAGATTAGTGAGGATCAGCATTATTGCACTCAGGACCAAGCGCAGTCCGTGTACGCCACAGCATCAATATCTTGTGTGTTTTCTCTCTCTATCTCTCTCTCTTTCTCTCGCGATCGTTCTTTTCGGCCATTTTGATCATTCTTATTGTGATATATAAACAGCCATTGCAAAGAAGGTATTTTTACGTCACATCTTCAGTACCATTTGGAGCTCTAGTGCTTGTCCTTCGGCGACGTGTCCGATTTCAACCAGCGTTTACTGGGTTCGCTCTCCGTTAGCCTTTGACTCTCCCCAGCGGATCTGCAAGGCAGCAAGTTTTGTGTGTTTTTATATATTTGTACTTGGATCTCAGAATCAACCATAGCAGGAATGAGTTTTCTGCAACTTCTATCAAGTGTGATATGGACTGAAAAGGTGGTCTATGAATGCACAAGTATTGTTACCCACACTCTTTCCAAATTAATATCTACAGAACTACGTAACAGCTGTATGACGTCTTCGGCAACGGCCCATCAATGATTTATCTTTTAATCTGTTCTATGAATTATGCCCTGGTAGCGACTTTCCTGCCTGCTGTTCACAATTATGCCCTGGTAGCGACTTTCCTGCCTGCTGTTCACAATTATGCCCTGGTAACGACTTTCCTGCCTGCTGTTCACAATTATGCCCTGGTAGCGACTTTCCTGCCTGCTGTTCACAATTATGCCCTGGTAGCGACTTTCCTGCCTGCTGTTCACAATTATGCCCTGGTAGCGACTTTCCTGCCTGCTGTTCACAATTATGCCCTGGTAACGACTTTCCTGCCTGCTGTTCACAATTATGCCCTGGTAGCGACTTTCCTGCCTGCTGTTCACAATTATGCCCTGGTAGCGACTTTCCTGCCTGCTGTTCACAATTATGCCCTGGTAGCGACTTTCCTGCCTGCTGTTCACAATTATGCCCTGGTAGCGACTTTCCTGCCTGCTGTTCACAATTATGCCCTGGTAGCGACTTTCCTGCCTGCTGTTCACAATTATGCCCTGGTAGCGACTTTCCTGCCTGCTGTTCACAATTATGCCCTGGTAGCGACTTTCCTGCCTGCTGTTCACAATTATGTCCTGGTAGCGACTTTCCTGCCTGCTGTTCACAATTATGCCCTCGTAGCGACTTTCCTGCCTGTTGTTCACAATTTTGAACTGTCAATGGTTCTTTTTTTACGTGCTCAAAATTGAACACGGAACGTACGCTTTGTCGTCTGTCTCCGATAGGACAAGAAACTCGATCTCACCTACACTGAGAGCTGGGATCTCTGGGAAACTATCCAGGGAGAAAACTTGGTACCTTTGACACGAGAGACAAGTACGTGACCTCTACACTACAGAGACCACTGGTACAGACTAGTAATTATAGTATAGAACCGGTAAATACAAAATAAACAACTTAGAAAGGAACAGCTGGATGATCGAGTGATGAGAATATTCGGCTGTCAGTCACAAGAACGAGAGTTTAATTATGTGTTAATTAAGGCCATTTCTTTTGTCTTGATTAACCACGTAGAGCAGTTTTAAGCCTATTAAGCTGTAGGAATTATTTCTATGCTTGTCAGTGGTAATTACGAGTATAATATATTGAAAGAGTTGTCCAGGATAAAGATGTATCAAGAAATTGCTTGCAAGTCCTACGTAATCTTATAGCACCAATGTAAAAATACAAGACAAATCAGAAACTGGTGATTATGTAGCAGATTTTAAAACAGAACAACACTCTTGTTCTTGTTACAATTTTAGTAAATATGTAACATTTAGAAGATGGAAGCACAAGTTAATCAGAACATCAAGAAAGAAGGCGAGAGGAAGACCACAAAAGAAGATGGTTAGATGGCATAGCAGAATCCTATCTTTCTTTCTTTCTTTTGTCCTTCTCTGCTTTTTTGTCGCTAGGCTTAGCAGGTTTAACTGATGATCGGTTTCCGAGATAATGCACGCTCGGTCGCTTGATATGGTGTGGTATTGTGGAGTTTTAAGATGTCTGTAACTCCATCAACCCATCTTTTCTTGGTCTGCCCTTTCCTCTTGAGGATTCCATTTTCAGGTTGTACGCTCTTGCAACTGGTGTATTCGGGTTCATTCTGACCAAGTGGCCAAACCATTTGAGTCTCTGTTTTTCAATAAATCTAATAGCAGGTGTTGTTCCGACTGTTCTTCTAATTTCCTCATTTCTTATATGGTCTCTTCTTGTTTTATTTACTGCTTTCCTCAGGCATCTCATTTCGCATGTGGTAATTTTCCTTTCTTGTTCTTTTGTCAGTGCCTATGTTTGGCTCTTGTAGCACAGTGTTGGTATAAAGATTGAATTTATAATCTGTCTTTTAGTCACTACTGGAATAGCTGGGTGTTTCAAAATTGGGGTAAGCTGGTATGTAATGTTGTTGGCTTGCTGAGCCACCAGAACAGCGCAAAACAAATAAAGAAAATCATGACACTGGGCAACAACCCGGTTGCAGTGTGACGACAAAAGAAGAAACACAATTTGACAAAAATATTATGTCCAGTGTCATTGTTCTTGTATAAAGTGTGTTTTATATCTTCAATAAAGAAGTAATAGTTTAATATCTTCAATAAAGAAGTAATAGTTTAATATCTTCAATAAAGAAGAAAGAGTTTAATATCTTCAATAAAGAAGTAATAGTTTAATATCTTCAATAAAGAAGTAATAGTTTATATCTTCAATAAAAGAAGAAATAGTTTATATCTTCAATAAAGAAGTAATAGTTTAATATCTTCAATAAAGAAGTAATAGTTTAATATCTTCAATAAAGAAGTAATAGTTTAATATCTTCAATAAAGAAGTAATAGTTTAATATCTTCAATAAAGAAGTAATAGTTTAATATCTTCAATAAAGAAGTAATAGTTTAAAGTCACTAATTATCTCAAATATAAACATATGGAGACAATCGTTTACGATATTTTCCAAATTTCAGGACACATTTTCTGGTTTGTAAATTTTATTCAAGAATGACATTGCATGCACTGGAATATGCATTCTAAACAATATTGATGCACATTTTAGATTATACAGAATGAGAACGACATGTCAAACGTTGAAAACATATAACAAAACTACATTTTACATTATCTTCCCCTTCCCTTTTTTGAACAGATTACATTTTACATTTATCCATTTAAGGACGGTAAAATCAGTCTGAAAATTTGCTGCAAAGAAAGAAAAAGAAGTTTCTCCACTTTCCGGCCAAATTGTCAGCAAAATAAGATAAATGTTATATCTGTAATGGTTTTCACGAATTTTATTTCAATTTGTTTTAATGGGTTTTCATGAAATAATTAACGATTTTCCACGGATCTCGATTACTCAACAAAGACTAGTCAAATCAGTGCACGAAGGTAGGTTTCTGCTTATCATCATTAAATAGGTTGTCCTGAGCAGAACTTTGTCACCGTAATTTCTGCTCTCTCTCTCTCTCATAGGCCAGATGTCCCGCCTCTGCAGCCGTTATGTTCAAACAATCAATTACATCCTGAATCATCTTCTCCGTGGTCTTCCTCTTCTCCTCTTTGTCGGTATGCCTCCTTCCATGATGGTCTTCTCAGTCCTTCGTGACTTTTATATGTCCAAAATACCTCAATTTTCTCTTTCTTATTTGTAGTATCAGCCAGTTTTCTTTGATTTTGAGTTCTTTCTAGATAGATCTATTTGTTCTCTTCTCTGTCCATGATATACGGACAACTCTCTTGTAACACTTATATTCAAACGCACTTATATGTTTTTCCGCTGCTTTGTTAAATGTCCATGCTTCCCACCCATACGTTGCCACTGGGAATAAGCATGCTCTTGTCAATAATGTCCATAAACAAATGCAAGACAAGTCATATGAATTTACCCTTTCAGTTCCTGTGTTTAAAAGCCAATTCTTGAAACACTGGGAGATATTGTATATTCATTTTAGTACCACCTTGCTTTTAACTGATTATAACCGTCCCATGAGGATGGGATTACCTAGAGATGGATAATGAAATGCTTGAAATTAAGCAACGTGCTTTATGTGCTATTTTATTGCCAACGTAAATAATATATACATTTTCTGGCTCCTCCTCCGTTTACACTTCTTTAATGTTCTTATCGCCCGTCTGCCCAGCGTGTTCGTAGCGCGTTGGACTACGGGTGACTATCCCTCTGTGTGTGCGGGTTCAATTCCGCGGGATGGCAGAAAAACCACAGATTCCCCAGATTTACGGTGTCCATGGCACCGAGCCGAAGAGTTGAAAAACTCAAGTGCTTCTGGATCGGGGAAAAAAAAATGTTCTTATTTAAAAATCTTCTGCGGGGTATATGTGGCATTGAGATAAGATGCTCTCTTGTCGCATCAACGGTACATGACTGAATCCCATCGTGAAGGAAAAGGAAGTTTTTTTTCCAGAGATACATAATCTCAACATAGGTGAGATCGACTTCCTAGTTCGATTGGACGATAAAACATACGCTCCCTTTTCAAGTTTAGCACATAAAAGAACCAATAGCGGTAAAGAACCAATAGCAGTTTGAAATTAATTAGGGTAGGCTGAAAAGCAGCTGTCCGGCAAAGTTCCCTTTAAAACGATTCCTTCAACAATGTTCACCGTCTTCCAAATTACTTCACTGAACTTCATCGGTTGCTATGATGTTCGTGCTGAAATCTTTCTTTTGTAAGACTGAAATTATAACACACATGGTTATTCACCAAAGTGCAATGATGATTGTCCAAACAATAAATCAATCATTAAAACTGTTCTGAAGTCTGTGCGACAAGTACAGCTGAGCTATTACTATAAGATTTTCAGTTTCCAGAGACAGCAAAGACTTGAAGAGCAGAAATTATATGAAGACATTTAAAGACAAAATATTTGCATCGTTGCATATCGTTTACAGGACTTAGCTATCAACTACAGTAAACGAGCCGTCTATGTTCTAGGCACCACTTTTACGTTCAGTAGTTTGCCATTGTTTTCTGAACGGTGAGGTCTATTTTTACCGTTCGTAAAAATCCACGGGAACAAATTTGCTTCCAAACTTGCATGCCGCGGAATTTGAACCAGGTACGCTCAGGTTGGGATTCAGTTCACTAGCGCTTAAGCTTCAGAAACCCACAAGAAGACATTATTTGAACATAGCTGTCAATTGTTACAGAGTGGGATATGAACACAACCAACAAGACCAGATACATATAAAGCTTAACAGCATCGAGACAATTCACTTCAAATGTGACAATCAGCTTTCTTCTCCGCCTCATCATCATCGTCAGTCCTCATCGCTCCCACTGGCACATAAGCCGAGACCAAACAATTGTCCACTCGATTCAATCCTGTGCCTTTTTATGACATCGGTAGCTTCACAAGCAATGTGGCATTTTTATGTATCTTTGTCTGTAGCTGTATACTTATATTTTTATAGTGTACTATTGTTGGATCCAATACATTTTAGTCGTTGATTCTTCTAACATTCTTCTTGAAAGTTACGTCTCTGTAGTACCATATTATGTATTGTATATTTCTATTTGACTTTTTTTTTATTTCTCGCTCGTCGGTGTGTTGTCAGGGCACACAAGGGATTTAAAGAATAGTAACACTGCGAACTACAAAGCATATTGTAAAAGACGACTGAGGTAATGGCCTAGGAAGCTACCTAGTAAATAAAAAGCATCGCAGAACTCGATATGCTGGTTTAATTGTAGGCTCATAACTGGCACAACGTGCAATTACTTTTAGGCTCAGATCACATACAAATCACAAAGAGTGGTTAACAAGTCGTCGATGTGGAGAGTTTGAAGAATAATATATCTAGCTATGAAGTAAATTATTTCATATAATTTATTGAGCATATTCCTCTTCACAAACCCAAACTTAAAATTATATCAGACAGGTTTTCTTTAAAACATTTCTAACTTAAACACATGGAACTCATTGACTACAAAAATACTCATTAAAAGATTATAATCTAGAACAGCGATTCTCAAACTTTGCACTACCACGGACCACCTTTTAAATACATTTTGCTGCCGTGGACCTCCACAATTTTCTTTATATGAAAATGGACATGAATGAATTATATATGTGTGTTACAATGGTAAACAATGTCTGCAATTTAACATATTAACAAACAGCAAAGAAAACATTAGGCCTATAATTAGGCTTACAATTTATTGTTCTGTTTGAAATATCAAAAATCTTAATATTTCTTCAAGCGCTTGAGGAGCCCCTGTGAGTACCTCTCGACCCCTGAGTTACGCAAACCACAGTTTGGAAAACGCTGAACTAAAATAAAAACATTACCGTTAATCAATGCCATTAAAAGCTGAAAGTGCAAATTAATGTTAACTACTTCTTAGGCAAAATATAAATAAAAATGAAAGCTAAATGGTATTTGATACTCAAGTAGCGTATTTCGGAAACAGTACCTGTAACATAGTAATTTGTTTTTCTTTCTTTATCTTCATTAGAGGTACCCAGCTTCAAGTTGAACTTGAGTTAAACATATTTTTTTAAACTTCTCCAGCATTATGAATTACATAACACTTATTTTGTCATTGCCGAAACTGACGGAAATATTTAACAAAAATGTTGATCCAATTTTCAAAGTGGGCCTCGCTACAAGAAGACTTGGTGTTTTGTTTATTTTGTTTTTTTGTTTAATTCAGTTTGTTCAGAAGACTGCTGTAGTTTTCACATTTCAGTTTCGTGTTACAGAAGACTGCTGTGTAGAAGTTTTCTGAGGTGCGTCAAAGTTACCATTTTTTAAGACCATCAAAACTGTCAACTGTTTTTTTATGTTTACATCACTGACGGTGTACAGTTCCCAAGTGTGTCGATTTTCTAACTGCATAATTGAAAATGGATACTCGGACTTGCTGAGTTAAGGGCAAGTTCGTATTCGTATCGAAATTTGCAATTTTAATACACTGTAGCTGTAATTTTTATGTGGATTTCAGTTCATTGAAATGGACTGTGCAATATGGGTCCGCCCTCATTGCAATGATAATGTGCCAAGTATTCAATATTTTGGCTCAAAATAACATTGTGGGACTGATTATCGTAATGCGTGAGCATTTGCTTATTGACTTAGATATAAAAGAGATATGGGTTCAACGTCTCACTCGATTTTCCACCCTTGAGGAAATGAATTGGTCCTACCTCCTTCTCATTAGGGTCTAGAAATTTGAAGTGATAGTCCCTTCCTATACTAAGGTCTGAAAAGGGTAAGGGATTTTTTTTATAATTGACATTCATTCTCTAATTAACGGAAATGTTATAAACAAGATACAAATAAGAATGATTATGACATTTCGGAAATTGAAAGGACGAGAAAACCTCTGGAAGAGGACTGAAATAATTATAAAATTAAAATTTTCAAAGCAAGTATTTTCCCGTAGAATCGTAGGGCTGTGAAGCATAAAACGCTTATAATAAACAATTGTAAAATAAATTAATATCTTTGAATGAAGTCTAAGAAGATATAATACCTTGTATCAAAGGGAAAATATGTCATTTGCAAAAGCTTTAACTCTTCCCTTAATCATATACTAGCTGGTTGTATCTTACAAGATGAGACAGCTAAGCCGATATACTAGCTGGTTGTATCTTACAAGATGACGCTAAGCCGATATACTAGCTTGTTGTATCTTACAAGATGACACTAAGCCGATATACTAGCTCGTTGTATCTTACAAGATGTCGCTAAGCCGATATACTAGCTCGCTGTATCTTACAAGATGTCGCTAAGCCGATATACTAGCTTGTTGTATCTTACAAGATGATGACACTAAGCCGATATACTAGCTCGTTGTATCTTACAGGATGACGCTAAACCAGTGTACTGGTTAGCTCAATATGCATTGCTTTATAAATGCGTCCGAACGTAAATAAAATTACGGAGTAAAAGGGTTACAATTGAAAGCGAAAGGGTTCTTCTTCTTTGCGTTCGTTCTTTACAACCAATTTTATTCACTTTGTGATATGTTTGATCTTTGCCAAGAACGTGTATACGTTGCACATTGGTTTGGTAGGCCCCTAAACGCATAGACTCTACACGCTTAGGACACATGCATCCGATTTCATCCAAACCTCCTTAGTCGCCTCTTACGACATGCGTGGCAGGCAACAGTGGTTCTATTCTTTACACCCCAAATTTGGGCCCCGGTAACCACTCGGATGTACGAAAGGGTTGATAAAGACGGTAATACTGGGAACAATTAAATATTTTGGATATATAGAACGACATGAGTCTCTAGAGAAGAAAATTCTAGAAGGTATGATCGCAGGCAGAAATTGTAGAAGAATACCAAGGAAAGGATGGGTGCAGGATGTCATAGACGAGTTGAGTATTAATGCAGTGGGCGTCGAATGTCTCATGCAGGACAGGGAGATAGCTATAGCTTATGTCATGAGAGCCAAGTTTCGACATTCTCAAGCTAGATGATGATGCTGATGATGGTGATGATGAGGAGGAGGATGATGATGATGATAATGACAATTATGATTATGGTGATAGTCATGGTGGTGATACTGATGATGATGATTATGGTAATATCAGTTATGATGATAATGATGGTAATGATGATGATGGTGATGAGTTAAAATTAGTGTAGACTATTCAAAGGAAATCAGGAGACTGAACTATGCAATTAATCTAAATAGTATGAAGTACTTATAACATAAAACAAGCAACATTTTAAAGAATAATACTTCTGAGGATATGTGCCTCTCATGTGACAACAGATAGATGTGAGAGATGGACAAATGTATAAAGCCGTGTTTCCCAACGTGGGGCCCGCTCACCACAGGGGGGCAATTTCATTGTTAATGGGGGCAATGGACTCGTTCAAAGTTTAACTAATGTTTATGATGTTGCAAAACCGATATATCGGCTTTTGGATGTCTGTTGACAAAAAGCAATGCTGCTTCACAATCAAGTTACTAAAGTTTAAAAAATCTTCACGAACGGAAAGTACTTATATCTAGGTACATTTCTACCTCCATTTAGCAAAGCTTTGAAAAGTGGGAAAGCATGTGTTATTGTGTTAAAATCGAGTCATATTTTTGTAACGGTAGTGTGTCTGACATTTATCAACCTTATCATGAAGACCAAAATGAATTTATAGAGTGCAATCTTGAGTATTGTTAGATCAAATTATAACTTGTGATAATAATGAAGAAGATTTAATTGATGATAATAGCGACATTTTAATGTTTATGGAATGCAGTATCATGTGAATATCGATAGTTGTAATTGTAAATCTAATGTGATAATTGCATCTAAAGAATGCGCGTTGCACATTCCTAATATATCATTTAAAAGACAACAATAATATTTTGTGTTGTATCATTCTCAATATTTTCCATTATAATATAGTAGGATGAGTGTAATGTGTTATAAGTGACCATCAATATTTTTCTACACGTAAATAAGTTACGTAGTTTAGTTTTATCTTTGTATGCAAATTTCATTTTGGAATTTTCACTTGTTAACGTGTCCGCACTAAACAGTGAATATCATAAAAACTAATTCACCTAATGAGATGAAACTTAATGAATATGTTCACACATGGATTATCTTCATTTAACTAATACTTCTGGAAAACATTATGAATATTAAGATGTAATACAATTCTGTGATTATAAATATTCTTAATAATTTGTTGGGTTTTTTTTTTTCAAAATAGTCATTCTACAAAAATCTAATTTTCGCAAACGTATATCATCTGATGAAATTTGGTAGCTAAAAATATCTCCCTGTTCTAAATGAAGTACTAAATTCAGTTATAAAGTGTATCAATGATATCAAAGCTAATACCAAATGTGAGCATCTCTTCATGCTATTTTGTGAAGAATAAAATGCATACCATGGGAGATTTTTACTTCACACTGAAGTAAGATGACTCTCGGAAGGGAACTGCCTGAAACAATGTATGAACTATTAGATACTCTTAGTGATTTTTTAAGCGGCAAACCGAAATGAATATCTGTTAAGGGTTGATGGTAAACCATTTGTGAAATATCTAGTCGATATCTTTGAAAAACTAAATATATTCAAATAACCAACTTCAAGGAACAAATGAAACTCTTGTCGATGCAAAAGCGAAAATATTTGGCTTCATTACCTTTATTGAATTATGTAAGAAAAATATTTACAACCAAATTTTTGAAAGATTTCTTTGGCTCTAGAAATGTGAAGTGATTGATACCGCTATACTTGTTATTGTCGCTCATTGATGTGATTTAAAAGAAAGATTTTCTGATTTGAAATAAATTGATTTTCATCATCATTTGATAAAGCAGCCAATGTTCGTGGACTTGTGTGATATTTCAAATATGCAGTATCAAGAAGAACTGGAAGAAATGCTAAATTATGAGTCAATTAAAACTTTATTTAATATAAAAGGAGCGACGGCATGGCTTTGTGAGGAAACAGAAATCAAATATACAAATTCAAACAAATGTGCAAAAAAAAAATATTGTTACACTTCCATCTTCATATTTAGAATGTGGATTTATTGCGATCAATGATTTGCTGATAAAAATGAAATCGTCTGGATATAACACAACGGAAAGACTTGAGACTGAAGCTAACTAAATTAGAACCTAACATACAATATCCTTGCAGCATACATCAACCGCAAGGATCTCACTTAATTTAAGTAATAAATAATTACTAATAATTAAAATAATATCGAAAAATATGTCATTAAAATTATTTCGTTCTTGAATTTCAGTTCTCCATTGTATGTTTTGAAAATTTACTTATTCTGTTTCCTCAACAATTTCCTAGTGATTTCTTCCTAAAACATGTCATTTAAGTTTCCTCAGTGAAGAATTCAATTTTTGGAAATTAAAAGTTGTGTATATGTTACGTAGGGGAGGTGGCGTACGAATTTTGAAAGGCTTTGGTAGGGCATGGCACAAAAAAGGTTGGGAAACACTGGTCTCAAGGGTCCAAAGGTGAAGAATTGGCTTCATTGCTACCCAGGTTTCACTTCTGTATGGCACCGTCACGCTATGGCACGCAATCTGAAAAAGGGGAATATGCACGAGCTCTGTACAATCCAAGGAGGCTCCAGTGAACAAATTGTATGTGTGATTCGGTCCGGAGTCACCTATAACCTTCAGAACGCCATGCAAACGTCTTAACCACTTCGTCATAGAGAAGCTCTAGAGCAGTGTTTCCCAACATAGGGCCCACACACCACATTGGGGTAATTTGATTGTTTAGGGGGGGACAATTTGTCAAAAGAGAGACGGAGCCATATGCAGAAACTCGGTGAAATGAAGATAATCTTTCGTCTTTAGACGTTAGACCATTGTTTCCATCGCTCCACAGGGAGGGGAGGGCAACTTGATTGGTTATGGGGCAATTTATCAAATTGAGAAAAAAAATTGTTTTGCGGTGGGGTACATGTGTCATACATATTTAAATATGTATTTTTTAGTGTTCCTTTACTCCACTTCACATTAAATTAATTTTAACATATACTTAAACAATTCAATTGTTGAATATTTAAAATTATTATTGATATGTTACATAGGGGGCATACCATTTTTTGAAAGGCTTAGGTGGGGCATGACACAAAACATGTTGAGAAACATTGCTCTAGAGAACCGTTGTACAAGAGGCTTACAAACACTCACGTTTTTAGAAATAAAGTGTTACCCAGAAAATATCAGAATCTCATGAACAAAAATAAGAAAGCATATAGTTATCATACAGGACCTGAACATCGAGAAAAATTGACTTATAAACAATATCATGTCTCGGAAACTGGTTCCATTAAACCAATGCATCTCCTGATAGTGATTGCAGTGCAACAGGTTGGTATATTTGTCCAGGTTTCTATCAATACGATTAGAACTTGTAGCTTCTTCTTCTTCTTCAAACACTCCATATCGACCACTTGTTAACCACTCTTTGTGACTTGTGTGTGATCTAAGCCTAAGAGTGATTGTACGTTGTGACAGTTATGCGTATAAAAGTAGGCCAGCACATCCGATTTCTGTGAAGCTTTTTATTTACTAGAATACCTTCCCTAAGCTCCTACCTCAGTCACCTCTTACGACATGCTTTGTAGGTCGCAGTGTTACTATTCTTTGCCCCCCTTGCGAGTCCCAGAAACACAGGGGCGGATCCTGTAGCAACTCTTGCTCTCTTGTTTTTCAATTATTGAACAGATAATTTATTTTCAAACATCATGGTCATTTATCGTCCACTGTGACATTGATTTAGAGCGAACAATAAAGAAGAGAAATGTTTTTTGGAAGTTGAGATGTGTGACGATGAGTTGCAACAGGACATAAAGGAAAAATTTGACACAAAGAAGGTAGAAGTGGGAGAACTAACTAGAGATGGAGATTGTTTCAAATGGCATGTGATTAGGGTGACGTTCTGCTAAGGACGTGCTATAATGAAGAGACAATGAGTGAATCTAAAGTGGTTCTTGTTCGACAAGACAGAAACTTGAATGTTTTACGTATAAATTGAAGTATTACAGTGTGAACGAAAATAGCAAACAAGTTGAAGAAGAGAGTTGTTTTTCTACTTCGTTTGTATCATTGGTTATACTGGGCCATGAGCGAAGGGAGTTTTTGTATAACCACATGAAGCAGCGGAAGCAACAAAACCACATATGAAGCAGCAGAAGCAACAAAACCACATATGAAGCAGCAAGCAAATAACCACATATGAAGCAGCGGAAGCAACAAAACCACATATGAAGCAACGAATATAATCAATAAATAGTGTACAAGTATTAGGAGATTCCGAAAAAATAAATTACCAATCACAGGATTCGAATGACTTACACTTATTTCTTACTGCATCCATTGCCAAAACGAGCGTTCTTACAAACCCAACCAGCGAGGCATTCAAAATGCTTTACTGAGAAGTGTCTTTCGCAAACGCTACGTTTTATCTAGACACAGAACAATCAGGTAATGTTTAATCGAACAGTGTTTTCACAAACACTTGCTATACGCTTATTATATATGTATATTTGAGACGAGACAATATCATACATACATACACGTATACGCATATAACAAACATGCATAAATCATTCAAAGTAGCTTCAACTTTATTGTAAGATCAGAACAAGGAGTTATATTGGGACATAAAGTTGTGTTCAGATCGAAGTCTTCTCCATGTCTAAGCGACAGCCTAGTAAATGCCTTACTTCCCTACTACTATGTGATCAAAGATATAATTGTCATATAATCACTATCACTAACATTTGGGGCTCTCTGTGGCTAAGTGGTTAAGCTTTTGCCTTGCGTTCCGAAGGTCGAGGGTTCAAATCAGAACCAATCAGTTCTTTTTATATGTGCATTTTTGTCTAGAGAACCCTAGGATTGCTGCCAAAGCTACGGAGTTTGTACTTGGTGCAATTATCTCGGCAAGGGCGTGCACTTCTGTAGAGAATATATTTATATTTATATATATATGTCTATAGTCTCCTACTGTTATACGTGTGTTTCTACTTGAGAAATATCCTTGTTTATTATGTGAATACTGATTTGTCCAGAATAAAACTGTCTTATATATTACAGATAACACTCTGATGGTGTTCATAAAATCCGACACTCGCATGGTCATCTGTTTCTTGTCGTTCATTTCTTCTGTAAAATAAAATAGTGTATGTTCTAAAGTGGGCGATAGTGAGCTCGATCACAACCCAAGCGTACCTGATTCAAACACATCTGTCGGCAGTTTAGAAGGAAATTTGTTCCCTTGGATGTTTACGAAAATAAAAAAAATACCTCACTTTCAGAAAGTAATCACAAACTACTAAACGTTTAAGTGGTGCCTATAACATCAACAACTCATCTACTGTGTTTAATGGTGACGTCATGTGAAGGATTTGTTACGATTTCCATTCCAAACGTAGTTTGTTAATATCGTAAATGTTAGAAATTAGCTAACACAAAAAGCAGATTCTATAAAGCAAGCAATCTGAGAAATGTCCATTTTTGTTCTTGATATACGCATGTTACGCACACTGAACACAAAATGAATAACAAAAAGAGAATAATGAAAGAGAACGAACAGTAAAATCATTATCAATTAACTTCGCTTGGATTCTGTCTTTTAACGCGTTTTTGAGTGTGAAAGCCTTGGTAACAAATAGAGAAGCAACGATAGGATCGTTGAGGATTATTTTCGAACCCTTTAACAAAAAATCATGAAGACAAAAATAAAGTGGTTGGCGTAAAAATATGCAAAGAAAAGACAGCTTTGCAAAAGGAAAAACATAAAGTTAAATAAAAATGGAAGTGTAAAGAATTAGAAATGAAGACAAGATAGCTTAAGTTTGGATTGATTTGAAGGCAATGTAAAGAAAAGCATTACCAGTGAATGATAAACACTGGCAGGTTCACGAAATATCAGATAAAATTAAGAAATGAAAACCGTGGAATATCCTTTACAGTACCTAGCTATCAACAACAGTAAACGAGTCGTCGGTTTTCTAGACACCACTTATACATTCAGTAGTTTGTCATTGATTTCTAAACGGTGTGGTCTAATTTTACCGTTTGTAAAAATTCAAGGAACTAATTTGCTTCCAAACTTGCCCGCCGCGGAGTTTGAGCCTGGTACGCTTGAGTTTGTGATGATAAAATTATATCGCAGACATACAAAAACAACGAAGATTATTAATAGTCTGGGTATTATATAGTTATATACATTGAAAGGCTTAGTGGAAAAAGGGCCTATCCTACTCTTCCATCGAAAGATGTTGGTTTTTTTTGGCATAATACGATAACAGGAAGCATATACATGGTGTTCAAGATACAATGGTGAGCCAATCTGGCATATATTTATGAAAATAAGAAGGTTCAATTATGACGTAGTATGCCCGCCAGCCTAGCGTGTTTGTAGCGCGTTGGACGACGGGTGACAAGCCCCCCTGTGAGTGTTGTTCAATTCCGCGGGCTGGCAGAAAAGCCACAGGTTATCCAGATGTACGGTGTTCGTGACACTGAACCGAAGGGTTACGAGGTCCATGGCACCGAGTCGAAGAGCTGAAAGCTCAAGTGCTTCTGGATCCAAAAACAATATTTAAAAATAACGTAGTATAGGTTATGTGATCGAGTCTTTTTGTGATGGTGTGTAATATAGTGCTGATCTTCCTGTGTAAGAAAGACAGCAAAGCACACATAGTTACTCGGCGAAGTGCAATGATGATGGCCTATCAATCACTCAATCAATCAATACCTCGTGGTACAAAAACTGTTTCTTTACTCCTGTCAGTTAGATTTATTATCGTATTTGTTCGTTTTTTACAGTGCTATCAGCAGATATCAGTGTCAATACAGAGCAGTCGGTAAAACCAAAACTGTATACCTCCGATGTGATATATCAAGTTTCACCACTGCCCACAACAAAATAGTTTATGAATGCACACTATTGTCAATTTTTAACTGAATATACACCAAATCGTCTGTTCGTTTCTAACAAAGCACTCATTTATTACCCTTGTAGCATCGCTCCTGCTTTTAGTCAAACAGATATATCCTTCACGTGAACTCAAAACAAAACATAAACTCGACAAGCAAAATGTCAGTAATTATTTATACATTTCCAGTACAATCATTTTTTTATGTTTTATAGTGGACGACTGTCACTGTGCCATAGATCATGGACCTACGGCTTAATAATATGTGTCACGTTTGTTTTAGTTGATTAATTAATTATCAGATTATCATCAGTGCGCAAAGAGCAAGTTCATTTCGCTGTTCAGATCTCATCATCAGTGCTTTCATAACACTTCAGACCAGTCTACAAATTAGCCCAATACAGCAGCAGAACTAAGATTAATATATTTATACCGCAGTTGTGCGCTATTGAATGTACTATTAATGAAGTAACATACATGTCGACGTACGCGATCATGTCTCTCCACAACTCTCTATCCCTCTCTCTCTCTCTCTCTCCTCTTCACTCTGCTTGGTGCATGTAAACAGTTCTGACGTCGATCTTTGTGGACCTGATGTCAGGCCATTCAACATCTTCTCCCTCTGTCTTTCATGATCTCTCCTTCCCTGAATTTTACATGTAGTCACCAAATGTTCTAAACCTTCTCTTTGCATTATATGCTGGAAGAACCTTGATTGTCTGATTCTTATTCTTTTGATAAGGTTTTTCTGTGTGCAGGATTAATTTAAAACCTCCTCATTTGTTTTCTTCGTTGTACGTGGAATTTTCAGCATTTCTCTGTAAAACCACATCTCTGTGGCTTCCAATGAACTTATGGATTGTTTGTTCACTGTCCATGATTCGCACCCATACATAAGTATTGGCAGAATGTAGCACTGGAGTACTCGTTTTCGCAGTGTCATTAGTAGTGAATTCACGCATAGTTTGTTTTCATTTTCATAAAAGCTGATTTCGGTTGAGCTATTCTACTTCTAATTTCTGTTTGACATCTTCAATCTGATGTTAAGAATGTCTGTTTGACATCTTCAATCTGATGTTAGAAATGTTCTCGAGATACTATAGTGATGGTTTGACTGGAATCACATACATTTATTCATACATGTTTTCTCAGTGAATAAATGAGTATGCTCAGGAAGATTGAAACAGGATGGACTAGGAGACATTGGATGGAGTCGCTGGGGAGGTCTAAACTGACAAAGATCAGTTTTATTTTTGTGCCTGGTGTAAGGGGGAATGAACGTGCGGATAGACTCTTGTAAGTAAGGCTGCTGTACAAAGCGTGCGATTAATGGACAAGGCTGATATTATAAATTCCCTAAGGGAGAGAGTACGTGTAAATGATGCAAGTAATAAGGGTAAATCAACAACACTAACCAGACTTCCAAGGCACGTGTAGTGTAGCTAGACAAGAACACTATGCTGGTAGACAATGAAGAATAGTAAACAAACAAGGAACCGGGGTCGTTAGTCGTCCCCCGATGAGAGACATACTGAGGTGGAGATCGGGGCACTTATGGACTAATTGGTTAGACGTGCAGTGATGATGATCCGACGACTAAACTAAACTAAACTTGAATCGATAGGCTTGTTATGAAATGTACTATACGGATCAGAATTTCTGGAGAATGAAAGAGTGAAATATGTAATGTCTTGTAATGAGGGAGTGCTGTGCGTTACATAGATAAGTAGTTTGCCATCCAACGTCTGCATTGGCTTTCTCTGCAAGCTCATACAGCATAAATATAAAGGAAACCAGTGGATCGTTTAGTATGACAATAAGTAGCATGACAATAGAAGTACTGACGGTGACTAAAGCACTACTAAGGCTTGAGTCACAAGCTACACTTATGCGTGCACTCTATGTGATTCACTGAGTATGATGGCAAAGGCAGAAACTGGCTCGCTGCGCAGATAATGGACTAAATAACTACAAACGTTAATAATTATCAGAATTACATTTATCTTCGTTCTGAGACACATGGGTGTCGATGACAATGAGAAAGCAGACAGGCTGGCTTGCTCTGTCACCATATCAGGGGATCAACTAATGGATATAGCTGACATTCTGAGCGACCTCACAGCTTGTGACAGTAAAGAAACCTTTCACTTAATACAATCCATTTCATCTGTTGGATTACAAAAAACTTGAATTCAAGATTAGAATGGCTAGAAAAGAACAGCACAACAAGAGTATGAATAAACAAGATCAATGAACATCGAACTGGTACGGCGCTAGTTGCTGAACGCTGTTGGATATATTGTGAGGGGGGGTCAGAGAATCTATAGGTATGTCCGCAGTGCAATAAGGAGATTCCAAACTGAATCTGAAAAATAACAAGATATGTCCAAACTTTCAATCTTCCATACATCTTGTCTTTCTCTCTCTCTCTCTCTCTCTCTCTCTCTCTCTCTCTCTCTCTCCCCGTGATCACTGCCCAGACCGATGTACCAGATCTCCCAATAAATTCTAGTAATGTGGAAATCTGATTCATGAGGCTTAGCATTGGTGTGTTTTACGTCACATCTTCAGAACCATTTGGAGCTCTGGTGCTTATCCTTCGGCGATGTGTCCGGTTTCAGTCAGGGTTTACTCGGTTCGCTCTCCGTTCTGTAGCCATCCAGTGTTTTTACGGTGTGGGGTAGCTAGCCCCACTACCAACCTCCTTAGTCGCCTCTACGACATGCGTGGCAGGTAACAGTGGTTCTATTCTTTGCACCCCAATATGGACCCCGGTAACCACTCGGGCGATCTTGTCTTTCAAAGATCTTACGCGTATTCTGGCTAATAGCTTTTCAACCAAGAATTGCTTACACAGTGGCAGCAGGAGAACATGAACATCATAATTTCAAAGAGACGCTGGGGATGTCCTCCCCATGAGGCCATTACCTTGTAGTGGTGGGGAGGCTTGTGTGCTCCAATGATACAGTGAGCTATGACGGCGGGAACTTATGTTCCCGGAAGGGTTAACCAAGCCGGAAAGGTCACTGAGGAGGGGACAGACGAAGCATGGTCTCCTGGTCCTCCAGGTTGGGGGCTGGGCTTGGGACTAACGATCCCATCCTTTAAAAAAATTAAAGTTACGGAAACAACAACAAACATACAACCTATCTACGGGCATGAAGGGCTACCAGAGTCATTGACTCACATGACTGGAAGTGGTGAAAGCCGAAAGGAAGCTACTTTATGAGGACGGAAGTCCTGAATGCCAAAACCAAGACCAGAATTTGATGCTGGAATGTAAGAACAATGTACGAAACCGGAAAACTATCACAAATAACAGCAGAAATGAGAAGATATAATCTACATATCCTAAGGGTTAGCGAGAGCAGATGGACAGGAAATGGAAGAAGTACCACTGCAACAGGTGAAACAGTCCTTTTTCTGGACGAGACGATGACCTACACCATGAAGGAGTAGCAGTAATCCTAAGAAAGGGCGTGGAAAAGTGTCTGTTAGAATGGAAACCTATCAGCAGCCGCTTGATTAAGATCAGACTAAAGGAAGCATACAAACATCACAATCCTACAATGCTATGCGCCAACTAATGATAGCGAAGATACAAAGAAAGACTCGTACTACGAAAACCTACAAGCAGAATTAGACAAGTCACCATCCCATGATGTTATCATTGTTATGGGAGATCTAAATGCGAAGGTCGGACAAGACAACACGCATAGTTATAGAACTATGGGAAAATATGGATGTGGTATGATGAACGAAAATGGGGAACGTTTAGTAAACTTCTGCAGCATGAACAATCTCGTTATAGGAGGAACCTATTTCAACATTTAGATATCCACAAATTAACATGGTATTTCCTAATGGCAGAGATAAAAAACCCAAAAAGACCATATAATGATCAATGGACCCTGGAGACGCTCTGCTGCTAGATGTTGTAGCAAGAGAGGTGCAGATGTTGGTAGTGACCACCACCTAGTCACAGCTTATGTCAAACTTAAACTAAGAAAAACAGGACAACAGAAAAACTTCCAAAAGAGGTTCGATGTGGATAGACTAAAAGACACGGAAGTAAGGGATACGTTTATAATGCAGATAAAGAACAGATTCCAAGCCCTAGAAAGTAATGAAACTACGGATGAAACTGACAACATAGATAGAACATGGGACAACATAGCATCTATATATAGCAAGAGCAGTGAAACATGTCTAGGGTACCGCACAAAGAAAAGAAAAGAATGGATAACACCAACAACATGGAAAATAATAGACAGCCGAAGAATATTAAAAAGAAATTGTTAGAAGCAAAGTCCGAAAGACTGAAAGCAAGATACCAAGAACAGTACAAAAGCGCAAGTAAAGAAATCAAACGGGCTGTGAGAGCCGACAAAAGAATGTATGTTGAAGACCTGGCAGTACAGGCAGAAGAAGCAGCAAAAAGTGTGATCAGGGAACAGTGTACAAAATTACAAAGCTAATAAGCGGGAAACATTACAGAAGATCAAATACTCTCATAAAGGATAAGAATGGAATACTATTGACAACGGAAAAGGAACAAGAAATACGATGGACAGAGCATTTTAAAGAATTGCTAAACAGACCACCTCCAACGGTAGTAGCAGACATACCAGAACCAACAGAGGAGTTAGAAATTGGCATTGAAACACCCAGCCAGGATGAGATCATTACAGCAATTAAATCTCTTAAGAATAACAAGGCACCAGGAATGATAACTTAAACGCAGAACTATTCAAAATAGACCCAGAACTTGCAGCTAATATATTGCAACCCTTGTTTACTACTATATGGAATGCCCAAATAATACCTGATGCATGGAACAGAGGAGTCATCATCAAGATACCCAAAAGGGCTCCCTTGCCGATTGTAATAATTGGCGTGGAATAACACTGCTTTCTGTCCCAAGTAAAATCTTAAGCAAAATCATCGTACAACGTATTACTGACGCTGTGGATAAGAAACTGAGAAAGGAACAAGCAGGATTTCGCAGAGGACGGAGCTGTATAGGCCAAATATTTGCTCTTAGAAATATCATAGAACAATGCACAGAATGGCAAAGCAAACTCTATATCAACTTTGTAGATTTTGAAAAGGCTTTTGATAGCATACACCGCGAAAGTCTATGGCGTATCTTAAGATGGTATGGAATCCCACTGTGTTTTATAAATATTATAAAAGCTGCTACAGCAAGTTTGCATGCAGTGTTGAAACTTCAGAACTAAAGTTTGAAGTAAAAACAGGCGTGCGACAAGGATGTGTTATGTCAGCCCTATTATTCAACACTGTCATAGATTGGGTGATTCGTAAAACAACGGAAGATAAGGCAAGAGGTATTAGATGGACGCTCACAACCACTCTGGAAGACCTAGATTTTGCAGATGACATCGCACTCCTATCTCATACACATAGAGATATCCAGGAAAAGACCTGCCGCCTTAACCAATATAGTGAGATGGTTGGGCTGAAAATAAATCAGAAGAAAACTGAAGTAATGATCTTGAACATAGCAACCCCAGCACCAGTCAAACTAGAAGGTAAAACCCTCCGAGATACAACCGCTTTCACATACCTTGGAAGTGTTATTAGCAATGAAGGAGGCGCTGGATCTGACATTAAAAACAGACTGAGTAAAGCACGCAGTGCATTCATGACCCTTCAGACCGCCTGGAAATCTGCCCAATACAGCATCAGAACCAAGACTAGTATCTATAACAGCTGTGTGCTGTCAACTTTGCTGTACGGATCGAAATGCTGGAGAATGACAGAACAGGATATGTCCAGACTCTCCGCCTTTCATACAACTTGTCTGCGAAAAATCTTACGCGTGTACTGGCCGACTACTATCTCGAATCAAGAATTGCTTGCACGATGCCAACAAGAGAATATGGGCACTATCATCCGAAGACGACGCTGGAGATGGATTGACATGTGATGCGCATGGAGACTGGCTCCGACACGAAAACTGCACTGGATGGACTCCAGAGGGTAGGCGAAAGCGTGGAAGACCCAAGACAACCTGGAGGAGAACGATAGAGCAAGAACTGAAGGAAATGAATCATAGCTGGAACACAATACAGAGGAAGGCCATGAACAGGGAAGAATGGTGTACGTTTGTTGTTGCCCTAAACGCCAGGGGCGTAACAGGCTAAAGAGAGAAGAGAAGAGCTGGGGATGTAATGGGGCATATGTTGCGTATAGAGACTATAACACGAAAACTACAATGTAAACGGGAACGTGGAGATCCAAAACCGTCTGGATGAGAACAATAGAACAGAAACGAAAAGAAATGAATCACAGCTGGAAATATCGAGGACGACCAAAAACAGATAAGAATGACGCGCATTTTTTGTTGCCATAAACACTAAGGGCGTCACCGGTTAAAGTAGTAGTTCTCAACCTGTGGGGGGTCGAGACCCCTTTGGGGAATCGAAAGACCTTATACAGGGGTCGCCTAAGACCGTCGGGAAACACATAATGTTGATGGTCTTAGGAACTGAGAGACCGCTCCTCTATCCGTCTCCATGCGGTTCGTCCCCACATGCAAATACGCCCACATACGAGTACCCGGCGTTTGTGATCATTCAATATGCTTTAATTATGTTAATTTTGCAGCAGTGAAAATACATCCTGCATATCAGATATTTACATTACAATTCATAACAGTAGCAAAATTACAGTTATGAAGTAGCAAAGAAAATAATTTTATGGTTGGGGCCTGGCACAACGTGAGGAAGCCCGTCTGCCCAGCGTGTTCGTAGCGCGTTGGACTACGGGGACTATCCCTCTGTGTGTGCGGGTTCAATTCCGCAGGATGGCAGAAAAGCCACAGATTCCCCAGATTTACGGTGTTCGTGGCACCGAGCCGAAGAGGTGAAAAGCTCAAATGCTTCTGGATCGGAAAAAAAACAAAACAACATGAGGAACTGTATTACATGGTCTCGGCATTAGGAAGGTTGAGAACCACTGGGTTAGAGAAATAAAAGAGAGAGAGAGAGAGAGAGAGAGAGAGAGAGAGAGAGAGAGAAAGGCAGATCGTCTTCGGATATCTGTCAGCGTGCTGCAAGTGACAGCTCTAGTCCTATGTTAGTAAATGAAACATCGTCTATTCCCCGTACAGTGTACACATCTACCCAACGACCATGTTCGGCTCCAAGTTTCTGCAGTCGGTACACAGAAATTTAATCCAAGTCAAACTTGTAATATATAACACAGAAGGAGGATAGAAAGTCCGATTTAAAACTTGCCTTACTTAAGTTGACATTCTGGATTTGACAGTTTTTAGATTACTTAAATAGCCCTAACCAATACATAACAAAGGATTGTTGACATCTTAAAAATGGTGCCGGTATAGAATAAAGGATAGTAAATATTTTATAACACAATTATTTTACAACTTAACCTTATCATAAGATAACTATTTTAACTACTTTTTTCTTAAAATATCGTTTAGAATAGTGATTTTATAATACATTAATATTGCAACAACTATTTTGCAACACAATTATGTTTTAGCACATTTATTTTATAATACAACTATTTTATAACGCAACTAATTTAAAACTAACTATTTTATGTAACAGTTATTTTAATGTTATTTATTTGCAGTGGTTGTCTCAATGTAATATACCATTAATAGCAGTCTCAGTGTAATATACCATTAATAGCAGTCTCAATGTAATATACCATTAATAGCAGTCTCAATGTAATATACCATTAATAGCAGTCTCAATGTAATATACCATTAATAGCAGTCTCAATGTAATATACCATTAATAGCAGTCTCAATGTAATATACCATTAATAGCAGTCTCAGTGTAATATACCATTAATAGCAGTCTCAATGTAATATACCATTAATAGCAGTCTCAATGTAATATACCATTAATAGCATTCTCAATGTAATATACCATTAATAGCTGTCTCAATGTAATATACCATTAATAGCAGTCTCAATGTAATATACCATTAATAGCAGTCTCAATGTAATATACCATTAATAGCAATCTCAATGTAATATACCATTAATAGCAGTCTCAGTGTAATATACCATTAATAGCAGTCTCAATGTAATATACCATTAATAGCAGTCTCAGTGTAATATACCATTAATAGCAGTCTCAATGTAATATACCATTAATAGCAGTCTCAATGTAATATACCATTAATAACAGTCTCAATGTAATATACCATTAATAGCAGTCTCAATGTAATATACCATTAATAGCATTCTCAATGTAATATACCATTAATAGCAGTCTCAATGTAATATACCATTAATAGCAGTCTCAATGTAATATACCATTAATAGCAGTCTCAATGTAATATACCATTAATAGCAGTCTCAATGTAATATACCATTAATAGCAGTCTCAATGTAATATACCATTAATAGCAGTCTCAATGTAATATACCATTAATAGCAATCTCAATGTAATATACCATTAATAGCAGTCTCAATGTAATATAACATTAATAGCAGTCTCAATGTAATATAACATTAATAGCAGTCTCAATGTAATATACCATTAATAGCAGTCTCAATGTAATATACCATTAATAGCAATCTCAATGTAATATACCATTAATAGCAGTCTCAGTGTAATATACCATTAATAGCAGTCTCAATGTAATATACCATTAATAGCAGTCTCAATGTAATATACCATTAATAGCAGTCTCAATGTAATATACCATTAATAGCAGTCTCAGTGTAATATACCATTAATAGCAGTCTCAATGTAATATACCATTAATAGCAATCTCAATGTAATATACCATTAATAGCAGTCTCAGTGTAATATACCATTAATAGCAGTCTCAATGTAATATACCATTAATAGCAGTCTCAGTGTAATATACCATTAATAGCAGTCTCAATGTAATATACCATTAATAGCAGTCTCAATGTAATATACCATTAATAGCAGTCTCAATGTAATATACCATTAATAGCAGTCTCAATGTAATATACCATTAATAGCTGTCTCAATGTAATATACCATTAATAGCAGTCTCAATGTAATATACCATTAATAGCTGTCTCAGTGTAATATACCATTAATAGCAGTCTCAATGTAATATACCATTAATAGCAGTCTCAGTGTAATATACCATTAATAGCAGTCTCAATGTAATATACCATTAATAGCAGTCTCAGTGTAATATACCATTAATAGCAGTCTCAATGTAATATACCATTAATAGCAGTCTCAATGTAATATACCATTAATAGCAGTCTCAATGTAATATACCATTAATAGCAGTCTCAATGTAATATACCATTAATAGCAGTCTCAGTGTAATATACCATTAATAGCAGTCTCAATGTAATATACCATTAATAGCAGTCTCAATGTAATATACCATTAATAGCAGTCTCAATGTAATATACCATTAATAGCAGTCTCAATGTAATATACCATTAATAGCAGTCTCAGTGTAATATACCATTAATAGCAGTCTCAATGTAATATACCATTAATAGCTGTCTCAATGTAATATACCATTAATAGCAGTCTCAATGTAATATACCATTAATAGCAGTCTCAATGTAATATACCATTAATAGCAGTCTCAATGTAATATACCATTAATAGCAGTCTCAATGTAATATACCATTAATAGCAGTCTCAGTGTAATATACCATTAATAGCAGTCTCAATGTAATATACCATTAATAACAGTCTCAATGTAATATACCATTAATAGCAGTCTCAATGTAATATACCATTAATAACAGTCTCAATGTAATATACCATTAATAGCTGTCTCAATGTAATATACCATTAATAGCATTCTCAATGTAATATACCATTAATAGCAGTCTCAATGTAATATACCATTAATAGCTGTCTCAATGTAATATACCATTAATAGCTGTCTCAATGTAATATACCATTAATAGCAGTCTCAGTGTAATATACCATTAATAGCAGTCTCAATGTAATATACCATTAATAGCAGTCTCAATGTAATATACCATTAATAGCTGTCTCAATGTAATATACCATTAATAGCAGTCTCAATGTAATATACCATTAATAGCAGTCTCAATGTAATATACCATTAATAGCTGTCTCAATGTAATATACCATTAATAGCAGTCTCAGTGTAATATACCATTAATAGCAGTCTCAATGTAATATACCATTAATAGCAGTCTCAATGTAATATACCATTAATAGCAGTCTCAATGTAATATACCATTAATAGCTGTCTCAATGTAATATACCATTAATAGCAGTCTCAATGTAATATACCATTAATAGCAGTCTCAATGTAATATACCATTAATAGCTGTCTCAATGTAATATACCATTAATAGCAGTCTCAATGTAATATACCATTAATAGCAGTCTCAGTGTAATATACCATTAATAGCAGTCTCAATGTAATATACCATTAATTGCAGTCTCAGTGTAATATACCATTAATAGCAGTCTCAATGTAATATACCATTAATAGCAGTCTCAGTGTAATATACCATTAATAGCAGTCTCAGTGTAATATACCATTAATAGCAGTCTCAGTGTAATATACCATTAATAGCAGTCTCAATGTAATATACCATTAATAGCAGTCTCAATGTAATATACCATTAATAGCAGTCTCAGTGTAATATACCATTAATAGCAGTCTCAATGTAATATACCATTAATAGCATTCTCAATGTAATATACCATTAATAGCAGTCTCAGTGTAATATACCATTAATAGCAGTCTCAGTGTAATATACCATTAATAGCAGTCTCAGTGTAATATACCATTAATAGCAGTATCAATGTAATATACCATTAATAGCAGTCTCAATGTAATATACCATTAATAGCTGTCTCAATGTAATATACCATTAATAGCAGTCTCAATGTAATATACCATTAATAGCAGTCTCAATGTAATATACCATTAATAGCAGTCTCAATGTAATATACCATTAATAGCATTCTCAATGTAATATAACATTAATAGCAGTCTCAATGTAATATACCATTAATAGCATTCTCAATGTAATATACCATTAATAGCATTCTCAATGTAATATACCATTAATAGCAGTCTCAATGTAATATACCATTAATAGCAGTCTCAATGTAATATACCATTAATAGCAGTCTCAATGTAATATACCATTAATAGCAGTCTCAATGTAATATACCATTAATAGCAGTCTCAATGTAATATACCATTAATAGCTGTCTCAATGTAATATACCATTAATAGCAGTCTCAATGTAATATACCATTAATAGCAGTCTCAATGTAATATACCATTAATAGCAGTCTCAATGTAATATACCATTAATAGCTGTCTCAGTGTAATATACCATTAATAGCAGTCTCAGTGTAATATACCATTAATAGCAGTCTCAGTGTAATATACCATTAATAGCAGTCTCAGTGTAATATACCATTAATAGCAGTCTCAATGTAATATACCATTAATAGCAGTCTCAATGTAATATACCATTAATAGCAGTCTCAATGTAATATACCATTAATAGCAGTCTCAATGTAATATACCATTAATAGCAGTCTCAATGTAATATACCATTAATAGCAGTCTCAATGTAATATACCATTAATAGCATTCTCAATGTAATATACCATTAATAGCAGTCTCAGTGTAATATACCATTAATAGCAGTCTCAGTGTAATATACCATTAATAGCAGTCTCAGTGTAATATACCATTAATAGCAGTATCAATGTAATATACCATTAATAGCAGTCTCAATGTAATATACCATTAATAGCTGTCTCAATGTAATATACCATTAATAGCAGTCTCAGTGTAATATACCATTAATAGCTGTCTCAATGTAATATACCATTAATAGCAGTCTCAATGTAATATACCATTAATAGCAGTCTCAGTGTAATATACCATTAATAGCAGTCTCAATGTAATATACCATTAATAGCTGTCTCAATGTAATATACCATTAATAGCATTCTCAATGTAATATACCATTAATAGCAGTCTCAATGTAATATACCATTAATAGCAGTCTCAATGTAATATACCATTAATAGCAGTCTCAGTGTAATATACCATTAATAGCAGTCTCAATGTAATATACCATTAATAGCTGTCTCAATGTAATATACCATTAATAGCAGTCTCAGTGTAATATACCATTAATAGCAGTCTCAATGTAATATACCATTAATAGCAGTCTCAATGTAATATACCATTAATAGCAGTCTCAATGTAATATACCATTAATAGCAGTCTCAGTGTAATATACCATTAATAGCAGTCTCAATGTAATATACCATTAATAGCTGTCTCAATGTAATATACCATTAATAGCAGTCTCAGTGTAATATACCATTAATAGCAGTCTCAATGTAATATACCATTAATAGCTGTCTCAATGTAATATACCATTAATAGCTGTCTCAATGTAATATACCATTAATAGCAGTCTCAGTGTAATATACCATTAATAGCAGTCTCAATGTAATATACCATTAATAGCTGTCTCAATGTAATATACCATTAATAGCAGTCTCAATGTAATATACCATTAATAGCTGTCTCAATGTAATATACCATTAATAGCAGTCTCAGTGTAATATACCATTAATAGCTGTCTCAATGTAATATACCATTAATAGCAGTCTCAGTGTAATATACCATTAATAGCAGTCTCAATGTAATATACCATTAATAGCTGTCTCAATGTAATATACCATTAATAGCTGTCTCAATGTAATATACCATTAATAGCAGTCTCAATGTAATATACCATTAATAGCTGTCTCAATGTAATATACCATTAATAGCAGTCTCAGTGTAATATACCATTAATAGCAGTCTCAATGTAATATACCATTAATAGCAGTCTCAATGTAATATACCATTAATAGCAGTCTCAATGTAATATACCATTAATAGCAGTCTCAGTGTAATATACCATTAATAGCAGTCTCAATGTAATATACCATTAATAGCTGTCTCAATGTAATATACCATTAATAGCAGTCTCAGTGTAATATACCATTAATAGCAGTCTCAATGTAATATACCATTAATAGCTGTCTCAATGTAATATACCATTAATAGCTGTCTCAATGTAATATACCATTAATAGCAGTCTCAGTGTAATATACCATTAATAGCAGTCTCAATGTAATATACCATTAATAGCTGTCTCAATGTAATATACCATTAATAGCAGTCTCAATGTAATATACCATTAATAGCTGTCTCAATGTAATATACCATTAATAGCAGTCTCAGTGTAATATACCATTAATAGCTGTCTCAATGTAATATACCATTAATAGCAGTCTCAGTGTAATATACCATTAATAGCAGTCTCAATGTAATATACCATTAATAGCTGTCTCAATGTAATATACCATTAATAGCAGTCTCAATGTAATATACCATTAATAGCTGTCTCAGTGTAATATACCATTAATAGCAGTCTCAATGTAATATACCATTAATAGCAGTCTCAGTGTAATATACCATTAATAGCAGTCTCAATGTAATATACCATTAATAGCAGTCTCAATGTAATATACCATTAATAGCAGTCTCAGTGTAATATACCATTAATAGCAGTCTCAATGTAATATACCATTAATAGCTGTCTCAATGTAATATACCATTAATAGCAGTCTCAATGTAATATACCATTAATAGCTGTCTCAATGTAATATACCATTAATAGCAGTCTCAATGTAATATACCATTAATAGCAGTCTCAATGTAATATACCATTAATAGCTGTCTCAATGTAATATACCATTAATAGCAGTCTCAATGTAATATACCATTAATAGCAGTCTCAGTGTAATATACCATTAATAGCAGTCTCAATGTAATATACCATTAATAGCAGTCTCAATGTAATATACCATTAATAGCAGTCTCAGTGTAATATACCATTAATAGCAGTCTCAATGTAATATACCATTAATAGCAGTCTCAATGTAATATACCATTAATAGCAGTCTCAGTGTAATATACCATTAATAGCAGTCTCAATGTAATATACCATTAATAGCAGTCTCAATGTAATATACCATTAATAGCAGTCTCAATGTAATATACCATTAATAGCAGTCTCAATGTAATATACCATTAATAGCATTCTCAATGTAATATACCATTAATAGCTGTCTCAATGTAATATACCATTAATAGCAGTCTCAATGTAATATACCATTAATAGCAGTCTCAGTGTAATATACCATTAATAGCAGTCTCAATGTAATATACCATTAATAGCAGTCTCAATGTAATATACCATTAATAGCAGTCTCAATGTAATATACCATTAATAGCAGTCTCAATGTAATATACCATTAATAGCAGTCTCAATGTAATATACCATTAATAGCAGTCTCAATGTAATATACCATTAATAGCTGTCTCAATGTAATATACCATTAATAGCAGTCTCAGTGTAATATACCATTAATAGCATTCTCAATGTAATATACCATTAATAGCAGTCTCAGTGTAATATACCATTAATAGCAGTCTCAGTGTAATATACCATTAATAGCATTCTCAATGTAATATACCATTAATAGCTGTCTCAATGTAATATACCATTAATAGCTGTCTCAATGTAATATACCATTAATAGCAGTCTCAATGTAATATACCATTAATAGCAGTCTCAATGTAATATACCATTAATAGCAGTCTCAATGTAATATACCATTAATAACAGTCTCAATGTAATATACCATTAATAGCAGTCTCAATGTAATATACCATTAATAGCAGTCTCAATGTAATATACCATTAATAGCAGTCTCAATGTAATATACCATTAATAGCAGTCTCAATGTAATATACCATTAATAGCATTCTCAATGTAATATACCATTAATAGCAGTCTCAGTGTAATATACCATTAATAGCAGTCTCAGTGTAATATACCATTAATAGCAGTCTCAGTGTAATATACCATTAATAGCTGTCTCAATGTAATATACCATTAATAGCAGTCTCAGTGTCTTTCTTTTTTTCGAATCCTGTTTTACCTCACAATGTCAGGATAAAAAGTGACTTCTAGAATAGGGCTTTTGTATGTGCTTCATAAATAGTTTTTTTCCCCCGCCTCTCCTATTTCTACGTTTCACCTTTTGCGTGGATGACATTTTGTTTTGTATCCACTGTGTCGGAGTAGCATTGCTCTTTGATGCACATTGTCTGTTGGTAATCTGTTTATTTGACTTAACCATTTAATGTGTTGTTTCTTGATTGAAGTTCAGTATTGATGTAGGCCTGCATTTCTAAATCTGTCTCTTCTTGATACTTCCAGCATTCTTCGTAGACACTTCATCTCTGTCGTGACTAGTTTTCTTCTATCGTTTGACATCAGTGTCAGGTTTGATACTGACAGCATAATGTTACGATACAGATTGTCAATACACTGAAATTTTATTGTTCATGGTAACATGTTTGAATTTCAAAATTAATTTCATTTGTACTACGATTTGATTTGCTATGATGATTTCGTTAGTTATTTTTTCATTTTCTGAAAAAAAGTATCCCTATGTATGTAAAGTCTTTGACCTGCTTTAACTTGATGTTCGTTGATGGAGATATTGGTAGCCGTCTGAGTGTACCGTTACTAGATGTGTTAATGACTTCATATTTTGTGATTTTAACTTTTCGTTACTGAGTGTGCTACCGACTGATAGACAATCTTCTCACTTCAACAATCTCATGTTATATTAGTGGTACTACTCTACAACTTCAACAATATCATGTCACATTAGGTACTACTCTACAACTTCAACAATGTTATGTTATATTAGTAGTACTGCTCTACAACTTCAATAATATCATGTCACATTAGGTACTACTCTACAACTTCAACAATATCATGTCACATTAGTGGTACTGCTCAACATTAGTTTTTGTTAGGTTTTAGTATATCAAGAATTGAATAATCTATTAATTACAAAATAAAGAACCGCTAAAGTAAAATTGTTATATCATTCGCTTCTTAGGTGCGGAGTCTGTGTTCAATTTCACGGTTGATTTTTTTTTCGACTGTAGCAGCTCTCAAGTCGACCCTGCCTTGAATGAGTGGCAAAATAAATTAAGTGTGCAAATGGTCACTGAAAAAATATGGACCGTAAAATACACCGTAATCCCCAATAAACCGAATGGTATTTTAAAAAACTGGGTTTTTCTTCATTTTCTAACTACAAAATAATATAATGATTACCTAACAGTGGCGGCTCGTCATTAAAGGCCAGTGGGGCTGATCCCCAATAAAAATAATGTATAACGTATATTTATTATTTTATAGATTAAAATATAGCAACTAAAAACCATGATTTATCCGGAAAAAATGTCTGGCCCCACCAAAAAAAATTATTACGAGCCGCCACTGTGACCTAGTAATATATGTCCACATAATACGTCATATTAAACTTAACATAATTAACATTTATTTTAAGATACCATTTGTATCAATGATTATATAATGAATATTGCAGATAGAGGAAGACAGAGAGAGAAAATGTTGGATAACCTGTTTTCATGGCACGGAAGAGCGTCAACATCTGATATGATAGCAAACACCAGTGGCAAAGATTAGTGGAGATCCCTGATTGCCTACGCCATCCGGCACGGCACCTGATGATGATGACGATGATGATTGCAGATATGGTTTCTCATTTTTGTTCATCATTTTTGTAAACGACATGCTTTGTTACTTTGACTAAGCTGTCTTCAATATCAGGAACAAAGTTATCTTTCTTTATCCCCTTAGTTTTTAGACGGCATGCTACGTACGTGAGGTTTTCTAAAACAATCTCAAATACGATAATAAAATGTGCTTCTATGGCACACATTCTCTTCTACTTTAGCTTTAGATTTGTTTTTATCATTCTGAAGTTATTTTGAAAGATGTGTGGTCGTAATTGGCACTTATAATAGTAAACAACAACATTAGAATACTAATCGGTAGAGATAAAAGTTGTGTGCTTTCAAAAGAGAGTTTAGGAAAAATTGCAAATAATCATGTTAAAGTTACAGGAATTATCCAAAATATATTCTCTTTCTCTCTCTTTCTCTTTCGCGATCCCCGCCTAGACAGATGAACCAGATTTTATCATGAATGCTACCGTTGTTTTAAGGGACCTCCGTACAGCTTCTCGCGAAGCTCGGTGTTATCGGGCCAGGTTTTAAAAAAAAATTAGATTCAATAACATTACAATGTAACTTCGAACAAACAAAAATAAAACAAACAAATTCAATTTTAGAATGATCACATAATATATATTCAACGCTGCTGTATGGTCCCGGAACATAAACACTGAACAAGTACTTAGAAGACAAAGTTGAGGCCTTGAAACTATAAATATGTACAAGAATGGGTCATATTTTAGCGAAAGAAAAGCAGACACATAGCAATGGGATGTAGAGATTGACAAAGAGTAGAAATTTACTGAAAGAAATTTTAAAAAGGACAATTCCTACATTTTGGTTTCTTAAAAGTATAACATACTTTTCTGAAGACTAAACGTGAAGGAGAGATTGAATGTGTGTGTGACACGAAGAAATCAGCTTTACTTAAGATATCATAATATAAATAGATATCAATATTTACTCAAAATTAGATCAAATGACTTATAGTGGGATATACTCCAACAGAAGACACCGGAGACGACATCAAGGATAAATTATATTAGAGCTGACAAGCAACAATAGCAAATATTTCCATCGCGGAAACGAAATAATGAAAAATAAACAAAAATCAGAAAACCCAATTATGTTACAAAATGTAGTCATTGATAAAGTTGCAACTTTTGTTTATCTAGGAAGTATGATATCGTAGGCTAATGATTCTGACAAAATACCTTGTCGAAAAATATTAAAGAAGCAAATGAACTTTCGTTATAAAATCAACAAAATCTGGATAGTCAAATGATAAAGTCTTAAACAAAACTAATAAAATATAGTATCCTTAGTAAATATAGTATAGTTTCTGGGGGTGATATTAAACAGTACTCATTGATTGTTTGAAAGTTGAAGATGAAGGGGATGTTCTTCAGTCTCTTGGCGACTCTCTGTTGGATGAGGACACTAAAATAGATGTTGAATCGTTCCAGCGATTTAAGCAGTTTGGAGTTACCGTTGTACAAGTAGAACTGGATACTAGAGGGGCAGAGTGAGGAGTGTGTTTAATCAGCAAGCCACCGGAACCATCAGTAAGCATACTTTTCAATATCTGTTGGGGGAGACTGAGTACCTATAGGTCTGCCCGGAGTACAATGATGCCAGTTTATTAACCAATAACGAACAGTATTGAAAAAATGACTCATGACATCATTCAAAAATTGGAGACATTACAAAAACTAAGAAGAGTCCTTCAAATTTTCTGACCAAAAAAGAAAACAAATGAAGAGCTTTTCAAAAGGACAAATTGTGCATCATTGAAAACCATTATTAAAAAACGAAGATGGAGTTTTTATTGTGCATGATGTATATCGCATAATAGTAGAAACATGGACTAAGGCAGCTTCGCGATGTACAATGGATGAGAAACGTAGTCTAGGATAAGTAGACCTGGACAACGAAAGAAAGCAGGAAAAATTGCGGAAACAGAATTGAAAGAGTGTTACTTGAAATGGAAAAAGATTTGTTAGAAAGGCGACAGACTGGAAACAGTGAAAATCTCTTGTGAAAGCATTATGTGCCAAACATGACACAAATATGCTATAATTAAATAAATATTATAGTCTGTCCATTAATTCGTGAGCACGTTTGAAATTGATTTTCTCGAAAACTACCTGTTGGATCTCAGTGATTTTTGCATGCAGCCTTAGAATATCCATGACGCTAAAATAAAGCTAACCAGTAGTTCATAGATGCTACCGATTTTGCACATCGGCGAATTCCTTTGATCTTTTATGACAATTGTAAATACGGGGGCTCAAATTTTAGATTTTACAGTAATCCCTAGAATGTGTCCATGTCAATTCTATTCATAGGTGTATCTCCATATTAACTTGATAGGTCAAGTAATTAATTGTGTTGCCCTTTATGTGCAATCGTGAACTTGGATACAATGTGCAACAGTTAGTCCTCCCCTTCGGTCACCATTAGACCCCAGGGTGTCTTAACTTCACCACAAATTGTATGATGGTAGACGCATTTGGATATGGAAATGTATACGTTGCTATTTCTCAGTCTGTAATCAAAATATGATTTGTATCATCCCGAATCTGACGATTCCATGAGGTTGATAATTGTTACTGGCTGGACAATTTGTAATCCATCTCGGTGCCAGTACTCGTCTTCCTCTCGGAGCACATGTTCAACACACTTCTTCCAGAACTGCATGTCTATCATTGAGAGGGACTCACGTGTCAGAACTTCAACATCACACATTTTAAACGTCCTGTTCTGTTCGGCAATTTGCCCTTTTACTTTAGCCCAGACAAGCTCTATCGGATTGAGGTGAGCATGATATGGAGGTAGTCGAAAAGACGTGTGGCCGTATTCCGCAATGATTTTGTCAATATGAAACACCTTTGTCTTATTTGTCATCCTCACCAGGTGCAACAACTCGGGTTTCAAATATGTATCATCGAAGCTGACATTTTCCTTAGCAAGCCAAGTCCTAATTTGATCTTTTGTATTTGATGCAGTTGGTACTTTGTCTTCCGCTGATACTGCGTTGTGATAGGATGCATTATCCATTACCAAGCATGATGGTCTGTTTAGAATTGGAAGTAGATCTTTCTCCATCCAGTGCCTGAAAATATGTCCATTCATTTCTGTGTGGTAGTCCCTACCGTCGGTATTTTTTGATTGTAAAATAAGTCCAGCGTCATGGACAAGACCTTCTTCACTGCTTCCTGCATGTGTTAGTATAATACGCTGGCCTTTGCTGCTTGGTATTTTTCTTTCTGTTCACCGTCTACTGACTGCCATTCTTTAGCATTGGTGTCGTGAGCATTGACCCAGGATTCGTCCAAATATACAATAGCCTTGCCTCCGCCGCTCACGGATCTGCCTCAGGTATTTACTTCGGGCAGCAATTAAATGTGGCTTTTCACAAATAATATTCCTGCCGCCTATAGTTTTTCTGAAGGTGAAGCCGGCGGCTTTTACAATTTTCCATAGAGTACTTTTAAAAATGTCTATGCTGCAATCTGATTGCAGTTTTAATTTCAGTTTCCTGAGAAGAAAAAGTTGATTTGTCGCTAACATTTTCAAGAGCTCCCGTCTTATGACATCTATGTCAAAGTCGTCAATTGTTCTTTTCCTTCCTTGCTTGACATTAGTGCACTTTGTGTCCTGTTTAATCCATCGGGAAAAGTATTCTCTATTCAGACCAAGCGCCAGTTGCGTTCGTTTCTCAGGGTTATGAATATCGCAATATAGATGACCTCTCTTAGATTTCCTACGGAAGTGTTGGTATAGTAAAACTGTAACCTTCTGCATTGTTATAAATGTGCACTTCAGACTCATTATGAATGTGATATCAATGTCAGTTTTGATAAGCCATCAAATATGATACAATAGCTTCATAGAAATAGCGAGATACACCTATAACTATACAACGGTATCCCAATTATAACGTCATATGCTTTCCGCGTTCAAAGTCGACTGGGTTAGGTGCACGGAATTCCGTAAAATTGTTGTTTACTCACGATATTTCAATGTTACCATAATGTATTTTTAGAACAACGCGTCTGTGTACCGTAGATCTGTTACTATTGTGTACAATCCGGTGAGGTTGATTTTAATATAACCTGAAGAAGAAATATTTCAAACTACATCAAATTTTCTTGGAAAAAATATTTCTCTAGCGTCATGGATATTCTAAGGCTGCTTGCAAAAAATCACTGAGATCCAACAGGTAGTTTTCGAGAAAATCAATTTCAAACGTGCTCACGAATTAATGGACAGACTATAGTAAATGTTTAAACAGCAATTGGTCAGAGTGTTGCCATCAGTGTTAGCGATAGACTGTATTGGGGATAAACTGCAGTCCAACTCTAAAGTGGAGTCGGCATATTATCTTTTTTTTTTATTAAACAGAATTGGGAAAGGGCACAGGAAACAAAAGGAAAAGCACCGCATGCAAAATCAGAGGAAAATTGAAATGAAAATCGTGGTATGTCCTTTATAGGACGTGGTCAACAACCACGGAAAACGAGTCGTTGATTTTCTAGGCACCACTTATACGTTCATAAGTTTGCCATTACTTTCTGAAGACTAGGGTCTAGTTTTACCTTTCGTAAAAATTTAACGAAAACTAATGTGCTTCCAAACTTGCCCGCCGCGGAGATTGGACAGGTACGCTGGGGTTGTAATAGAGCTCACTACAGCTTAAGCTGCAGATGTTTACAAACGGAAATTACAAACACAAATAATATGTATTAGAAGATAATACTTCTAAAACGGAACAGTGTAAAGCATAGAAGATATACAAGAAATAGTCAAAGCAGTACTAACTAAGTTTGTGTTGTAGTAGATATTAAATATAAACTTGTAGAAACTCGTATTAATGTGAGGTAGGTGGAATATCCATTCATTCAACTAATAATGCATGCAAACATACATAAACATTAATAGGAACTATGTATGGCGAAGTGGTTGAGACGTTTGCATGGTGCTCTGGTAAGTCACATTTTTTCCGGAGATCCATATGATTGTTGGTGGAGCTACGGAGTTTTGCTTTGTGCAACACTCTGGAAAGACGGCGTAGCATTTCTGCCGAGAGGGACGGAACCATATGAGGAAACCCGGTGCAGTGAAGAAAATCCATTGCCTTTATACCCTTGTTTAAGACACATTCATACACAATATTAGTTAGTTCTAGTTCTGCCTTGTAGCACATGCAACTTCTACAAAGACGACCATTCTCCTTTGTTGTTTATATCTTCGATGCAGTACTTCATGTCAAAGATTATGTTTATTTCGTTTTTCATTGCATTTTTCAAACTCGCTTTTGTTTTTATTTCCCTTTTTTTTCTTCAGTGTCCATGTGTTCATTGTTTTTCACACATATGTCAGGGATCATTCTCATGACATGCCCCAGCCATCTATTTTTGTTTAAGAATAGTATACATCCTTTCTAAACGTATAAAATAGAAATCTGCTGGTTTGACACTTATCCAGCCCCCCAAAAAATGTATTTACGCAGACATGATGGATGAAAGATGGACAGTCTGTGAGATACTTTCTTGGTCATTCTCCAGCAGTCTGATCTATAAAGTAGAACTGATAAGGTAGTGATTCGATATAATCTTTACTTTTTTTTAGGAGGAAAGGAGGGGACTCTATATACTGAACTTCCAGATTGATTTCATCCATGCAAAGGTAGCTCTGACCTTACCCAAGCGTTGTTTATGTCTTTCTCTATTCTAGCCTGAAGTGTTGTTACACTGCCAAGATATGTGAATTGTTACATATGTTTCGGTACTTGGTCTCCTAGATACAGACTAAGAGAATATGAAGTTTTAAGAAGTCCACAGTAAGCACCGGAGCCAACGAATATGATCAACTAATAGACAGGGAACAAGTATTAGAGGCTTCCGGGAAAAACAAATTACCAAACACACAATTCGAACGACAAACATTTATTTCTTACGGCATCCACCGCTGGTTGTGTTTTTAAAAACGCTTGTCTGTAGGGCTAGATCATAGATTCCCAAACTTTATCTTACGGCATCCACCGCTGGTTGTGTTTTTAAAAACGCTTGTCTGTAGGGCTAGATCATAGATTCCCAAACTTTATCTTACGGCATCCACCGCTGGTTGTGTTTTTAAAAACGCTTGTCTGTAGGGCTAGATCATAGATTCCCAAACTTTATCGACCCACCACCTACTTTGCACTGCATAAACTTTGTAACGCCCCTTGCTCATTATAACAGTTTGCCAACCTCCCCCTTCACCAACATATACATCACGCTCTATTTTCGCTTTGACATAGAAAATTGATATATATTTCTGTCATACATGGTCAATTTTTAAATGATTATATGCATGAAAAAGAAAATTGTTGAAAAAATATATCGTGTAAGATAGACATAAGATGAATTAAAATGCAGAATTCAAATTTTTAATGATTATTCAATCGCAAAATCACGAAAATAAAATCCTCCAAATGCTTCTGAATCCACTATCGCTCCACTGGAAATCGTCAGCGCCCACTGGGGACGGTACCGCCCACTTTGAGAACCCATGGACTAGATAATGGGTGAGGTAAGAAATAAACGTTTCTGGAGCAACTCGTGTGTTTGAAAAATATTTTCCAGCAGCCCTATTAACTGTTCACTGTCTAGATATAGACTAAAGGATTAGATCTTCATCTGGAAACATCAATTAAAACAAATTAAAGACATTGGGTCTTTATTTATTTATCTTGGGAGCATTTGTTCAGCAAATGGAAGAATAACTAATGAAATCTGACGAATATGCACTTAAGAAAACTAAATCATAGCACAAAGGAACCCAATTTTAAAAGACAAATACGTCACCATGAACACTAAAAGAACATTTCACAACACAATCTATCTCTCAACATTATGCTTTCAGTTTCAAATAATAGACAGGGACATCGAACGACGGATGATAGCTAGCCCCGACAGAGACAAAGTGTTTATGCAGAGTGCAGAGAGTATCAATAAAAGACCAATTTAGAAATTGATACATCAAGAAAAAAAGTGGTACAAAATCAGTTATAGCGAAACACGTAATAACAAAATACTATAGTTTTACAAAATACAAAAACAATAACAATACACAGCAAAGTTTCGACAAAAAGGCCTTTATCAAGCAAAGGATACAACAGGAGTGACGAATTTCAAAGAACGCTACATATTGTATTGCTGTGTATTGTTTTTGTATTTTGTCAAACTACAGTACTTTGTTATTACATGTTTCCCCATTGCTACATAATTTATTGCAGTCTTCCCCTATAAAGATAATACAAAATCAGTACAGAATTTCACTAAAAAACAACAAATGAAATAATTCAGCCATCTATACAGATTACCAAGATACAGTATGGTTAAAAGAGAAGTGCTTCTCACATATAGTGAATACAAAATGAAAGGTTGTCCACACAAAATGTAGTTTATAGAAATAACAGATGCAGGAAAATACACATTTCCAAAGCTAACTCAAGAGCCCATTCTAGAAATTGCTTGTTATCTGACGCTGTGAGGTACAACCGGATTAGAGAAAGAGAAAGTCAGTAATTTTAGAGATAAAGAATGTATATTTGCTTTTAAGTCTGTCTGTTTTCCTTCCAGTAATGTCTATATCTGAAATTTTAGAGATAAAGAATGTAGATTTGCTTTTAAGTCTGTCTGTTTTCCTTCCAGTAATGTCTATATCTGAAATTTTAGAGATAAAGAATGTATATTTGCTTTTAAGTCTGTCTGTTTTCCTTCCAGTAATGTCTATATCTGAAATTTTAGAGATAAAGAATGTAGATTTGCTTTTAAGTCTGTCTGTTTTCCTTCCAGTAATGTCTATATCTGAAATTTTAGAGATAAAGAATGTAGATTTGCTTTTAAGTCTGTCTGTTTTCCTTCCAGTAATGTCTATATCTGAAATAACTTTGTAAAGCGATTCAAATATACACTCAAGAACTCGATGAAATCTTTTGGCATAGATGTCAACAACTGGGAGAATGCTGCTCAAGACAGATCAGCCTGGCACACACTTCTTCGACACGGTTCCTCGGCCTGCGAGACAGGTAGAACAGCACGGATGGAGCAAAAACGTCAAAACAGAAAGGCAGTAAAACTTCCCACAAGTGCAAGTATACCTTGCCCACACTGTACAAGAACATTTCAAGCCCGTATCGGGCTCACCAGTCATCTACGCACACACAGACAAACATAGTGCAACTACATTCCCGTGGATGAAAATTTGTGTGGTCATCATCACCCGTGATGGACGAGCATCAATGTCTATATCTGAAATAAAAATCGTGGTAAATCCTTTGCAGGATGTCACCATTAACCACAGTAAACCAGTCGTTGATTTTCTTTACACCATTTATATGTTCAGTAGTTTGTCATTGCTTTCTGAACAACGTGGTCAATTCTTACCGTTCGTGTCCACGGAACAAATTCACGGGATCAAATTTGCTTCCAAACTACCCGCCGCGCAGTTTGAACGAGGTACTCTTGGGTTGCGATCAAACTAACTACCCCTAAGTCACAGACACCCACATTCATTAACCAGCTTTCATTTATTAATACGGTTGTCTGTTTGCCAAGCTTTCTCCATAATTATCTCGATTTATCACATACAATTGTGTCTTTCAGTTCCAACATACAGTTCACACCTTACTCATTACAAACAAAATCAGCAATCTTTCATCTGATCCCATTGATAACAGTTTATTTAACGCAACCAACACCACACCCAAATCTTTACAAACATAAACAAACAAAAGATATCTTACAACAGCAAATATACTTAGAATTCATCTATGTTTAACTATACTTATTATCAAAGTCTTTACAGTAAAGCACTACTCACGTACGCCCTAATGTTAACACCTCACACATATTTTAGAACCACAGTCTCATTGACATAATTTTTCTCTCATGATTTCTATTGTAACTAAATATTTAGAGTTTTATTTGTGTAAACTATTTCTTGGAAATATAGAATCTCCAATTTCTTAAGAACTTTCAATCATTTTTGATATCGTCTGTAGCTCGTTAAATATGTAAACTGCAATTCTAAAAGTGTTATATATCATTGACAGATACAGTAAACAATTCCATCAATGGATGGTCAAATATAAATTACATTTTTAAAATTAGATTTATATGGAAATTTGAAGTGATGCAGGTGCATCCTTAAGAAATTTTAGTGTATGTTGTAAAGATTCTAAGTTTTTGCACTTAATCGGTGTTTTAGTTTTCTAAGTGTGTATGATCTAAGTTGTTGCTATTGAATGTATGTTTACGTCGCATATACTGTCCAGAAAAGTACACTTTGGAAATGCTAATAGCCTCAAGATGACCCGATCTGTTTTCATATATAATTCAAGTTCGTATTTAGTGTGTGCACAGAAGACAAAGAAGAACAATATATGTTATTTCTTAGTAACGATACCATCAAAGACCGGACATAATTTTTGTTGGCCATAAAATGAAAGTTGTAAAAGTTATATGTTATTGTTAAGTAAATGTTAATATTTATTTACTCGACAGTTTCACAATAATAACGTTCACATATCAACACGATCGCAGAGATACTGTTACTGTTATTGATGTTGTTATTGATGTCGTTATTAATACTGATACTGTTACCGTTATTGTTACTGATATTGTTACTGTTATTGTTACTGATAATGCGCCCGAGTGGTTACCGGAGCCCAAATTTGGGGTGTAAAGAATAGAACCACTGTTACCTGCCATGCATGTCGTAAGAGGCGACTAAGGAGGTTTGGTTGAAATCGGATGCATGTGTCCTAAGCGTGTAGATGTCTATGCGTTTAGGGGCCTACCAAACCAATGTGCAACGTATACACCTTCTTGGCAAAGATCAAACGTATCACAAAGAGTGATTAAAATTGATCGTAAAGAATAAACGCAAAGAAGAAGAAGAAGAAGTTACTGATAATGTACCGTTATTGTTACTAATAATCTTACTGTTATTGTTATTGATAATTTTACTGTTATTGTTACTGATAATCTTACTCTTATTGTTATTGATAATGTTACTGTTATTGTTACTGATAATGTTACCGTTATTGTTAGTGTTACTGCTATTTATACTGATACTGTTGCTGTTGCTATTACTGTTAAAGTTTTGATCACCGAAGTAGTACAAATTTTCCACTCTTGTTTCCTGCATCAGACTGTATAGCTCGTACTTTAAACCCCAGGTTGAGGAATCTCCTGGCAACTCTTTCCAATTGGGCAGGTTCCCAGTGTTGTTGATTGTTAAATCCCACACTTCTACTTGGGTCATTGTGACTTTGAGGGCAACACCCAGAACTTTGAATTCCTCTACTCCGGAAACTTTCCCTCGACTTGTTCACAGAATTGGGACTTATGGAAGAATAAAGCGTTGATTCCCTGCAGGCAGATTCCTCCAGACTTGGACATTCGTGTAGAAGCCACAGGAAACTTTAGACATCTTTCCGATGGACATCAGAAGAAAATAGAAGACATCATAAAAAGTCTGGAGAAGGACAGGGGAAAAGAAATGAAAGAGTGGGGACTGGCATGAGATACAATGAGTAGATAGATAATAATCAGCAGCAATGGGGACATTTTCTGATGCCATATGTATCAACTATGACTTGAGGAAGATATGAATAGATCTCTTGCTTGTTAACGGACTTTTCTCTAAATGTCCATTTTGTCTGCTGTTGTACTTTGTGAGACTATCATACTTTTTTGCGTCTTTCGTCTTTTGGAATAAATTGTTATTGTTGCAATCGTCCCCATTTATCGTTATTTCTATAAAGATGTTAATAGCAATTTCTATTCTCGATCCATTTTGTCCATATTGTTTTCGTTGTTTCGCACAATCGTAACTTTTCTCTCTTCTTGAACTGTCCTATTCTTTTAAATGTGAACATTTTTTGTTAAAGTAAATCGGCTTTGCATCGAATTTATTAAGCATCGTATGCGTGTTGACATACTTCACCACCTAACAGGGTCCAAAGGCGAAGGATTGACCTCATTGCACTCGGTTTCCCCATATGGCGCCGTCCCTGTCGGCAGAGATGGCATGCCAGCTATCGAGAGAAGAACGCAAAACACAAACTCCTTCAATAATTCTTATGATCTCATGAACAAATTGCACGTGTCTCTATCCGGATTCGAACCTGCAACTGTCAGTACGACAGGTCAACGACTTAACCACTTCGCCATTGAGATCCCCACTTTACCTCCTGACAACAACACAACAATCGTTTGTCTTCATCAGCGAATATAACATTTTTTTTTAAATCATTCCAGAACTGTGTTTCACAAACCATATGTCATGTTTCTAGTATCTGTTCATTATGGAATGTGTTGCATTCGTTTTCTGCTTCATTGCACTCACTTATTCCTTTAACTTGTCATCTTCAAGAATGTTTACGACACAAAAAAAAGTCAGAAAGAAAATTAGAGCACCACGAGCTATCACATATATGTATACATATATTGTTCTTGAAATAAATATCGGCTAAGTTATGTATGCTAGTGTGCTTTGTTTGGGATGTAGCACTTTAGTGTAGTCGATTGTGAATCTTTACATTATGCACCTTGTGTCCTAGTGTTGTGTATTAACTACGCTGCAGAATTTATTTCATGTTACTAATTGAAAATATACAGTATTATTGCTTTCTCTTTCTGTTCTCTTTCATACTCCCTTGATTCAATGGTTAAACATACTCCTTATTCTGCTTCTCATGCATCCAGTTCTGTATGTACACTGTGTGATTTCAAATTCCTGCAACTGCTGGTTATATTCAACATTAATGTTAGTGTCCAAGTAACCTCTGAAGTTGGAGAACGTCGCCTCTATAGCCGAGGACATTGATAATAAGGAAAGCATGCCTTCACGGAAAAACCCAGACAAAAGCGTCATAACATGCGCTCTAACTACATTTGAATTCATAATAAGGGAAAGAAGAAGAAGTGTCCACATCTGACAGGTTATCTCAGAGACACCAAAAGACATATCCCACCTGTTATCCATCTTCAGCTCTCCAACTATCGGTGCTGTTCATGGAAACGGTCTACTCTCTTTTTTTTTAAAGAGATTTTGATGAATTAAATTTGTTGGGGCAGATAAATTATTACTTTTGTAGCAAGACAACTGTCACGCTAAGCAACTTCTGGTAGTTAACGTGGTAATACAAACAGATAGAAGATTTAGATATCTATCATTTCGGTACAGCTCTACAAATGTGTTCTGTGTCTGACTCTACGTCCAGCAGAGTTGCAGTCGGCTAGTCAGTCTTAGGAAAAGCGTAAAAGTAAAAGTAGTAGCCTGTTGATGACACTTAGAATACACAAGCCTATCCCACCTCTCAGTGGTTTAGACCGGAGGAAACTTTGACAGCGAGGCTAAAGGCTGAAGGGATGTGGCTTGCTTAGTGGTGCTGACTCCTCTAGGTCAGTTGATTTTGTTATCCTTTATAGTGGAGCAAACCCGAAGAAACCATGCAAAACCTGAATGTGTATGCCTATAACTCTGTTAGCGCTTAACTGGCATAAAGAACTCACACCGTAAGTTACAAATCAATACCAACCATCAGAAGGAATTGTTTACCAAGTGATTGATGAAAAGCGACCAGAGAAAAAGAAAAATGAGAAGAAGCTAACATTCCGAGACAGACAAACAATAAACTGAGTATGTAACTAAGAATATGTATTTAAATATGAAATATATATTCTTTGTTCTTGCCATGGGTCTGTTCTGATTACTTTCCTAGGACAAATCATATATGACAGTATGCTACAGTATAAATCACTACATTTGGTACTACACACTAGAAGTAATGTCACCATGAACACTAAAATAGCGCTGTACAGCACGATATTTCTCCTGTCCTTATGCTATTAGTGTCAAATCTGGACGTTGACACCAAATGACATAAGAAAGCTGGTCCCGACAGAATTTAAGTGTCTACACAGAATACTGGGAGTGTCAAGGAAAGGCTAGTTTAGAAATTAAGACATTTGAAAAAAAAGGTTATTACGACATCAGTACTGAACTTCATCAAGAAACAATAAATTAAATGATTAGGACACTTAAACAGATTACCAACAGACAGCGGATGTCAAAGGGCAATGACCTAATCTAAAGAGTCTAAATACAAAGGAATTAATGCATTGCACCGGGCTTCTCCATATGGCTCAGTCCCTGTAAGAAGAAATGACACGCCATCTGCAGAGAGAGTATTGCACAAAGGACGAACTTTGTAGCTCCAGCAACAATCTTAGGATTCTCATGAAACAATTAACACATGTGAATCTGTCTGAATCCGAACCTTCAAAACGACAGACAAAAGTCTTCGCCATAGAATCCCTCCCCTTTCCCTTCATCCACCCTTCCCTTCCCCGACTCCCCCGCACTCCACCACAAATCCTTCCCCAAAGAGAAAAATTATATTCAAATACAGTGGATACAATACAAAATGTCGCCCATGAGAAATGATAACCACAGAAATAACAGAGGTAGTAAAAGAAAACATGTATGAAGCTAACAGACACATCCGTTCTATAAATATTCTAACTATCCTGACACTGTGATGCAAAACATGATTAGACAAAACACAAGTAGAACACAGCTGAGTTTTAACTTCGTATAATTGTATTAATAACCCACATGATCTAATGTATTGGACAATATTTCTTCAGGTTATCGGGTGGTTTGGTTCTTCTTAGTTCCTCTAATCCTGTTGTGTCTAACGGCATCAGTATAAAAAGAGATTTCTAGAACGGTCTTTTGTGTGCGCTTCATAAAGTGTTTTCACCGTCTCTGTTATTTCCGAGATCTACTTTTTTGCTTAGACAGTCTTTGCTTTGTATTCATTATTTTAAGGTAACATTGCTCTTTATGGCACATTGTCTGTTGGTAATCTGCTTATGTGGCCGAACCAATCAATGTGTTGTTTCTTGATGAAGTTCAGTACTGATACTGTACCCACTTTTTCCTGATCTCTTTATTTCTAAACCGGTCTCTTTCGAATACTACCATTGGTTTGGTTAATAGTAACAATTAAAATCAATTTCTTTTAGTTTCGTTGTTGCAAAAATGTTAATGAATTACTGACATAAAATTAGTAACAACTGCAACACTATGTTATATTAATTAACCTGAATTGAAAAACTTATAAACTTCTTCTTCGAATGCTCCATATCGAACACTCTGTGTGAGTTGTATGTGATCTGAGCCTAAGAGCGATTGTGCCAGTTATACACCTACAAGTAGGCCAGCATGTCCGGATTCTGCGATGCTTTTTATTTCCTAGGATAGTTTCCCTAAATCAGTCGCCTCTTACGACATGCCTTGTAGGTCGCAGTGGTACTATTCTTTGCTTGCGTTGCGGGCCCCGGCACCACATGTGCGGAATAGCTAATATAAAAGTGGGTCTAGAGATGAAGTACTGACTTCATTCACAGCCAACTCTAGATAAGTAGGCCAGAAAACTGACCGGGGAATATCTGACCTAGATCAGAGAAGGGGCTGAAAAATATATATGTTTGATAGAACACTGTTAGCTTTTATGCAATTTTACTAAATTCTGTGAGTCTATGGCTATTTATTGGTGAAAAATATTCATGATATTAATATTTCTTATTTTTAAACTTAACTTGTTGCATAATATAACTTCGATTTAGCATTTTATAATGATTGTAAAATTAATTCGTCTATATACTACAATACTGGAATGAGAGGTCACGTGGTGTAGTTGTGGTCTGATTTCCCATAATTCTTACTCGAGTCCGAAGGCCCATAAGTTTATAGTTGGCTCTGCTTCATTGCACCGTGTTTCCCCATGCCGCATCTGGCCCGGTCACAGTCAGCAGATATGTACGTTACCTTCCCAGAGTATTACACGAATCAAGAACTCCTAAGCTTCGGTAATAATCGTAAAAGATATATTCAAGACAAATCAACATGGTCAGGATGCGAACCCCAAGACCTTAAGAACACATGATACACTAGTTAAATATTTCGCACCTGAGACCCCTCCTAAAACAAAATATGTTGATAATACGAATTCTTTGTTCCATTATTAATGGTAGGAAATAAGAAAGGCAAAGAAAATGATTATTCAATGCGACAACGATGCTTCATTTGTACTGACATCGCGGACGCATGAATATCATATGAAAATATTCTATATACTATTTTTTGTATACGTCTCGTACCGTTAAACTTTACATAGACACTTTAAGTAATTTCTCAACACAGCTCTATCCTGGACAACTCGCTCAATCTCTAAATATTTCTCGACACTCTAAGTAAAGTTAGTTTCACGGTTTCTGAAGTGCGTACTTTTTTTTATTGAACTCTTTGACTCCCACTGCAATGCTAAGGTAATAGTAGGTGATGATTTTCTTAACTTGCAGAATAGCAAAATGAATGCAAGACTGTCTGCTTGTGTGTTCCTACCTGAGCTTTTATTTTGTTAAATATCACACTTACCTGTCGATTTATGAAGACCGCGAGAACTTCACACAAATCTATGAAATCACTTTCTGGTGTCAAAATTAACAATACTCAGTTTCCATGTCTGTTTTTGTGTGATTCATTGCATTTTTAACATATAATTCATCAACACATATGTCTCAGATCTCATCACATGTGATATACAATCAAGTCTTTTCATACGCACTTCCAGTGGGATCTGAAAGCCGCATATAAATAGATGGTTATCGACACAAATATAGACACCGCCCATATTTCTTTTATATATTTATAGCTTTGTTAATTAATATTAAGCGTATTATATGTTACCATTTATAACATTAAAAGTGTTTAAAAAATTAAAACATAAGTTTTCAAAAACATTATAGACTTCATTTACTTCTCGACTAAATTTGTATTATATACCAAAAACCGAACTATGAAGTAATTTGCATACAGAAATTATAACAATGACTTAATCTATGAAAAGTTTGTTACAATCTGAAATTATTATAGTATATTTATTATATAATTGATATGCTGGCTTGGTAGTGCACAAATCTAAATTGGAGAATGGAGCAATAAGGAAGTTAGCAACCGTTTGTTCTGCTCCTCTTAAAAAGTGATGTTTAGACATAAAATCTCAAGTTGGTAATAAGCTTAACTCATTATATTTAACGCGAATATTATAAGCTTACAGTAATGACACAAATAATGACTTTAAAATAAATTTAAAAAATAATATAAATAAATTATTGTGATAATAATTTACATAATTAGTAATTAATAATAGATGTTTTGTTCTTTCTGTAAGAAGTATCGTTAGGGTTTATTTTCGAATTACTTTGTTTTCCGTAACTAATTCAATAGTATTTGGTGCAATATTTGTCCAACCCGGCACACCGACTGATGCCTGTTTGGTTTTACACTGCTATCAAACGTCTGTCAGGCTTACTGTGATCCGATAGTGAGGGGCATCCGTTCGCCGTGAGTAACCACTCAACTCGGTTCCACAATCTGGTTGGTGTAATGCTGGGAGTTGGAAAGATGGGAGCGTTGAAGGTGAGATTTGGAGGGTAATGTAATATTACAGGGGATGCAGCGGTTGCAGAAAATATCAAGCAGAAGGTAATGGATATATAGATAGATAGATTAGCTTTATAGATAGATGATTGGATGAATGGAAGAAAGATGGTTGGTTGGGGGCATAGGTTGATGGATGGCTGGGTGGGTGGGAGGGTGGATGGATCTATGCATCGATGAATCAATGGATCGATGAGTGAGTGGCTGTGTAGATATCTAGGTTGGTAGGTAAGTATGTTGGTAGGTGCCCGCCTTCCTAGCGTGTTCGTAGCACGTTGGACAACGGGTGACAAGCCCCTGTGAGTGCGGTTCAATTCCGCGGACTGGCAGAAAAGCCACAGGTTCTCTAAATTTACGGTGTTCGTGGCACCAAACCGAAAGATTATTATGTGCATGGCATCAAGCTGAAGAGCTGAAAGCTCAAGGTGCTTCTGGAGCGAAAAAAGATAGGTGGGTGGGTTGGTTTAGGTAGGTAGGTGGGTAGGTGGGTAGGTAAGGTAGGTATGTTAGGTAGGTGGGTAGGTAAGTAGGTAAATAGGCGGACAGACGGACGGGTGGACCAGCGGACTGACACGTGGACGGACGGACAGATGACAAAGAGACAGATAAATGAATTGAATACGGACACAATGATGAACGGATGGAAACACTGATGGATGGATTCACGAATGGATGCATGGGCGGATCCATAAATCATTGTCTGGAGTAATGCATAGATAGGTGCATTAATACATTGATGCATGAAGAAAAGAAAAGAAGTGTTTGATTTGTAAAATTGGTTTGGGATGACATGATGGTGTTGTACACACTGGAAAAACAGTTTCAATATGAACAAATTTGCGTAAACTGTTATGTTTCTTCCTCTTTTGATTTTCTTCATCCCATTTCTATCTTTTGCTAGCAATGAACCGAAATATTCAAAACAGTAAATGTTTTTTACGTTATTTTCTTTTGAATCAACAAATATCTTTCGTACTTTTGTTTTCTATCTATTGTCATTATTTGGTTGGTTTTTGTCAAATTGAGATATAGATTTCATTTTTATCTTGCACTGTCATAATGAATTTCTACTTAATTCCTTTTTTTTTGCTTTGATGACAGTATAATCTGCATAGTTCATTTCAGATGTTTTCTTCCTCTAATTACAAAAGGATTGTACTGTTCTTTTCCGCTATCTCTTGTAACATTCCTCATGACATTTTAGCGTGTATGTATTACAGACAAGGCGCCAAAATGATATATTTTTTGTCTTCCTGTCTAACTATTATCTTACTTTTCAATATATAAATAAATGTGTAGGTGTGTGTGTGCGTGCGTGTTGTGTGTATGAGTGTTTGTGTGTGTGTGTGTGTAATTACCTCACATTTTAGTTATAACTGTTATCTGACATATTTTTCCTGATTTACCGTACGCTTGTATGTTGTGTGTGTGTGTGTTTGTGTGCATGTGCGTTTATGTATGTGCGTTTGTGTAAGTGCGTTTGTGTATGTGTGTTTGTGTAGTTTTGTATAGCTACCTCTCAATTTAGTTATAACTGTTATCTTAACTTTTGTGTTCATTAATTTACCGTACATGTATGTGTGTGTATGTGTGTATGTGTGTATTGCTTCCGTGTGTGTGCGTGTGTGTTTTGTTTTCCCTAAATATAAGGGAGCTGAAATTTTTGGCCTATATTCAATCATCAAATAGCTTGTCCTGAGCAGAACTATGACACCCTAATAGTCATTCGGAATTTCTCTCTCTCATATGCCAGATGCTCTGCCTCTGCAACTTTTATACTCAAATCATCAGTTACATCATGATTCCATCTTCTTCTTCCTCTTTTACTTCCTCAAAGACCTAAGCAAAACAGACCAAGTCATTATATTTCGACTACGCATCGGACACTACAGACACAACAAACACTTATATAGACTAGGAATAAATCAAACAGCTCTTTGTCAGTGTCAGCAAGCGGAACAGACACCGGAGCATATCCTGCAAGACTGTCCTCTCCTGGGTGAGCTGAGAAGTAATATGTGGCCATACTCAGTCGACCTAAAAACGAAACTTTGGGGTAACCTGACAGACCTGAAGCTGACTGCTCAGTTTGTAAAAAGTAAGTAAGTAAAGGAACCCTTTCATACCTCGTGGTATATAGGTCAATACAGTGTTAGGCCTGTATTTTTCATTGACCGTCGGCACACGATAGGTGATGTGGTCAGCATCACGCCGGCCGCCTTTACTTTCCCAGAGCATGTCTGGTACCCAGTTGAGGCTGGGTCGACCTGAGAGCCGTCGCGGTCGGGAAAAAATTCCACGCGCATTGCGGGAGCTGAACCCAGACCACCAGCCTTGCGAAGCGAGTTGCTCAGTTTGTGGTTCACAATAAATTAAGTGCATGACCAGAGATCGCTGAAGACGTTTTATTGTATACTTATAACTATACCTGTTGTTATACCTGTTGGTCGATAAGTTAAATGTTTTATTTTATTCTTATGTATACATGTCGGTTAGGTGGGGTTTTTTAATCTTTACTTTACTAAAACTGGCATCATACATGTATCTTTACTTAACGGTGTTGTTCCAGTTGTAATAGAAACTTGCACTCCTCCACGATTTTTGTTGCTCCTCCTTTTTCTACTTTGAGATTGGTTTCATATATATCTATCAATATACTCTTTGTAACCCATTTCACTCAAGGATTTTCATTGCTGCCGTTCTGCCGATTGTTTACCAATTGTTTCTCATGTCTGTCCACAATCTTTCAACTCTTTTTGCATAGTTTTTCTCCATGTTTGCTTTGGAGGTTCAGGCTTTCTTTTGTCATAGTCTGTCATCGGAAAGCTGTCATAGCAAATGTCCCTACTGGTATACGACATACATGATCAATCCACATATGTCTTTTAATGATTGTCTCCAATGATGCAGAGTTTATTCGTTTGAAATGCTCTTCATTTGTTATTGTATTTTCCAGAATATTTACAGAATTATTTTTAACCATTCATTTTGAAATGTCTCCAGCTTGTGTATGATTTTGTGTGTCATTTTCAGGCACTCGCTACGTATAAGGACAATACCAGAAAGCTGCTGATATATATTTCAAGATTTGTTTTAAGATTCAATCATTTGGCTTTCCAGATTTTGTTGATCGGTTTCGTATGCTCGTCTAAACCATGAGATGTGTTGCTTCTATGAAGCTGCATGTCAGTTTGGAGTTCCTCATGAGTTCCCCATAGCTTGATCTGTATTCATCGTTCTCAATACCATGTTTCATTCTGTAGTATAGAGCAGAATCAGGATGTGCTCTTGTTCGTTCAGTCTGACGCATTGTGTAATTTGCAGCCTGTTTGTTGAGCAGGAATGCAGGATGTGCTCTTGTTCTTGTTTCAGTCTGACAAGAACATTGTGTAATCTGTGCAGCCTGTATTATGTGTATGTTGTGGTTGATTCTGCAATGTCCTACAACAGAGACGCAGGTTGTTTTGTGATGTGTTTTGTTGAGTCTACTGATGGAATCATGCGGGTGTTTCCTGTTTGTTTGTTGGCCTCTGCAACTGTTTGTATTTTTGTTTGATATATGTCTTGATGTATTGTAGGGATAGTGTGTGTGTGTGGGTTGTATCAACTTTGTTCCCTCCTAGTCAACTTGTGTACTCTCGCGTATCCTGACATGCTAGGGTGAGATTGTTTCTGGTTTGTGGAACCAGACCCTTACATCTCCCAATTGTAATACATCACTGCTGCTACTCTACGCCTGTGTATTTTTTATATCATATTTTCTACTAAGATTTGTATTGAGTGGACAGCAGTAAAACCAAATTAATTATAGAATATTAAAAATGAGGTAAGAATTATTTACAATATACAGCCAACGGTAAAATATCGTCCCAAATAGAAAAAATATTTGTTTTGGAATGATCTTTGCTAGATAATGGCCGTTTGTTTGAAACGTTGAATGGTGTTGTTATTGTTTTCTATGAAATTGAATAACGTCGAGTGTTATATATTTACTTGATATTTTTACAAACACATCAACAGCGAGGTCTGTAACAATAATGGTTGCTATTTAACCTCGTTCATAATTATCCTCCTTGTCTATCTGATCCACATAACGATGACGGAACTACCGCCCTTTTTCTGTCTCTGTTGTCAATACGACGCTTGACGGATCGGCTAAATTGGTAAAGGAACTGGCTTTTCTGTCTGTTTTTCGCTTTTCGATATAACTGCCAGTATTTCCGTAATGTCTGATCGCAATTGGCCTGAGTTATAAATATATCTCGAAAACCTCACTTATGGATGCACTGGCCAATATTTTGACATTATTATTGGTTATATGTCTGACTACAGACTTCTCAGTAACACTCCCTCCGCCTTCAAACGGTCTCTGTGGCTGAGTGGTTAAGCCTTTTGCCTTGTGAGTCGAAGGTCGTGGGTTCGAATCCGGACCGCGCCGTTCTGTTCATGAGTGCAGTTTTTCCAGAGACCACTAAGATTGTTGCTGGAGCTACGGAGTTCGTGCTTTGTGCAATACTCTCGGCAGGTGGCTTGCCATTTCTGCGGAGAGGGATCGAGCCGTAGGGGGTAAAACCCGATGCAATGAAGTCAACCCTTCGGCTTTAAAACCCTTTTAAAGCCATATACAACTGGTTCAGCTTGGACTTTACCTTGACTGTGTAGCATTAACACCCTCCCTTCTCACAAACAACCCATATATAGTTCTCGACTTGTTCGACTTGGACTCTTCACCTTGACTTTGTAGCTGTAACTTTTGATAGCCACTCTAATTTTATAATTTTAACTCTTTCATTCTAGAAGGTTGCTGGCCCAGGAGAGAGTTTTATTAGTTTTCTGTCTGATATTCTGTCGTAGTGTACATTACGGTTTGTGATGGACATTGTTATTTGTGTAAGGAATGGCAATTTTCGGTTTTCTGTAAAGTGAAAATGTTTGTTTCTTGACACGGAGAGGAACGCAGGGCAGATGACAGCTTTTTTTGCGCTCTGTGAATAATCAATCTAACAAAGGAAGCGTTTCCATTATAGAAATGTCTCAAGACATGATCCCATCATATGTATACTAGAGTATGGACGCTAATCGTGTTGAGTGTCTGTCATACAAAGTAGATAGGTTGGAGTTTAGCAGAGTCTGACTCAACCCTATGGTCCGTGTGACTTAGAAGAGTTTGACTCAAACCTATGAAGCTTGTGGTTTATCAGAGCCTGGCTCAAAACTACGTGGCGTGTGGTTTAGCAGAGATTGACTCTACCTTACTTGTCTTATCAGAGATTGACTCAAACCCATATAGCTTGGCAGAGTCTGGCGCAGCAATAGTGACTTAGCAAAGCCGTCTGGTTCAAACATATGTGACTTAGCAGAACCTGGCTCAAACATATGTGACTTTGCAGAACTAACTTGAAACTATGTGGCTTGTTGCTTAGCAGAGCCTGGCTCAACGATAGTGACTTAGCAGATTCTACCTTAAGCAGATGTGTTGACTATTAGCTGTAAATTTTCCCAACTCCTTCGATCAAGCTTTAAAAACAGCCGCTATGTAACACTTGCATCTGCAACATTATATATTACTTGTGTTCCCTATTTTATTTCACACTTGTGAAAGCTGTTGTGGCTTTGACAATTCGTAACATCATTTTTTTTAGTATCTTCCGTGCAGTCAAAATTGCTACCCAAATAAGTGAACTGCTCTGTTATTTATTTTTATTATTCTGGATTGCAGTGTGATATTTTCTTTTTTGTTATATTAGTTTTCATTAAATTTCTCTTATCTGAAGTCTTAACTTTTGACTGCAGGGATGATACATTGTCTATTTTTCTTTGCATATCTATACAGCACACATAGGAAGGATTTTGTTTTGAGTTTCAACTTTCTCCTGGAATGCTTTATTTTTGCCAGATACAAAAGCACTATTTTGGATACATAAAAAACACGAAGGTCTGGAGAAGACCGTCATGAAAGAAGGCAAAGAGGAGAAGAGGAAGACCACGGAGAAGATAGATTCAGGATGTAATTGATGGTTTGAGCATGTCCGCTGCAGCGGCATGACATCTGGCCTATGAGAGAGAGAAGTTCCGGAGAACTGTTAAGGTGGCAAAGTTCTGCTCAGGACAAGCTATTTGATGATGATGATATGAGCATTGTTTCACCAGGTGCCTTCTTCGAACTGGACTTATTCCTGGCAAGTTCTCAAACTAGTATTCATGTTACGCGCCTCTGTCTCTCGTTTGCCTAACTTCTTGAACAATAGAGAGAGTTACGCAACAGTTTTTTTTCCAGTAAACCAGTTCTTCTTTCAAATTGTCATTATGATTTTGGCAGTTATTTATCCGTCACAAGTAATCAGACAATCTAAGAATGATGAGTGTGAGCATGCTGGATATCCCGGCATATTTCAACACTTCGTTCTTTACCACTCTGACATTTCAAGAGATTCTATCTAGTATACACCTCTGGAATAAAGAATTCACTCATACCTGTCTAAAGTGTTACGTGCAGTGTCCACAATTCGCTGGCAAAGAATAGGGGTTTAACATTCTCTTTACATAAAAACCTCAGTGTTAATGGTCAGTAAACCATTCCTCAACACTTTATGCGATAGACAGGTCCAACCTGTTAATGCAAAGACAATCATCTTGTCAAGCTTCCCGTCGAATGAAAAGTCGTCAGTGATGACATGAACGAAGATAAGTGAACTGACTTAGCTCCCTCAATAAGGCCTAAAACGCACTAAAACAAATAACAAAGTCCAGCTTCAAGTTCGGTGAACTAACGCAAACCAAGACACTGTAAATTTTCCAGGGGTCTCTGTGGCTGAGTGGTTAAGCCCTTTGCCTTGAGAGAAGAAGGTCGTGGTTTCGAATCCAGACCGCAGCCCTTCTGTTCACGAGTGCAGATTTTGTTGCCGGAGCTACGAAGTTCGTGCTTTGTGCAATAATCTCGGCAGGTGTCGTCCATTTCTGCGAGAGGGACCGAACCATATGGGGTAAAACCTGGTGCAATGAAGTCAATCCTTCGGCTTTTAAACCCTTTTTTTAAACTGTAAATTTTCCAAGTGGTGATTCTGAAAAAGGAAGCATCACTGCAGTGTGGCTAAGAGAGAATAAATTAAAGAGGAAATGTAATGTCGGCTTTAAAAGCACATGCTGCACAAGTATGTGTTAAAAATTAACTTGTATTCTCCAAGAGAAGTTATTTATTATTTGTCATGTTTGTTTGTTTACATGCCCCTACATGCTCTGATATAACCAAAACAAGATTCGTGCTTAGGTTGAAAAGGCGTGCGTCGGCTTAAATAGGTTTTAATCCTCTATTTAACAAGTAAACAAGATGAGTCAGGATTGAAAATGGTCAGTGCTTCAGATCGTCCTGTAATAGAAAACGTAGAATCTCTCTTCTCATTGCCAATTTTTTTTTTAAATCTGATATTCTTGTGGGTTGTCTTTGCAAAGAAACAAACAAACCTACTTTATTTCAATCTTACTTCTTCCTTACATGCATTATTCAGCTTACAAATCGCCAGATGATGATGATGACGATGATGATGATGATGATGATGATGATGATGATTATGATAAAGTCGACATAGGCAAGAGGAAGATACGTAAAAAACTTTTCCCGTATCACGAGTTATATTACGGAATTCAACGATTGATCAGTATAATTCTTTGATCAATGGGACACGAAAGTTGATAAACATGACACTGACTGCCTATGTTTCTCAGTGTATTTCTGGTAGCCAAGGAAGGTTGAATCCACCTGAGGGTCGTTAGCAGACTGAAAATTCCATTCCGAGAATCGAGTCCAGATCACCCTTCTAATAAAGTAAATGCATTAACAACTGTGTTGTCACATCTCTCATACAATAGACGAAGGAAAGTTTACATTAAATGTAATGGCGTTATTCTATTAGTCATAAATAAGATCATTGAAAGCCCCAGAGATGTGGTTTTACAGAAGAATGCTAAATCGTCCATGGGCAGCGAAGAAAACAAATGAGGACCTTTAATTCAGGCCTGCACACAACGAAATTTATCGAAGAATTAGTATCAGACAATCAAGGTTCTTCTGGCATATAATCTGAAGAGAAGGATAGAACATTTCTGACAACAGGTAAAATTCAGGGAAGGAAGATAGTGAAAACGTAGAGGAGAAGGTGTTGATGGTCGGATATTGTGTTCGCCAATCTTCGTTAATGCCTAATGAGAAAAGAGTTGGGAGAGACATGATTTTCAGATGGGTTCTTCTCAATTGCATTGATTTTGAGTTATTTATCCCCATAATCAAAATCTAAGAATTATGTGGCATCTATATATTGCTGGCATAGTTAACACTTCCTTACATGACATTCAAGAGACTATTGACCCCTCTATAACAAATCACTATATTGTCTAAATTACAGGCATGTCCCTTCTGCTGCAAAGAAAGGTTTAACAGTCCTTTACAAAAACGCTCAGTGTTAATGGCAGTACTTCCAAGCACATGCGATTAGAGCAAGGTCAACCTGACAAGACAATCATCTTGTCAAGCCCGTCGAAGAAAAGTCGTCAGTGATGCAAAAGAAGTAGTCTGCATTGCTCTCAATGGCTTAAGACTAAAACAAATACAAGTCCGGGCTCAAGTCTGGTAAAAAAATGAAGTAAATTTTGGGTCTCTTTTGGCTGAGTGGATTTGCCCTTCCATGAGATGAAAGCCAGTAGTTCGATGGCAGCCCTTCTGATAGTTTTGTTGCGGAGCTGGAGTTCTGCTTGTGTCCTTCTCGCCACGTTCGTGCCATTTCTGCGGAGATGCCTGAACCAATGGGGACGCTGATGGTATCCTGTTTACCCTAAACTGAAATTTCAAGTTGTGATTTGAAACTCTGCGTGTTAAGAGAAGACAAAAAGAGGAAATATTCGCTTAAGACCTTGCTGACGATGTGCTTAGAAGCACAGTGAACTACTCAAAAGTCTATTTATTATTTGTCATGTGTTTGTACCTGCCCTCATGCTCTGAAAATAACCAAAAAAAGTTGTATTAAAAGCGTCGTGGTTAAATAAAATCACTTTAAATGGAAATCAAATATCCAGATTGAAAATGGTCGTGCTTCGATGTCCTGGTACTGCCAGCTCTTTCTCATTGACATGAAATCTGTATTGGGAGTGCTTGCCAACTACTTATCACTACTTCGGCAACTCATCAAAGCGGAGGATTGGGAAATATAAAAAGTGACATTGCAAGAGAAGACTAAATATATAGTTTCCGTGTACGAGTTATATTACGGATTCGAACATGGATCAGCTACTTATCAAGGACACGAAGAGATTAACATCTTCACTCCCTGTGTTCCGGTCAAGAAGTTGAACATCAGGTGTAGCAGACAAGATAACCACAACTGAAGATACAAGTCAATCACCCTTCAAATAAGTAGGGCATTAACAACTGCGGTCAGACTACTAAAAAGGGAAAGTTACATTAAAGTAATGGCAATCTATCGTCATAAATAAATCAAAGCCCAGTATGTGAACTTTCAGAAAAAGCAACCATGGGCAGCAGAAGAAAAAAATGAGGACCTTGTAAACCTGCAATGAGAAACTTTTCATAGATCCAGAAAATCAAGGTTTGGACTAATTAGGTATGACAGACAATGGTAAAATTCAGGAAGGGCGTGAGTCTGTGGAGGAGAATGTTGATGGTCGGAATGTGGTTGAAAACTACAAAAGAAGGAGAAAGAGTTGTGAAACTAGTGTCACGCAACATTGGCATGACCTGTTGATGAACATTCATAAATTCCCAAAATTACTTGATATATAGAAAGATAACAACGTTCCGAACAAATGTAACATGTGCAATTTCTCAATTCAAAATTAAAACAAGAATATTGAAACCTATAAATCAAATGTAGAAAGAGAACAGAGCATATGTTGCTATCTAAATAAACAATTAACAAATGACACAGCAAACATACAAACGGATGCTGGTCATATCAAGAAGATACATTCTTACAAATATTTGCAACACCAGACTTAAAACAACAAAATATATTGCTTTAAAAAAACCAGATGTCTGAATTTAGACCAGGGGCAAGCATTGTTCGTTTTAGATGTATTTCCACTAACAAAAGGTGTCAATGCTGTCAAAGTAATAATTTCCTGTGTATTCTTTTCTTTAATGCTTTCTTCTGGAGGTTTTTTCCTGTTATTAATGGTTTTTTTCATTGCTTTTCTTCACTTCCATCTGTCTATTATTTTAAATATATATATTCTTCTCCAACTTCATTTTCTGCACAGCTTTACCTTTCTTCTCATTTTGACGAATCTTTGTTTCGCTTGAAGGAACGTGGGTTCAAACGTTGTAAACGGTTGGAGTTTCCAGAGCAGAATGAGCAGACGATAAATATATATCAAATGGCTGAGGCAATCAGCTCCAAATGATTAGGGCTAGAAGGCTGCGGTAAAACGGAACAACGAGTGATACATTAGTAACAAATGATTACAGTGTTGCAGACACACAAAAACAAGGAAAAAATCATGTAAATAAAGTGTAACAAACAAATAAATAAAACAACGTCTAGAATGAGTAGTTTATTTAACAATAAAGCCATGGAACAATCAACTTTCATCTCTCTCTTTCTCTCTCTCTCTCTCTCTCTTTTATTAATGTGTATTCCAAGTGGAAACTAGGGTTGCAATGTATCAGTAACATTAATACTAGTTTTTTAGATTTTTCGTTGGTAAAGGAATTCAGGCGTAGTAAATGCGGTTACTATGGCGTCTCTGACTTGCTTTTGCGTAAAGACTTACTTTCCTTATCACAAATGCGCCTCGTCACTCAGGTACGCCTTACACAAGCATTAGCGGTATGTGTAGTTTAGATTCCCAAGTAAAGGATCAGGGTCTCCTGTAGTCCAACTGTGTGCACACCGAGATTTTTCAGTCAATCTGGCCTTGAGCCCCGGAATTTCCACAGCATGTAGCCATTAGTGCAGAGTGTAATCAGCTTGACTTTCTGCAACATTAAACAAGTTTTTAAATTTTCAGTGTACTTAGTAAAATACAGAGCTGAAATTGTTCACAAAACTATGTCAATTTTTCGTTACAGCTTCTGTAACTAAACCATGTTTATAGATTTCAATTATTAAGCCCACATCACCTCTCCTTCCCCCAATATCCCCTTCCCCGCCGGGAGCAATAATGTTCAATATTTAACAAAAGTATACAGATTGATCTCGAAAAATCTCTGAGGACCACAGACATGTGGTTTTATAGAAGAATGATGAGAATCCCACGGACTGCTAAAATGACCAATATTGAGGTGCTGAACGAGATCAAGACACAGAGAAAGCTTGTCATCAATATAAGAAAGAGTCATAATTTTTCGGGCATGTGATGAGGAGGGAGGTTTAGAACACATTGTAACAACCGGTAAAATCGAAGGTAGACGAGACATGGGAAGACAGAGACATAAAATTCTGGATAGTCTGACTTCATGGCCCGGTAGAGCGTCAACATCTGAGTTGATAGCAAGCACCAACGACAAAGATTTGTGGAGATCCATGATCGCCTACGCCAGCCGGCAAGGCACCTGATGATGATACAGATTGAATTATAGACAGTTTACCGTAATACATAGAGCGTTTGCTTATCGAATCGGACATAAAAGGGTTGGGGGTTCAATCCCAGAAACCACGTTTCCCATGGAAGGAAAGAAATTGATCTCCTACTCCTGCACTGTCGAGACTAGGAAGTCAAGGACAAGCGCTGCATACCTTAGGCATGAAAGGTTACTTAACAATTTTGTTAAATTCTACTGGGTATATTGAAAAGATGTTATACAGATGGCATATTGAAAAGTTGTTATTATACAGATGGCATATTGAAAGTTTTTATATATGATGGATATTGAAAACTTTTTATTATACAGATGACATATTGAAAAGTTTTTATTATACAGATGGCATATTGAAAAGTCTTTATTATACAGATGGCATATTGAAAAGTTTTTATTATACAGATGGCATATTGAAAAGTTTTTATTATACAGATGGCATATTGAAAAGTTTTTATTATACAGATGGCATATTGAAAAGTTTGTATAACCAAAAACATTAATTGATATTAATATATGGAAAATGTATTGAATTATACTGCAACATTGTGTCAAATTGGTGAATGATGCCTATCAGAATGCATAGTTTTAGCAAATATTTAGAGGGAAACAAAGGACCAATTATGTCTCCATAGCGTTATGGTGCTAGTTTCATGACTTATCCGTGACAATTGAAAACAGTAAGGAGGGAAACATCAGAAAGGGACAAGCAAACGTCTCACGGCGTGTACTGTCAGGCCAAAGGACAGAGTTTGTTGAAGAGCCATTACAGTCAACCTTCAATGTGAAGACAACACATTATTAATTTGCTGTTTTGTTAGCTCACTATAAATTCAAACTTAGTCATGGCGCCTCTGACTTATGTTTGCGTGAAGTCCTGCTTTCCTTATCACCAGTGTCCCTCACCACTCAGGCAAGTCTTACTCTGACTGCTGAGGTACTTGCAATTTAGGTCTCCAAATAAGATATCGGGGACTCATATAGTTTAACCACGTTCGTTGTGATCAATATGGCCACAAAAGTAATTTCCACGCACGTACGTGGTTATATAAAGCAAAGTTGTATCAACTTTCCATCGACAACCCCATTGATTGATTGATTAACTTTCGTATTTTTTATTATGCAAAATGTAATACTTTAAAACCTCAATTCATGTCATTCTTCTCTTAACTCCCCTTCAAGCATAAGGCATCAACAAATTTCCCCCAACCATATCTGCACTCAGCAAGATAGCTTAGTTCATTCCAGGTTTTTCCCCACCTCTTCTCTTTCTCTGTCTACAGTTCGTCTCCATGTCGCTCTAGGTCACACTACACCTCTTGCCTCCCGGATTCAATTTCAAATCCCCATGTGTGTGTCTTGTATTCTGCATTCTTAATGTATATCTCAACCACTTCCGTCTCCTACGTTTTATTTCCTCGTTGATTTTCTTGGTGTGCAGTGTGATCTCAGTATTTGCTATTCTCTGGCTTTGTTTAAATCATTGTAAATGTAAATATTGATTACAGTCCGGCAAGGAAATGTGACAAATTATAGACAAAAGTAGAGTTTAATTAATACAAATTGATTGTGTATGTGTAAATGTCACTTAATATGTACTTTTACACTAAATATTGTATCATTTTATCTCATTTAATCGTCATCATCATCATGATTGGCCTTTTTGTCTCAGGAGACAATAGATTTTACGTCATGTAGTATGTTCTGCGCTGAATCACAACGTTTCTTGTGGCTGTAATTGCATATTCTGGAGTGGCAATCCTTGTCACAGCTGCTGCAGGTAAAACTGGAGACTGGAGCTGATACATATGATGTTCTCTCTGCCCTCTGCGCTATCTTTTGCCTTCAAATGTGATGGTGTTTTTCTTCTTTTCTTTTTCGCCGCCCCTCACTGTCGCTCACTGTTTCGCCTCAGCTGATGTCATGCTCAAATCGTCAGTTACATCCTAAATACATCTTCTTTGTGATATTTCTGTTTTCATTGACGAGATGCTTCCTTCCATAATGGTCTTCTCCGCCCGTCTGCCCAGCGTGTTCGTAGCGCGTTGACTACGGGTGACTATCCCTCTGTGTGTGCGGGTTCAATTCCGCGGGATGGCAGAAAAAGCCACAGATTCCCCAGATTTACGGTGTTCGTGGCACCGAACCGAAGGGTTACGATGTCCATGGCCTCGAGCCGAAGAGCTGAAAAGCTCAAGTGCTTCTGGATCGGAAAAAAAATGGTCTTCTCTAAACTGTCGTGTCTTTTTGTGTCTAAAATACTTCACGTTTTCCATTCTTGTTTGTAGCATCAGCAAGGTTTCTTTGACTTTGAGTTTCTTCTTGATATATCTATTTGTTCTTTTCTCTGTCCATGGTATATGGAGGACTGTCGTGTAACATTTGTTTACAAAATCACATATACGCTTGTACACTGCATTGTTAAATATTCATGTTTCACACTTAAGATGCCACTTTGAATATGCATGTTCTTAGTATTCTGATCTTTGTGTTCCTATCAGTTCCATTTCATACTGTTTTTAGTTGATGAAGTTTTCTGTATGATTGTGTTTCTTCTTCTTTTACTTTCTGTTTGTTCTTCTTTTAATGTTGAGGATTTCTGGAGCGAAATGGTTACATCGATTGCCTTGCGTTTTGTAAGTTGTGGGTTCGAGTCTGGACAATGTCGTTCAGTTCAAATGTGCATTTTTTAAAGATCCCTAGGATTGTTTATGAAGATACGGAGTTTTGCTTTGTGGAACTCTCGGCATTTCTCCCGTGAGGGACGGAGTCATATATGTAAACCCGGGGCAATAAAGTAAATCCTTCTCCCTTAGTCCCTTATTTTTCCTCATCTCATTTCCATATCTTGGTGTTGTTAACCAACAAAAACTTTTTGCCATTTGGTTATAATTTTTTTAACAAGCGAAAGCAAGTGACAGAGATACAAGTCATGTCAAACAAAGAGAAATGAATGTAATGAAGATATTAAAACGTAAACTTAATGAGAGAAAGCCACAAAAAGGATTGGCAGCGTTGTTATGCTGGTAACTGTTGGAATAGATAGAGCTTAGTGGAAGAGTCGATAAAAACAAGATGGGATTTCGAAACTGTGTTCTTCTCGCAATCAAACCAGACGGGCTAAGATCTTTCCAAATGGCAGTGTCTCGTGATCAAGTCTATGTGAAACATTTACCCTTTCTCTCTCCCTCTCTCTCTATCTATCTATCTATCTATTTATCTCTCTCTCTCTCTCTTTCCCTTGATCAAATTTCTGAACAAGACTCCTCCTCTGTCTCTCAGACTCATTTCTGGGAATAAGATTCCATGTCAGTCTCTCGAGATTCCTTCGCTGAATAAGATTCCCCTTTTTTTTACTTTTGAATCTTTCACTGAATAAGGTTTACCGTCATTCTCTTTGGATTACTCTGCTGTGTAAAGATTCCCCATATTTTTCTCGTTCTTAGATCTTGGAATAATATTCCCTCCCTTTCTCTCAGTTTTGGGTCTCTAAAATAGATATCCTCACTTTCTCTGGGATTCAAGTCTGAATAAAATCATTGTTCTCTTTTCTGATTGAAGAAATAGTTGCTATCTTGTCTCTCAGACTGCATTTTACTGAAATTGCTCAAACTTGGTAACCGTGCAACTAATTCAGTTATTTACTTTCCATGTACAATTGCGACAAATGTGAAGGAGCGTAGAGCACTTGTCTTTCAATTCCTACACAAAAGGGTTATATGTTCATTTCCCGCAATTCTGCGTCCATCAAAATAGAAAATGAATTGACCATCATACTACCTCAGAATAGAGAGCCGCTGTAGCGTAGTTGTTAGTGAGCTCGCTTCTCAAGGCTGGTGGTCTTGGTTCAGCTCCCGCAATGCGCGTGGAACTTTTCCCGACCGCGACGGCTTCAGGTCGACCCAGCCTCAACTGGGTACCAGACATGCTCTGGAAAAGTAAAGGTGGCCGGCGTGATGCTGACCACATCACACATCGTGTGCCGACGGTCAATGAAAATACAGGCCTAACACTGTATTGACCTATATACCACGAGGTATGAAAGGGTTCCTTACTACCTGAGAATAGAAATGTGAGCGACATGCGTTTCATACCCTACAATCTGCAGACATTACGGGACATTTTTGGGATGAAATATTTTTAATTATCTTCTAATAATTGATTTATCTCAAAGTGGCTCATACTTTGTCTTCTCTTGACATAACTAAACACAAATAGACTGGTTGAAGGCTCATGTAGCTATAAGTAGATCTTTAATTCAACATACTCGTTTTACAAAATGACGATTAAGTTTCTAGCTGGTGTATACTTGGTGTCTCTATGGCGTAGAGGTAAGGTGTTCTCTTCTCATTTCAGAGGTAGTCGGTTCGTTATCCGCGTGAAGCTATCTGGATATTTCTCCCCAGATCCTTTATCTCAGTGTTGACGAGATCGAGCTTCTAGTCCTATCGGAAACGTACGATAAACAATAAATCCTATGTTTAATGTGACCACGTAAAATACATGAGTGCCTAGAGGAGATAATTTTGGAGGGAATGGTGAATAGTAGGAAGACTTAAAATATTATGGGTGCAGGATGTTATTGACGATCTGAGAATGACTGCTGCTGACGCCGGTCAACTTGCAAAGAACAGAGAGTTTTTCAGGACTTCTGTCATGAGAGTTAAATTTCGGAAGGAACAAGCTACTTGATGATGATGATGAAAAGAACTCTTGCCAGTTGAAAATCGATAAAAATAGGCTGCAATGCCACTGTCCGGTCAAAATTCGTTACAAATAGTAAAAATAAAATTCTTACAATAACGTCGCTAACTTCAAATTATATTGGGTACCCTGAGAAAATGTAACACTTACAGCGAATGAAAAACGACAAATTTCAACAAAAGAGATAAAAGGAGAAAACTCGGTAGGAACAACACCAGTGCTAGTGAATGTTAAGAAACAACAAACAAATAGTTCGACCACATAATGTGATTACTGCTCAACAGTACACCACAACGAGCACTACTATTCAGATACAACATCGGTTTCAATGACAAGGGGTGCCCACGTAAGCGATGGACATTAGATATATCAGAGACGACATGAAACACCATTTAAGAGGTGCACTCGAGAACAAGTGCTATAACTCTTCCATTGTCATTGTTTTTGTAATTTGTAAAACTACAGTAGTTTGTGATTACGTGTTTTGCCAATCAAATAGTTTTACTGCAGTCTCATATATATATTGTGAATATAACTCTTCGCGTACCGTGAACGTTGAAAGGCATAAACGAAATAGACGGGTAGATAAACCTAGCCGGCGTCTCAGAGCTTGTGCACTGCCGCTGAGATCTTCAGGTGAATGAAAGAAATCGAGCACACATGGTTATTCAACAAAGGCAATGATGATGGTAAATGGAAATCGACACATGGTTATTCAAATGGCAATAATGATGGTCATCAATCAATCAATAAAAAAATTCAGATAAAAGTTGTTGCTGATTTGTTAGAACATAAAGTAAATATATTATAACTTTAACACTTCAATGACAAAATTGATTTGAAGGATTAGATAAACCCTCTAAATAGAAATCTTTGTTATTTTTCTAAAGTATCAATATTTGTGTTACCTTGATGTTTGTGTCATGTTTCAACTTGGCATGAATTCATATGAAATTGTTTGTATAGCTACTACATTTCTTTGTTTTTGGTGTCACACTGCTACCGGTTTGTTGTCCAGTGATGTGGTTTTCTGTTTTTAATCTTACACTGTTCTAGTGGCTTGGGTGATAGTTACCTTTGCTTTTCGACAGGATTCTGCTATGCCATCTAACCATCTTTTTCGTGGTCTTCCTCTCGTCTTCTTTACTGATGTTCTGTTGTAGAAGACGGCATACTGTGGAGTTTGGATGCATTCTTTTTAAAAGTGGTCAAACAACTTCATTCTTTGTCTCTCAATTTAATTCAAAAATCGATTATTTTATTTAACTCAAGCAGGTTATATCCCAACTTTATTTCGTATGCTGATGTTGGTGATTGTCTTTTCTGGTGTTGTTGGTAATTTTTCCTACGCATCGCATTTCACACGTAGCTATTTTCTGCTACTATGCTTTGCTCATTGTCCATGTTTGGCTCTGATAACACAAAGTAGGCATGAAAATGTTGTTTCTCATATGTTGTTTAGCTATCAGTGAGATGTTTGGGTGCCTTAACAATGGAGCTATCTGATAGGTTACAGTGTGTGCTTTTTGCACTCTAGCCTCTATCTCTCTGCCTAGTTTTCCACCTTTTGTGAATATGCTTTCTAAGAATTTGAATTCTTGCACTTGGTTGATTGTATTGTCATCGACATTATTTCGATTTTAGTGTTATTGATTTTCATGTTATACAATTGTGATGCAAGGTATCAATATGTCGTTATAGATCTTATTCTTTTTTGATGTATCAGGCACTGTTCATCTGCAAAAATGCAGTTCATTTATTTCATAATTATCTGAATTTGACTCTTGAGTTATTTTATCCATATATGCAATAAAGAGTAATGGTGAGAGGACACAACCTTGTCTAACACCTGATGTAATGGAGAATCAGTCGGTCATTCCTTATGTTGTCCTTACTGTGCTCTGGCGATCTTGATATAAGGCCATGATATTACCTAATAGTTGTCCCTGGGCGCCATATTCTTCAATGATTTTCCATAATTTGCACCTGTTTTCTCTATCAAATGCCTTCTCTTGGTCTATAAATATAAGATTCTTACTTTGATTGTTTGTTCGCAGATCTGTCTTATAGTCTGTCCATTAATTCGTGAGCACGTTTGAAATTGATTTTCTCGAAAACTACCTGTTGGATCTCAGTGATTTTTGCATGCAGCCTTAGAATATCCATGACGCTAAAATAAAGCTAACCAGTAGTCCATAGATGCTACGGATTTTGCACATCGGCGAATTCCTTTGATCTTTTATGACAATTGCAAATACGGGGGCTCAAATTTTAGATTTTACAGTATCCTAGAATTTGTCCATGTCAATTCTATTCATAGGTGTATCTCCATATTAACTTGATAGGTCAAGTAATTAAGTGTGTTGCCTTTATGTGCAATCGTGAACTTGGATACAATATGCAACAGTTAGTCCTCCCTTCGGTCACCATTAGACCCCAGGGTGTCTTAACTTCACCACAAATTGTATGATGGTAGACGCATTTGGATATGGAAATGTATACGTTGCTATTTCTCAGTCTGTAATCAAAATATGATTTGTATCATCCCGAATCTGACGATTCCATGAGGTTGATAATTGTTACTGGCTGGACAAATTGTAATCCATCTCGGTGCCAGTACTCGTCTTCCTCTCGGAGCACATGTTCAACACACTTCTTCCAGAACTGCATGTCTATCATTGAGAAGGACTCACGTGTCAGAACTTCAACATCACACATTTTAAACGTCCTGTTCTGTTCGGCAACTTGCCCTTTACTTTAGCCCAGACAAGCTCTATCGGATTGAGGTGAGCATGATATGGAGGTAGTCGCAAAGACGTGTGGCCGTATTCCGCAATGATTTTGTCAATATGAAACACCTTTGTCTTATTTGTCATCCTCACCAGGTGCAACAACTCGGGTTTCAAATATGTATCATCGAAGCTGACATTTTCCTTAGCAAGCCAAGTCCTAATTTGATCTTTTGTATTTGATGCAGTTGGTACTTTGTCTTCCGCTGATACTGCGTTGTGATAGGATGCATTATCCATTACCAAGCATCATGGTCTGTTTAGAATTGGAAGTAGATCTTTCTCCATCCAGTGCCTGAAAATATGTCCATTCATTTCTGTGTGGTAGTCCCTACCGTCGGTACTTTTGATTGGAAAATAAGTCCAGCGTCATGGACAAGACCTTCTTCACTACTTCCTGCATGTGTTAGTATAATACGCTGGCCTTTGCTGCTTGGTATTTTTCTTTTCTGTTCACCGTCTACTGATTGCCATTCTTTAGCATTGGTGTGGTGAGCATTGACCCAGGATTCGTCCAAATATACAATATCATAGCCTTGCCTCCGCCGCTCACGGATCTGCTTCGGGTATTTACTTCGGGCAGCAATTAAATGTGGCTTTTCACAAATAATATTCCTGCCGCCTATAGTTTTTCTGAAGGTGAAGCCGGCGGCTCTTACAATTTTCCATAGAGTACTTTTAGAAATGTCTATGCTGCAATCTGATTGCAGTTTTAATTTCAGTTTCCTGAGAGTAACAAGTTGATTTGTCGCAAACATTTTCAAGAGCTCCGTCTTATGACATCTATGTCAAAGTCGTCAATTGTTCTTTTCCTTCCTTGCTTGACATTAGTGCACTTTGTGTCCTGTTTAATCCATCGGGAAAAGGATTCTCTATTCAGACCAAGCGCCAGTTGCGTTCGTTTCTCAGGGTTATGAATATCGCAATATAGATGACCTCTCTTAGATTCCCTACGGAAGTGTTGGTATAGTAAAACTGTAACCTTCTGCATTGTTATAAATGTGCACTTCAGACTCATTATGAATGTGATATCAATGTCAGTTTTGATAAGCCAACAAATATGATACAATAGCTTCATAGAAATAGCGAGATACGCCTATAACTATAAAACGGTATCCCAATTATAACGTCATATGCTTTCCGCTTTAAAAGTCGACTGGGTTAGGTGCACGGGAATTCGCGAAACTCACGATATTTCAATGTTACCATAATGTATTTTTAGAACAACACGTCTGTGTACCGTAAATCTGTTACTATTGTGTACAATCCGGTGAGGTTGATTTTAATATAACCTGAAGAAGAAATATTTCAAACTACATCAAATTTTCTTGGAAAAAATATTTCTCTAGCGTCATGGATATTCTAAGGCTGCTTGCAAAAATCACTGAGATCCAATAGGTAGTTTTCGAGAAAATCAATTTCAAACGTGCTCACGAATTAATGGACAGACTATAGTATAAATATTGCTTCTATGCAGCTGTTACCCTTCCTAAATCTAAACTGGCTATTGCATAACTGGGCCTCGAATATCTGTCTTAGGGTAAATGTTATATCCGCGCTGCTCTTATCCTTCCTAAACCCAAATTAGCTATTGCATAACTGAGGCTCATCTTCTTCATATGCTCCATATCGACCACTTTCTAACCACCCGTGATTTGTATGTGATTCGAGTCTTAGAGCTATTGTACGTTGTGCCAGTTATGCGTCTACAAGTAGGCCAGCACATCCGATTTCTGCAACTTTTTTTATTTACTAGGTAGCTTCCCTAGACCCCTAACTCAGTCGCCTCTTGTGACATGTTTTTGTAGGTCACAGTGTTACTATTCTTTGCTGCCCTTGCGAGTCCTGGCAACACGCGATCGACGCACAACGATTACACCACTACCATAGCTATCATTCAGATGTGCACAAATATATAAAAACATTACATAGTACAGAGTTAGGGGATCGAATACTATTGATATCGATTACACAACAAAGAGATGAATTGGGTCAAATACATATGAAGATGCAAAAGTAAAATAAAAATCTGAAAACCACTGCAATAGACAATCAACACTGCCAGATTGAAAGCATGGACAATGACCAGTGCCGGATTAGGCTAGCGCGGGGCCCGTAGCAAATTTTAGCGCGGGGCCCTAGGTTTTGTATGATAATAAAATAAAACACAACTTTTACAAACAAACTTGTCTCGATTTAATGTGAGCAAATTTAGAGATAGCACTAGACAAATCAATTTCTCTAAGTAAATTACATTCAATGTTCATTAAGGTGAGGTTATTTAGACGATCTTGTCCCATCATGTTTCTTAACTCACTTTTTATACACTTTAATGTTGAAAAAGAACGTTCTCCGCTGCAGTTAGTAATCATTAAAGACAAATAAATTCGAAAGACTATTTCTACATTTGGGAAACACGACTCTAATGAATTTTCCATTATAAGTTTATAAAATTGCAGTTCAAGAGCCTCATGCTTTTCATTGCTAATAGCAGCAGCTACATTAATTTTAATAAGTTCAGTGAACTGCATAAGTTCGTCGCCTAGGCTTTCTTCCAAATCCTCTTGGTAAGAGCTGACAATATTTGAAGTTCTTTTCAAGATCTCTTCTGCTGTAATAGATTTTAACAGCCGGAGTATTCCAAATACACCAGTCACTCTATGGTATAGCCTAAATCAATAACTTTGCAAACAAAACAGAACAGTTGTCCTTTAGTTTCTGTATAACAAAACCAATCTCTCACGTGAGTTTTGTTTGTTGGTGTATGCGTGTATGTGAAAAACGATTTTCGACAAAATCGTGGATTGTTTTCTTTATCGTATGTTTTTTGTTTTTTGTGTTTAAGACATGAAATCACTGTTCATATGTTGCACTTCGCTACTTTCTTTCACAATCCAATAATCTCGATTGAAGTTGTTTTACCATTCACCAATATCATTGGAGTAAATTTTACTTTCGTTGTGTTTTTGGCTTATAGATGATGTTGCTACATTAGAAGTATGTGCTGTGCTTTCTGCCTCTCTTTGGCTTGAAGATGATATGGCTAAATTGGGAGGACTTGCTGTACATTCGATTTCAGTTTGTCTTGTGGAAAATGTGGCTAAATCGTGAAGAGTTGATGATCTTAATGGTAATATTGGTAATGATGATTCTTCTATAGCACTGCCTTCATCTACTATACCGTGAGACACGTCTTCTGTATTTTCTGCTTCGATTTCGTTGGATTCAGCACCATCACACACGACATTTAAAAATTCAGACAGCTTGCGTGTTTTTGATATAACATCTGGTAATTTTTTCCATTTTCATTTGTCACATAGGCGCGGGGCCCCTAGAAGCGCGGGGCCCGTAGCATTTGCTACTTCTGCTACTAGGCTAATCCGGCTCTGACAATGACCCAGATTCGAAAATTAAGTGATTCAAGGAATAATTTGCAGAAATTTAGGTCGGCAGTCATGGCACCGACAAGAACCTGACAGGGTTTAATCAACAATGAACTTATAAAGATCAGAGCTGAAACAGATGTGGCCATGCGTACAATTTTCCGGATGTTCCAGTAATGTCCTTCGATGTTCCACTTTTCTTTCTACCAAAATTCTATAGGCAACGGTATAAGAGAAGTGGTGGATATACAATTCTTTAGATTAGATAACATCTCTCTAGTTTGTTACAGTTTGTTAGAGTTTGCTGCATTGTTGTGTTCGTCTGTGTGTTGCCAGGGCTAGCGAGAGGAGCAAAGAATAGTAACACTGTGACCTACAAAACATGTCGTAAGAGACCATTGAGGTAGGGACCTAGGAAGCTACCTAGTAAATAAAAGCATCGCAGAAATTGAATGTACTGGTCTACTTGTAGGCGCATAACTGGTACAACGTACATCCGCTCTTAGGCTCAGATCACATACAAATCATAAAAAGAGTGGTTAAAAAGTGGTCAATGTGGAGCTTTCGAAGAAAAAAAGAAGAAGAAGTTGCATTGTTGTGGCCATCAGTGGTGTAACAATACAGCATTTTATGTATCTTTATTCACGCAAAACTGAATATTTAAATTAGCTTTGATATTTGTTGTTGCTGTTGTTGTTTGTTTGTTTTTCGAATTTCCTAATTTCGATCAAATTTTATAGATATTATCCAACAGAACACAAATTTGTACTGACAGATAAGATTTTGCAAATAGACAAAGTTCATTTTAATGTACAACATTTGGAGGTTTATTGTAGCATGGTTTCAGATTTGTTTGGTCATAGCGACTGTTGGAGCTGACTAATGTCAACCTTTAATACTGATTACCCCACGTGTTACTGATTGATTGATTGATTGATTGATTGATTGATTGATTGATTGATTGATTGATTGATTGATTGATTGATTGATTGATTGATTGATTGATTGATTGATTGATTGATTGATTGATTGATTGGCAGAACTACAGACATATAGAAGTCTATTAGTCACAGTTCAAACAAAACTGCAAACTTGTAGAAGTTTACTAGGAGTTCTCTATAGCGGAGTAGGTAAAACGTTTGTCTGGTGGTCTGAAGGTTGTACGTTCGAATCCGAAACATCCTAAATTGTTCCAGCCATCCGTTGAATTTCTGTAGTTCGCGCTTTGTGTAACACTCTAGAAAGGTAACGTGCCATTTCTGTCGAGAGAGACGGAACCATATGCAGAAACTCGTTGAAATGAAGACAATCTTTCGTCTGTAGACTTTAGACCACTGTTTCCACGCCCCACAGGGGAAACTAGATTGTTTAAGTTGGAGTTGTGGACAGGAAGGGGGCTATTCGTCAAATTGAAAAAAATTATTTTGCGGTGGGGTAAATGTGTCATATACATTTAAATATGCATTTTTTAGTTTATGTTTACTCCACTTCACATTAAATTAATTTTAACACTGACTTTAACACATACTTGAACAATTCAATTTTTTAATAATAAAAATTATGAATATGTTACATAAAATACGAATTTTAGAAAGGCTTAGGTGGGGCAGGGCACAAAAAAAGGTTGGGAAACACTGCTTTATGCAGTTTAGAAGTTCACTAGTCGCAGTTCAAACAGTGCTCTAAACATATAGCTAACATCATATAATCTATGTATTGAAGTATATACAAACATCTAATTTAATTGTATATCTAGAAGAAAACACTCTAAAGTTCCTCTGAAATGCATCGATGTAGACACCACGAGCTGGGAATCCCTTGCGCAAGATCTCCAAATGTAGCGCTGTAACAACACAAGAGGAACCCGGATAGCTAAGAATTATCGTGCCGTTGAGGCACAGAGAAAACGAGCTGCTCGAAAAAGACAGAACGCACAACACGCACATGTCTAACCTTGATCATGTATGCCTAATAAGTGGTAAGGGATTGTGTTCTAGGATTGGACTCTACAGTCACCTCCGCACACACCAGAGAGATGCAGCATCACATGTCTGAGACTGTTGTCATCATCGCTTGCGATGGACGGTTACTAGAAGAAATGCAAGCCCGTCTGCCCAGCGTGTTCGTAGCGCGTTGGACTACGGGTGACTATCCTCTGTGTGTGCGGGTTCAATTCTGCGGGATGGCAGAAAAAGCCACAGATTCCCCAGATTTACGGTGTTCGTGGCACCGAAACGAAGGGTTACGATGTCCATGGCACCGAGCCGAAGAGCTGAAAAGATTAAGTGCTTCTGGATCGGAAAGAAAAAAAAAGAAGAAATGCAAAAAAGACACGGAGAAAGGTAAGCAAACTTCACAAGACAATTATTTCTAACGATGTTATTGACCTCCTATGCTCCAACTAAAAGCTAACGGCGAAAAAGCGGTTGAGATAAAGTCGTTACAGATTATCAGCATTCGTTTCACCTCAGCAAGTCCACTAGTACATGGTCTCTTTTAGCAGAATAAGAAAAGGTCATGAAGGATTTATGGATACATAGATGTGTGAACGGGTGAATAAATTTGTATATGCTTTTAAAGGGGATTGGTAGGAATTTATGCATGAGTGATTTTGTTTACGTGTATGTTTCAGCCGAAATTGACATGTTGCTACGCTTTAATTGGAACCACTTCCTGTTTATTTAAAGTTGCATGTTTTTCATGCATTGCGTGTGTTTTCTAATTCTTTCGGGTTTTATTTTTAGTTTTTTGTCTAGACATTTGTATCATAATACGCAGTGGCAGCTCGTGATAATTTTTGTTGGTGGGGCCAGACAGACATTTTCGGAAAAATCATGGTTTCGGTTAGGTTATATTTTAATGTATAAAATAATAAATACACGTTACACCTTATTTTTGTGGGCACGACCCCACTAGCCCTTAATGACGAGTCGCCACTGATAATACGTTTTGCGAAGCTTAAGTTTTCGTTTCTGGGTCGAATCTTTGTGGATAAGTGGTTAAGCCATTTGCCTTGCGCTTCTAGAGTTGTGGGTTCATATCCAGGTTGTCCAGATCCTAATAGGATTGCTCTCGTTTTCGTCGTATCAAAGTTCAAAACGAACTCATGCATACACAATAAGTATGCAAGCCAAAGCACAGGCCACTGGAGAATCGTATTATTTATCTTCCACTGCGGTATCATCTCTGTGCAAGATGTCGGAGTTTTTAATGATTTTTTTCTTTTAGTAGGAATTCAAAATCGTGTTCTTCAGTGCGTTGAAACTTTTTGACAAGAATCTTCCCTGACAGTGTATGATGAAAAGGTCACAGTCTACACCAGTGCTGTCCAACCTGTTTTTTCTATACTGGGGCTCATCTGACTGGTTGTTATGTATGCGCATAATATTTGGCGATTGTAATAATATTAAGAATTATAACAAAAAGTAAAAGAGTGATATGAATAATATTAAAACATATTAACAACATATGAAAATTTAGTCCTAACTTATAATCTGACGTTTAATTAAAATATAATATTGTACTTACATTTAACATAGTGTGAAATATAAGAATGCCTATATGTTTCAAGCTGATGAAATGTTAGTGTGTAACTGGAACAGGCTGCTTTTAATTCATCATCTTTATTTGCGTGTCGGGCAGGATCGAATGTTATTGTTGTTAATGTTCATAGATTAAAATGAAACTTGGCATAGATATATTAATCTAAAGCACGAATATATTTGCAGCGCAATACTACCAATTATTGAGTATTTATTTTTCAGTGCAATACTACTAATCATTGCGTATTTATACTTGTCCATCAAAGACCAGAAATTATCTTCTTTTTTTGCCAGGAGAGAATTTTCAAAAATATATCTTCTTGTAAATGCAGGATTTATAAATCTTCAAGATTATATTTGGTGGAAATTTCCCAGACATTGCTTCCAAGTTCATTTACATCAACAGATGAGAACGCGTTATAAAATATCATTATAATTGGTTCAAGAGTTGAAGACTGACTAAATATGTTAGCATATTGGACAGTAAGAAGTTCAAGATGTTGACAGATGAGAACGCGTTATAAAATAACATTATAATTGATTCAAGAGTTGAAGACTGACCAAATATGTTAGAATATTGGACAGTAAGAAGTTCAAGATGTTGACAGATGAGAACGCGTTATGAAATAGTACTATTAGAACGCCATGGTACTAGCGAGCATCACATTGGAAGCCCAGGTCTACATTGTAATCCCTTGAAAGACAATATCACAATAATCTAGCTCAGAACACTGTCACTATAATACATCGTAGGCTGTCTCTACGATCTATTCCATTCTTTATATGTTGCTACTGATCTTCAGAAACGTATTCAATGTTAAACAAGAAACATATCAAATAGAGTCATTGATGTGGTTTTCAAAAAGTCATAAGAAACTTAGTTTAACAGTATCTAAGTCACGCAAAGTGAACAAGAGAACTGATACTTACAGAAGACAATTAAAGGCATCAATGGACTTGATTTGATAGAATTCTTTGTTGTAATTTGTTTTTTTCTATTTTATCAATAACTCTGCTACAGTATTAGCATTACACATAAGTAAGCTTATATATATATATATATATATATATATATATTAATATATATATATATATATGATTAACCTTTTCGCACTGCTGAGCTGATTTAATGGCTCACAGTATTATTTAATATAAAATACCATAAATAATATACATACATTTAAAGCTAAAGATTAAGATATACCTTACAATATAAGTGTGTCCGGAAGTATACAAATAATACGGAGTGAAAAAGTTATATTTGTTCCTTACAAATCCATTTCAGGGGTTCTAAACTTGTGGTATCAGCAACTCCAGATGGGGAGAAATCCATTTCAGGAGGACTGGCGACAACGATGAAAATCTGCTGGACATAACATATTAATTCCTGGGGAGAATTATAATTCACTTTTCAATAACTATTAGAACAAGTAAAAGAAAACAAAGTAAAATATTGGACTTGAATATTAATATTGAGAAAACAAAAAAAAGTTGTGGTAAGAAAAGCAAATGAGACAAATGCGTTGAAAATAATAGTAAATGGAGAAAAACTTGAACAAGTGACAAGTTATGTATATCTTGGACATATAATAACACAAGACGTAAATGTGAAAAATAAAGTTTGAATTAGATGAGAACAGGAACAGTCAAGAATGTATTTAACAACATCAAAAATGCATTATCATTAACAAATAAATTCACAAAAGATAAAGTTTTGTCAAGTAGTATGTATATTTATCATTGTTGTATGAAGCAAACAAAAATAGATAATGAACAAGCAGATGGAGAGAAGAATGTATGCTTGCGACACCCGTGTGTTTAATGAGCTCTCAAGGGAGCAAAGAATAGTAACACTGCAACCTACAAGGCATGTCGTAAGAGGCGACTGACGTAGGACCTAGGAAGCTACCTAGTAAATAAAAAGCATCGCAGAAATCGAATGTGCTGGCCTACTTGTATGCGCATAACTGGCACAACGTACAATCTCTCTTTGATTTGGATCACAAACAAATTACAAAGGTTGGTTAACAAGTGGTCGATATGGGGTCATCGAAGAAGAAGAAGAAGCTTGCGAAATATGTGATATACTGAAGAATATGACGAGTGTCATAGAAATATGTGATATACTGAAGAATATGACGAGTGTCATAGAAATATGTGATATACTGAAGAATATGACGAGTGTCATAGAAATATGTGATATACTGAAGAATATGACGAGTGTCATAGAAATATGTGATATACTGAAGAATATGACGAGTGTCATAGAAATATGTGATATACTGAAGAATATGACGAGTGTCATAGAAATATGTGATATACTGAAGAATATGACGAGTGTCATAGAAATATGTGATATACTGAAGAATATGACGAGTGTCATAGAAATATGTGATATACTGAAGAATATGACGAGTGTCATAGAAATATGTGATATACTGAAGAATATGACGAGTGTCATAGAAATATGTGATATACTGAAGAATATGACGAGTGTCATAGAAATATGTGATATACTGAAGAATATGACGAGTGTCATAGAAATATGTGATATACTGAAGAATATGACGAGTGTCATAGAAATATGTGATATACTGAAGAATATGACGAGTGTCATAGAAATATGTGATATACTGAAGAATATGACGAGTGTCATAGAAATATGTGATATACTGAAGAATATGACGAGTGTCATAGAAATATGTGATATACTGAAGAATATGACGAGTGTCATAGAAATATGTGATATACTGAAGAATATGACGAGTGTCATAGAAATATGTGATATACTGAAGAATATGACGAGTGTCATAGAAATATGTGATATACTGAAGAATATGACGAGTGTCATAGAAATATGTGATATACTGAAGAATATGACGGAGTGTCATAGAACAAAGGAAACTAAAAGTAAATACTCCACAACAAGATTGATGCACACAACTAAGAGCTCCAAACTAAAATTGTTTTCCAAAATAAGATTGTGCTGCCCCCACTAGTATGACCTCCACAACTAAAACGTTGACTCCACAACTACAAGATTGTTACAATATGATATGAGTCCACAACAAGATGACCTTCGAAATAAGGATATCTCAAATAGAGAGTTAGACTCACTAACTAAAAATTGACAGTGTCAAAAGATTACTATAACTAAGATTGAGTTTCATAAAAGATTGATATACTGAAGGTTGACTTCATAGACTAAATTGATTTACTAAGATATGACTGTCATGAAACTATTGATATACCTAAGAATTGACGTCATAATACTTGATATGACTGCACAATAAGAGTGTCATAAAAGTTGATATAACTAAGATTGACGTGTCATAACTAGATTGATATACTAAGATTGACTTCACAATAAGATTGATACACTAAGAATTGATGTCATAAAAGATTGATACACTAAGAATTGACAGTTCACAACAATTGATCTACACTAAGATTGACTCACAAAAGATTGATTTACTGAAAAATTGATTTCATAAAAGATTGATATACTGAAGAATAAGATTGATTTCATACTAAATTGTTTTACTACTAAAAATTGACTTCACTAACAAGAAATTAAACAGTAATTCTCCACAATAAGATTGATTTCCACAACTAAGATTGATTTCCACAACTAAGATTGACTCCCACAACTAAGATTGACTCCACAACTAAGATTGATTCCACAACTAAGATTGATTTCCACAACTAAGAACACGGAACTGCTAACCGAGATAGAAATTAGACAACTGAGATATTTTGGTCACATTAAAAGACAAGTTACTATATCGAAAACCATCTTAGAAGGCAGGAAATCAAGTGGTAAACAGGACATAATTCGGAGAGGAACATCTAAAAGTGGATAAGCAATAGTTTGCCCAAGTTTTACCGTCAGGGCAAGAGACAGAACGTGTTGAAGAGCCATTACATTCAGGCTTCGATGTGGAGACGATACATAATTGATTGATTTTAGTAGTAGTACGAACGTTAATAAAACAGTTTCTTATGAAGAGGCTCAGAGAACAGATTAAGAACCTCTGATCTATACCTTCTTTTTTTTATTTCATTCCTTTCATCGATTATACAAAATATATCAAAGTCTTCCAAGTGAAATTATTTTTTTGTGGGTAGGGGTAAGTATTATGTTAATCATCTTTTTTTAGGTACCGAATTAAATTCACTTTTGACGAACTCCAAGTGCCAGGGGAGCTTGTACGTGTACGCTACACACACAGTGTCGTCTAATACTTGATGATTATCAAACCGCTTCAAGCCAGGGACGTGACAATCTCTTAAGCTATTATGGAACTGGATAGATGAGACACCAGAACCTGAATTAGTACATCGACATCGGAAAGTCTCATGCTAGAGGCAGAACCTAAATTGTAAACTATGCAAATCTTTGCTTCTTTCCTACAACCCCTTTACGCTTTTCCAGTGGCGTATATTTCATGTTAGCTAGACGTGAGCAGCATGCTCAAAGTAAAATTCTCTAAATTAAGTTTCAGTAGTATTTTGTGAGTTATGCCGGCAGTAACATTGTTCCTGACAAGTTTTCCTAAACCGGACAGGTCAATGTAGAGAGGTATGACTAAATGCCTTCTTGCCCTCCAGGTCGGGGGTTGTGTGATGGGCTAAATACCCATCCACATAACAATGACGAAGTTACAGAAAGTTCAGAACACCCTAAACAGACCTGGAGGCGGAGACTTCTTATAGAACTGAAATCGGATTTTTCCATGAAGCCATAAAAACTGCAAAGATCGAGAAAAGTGAAGATCAAATGTTGACGGATTATGCTCCTGGAGGAGCGTAGATACATAAGTAAGTAAGTATTTTGGGAGAATATTTGTATTATTTAAAAGATAAACCTAACAAGTGATATTGGTGTACCTGCAAGTCTTTAATAAAGAAAATCGAATCCTTTGAGAATCTTTCGAAACAAAGTGCTACACACAAAAAGTACATAGAACGCTGTGGTAAACAAAAATGCGACTATAGACATTAAACACAACTTGACTATAGCGAAACATTGACACATAGAAAATATTATGTCTTGAAGACAAAAATTGTTTCAATACTGAACTTCATCAAGAAACAAAGGATCTAGTGGTTTGGAAACATAAGCAGGTTATCAACAGACAATACGCCACAAAGGGCAATGCACCTCATATATAAGGAATGCAATGCGAAACGTCGTCAAGGAAAAAGGTGTCAATGCTACTCAGATACAGTGGATACAAGGCAAAAGGTCGTCCACGTGAAAGGTGGAGCACAGAAATAACTGGAACAGTGAAAGACACCATGTACGAAGCGCACACAATACACAACTGCATGTTCTAGAAATCTATTCTTTCTCTGAAGCTGTGAAGCAAAATAAGATTAAAGAAAATGGATGAGAACATAAATATTTTGACTACGTTTTACGTCACAGTGAGCAGTAAGAGTGAGCAGTGATGGAAGGTATGTTTCCTGGAAGACATGGCAGAGGACGACCAAGATGGTGGAAGCAGCAGAATATTTCAGTAACCTTTAACACATTGATGAAAATACGGGAGATTAATCGTGCGATGTAATCTTCCAGACACTAACCCTACCTGTTGATTCAGCGATTGCTGGAGTTTCTAACTAATTAAATTGTACAAGTAGAAACAGATGCCTTAGTGGCAGAGAGAGGAGTGTGTTTAGCAAGTGAACCACAGGAACTATCAGCATACATACCCTTCGACATCTGTTAGGGAGACTGAGCACATATGAGCCTGGTCGAAGCCGATATTAAATGACGCCGGTTCAGTAACCAATAACCCAAAAAAATGTATTATTATTAAAATTTTATTGGTTTATTTTTGTCCTGTCAGCAGCTATAGAACCAAATTTTTGTTCGATTTTTCAATTGTCATGGGTTCTTTTACGTGCTCAGCAGTTACAAGGGACATAGTACGTTATATTGTTTCTTTTAGATATGATTATATGTACATCTCATCTAGTATGAGATTAGAGGATGTCACGGGCATAGTACGTTATATTGTTTCTTTTAGATATGATTATATATACATCTCATCTAGTATGAGATTAGAGGATGTCACGGGCATAGTACGTTATATTGTTTCTTTTAGATATGATTATATATACATCTCATCTAGTATGAGATTAGAGGATGTCACGGACATAGTACGTTATATTGTTTCTTTTAGATATGATTATATATACATCTCATCTAGTATGAGATTAGAGGATGTCACGGGCATAGTACGTTATATTGTTTCTTTTAGATATGATTATATATACATCTCATCTAGTATGAGATTAGAGGAGGTCACGGGCATAGTACGTTATATTGTTTCTTTTAGATATGATTATATATACATCTCATCTAGTATGAGATTAGAGGATGTCACGGGCATAGTACGTTATATTGTTTCTTTTAGATATGATTATATATACATCTCATCTAGTATGAGATTAGAGGATGTCACGGGCATAGTACGTTATATTGTTTCTTTTAGATATGATTATATATACATCTCATCTAGTATGAGATTAGAGGATGTCACGGGCATAGTACGTTATATTGTTTCTTTTAGATATGATTATATATACATCTCATCTAGCATGAGATTAGAGGATGTCACGGGCATAGTACGTTATATTGTTTCTTTTAGATATGATTATATATACATCTCATCTAGTATGAGATTAGAGGATGTCACGGGCATAGTACGTTATATTGTTTCTTTTAGATATGATTATATATACATCTCATCTAGTATGAGATTAGAGGATGTCACGGACATAGTACGTTATATTGTTTCTTTTAGATATGATTATATATACATCTCATCTAGTATGAGATTAGAGGATGTCACGGGCATAGTACGTTATATTGTTTCTTTTAGATATGATTATATATACATCTCATCTAGTATGAGATTAGAGGATGTCACGGACATAGTACGTTATATTGTTTCTTTTAGATATGATTATATATACATCTCATCTAGTATGAGATTAGAGGAGGTCACGGGCATAAGGATCGCACCCCCACATTGGGATCGCACCTCACATTGGGATCACACCTCACATTGGGATCACACCTCACATTGGGATCGCACCTCACATTGGGATCGCACCTCCATTGGGATCCACCTCACATTGGGATCGCACCTCACATTGGGATCACACCTCACATTGGGATCGCACCTCACATTGGGATCGCACCTCCATTGGGATCCACCTCTCATTGGGATCGGGATCACCTCACATTGGGATCGCACCTCACATTGGGATCGCACCTCCATTGGGATCACACCTCTATTGGGATCGCACCTCACATTGGGATCGCACCTCACATTGGGATCGCACCTCACATTGGGATCGCACCTCACATTGGGATCGCACCTCACATTGGGATCGCACCTCACATTGGGATCGCACCTCACATTGGGATCGCACCTCACATTGGGATCGCACCTCACATTGGGATCGCACCTCACATTGGGATCGCACCTCACATTGGGATCGCACCTCACATTGGGATCGCACCTCACATTGGGATCTCACCTCACATTGGGATCTCACCTCACATTGGGATCACACCTCACATTGGGATCACACCTCACATTGAGGATCACACCTCACATTGGGATCATCCACTCTGTGGCAACAGATTGGGATCACACCTACATATGGGATCGCACTCACATTGGGATCGCACCTCATTGGGATTCACCTCACATTGGGATCGCACCTCACATGGGATCAGACACCTCACATTGGGATCGACATTCATTGGGATGCACCTCACATTGGGATCGCACCTTCACATTGGGATTCACCTCTCATTGGGATCAACCTCACATTGGGATCGCACCTTCATTGGGATCACCTCAATTGGATCACACCTCTCATTGGACACTCTGTTAGGATCGACTCACATTGGGATCGCACCTCACATTGGATCGCACCTCACATTGGGATACACCTCACATTGGGATCGCATTCTCATTGGGATCACACCTCACATTGGGATCACACCTCACATTGGGATCGCACCTCAATTGGGATCGCACCTCACATTGGGATCGACACTACTTGGGATCGCACCTCAATTGGGATCACACCTCCATTGGGATCGCACCTCACTTGGGATCCACCTCATTGGGATCACACCTCACATTGGGATCACACCTCACATTGGGATCACACCTCTCATTGGGATCGCACCTCACATTGGGATCACACCTCACATTGGGATCACACCTCACATTGGGATCACACCTCACATTGGGATCGCACCTCACATTGGGATCACACCTCACATTGGGATCACACCTCACATTGGGATCGCACCTCACATTGGGATCGCACCTCACATTGGGATCACACCTCTCATTGGGATCACACCTCACATTGGGATCACACCTCACATTGGGATCGCACCTCACATTGGGATCACACCTCACATTGGGATCGCACCTCACATTGGGATCGCACCTCACATTGGGATCACACCTCACATTGGGATCGCACCTCACATTGGGATCACACCTCACATGGGATGCGAAAAAATCCCGAGACGAACACAGCATCTAGCCGCCACATAGACCCCAACTTCTCCCTCTTCACTCCTCTCTCTCTCTCTCTCTCGACATATATATAAGAGAGAAGAGAGAAAAGAAAGAGAGAGAGCGAGAGGGAGTCCAGAAGAAAAGAGACAGAATTCGGTAAAATAACAGAAGTACATGTCAATTAACTAAGTAATGTATTGGTTCTAAAAGGTGCTTAGTAACAGAAAAAAATAAAAAACGTTTAAATCTTCTTCCAAGAAATCTAACATCAATTTAGAGATTACATGACCAACCAGAAAAGATACAACCCAATATAGGGACATAAACGTTTTAACTTTTAAGTCGCTGGTGAACAAGACATATTTCTTGATATAATTTGGTCTATTTTGGATTGCAAGTGAAAGTGTATACCCGGCTGCTGTTTTTCGCATATCTAGACCTGTTCTATCTCTCTCTAGTCTGTGACGCCCCTGGCGATTTTGACAGCAAAAAATGCAAACAATTCTTTTATAGTATTTGCCGTCCTCTGTATTGTGTTCCAACTCTGGTTCATTTGTTTTAACTGTCCAAATCGTTTTAGGTCATCTACATTTGTTTTCCCCTGTGGTGTCCATCTCAGTGCAGATTTCGTGACAGAGTTAGTCTCCTGCGTATCACATGTCCGATCCATTTCCAACGTCTCTTTTGGATGCTGGTGCTCATATTCTCTTGCTATCATTGTGCAAGCAGTTCTTGGTTAGAGATAGTATTTAGCCAGAAAGCACGTACGTAGGAGGAGAGTTTGAACATATCGTGTTCTGTCATTCTCCAGTATTCTTATCCGTATAGTAAAGTTGATAGCACACCGATGACTTAAATATTAATCTTGGTGATGTATTGAGCTGGTTTTCACTCTATCTGAAGGGTCATGAATGCACTTCGTGTCTTAGTCAGTCTGTTTTTAATATCAGATCCTGCTCCTCCTTCGTGGCTGATAACAACTTCCAAGATATGTGAACAGTTGTATTTGGCAGGATTTTATCTTTTTTTTTTCCCCTTTTTTTTTTAGTTTGACTGATGCTAGGGGTGGTTAGAGTTATTTCTGTTTCTTCTGACGTATAACCTTACGAAATGAATATTAGAGTTTTATGAAATTTGTTTTATTTTGTTTATGGTCTTATGAGAAACTGTCTTTTATATATTAGGGTTGTATGGAATACAAATCCTTTCAATGTGTTAGATTTTTTATCACGGTGTTTGTGATTTTAGATGCGTGTGAGACAGGAAATAAATAATCGGATTAACCTTACAGATCACGAACCAGGAGCAGGAAAGGTCCAGTATGTCTTGTAACATCCCCACCTTTTCTGTCACATGATCGCTTAGTGGTATTGTGAAATAGAAATAGCATTTCCTCTGTTACATACATCCTTTTTGGTTGAAAGTGATATAGGTAGAGCCCCCTTCCTTGGCTGACTGGCTAAAAAGCATGAAAAACCGTGCTCAACCGTCCAACGCTCGGTTTTTTTCCTCCCTGAGTCCCTATGTGATTCGACAAATATGAGTACTGTAGCAAGAGGCATCCAGACAAGAGAAATACTACAAAAATCAGTATGCCACGCAAAAACAAAACGCAATATTTATGTCTATATATTCAAACCGTTCTGGCGCTCGTCCCGTGATGGACATGCAGACATGCCCAGTATAGCGCATTCTTTCTCGAAACAACCCAACCACAACTTCTAGATGTCTGGCATTTGTTATGTGGCGCAATGCAGCATGAGACTTAGTCTACTGGCCAATTACTTAAAATATTGCACTGGAATGCTAAGAGTGTAAACAGCAGAAGTTATCACTACAGTAAACAAAAGTTTGCTGATAAATTATTTCTATTCTAACTCCTAACTTCTTACTTCTAACAGAAAATTTAAATACATTGGTCACATCAAGCGTCACCATGGCCTGAAGAGAACAATATTAGAGGGCAGGGTCCAACTTTAGAGCAGAGGCAACAGCCCTTCTTGCAGCCATACAGATTCTCAACGACCAGCAAGTGTCAGCAAAAATATTGCAATCTTTAGCGATTCAAGATCCGTTCTCCAGGCTATCTCATGTCCCAGACAAGACAAGCTCATTCAGGACATAAGGCAAAATATCAGCTTGTTGTCAAAAATCCGAACTGGTCTTACAGTGGATACCAGCTCACTGTGGCATACCAGGAAACGAAAAGGCTGACAAACTCGCAAAGGCTGGGGGAGCCTAACACAACACCACCCAACACAAAGTTTTACAGAAGCAAAGACTCTCCTGAAACAATCCAGGAAAATGATCTGGAGAAAAACAAATGGAGGATACAACCCAGAGCACGACAGTATAAACACACTAAACAGAAAAGCACAGACCACAGTCTTTAGACTTAGAACAGGACACTGCAGTCTCAGAGCACACCTTCACAGAATGGGTCTCAGGGACTCGGCAGCCTGCACCTGTGGAGCACCAAAGCAGTCCCCAGAGCACATCCTGCAAGACTACCCCAGCCTGAGCAGTGCGAGAATGAAAATGTGGCCAACAGAAACAACACTACAAGACAAACTATGGGAACCGGTGAAGACCTCAAGCACACCGCCCTGTTTATGACACATGCCGGAGTAGTCGCATAGCAAAAGTTGATCGCAGAAGAAGAAGAAGAGGGCAGGGTCCCAGGACGCAGAGGCAGACAAAGAAGAAGATGGCTACAAGATATTAAAGAAACCATGAATATGACCATCGATGAAGTTGGTGAACTGGCTAGAGACAGAGTAAATCTCAGATGCGCTGCAAAGAGAGCAACGACCTATAAATGATACACACCTTGATGATGATGAAACAAAAGTTAGAAATGTGTCTCACTGTAGAATTCTAGAAGACGCTGCAACGGACCGACTAGTTAAGGTAGGTTCTACAGAAGTGTGGCCGGGAGTATCAGTTACCTATCACCAAACGAAAAGGATGATTGAATCGATCAGAAAGACTCCAGTACTAACAAAGGACCAAAATATGAGCAGAATAGAACAAGTTTTCATTCTACGCAGAGGCGGCTCGTCATTAAGTGCCAGTTGGGCCGGGCCCCACCAAAAATAATGTGTAACGTGTATTTATTATTTAATAAATTAAAAATAACAACCCAAATCCATGATTTTTCCAAAAAAATATTTGTCTGGCCCCACCAGCAAAAATGGTCACGAGCCGCCACTGATTCTACGCCTAAGAACAATATAGGCCTACAATCGACTCCTCTGCCACATGTATACAAATTTCAAGCTTGAAATTCAGCATTGTGCACATGTGTAAACAAGTACCCCAGACTGCAAAGAATATATTTCAAAACTGAATATGATATAATGAAGAAAACTTACTGACCTAGTGAAACAACACGGAAAAGAAAACTTTCTGGACTTGTGTAAGAGCTACAAAAGACTGTGAAGTTTACACAAAACACTTCGTTGAATATATAGAAAATATTTCAAGAGAACGAAAAGGAGGAAGGAATGCAGGAAGGATCCTCATCATCACTTTTCTAATCATAATAGGTCATCATCACAACTGATCTTCTAGGAGGAAGTCTAAGCATAAGCAACTTTGCACTTTTACTGTTGCTATTTCTGTAGGAGAGTATTTTTCACGATAAAGCTACCAGCTCAAAACGTAACATTCCTTATGTTGTTGCTTTTGTTTTTGTTGTTTTGTTTTTTAATCCTCAAGCGAAACTGCGTTTGAATTTATTTTGTCGTGTGCTATTCAGCGAAGTTTGTACTTTCACTTCCAAAGTTGTGGGTTTCTTGACGACTCTTTCTGATGGGATACGTTTCTAAAGCTTCCTTCCTTCTCATTGATTGATTTAATAGTACTGTTATCTTGGTGACAAGCAACTGGATGATGATGATGATGATGATGATGATGATGGTGAGGATGATGATGATGATGATGATTATGGTGCTGACGATGATTATGATGATGAAAATGATGGTGATAATTATATTGATTCTTGTCGTCTAGAAAAATTAGAAAGAGCTGCTGATGCCAAACCAATACCTCAATTAACAGCAAGTTAGCCTTCTGCCACAGCAACCTTACCCGCTACCTGGCCGACTCGCTCATTAATTCCCTCCAACCTTAATTCACTCCAACCCTTTTCCCCGCACTCACTTCTACTTTCATTCTCTCACTAAGTCACCCACTACTAATTTTTGCACACACATATTCTGTCTATAACTCCCTCCCCACTTTACCCCTTCCGTTCATTATTCAACATTGGATTACAAGTATTGCGATCACGAAATTGTTAGGGTTAGTAACCAGGATTTTCATGCTCCATTCTGTCTGTCCAGCTTCAAATTGAATCTACTTATCGACGCTATAAACATGTTTGCTTGGGTGCTTAACTATGTGATCGTGTCAGAGCGTGCAAATGCCTTTACTTAAAGACTGTCTTAAGCGTGAGTACTTCACTGACTATACATGTACTAATGGTTTCAGGCACAGCTATCTGGAGACAAAACAGTAAAGTTAAATGTGAAGCTGGTTCTATAATCACAGCTGTAGCAGCGGTTGTCGTGACAGTGTTAGTGTTAGTAGTGGTAGTGACAGTGGCAGCTGAAGTGTTAGTAGTGGTAGTGACAGTGTCAGCTGAAGTGTTAGTAGTGGTAGTGACAGTGGCAGCTGAAGTGGTCGCTGCGATGGTAGTCGTATTGGTACTCGTAGTAGCAGTAAAAGTAAAAAGAGTAGTAGTAGCAGGAGTAATAGTAGTGGGTGGTAGTGTTAGCTGTAACAATAATAATAGTAGTAGTAGAAATACTAGTATTGGTAATGGTAGTAGTTACAGTATTAGTAGTAGTAGTATTTGTAGTAGTAGTAGTAGTAGTAGCAGTAGTAGTAGTGGTAGTAGCAGTAGTAGTAGTATTTGTAGTAGTAGTAGTAGTGATAGTAGTGGCAGTAATTGCAGTAGTAGTAGTTATTATAAGTCCTCTCGTACCGTTATACGTTACATAGGGTCTACAAGTAATTTCTCCATACTGCTCTATCCTGGGCAACTCGTTCAATCTCATCCATGGAACTGAGACCGATATTTCTTGCCTATCTCAGCAATGTTCGTTTCAGGGTCTCCTTAGGTCGACCTCTCGTTCTTGAACCCTTTGCATCCCACTTCAATACCTGCTTTGATATTCGTTGATTATTTCTCCTCAAGGTGTGTCCAACATATCTCCATCTTCTCTTTCTTAAAACAGTTGTCACTAGTGGTTGACCAGACATTTCTCTGATTTCATCACTTCTCCTGAATTCGTTCCATTTTATATTCATTATTTTTCGCAGACATCTATTTTCAAATGCATTCAACTTGCTTTCTATATCTTTAGTCATTTTCCAACTCTCGCTGGCATATGTTAGGATTGATACAACATTTGAATTGAAAATTGTAATTTAGTTTTAATACTATATAACTTGCATATTTTATTTTGACTTTTTAGTAGTAGTAGTTGCGGAATTAGTATTAGTAGTGGTAGTTGCGGTGAAAGTTGCAGCGGTAAAATTATTGGAAATAGTAGTAGTATTAGTAATAGTAGTAGTAGTAGTAGTAGTAGTAAGTGTGGTACTAGCATTAGTAGAAGTGGTTGCTGTGGTAATAGTAGTTGCAGTGATGGTTGTAGTTGCAATGTTAGTTATAGTAGTAGTAATGATAGTAGTATAAGCAGTAGTAGTAGTATTTATAATGTACGTATGCGTGTATGTGTGTGCGTGCGTGAGTGCACGTGCGCGTATGTATGTATCTCTCTCTTGTGCATTTGTTCGCCCGGATTAGGGCATTGGACATCAACGAACTTAGGACAAATTTGTCCATCTTTAGTTATCTCTTGCAGCTCTTTCCAGCTCGTTCGTGTATTGTTAATTTTTGCCTCACATCCCTTGTATATGTTCATGGTTGATCGCCTATTGCAGCTAAAGTTGCTACCAAATGGAGTAGCCAGCCCAAGCTAAATCCTACCTTAGTCACCACTTATGACATACCGTGTTGGTCGCAGTGTTACGCAATACGTTGCTCGAATGCCTGATAAACGCATCCCAAAACAGTTGATGTATGGCGAGCTTGAAGGGGCAGACGTTTAGCTGGTGGACAGAAAAACGCTTTAAAGACACTCTTAAAGTGTCTCTGAAATGCTTCGATATAGACAATACGTGCTGGGAATCCTTGCGCAAGATCGCCAAATGTGGCGCTGTAACAACAAAAGAGGAACCCGAATAGCTGAGAATCATCGTATTGTTGAGTCACAGAGAAAACGAGCAAGGCGAAAAGACAGAGCACACAACACGCACATGTCTAACCTTGATCATGTATGCCCCACCTGTGGTCGGGGATTATGTTCTAGGATTGGACTCTACAGTCACCTCCGGACACACCAGAGAGGTGCAACAGTACACGTCTGAGATTGTTGTCATCATCGCTTGCGATGGACGGCTATTATTATTGTTACGCAATGTTATGAATTCTTTAAGCGTGTTACAGAAGATCAAGACCGTTTATGTATGAAGGTGGTGGATGCAATTAATACAAAACGAGACAATCCAGACACTCCTTTTCATCGTTGTCCCAGGTCATTCGGGGGTGAAGGTCAATGAGAAAGCGGATGAACTGACGAGCAATGCAGCTATCTAGAATGAACTTTCTATGGACAAAAGCGACATTATCAATAATCTAAGAGAAAACATACACTCTAAAAGATTTCAACGAAGATAAGGGGTATTCTCTATCTCGTTTGCAGAAGTAATGATGCAGCAAGACGGGAAAACCATGATATAAAACCCAACAGATACATCAACCAGCACAGAACGGAAGTTGTCAGTATAAAAACATTTAAATGCATGCTTAGGATGAGACAGAGATATTATGAACATGCCCAATGTGCCATGAAAATGATCCTCAACTGAACAATGAATTCTTTACTTCCATTGTAGGCCCTGGTATGTATGTATATAATGCAGTTACATTGCTCATTACAATGTATATCGTAAATCCTAAATAATAAATAGTTCCTGCAGTGGAAAAACAGATTTCACCATATTTAAATAATGATTTGTCATTTCCATAACGCCCCTAATCTTCAACAAAAACATATTAAAAGTTATCTTCACGAAGACAAACGTTATTCATTTCATTTGTATTTATGTAGATGCTGTCGGCATCAACACGTGCTTCTAGCTTCTTATAAATGTCCAGCAGTCTGAGGACATGTAACGTGATCAAGTTAAATTAGTAAAAATAGGAAGTAGAATCAAGCTATTGTCTATTAAATTGCTAGTGCATTAGCCTAATTATAATTCCTAATAAATGGGATAATTTCATTGAAAAGTTATCGTTATGAGAAATTTAATATCTCCTACTTGGTCATGTGTGTTTCTGTAGAAACTAGGGAGAAAGTTATCGATATCTACTTCTTCTTACGAGATTGATTGATTGATTTATTGATTGATTGATTGATAGGACCGGCATCATTGCACTTCGATGAGTGACCATGTGTGCTCCGATTTCTTTCTTACACAGGAAGATCTCAGTGACAGAGAACGAACTCCGTAGCTCCAGCGAGAGTCCCCGATGTAGTTTAGAAGATGATAAACATTTTGTAGAAATCTTATTTTTAAACTTTTTTAACGAATTTTGCCAGGGTAGCTACTTTTCAGCCTGTTCTTCTAGATTTGGAAATGTCAATGGTTCTTTTACGTACTCAACTTGAACACAGGACCTAAGTTTTGTCGTCCGTCACCGATAGGACTATGAACTCGATCTCACCTACACCGAGATCAGGGATCTCTGGAAAAATATCCCGATTGCTTCACGAGGAAGCGAACCTTGGAACGTGAGGCAAGCACTTAGCTTCTACGCCACAGAGGCTTCTCTATTTTCTTAAATTCCCTTGAAGCGTGAGGCATTAACAAATTTCCTCCAACCAGATCTGTCTTGAGCAATCCATATTAGTTCATTACAGGTCTTTCCCGCCTCTTTTGTTTCTCTGTCTACAGTTCGTCTCCATGTCTCCCTAGGTCACTCCTTTACCTCTCTTGTCTCCCGGATTTCATTTTAAAGCTATATGTGGGTTATTTTTTCCTTTTTTTTAACGATCCAAAAGCACTAGAGCTTTCAGCTCTTCGACTCGGTGCCATGAACATGTAACTCTTCGGTTTGGTCCACGAAACACCATAAATCTGGAGAACCTGTGGCTTTTCTGTCCCGCCCACGAAATTGAACCGCACTCACAGGGGGCTTGTCGCCCGTCGTCCAACGCGCTACGAACACGCTGGACATGCGGGCATGTGTGTTATTAGCGACTGCTTGATTGCTGAATATGTTTGTTGTGTTGTTACAAGAAAATGCAATCACCATTTTGTCATTGTTGTTTTGATGTGTGTGCTTTCCTCGATTTGTGTGTGCGTTTTGCTTCTCGATTTGATGCGTGCTTCCTCGATTTGATGTGTATTTATTTGATTGTGTGCTTCATTAGTCCTCGATTTGATTGTGTGCTTCCTCGTTCTGTTGATGTGTGCTTCCTCGATTTGATATGTGTGCTTCCTCGATTTGTTGTGTGTGCTTCCTCGATTTGATATGTGTGTTTCCTCGATTTGATGTGTGTTTCCTCGATTTTGATATGTGTGCTTCCTCTGCTTTTAAGATTCCTTGCTAATTTATTATACCGCTTTGGGTAGATTTTGTTACTAGTTTTATTCTGCGTTAAGTAAAGAACTCGTGATCATGCCATGTGGTATTCTGCGGAATAAGATGTTAGGTCCCTACCTTTATTTGACAAACGGTCCCTGATAGGTGTTTGTGATCAACATCACGTCAACCACATTTAGGCTAAGATCAAAGTGTAGTGCGCACTTGATAGTGACCAAAGGATGTGAACCTTCGTAGGTTCAATAGGCTACTAAACAAATTCCGAGCAGCTTTCATTTGAAAGAATAATGACGCTCGGAGCTCTACACTTTCAACCGTAACTGGGTCCACCAGCTGATGCACTATCGGGTAAAGGCACAATAAAAATAGTTTTAAAAATAATAATAATGTTTTTTTAATGTTCATGAAAAAACAAACATTTGTATCCCAGTGTCTTGCTAGTACCCAATTGAAACTAGGTCGACCTGAGAACCGTAATAGTCCGAAATAGAATTACTCCAAATGGAAATCTCTAAAAGGAAATAGTAACACATTAAAAGGCATAGAAAGTCAAAAAGTGAAATTGGACTGACAGAAAAAATGTTTGAATCTACTTCTTCTTCTTCTGAAAGCTTCATATAAACCACTTGTTGACCACTCTGTGGGATTTGTATGTGATCCGAGGCTAAGAGCGATTATACGTTGTGCCAGTTATGCACCTACAAGTAGGCCAGCACATCCGATTTCTGCGACCTTTTTATTTACTAGGTAGCTTCCTAGGCCCCTACCTCCGTTGCCTCTTAGGACATGCCTCTTGGGTCACAGTGTTACTATTCTTTGCTTCTCTTGCGGGTTCCGGTAACACATGGGCGCGCTATGAATTCAGGCGTAGCCATGGTATCTCTGGATGATTTTTGTGTGAAAGCTTGCTTTCTTTACCACCAGCGTCCTTTGCCATTACTCCTAGATCCGTACTCCTACTTCAGTGTATTTATAATTTAGATCCATAGTGAAGGATCAGGTCTCATGTAGTTCAACCGCGTGTCGTGTCACTCCGAGGATGTTTGAACAAGCTGGTTTCGAACCTTGAATTCCTGGTGACGGTCACTAGGCAGACTATTGTCAACTTCGTTAAACACATCCGTGTATTAATTCTATCTACCCATTTTTTTTGTTAGTGTGAGCATAATTATTTACTATAATTGAATTTACTATATTGAATTTACTAAATGAACATAATGAACTAAATGAACTCCAAATGACCATAATGAACTACAAATGACTTATAATGATTATATAATTGAAGTTACTAATGAACAATGTCAAAATTAATTACTATAATGAATTACATATTGAATTATAATGATCCATAATTAACTCACATATGATTTCTAATGAATTATTAATGAATACATAATGAATACATATGAATTAAATTCTCTTTATAGTTACTTTTAGTGAATATTTATCCTGTTATCGAAGTACAATCTCTGTAGTCGAAGGACTATACATTTGTTATTGATAGGAGTTATCTCTATTGTAGCGAAGTTTATTCTATTGTTGTCATAGTGTATTATTCTTATTTTTAGTCTGATAGGGTAACTTTATCTTTTGTTTATCTTCAGTAGTATTTATAATTTTAGTCTGTATAGGCATCTAGTCTTCATTGTAGTCTGATACCGTGTCTTTATCTCTCATGTTTGCATGGTTACAACCCTAGTTGTCTGATTCACGGTACTAGACCTATTTGTTATCGTTAACTAATCCTATTTTTTATTTTGTACATTATCTCTCATTTTTTGTCTGTATCAAGTAATTATATATTCTTGTTTATCTGATAGGTGTAGCTATTATCTCTCATTTGTTTAGTCTGATAGGTGTACTATTATCTCTCATTTGTTTAGTCTGATAGGTGTACTATTATTCTCATTTGTTTAGTCTGATATCGTAGCTTTACCTTCAAGGAGCAATAATAGTAACACTACGACTCAAGCGTATCGTAAGAGGCGACTGGTAAGGGCCTAGGGAAGCTACCCTAGTAAATAAAAACGTCGCAGAAATCGGATGTGTGGCTACTTGTAGGTGCATTTTTTCCGATCCAGAAGCATTGAACTGAAAGCTCTTCGGCTCGGTGTCATGGACATCGTAACCCTTCGCTCGGTGCCACGAACACCGTAAATCTGGGGAACATTAGCTTTTCTGCAGTCCGCGGAGTTGAACTCCATTTACAGAGGATAGTCACCTGTAGTCAACCACTTACGAACACGCTGGCACGCGGGCCTTGTAGGTGCATAACAACGTACAATCGCTCTTAAACTTGGATCACAACCGAATCAGTAATGGTTAACAAGTGTCGTTATGAGCGTTCGAAGAGAAAAGTTTAGTCGAGCACAGGTTTCCGTATCAAGGGATGTGTCTGAGACATGCAACGAATCTCTATTTTTAATACTTCAGTTTACGTTTCTGATGTGTTCATAGAAGCTCATTTAATTCAGTTTATGCTTTTAAAGGATATGAGGACAAGAATTGACGTGCATTGCACGTTTGCTATAAGGCTCGATCATCTCAATGAAAAGCATACTTGCGAGTATTACCGAGTTTGCCTATAAGGCTCGATCCATCTCAATAGAAAATGCACGTCACTTGCCGAGTATTGCACGAGTTTGCCTATTAGGCTCGATATCTCAATAGAAATGCCGTCACTTGCCGAGAGCATTGCCGAGTTTGCCTATAAGGCTGATCATCTCAATAGAAAATGCACGTCACTTGCCGAAGATGCACGGGCCTAAAGCTCATCCATAATAGAAAATGCGTCACTGCCGAAGTATTGCACCGAGTTTCTATAAGGCTCGATCCATCTCAATGAAAATGCACGTCACTTGCCGAAGTATTGCACCCAGTTTGCCTATAAGGCTCGATCCATCTCAATAGAAAATGCACGTCACTTGCCGAGAGTATTGCACCGAGTTTGCCTATAAGGCTCGATCCATCTCAATAGAAAATGCACGTCACTTGCCGAGAGTATTGCACCGAGTTTGCCTATAAGGCTCGATCCATCTCAATAGAAAATGCACGTCACTTGCCGAGAGCATTGCACAATAAGAACTTGCAGCAGTAATTCTAGGAGTCTGCTAAATAATGCACTTGTAAACAGAATGGTGCGGTCCAAATTCGAATCCACAAGTTTGGAAACGCAAAACAAACTGCTACAAAGATTCCCCATTGTGTGCTCTGTTTTCATTTGTCCCGTTTCTAATTTAGAATATATTTGTCTAATTTACGAATAGTATCACGCTTTTACCAAACCAAACCCCTACCTGTTTGTGTTTATTTCATGTCACCAAGAACACCAATTCCACTTTCTATTCATAGAAAGTTCTCATTTAGTTCCACGACACATAATCAATGCTTGTGACATGTGCGGCAAAACGGATATCATGATTTCTCCATTAAACAAGTAAACGGAAAGGACTCTAACGTCAATTCATTTCTTTTTTTCTGTATCCATAATTTGAAAGGACTAGGCATGAAAGCACGCAGTTTATCCCCATTGCGCTTTAGAGATAACTATTGCTGGCCAAAAGTGTTGACAGTGACAAAGCTATTTCCTATGGTTGAAAATATGCCCCAAATGTCTTGCATGCAGGATGAACACCGATTGAGTCCCTAATGAACTTATTCACGGTAGACTGAAACCAAGCATGATTAAAACTACTGGAACAATTGAGCAACCTTACTTCTTGACATTGTCACCATGTTTGTGTTTTGCTTTTTGTTGTATCTTTTTTTTTAACGTTTTCTTTTGTAACATTAGTTTTCATTTACTTGGAAAGATCATTAGTTCTATATTCGAAACAACGTAAATACTGTATTTATATTTCGTTTATATTCTCTTATTCTGTACGTGATTTGTTACCAGTGTTCTAATCTGTTGATTAAATAAGCATTTAAATGAATTATTGTTGACTGATTTTCGTTGTTTCTTGATTGATTATCTGTTGGATTCATTGATTATTGATTGGATTGTTGATTATTATGATTGATGTAATGATTATGATTGATTGATTGTTGATTGATTTATATTTGTTAATTAATGATTATTGGATTTTGATTGTGTTATTGATTTGATTGATTGCTCTCTTATTTGATTGATTGATTGATTGATTGATTTCACATGTCACATGTAATTCCAACTTCTTCAGACTCATTCCATCAGTCTTTTCTAATCGGATCCTCTACAACAGTTGAATATCAACGTTGGGATACAAATGTTGAATACCCAACGTAATAGGGAGAAAGCTCTGAGTATCATCGTGACTGAGAGGGGTAACCCATATCCAAGTTGATAACACGTAGCACGTGTACGTTCTCGGGTTCAATTCCGGGTTCGAAAAATTCCTGGCTGGTATTTAAAAAATGTTGGTGTGCATATTGTACGTGGAAAGACTACATGAAATCCTGATCTTTTACTGGAAAATCTAAATTACAAGTAACTCGGAAGTCGGAGTAAGATTCGCTTGAATGGCGCTGGACACTGGGGAAAAGAAAAACAAACCTTCACGAAAAAATCAGTCATGGGTGTTATATTAGGTGACATTGCTAGGCTTGAATTCATAGCTGGAGAATGGGAAAAAATCCGTTTGAAGAAAGTTGCTCGTAATATTTTTTATATTATTATTTATTGTTCATTTGAGGATATCTTCATCGTACATGTCCATAATTGCTTCAATCTCCTCCGGAGCATGTATTTCAGTGTGTTTAGACCAGCGTTTCCCAAAGTGGGCGGTACCGCCCCCTAGTGGGCGCTGAAGTGTTCTAGGGGGCGATAGTGAGTTCAGACAAATTTGGGGGTGATTAGGGTCGGTGGCTCCTTAAAGAATAAATTAATAATAAATATTTTTAAATAAATTATTTTCTATATTTTGCGATTGAACAATCATTTAAAATTTGAATTCTGCATTTAAATTCATCTTATGCCCGACTTAGTAAAAAAGTAAAGTAAAGGAACCCTTTCATACCTTGGTATATAGGGCAATACAGTGTAAGGCCTGTATTTTTCATTGACCGTCGGCACACGATGGTGATGTGGTCAGCATCACGCCGGCCGCCTTTACTTCCCAGAGCATGTCTGGTACCCAGTTGAGGCTGGGTCGACCTGAGAGCTGTCGCAGTCCGGGAAAAATTCCCGCCCACTATGGGAGCTGAACCCGGACCACCAGCCTTGAGAAGCGAGTTCACTAACAACTACGCTACCGCGGCTCTCCTATGCCCGACTTACACAGTCAAATTTGTCATCAACTTTCTATTTCATGCATATAATCATTTGAAAATTGATCATGTATGACATAAATATATATCAATTTTCTAAAAGAGAAAATATAGCATGTATATATGTGGGGGATGGGGTGGGGCGTTGGCAAACTGTTAAAATGTGAAGGGGGGTGTTACAAAGTTTATGTTGTGAAAAGTGGGCGGTACGTCGAAAAAGTTTGGGGATCTATGGTTTAGACTAACAACTTCCGTTCTGTGTTGATTGATGTATCTACTGGGGTTTCTCTCATGGTATTCTCTCATGGTATTCTCTCATGGTATTCTCTCATGGTATTCTCTCATGGTATTCTCTCATGGTATTCTCTCATGGTATTCTCTCATGGTATTCTCTCATGGTATTCTCTCATGGTATTCTCTCATGGTATTCTCTCATGGTATTCTCTCATGGTATTCTCTCATGGTATTCTCGTCCTGCAGCACATATCGGTATGCACAAATTGCGCAAACCAGATAGAGAATACTCTTTCTTTTATCTTCGCTGAAATCTTCAGAGCGTATTTGATATAATACTATGACATTACAGAAGAGTCCTACGTATATCAGGGAGAGAGAAGAGAACAAATAGATCTATCCAGAAAGAACTCAAAGAAAACTTGCTGATGCCACAAATAAGAAAAAGAAAATTGAGATATTTTGGACATATAAAAAGACATGAAGGGCTGGAGAAACCATCATGGAAGGAGGCATACCGCCAAAGAGAAGAAGAGGAAGACCACGGAGAAGATGGATTCAGGATGTATCTGATGGTTTAAATGACGATTGCAGAGGCATCTGACCTATGAGAGAGAAATTCCGGAGAACTATTAGGTGGCAAAGTTCTGCTAAGGACAAGCTATTTGATGATGATGACTGTGACATTTCCCTAAATGAAAGTACTTGCCCGCCTGCGCAGCGTGTTCGTAGCGCGTTGGACTACGTGTGACTAGCCCTCTGTTAGTGCGGGTTCAACTCCGCGGACTGACAGAAAAGCCACAGGTTCACCCTATTTGCGGTGTTCGTGACACCGAACCGAAGGGTTACGATGTTCATGGCACCGAGCCGAATAGCTGAAAGCTCAAGTGCTTCTGGATCGGAAAAAAAAAAATTAAAGTACTTCACTTCCTGACCGAGATTAAGAGATACGAGACTCGTCGAAATTGCTTGACTGATTCCCACATAGCATTACTATAACAGTTCTGTAACTAACTGAGACTTCAGATTTCCATGTCTTATAAGATATTCAGATATATTTATCCAAAATTGTAATATTCATACAAAAATAAGAAGTATTTAACAGTAAATTCCAATAGTATTTCTCGTAAATCCCTTGGATTATGTTATCATACAAGCATTGCTGGTAACTATTAGATTGAAGATTTCAGTTCTTTTTGAAAACTAAATGAAGTTGGGCAAAGTAATCCCCCTTTTTGGATACGTCAGATGATATATGAATGTTCTATATCAGCGTTTCTTAAATTACGGTCCGCAAGGTACTACATGGGATCCTCAAGCGCTTGAAGAAATATTATGATCTATGACATTTCAAACTGAAAAATAAACTTCAATAACATGTATAACTAGTTTCGATCCGAAATCAAAAGGCCCGGACCAGACCGGAGTGTAAATGTCTGACAGGACAAAATGAAAGATCATTTTAAGTTTACCGCAGTCTGATAAATTGTAGCCAGCTTAGCTGTTAGTGTGGTGAGCTCCATCGCTAGAAGATTTTCATAAATAGAAACTGTTGAGGGTTCGTGACAGTAATATATATTTCAAAGAGGGTTCGCGGTAAATGTCAAGTTTGGGAGCCACTGTTCTATAGGATGGTCATTTATAGGGACAGATAACCCCTGTTTTCATGATACGAATATATTCCTCAACTTCTTAAGTTTGTTCAACATAGGATCAATGTGTTATCAAGATATGAAAGAGTTATTGCCTCTTTGGATGTTCCTACGTAACCAGCTTTTGAACTTTTTGAAGAAATGATCGTTGTGTGTGAATAAATTAGCGTAACAAATTATAAGCGGAAAAAAGTGTTGTTGAAAAATATAAACCAGACATTAATATAGAAAAATGGTGAAAATATGTGGAAGTTAAATGTGAAACGTAATAAACATAACGTTGGGAGGGGAAAGTTATTATTTATAAATAGATTAACAAATAAAATAAGTAGCCATTATACTAGATCATTGGTCATGTGCGCGCAGCAGTTAAGACAATTTAAAAATTGGATCAAAATGTGCTTGCTTCTCAAAACACACAAGACAAATTTAGTTTGCATTCTTAAAGTGATAGATTAGCCTCACTGAAAAACCTCACAAAGGATGCAAGTCCTTCTTCTTCTACTTCTTCTTTGCGTTCTGTTTCGTATGCTTGTCTAAACCATGAGATGGGTTGCCTCTATGAAACTGCATGTCAGTTTGAGTTTTTCGAGAGTTCCCCATAGCTTGCTCTATAAGCTTTGTTCATGAGTCCATGTTTCGTTTCGTTGGTGTATGTATGGTGGACGTGACTGCAGGATGTGCTCCGAAGTCTGTGTCTCTGTCTGACATGCACATCGTGCAGTCTGAGTAGACTTTATTCTGTGCATGTGGTGGTTGAGCCTGCAGTGACCTGTTCTTAGGCGAAAGATTGTTGTGTGCTGTTTTCTGTTTAGTCTGCAGATGGGATCTTGTGTGTGTTTGCGGTGTGTTTGTTGCCTCCACAGCTCTTTGTATTTTCGCTTGATATGTTTTTTGATTTCTCGTAGTGACACTGGGTTTTGGGTTGTATAAGTTTTGTTCCCTTCTGTCTGTTTTGTTCCCTCTTTCCCTAAGCTGTGTTCCATCCAGTAGAGTGGTTATCTGTATTGATGATGCAAGCGGTTCCTATACGGTCGTTATTCAGTTTCAGATTTATCACGTCAAACTTTGTTTAGATTGATATGTATACGCGTGTATATGTAGTGTGTGTGAGAGCGTGTTTGAGTTTGTGAGTACCTGAGCGTGTGTGCACAGTTGCATAGTTATCCAGCCTGTCTGCTCTCTCATTTCCTGGTACGCCACAGTTGATATTCACTGGAGAATAATTTGGTTGTGTTGGATGTTCATCCAAAGTCAAAAGAATAAATGATGTGATTTGCGGCAGATGGTAATACAGAAAATCACAGAAGTTAGTGATTCGGTCACCCTCAATGAATTAGTAATTTGTCATAACTAAAAATGTGTTTCTGATTATTTTTTACTATTATGCAAACATCTATGTCATTCAGATTTATATCTGTAAAACTGAAATATACAATTTATATATTTTAAAAAAGCAAAGGAACCGATTTTCATATCATGAGATTTATTGGTGAATAAAGTGTTGGGCCCGTATTTTTCGTTGACATACGGTACACGACGATTATTGTTGAAAATATCACGTAAACCACATTTACTATTTAGTGTTTCTCTGGTATCCAACTGAAACTGGATGGAACTGGTAGACGTTACTCTCGGTAAAAAGTTCCACACTTAAATCCCAGTCGAAACAACTAAGTCTTCTTCTTCGAACGCTCCATATCGACCACTTGTTAAACCACTCCTTGTGATTTGTATGTGATCCAAACCTAGGAGCGATTGTACGTTGTGTCCGCTTTACGCCTACAAGTAGACTAGCACATCCAATTTCTTCGACACTTTTATTTACTAATGTAGCTTCCTAGGCCCCTACCTCAGTCGCCTCTTACGACATGCCTTCTAGGTCGCAGTGTTACTAATCTTTGCTCCCTCTGCAAGCCCCAGCAACACATGGGCGGAAGCTAGGAAGTAAAGCTAGTTATTTCATAAAATGTGTTTACTGTTGCCATGTTTTATCTAGAGAGCCGCTGTAGCGTAGTTGTTAGTGAACTCGCTTCGCAAGGCTGGTGGTCTGGTTCAGCTCCCGCAATGCGCGTGGAATTTTCCCGACCGCGACGGCTCTCAGGTCGACCCAGCCTCAACTGGGTACCAGACATGCTCTGGGAAAGTAAAGGCGGCCGGCGTGATGCTGACCACATCATCCATTGTGTGCCGACGGTCAATGAAAATACAGGCCTAACACTGTATTGACCTATATACCAAGAGGTATGAAAGGGTTCCTTTACTTTACTTACTTATGTTTTATCTGAAATATTCATCCTTAAAATGTGTTGGTGTTTTGTCAGTTTGTTTTTGCAAGGATATAGTCGAACGTTGAATGTGCAAAATCATCAGGCATCCACATAGCAAGCGTTTCCTTACCTATACTCTTCATGGCGACATCAATTGTAAAACGATGCAACTAGATGAACAGATACAGGCGTAGATGGCCAGATGTCTGCGGTGAATAAGTGCCAGGATTGTTTCTATACCAGTAAGACAGTTCTGGAATCCGTGCAGTAGAATGGTTATCTGTGTTGATGATGCAAGCGGTTCCTATACGGTCGTTATTCAGTTTCAGATTTATCATGTTAAAGTTTGTTTAGATTCATATGTATACGTGTGTACATGTGGTGTGTGTAAGAGTGTGTTTGAGTTTGTGAGTACCTGAGCGTGTGTGCACAGTTGTGTAGTTGTCCATCAAATAGTATCAATACACTTTACAACCTGTTTCACGGTGACATAAAATAGGCCTACTATGATACACTACATATTATGGTAACAAGTGGGTGTCTGTCTTTAACGGTAATGAGTTCGATCACAACTCAAAAGTCGTCTTCTTCCCCTTTCAACTCTCAGAGGAGCACAGGTCTTCAACAAACTTCTGCCAGCTCTTCCTCTCTCTTGCCATCCCTTCCAATGCTGTCCATGTTTTACCTATCCTTTTCATATCAGTCTCTAGTTCTCTTCGACAGGTATGTCTAGGCCTTCCCCTACTCCTCTTTTCCTGTGGGTTCCAAAACATTACCTGTCTTACAATGCTTCTGGACGGTCTTCTGAATGTGTGTTCTGCCCATCGCCAGCGTCTTTTCCTTAGCTTTGTATCCACTGGTATATGTTTAATTCTTTCTCTCAGTTCCTCGTTTGTAATCTTATCATACCATCTCATTCCCTCTATTCTACGTAAGCATCCATTTATGAAGGTATGTAGTTTTCTGTTGGTTTCTTTTATTGTTCTCCATGAGTTGGATGAAATCGGATGCATGTGTCCTAAACTTGTAGAAATCTATGCGTTTAGGGCCTATCAAACCAATGTGCAACGTATACACGTTCTTGGCAAAGATCAAACATATCACAAAGAGTGATTAAAATTGGTCGTAAAGAACGAACGTGAAGAAGAAGATTGTTCTCCATGTTTCTGAGCCATAGAACAGCACTGACTTCACATTTGATTGAAAGATTCTCAGCTTTGTGTTTGTTTTGATTTCCTTTGACTTCATTATTTTACTCAATGCAATAAAGTTTCCCCCTTGATTTTTACAACCCAAGAGTACCTGGTTCAAATACCGCAGTGGGAAATTTGGAAGCAGCTTTGTTCCGATGGATTTTTGCGAACGGTAAAATTAGTCTTCCACGTTCAGAAAGCAATGGCAAACTATTGAACGTATAAGTGGTGCCTAGAAAATCAACGACTCGTTTACTGTGGTTGATGAGGACGTCCTGTAAAGGATATGCCAGGATTTTCATTTCACTTTATTATAGTGTTGTAGTTGTCAACCTGTTGTTGTTTGTTTATTATTGTCACATGTAACTAGTTACTCTCAGTTGTTATATAACACTAACTAATTAGTATCTATATCAGTGATTGATCTGATAATATTCTGGTCAAATACAATAGCAAATGAAGAACTTACTGAAATCTCAATGAAATCAGAACGAACGAACTGTCCATCATTGGAGACCATCATTAAAAGACGAAGATTGAGGTTAATTAGTCATGTATGTTGTATGCAAATAGTGACATTGGCTAGAACAGCTCTACGATGGACAGTGGATGGGAAAAGAAGGTCTGAATGCCCAAGGAAAACATGGAGAAGAACTCTAGAAAGAGAGTTGAAAGATTACGACTTGACATAAGAAACAATTTGTATAGAAGAAAGATGGCAGAAAGGCGGCAAGAATAAATCGCTTGTGGAAGCCGCATCTTGCAAACGGGACACAAAGAAGATAAAGACAGAAAGATTGAAATAGTTCATTGCACAGTGATTATTGGTTATTGGTTATTGGCTACTAAATTGACGTCATTGCACTCCGGACAGACCCATAGGTGCTCAGTCTCCTCCAACAGATATCGAAGAGTATGCATACTGATGGTTCCTGTGGCTCGCTGATTAAACACACCTCTCACTCTGCCTCTCAGGCATCCAGTTCGACTTGAACAACGGGTAACTCCAAACTGCTTAAATTTGCTTGATCGATTCAACATCGATTTTAGTGTCCTCATCCAACAGACAGTCGCGAAGAGACCGAAGAATATCCTACATATCCATCTTCAACTCCCCAACAATCGATGCTGTTGATGCAAGCCTGTCCGCTCTCTCATTACCGTAAACACCCGCATGACCAGGACAGTATATCCACGTAAGCCGCTGGAGGTTAGAAACTTCTATAGACGACATCCACTCATACCGAAACCTGCCCTTCTGGATCTTGTGAAGCATCGACTGAGAGTCAGATACAACAACTGCCCCAGTAAATGAAGTCCCAGAGATCCAATGGAGGGCAGCAGTAACGGCCTCAACCTCCATCCTCATACTAGAAGTAGTTGTCCTGTATGCCCCATTTCGCTCTGCAACAACCCTACCATGCGCATTAGCGAAGAAACCCCAGCCGGATTTCTCACCACGTTGAACCGACTCATCGGTAACAACATCATCATCCCTTGCATTATCTTCTATCAGCTGCTTAACTGTGAGATCAGCCTTCATGTTGCCCCAATCTCTACATTTTCTTCCAAGAGTAATGATAACGTTGAGATAGTTGGTCCTGCTACTATCTGTTGGGATCCATTCTTCCCTTTTGGTAGGGTCGCAACCGTAGTCACCTGGCCAATTGTTCTCTCAGCCTGGGCCATCCACGACATGCCACGCTTGATTATCGGGCCCTTAACATCATTAGTGTTCTTGTGCAGTGGATGTCTCTTATCCGCAGTAACCCGCATATATACCTTGGTTTGGGCGATTGCATGACGGGAGCGTAGTTACAGAAGGCCAAGCATATATCTCATCTTCACAATGGGGTATCTCTAGTGCAGCCCAGGACTATACGCATGCCTTCATTCTGAACCCGTTCGAGTCGTTCACATTGTGATCTTGATATCGTACGAATTCCGAGTCCGTAATCTACCACTGACATTACCAGTCGATCGAACAAAATGGCAAGTAGTCTCTGCTCAAGATGTGCGGCCTCCATAACTTTGAGAGGCGCAAGACCACGCTTGCACCGTTGTGTCGTCTGTTCAATATGGTGTTTGAAAGATAGACTACGATCAAAGGTTATTCCAAGATAGCGCAGACTGTCTCTGCGCTCGATGGTATGTTTATCAAAGATTACACGGGGTAGGTCAGTCTTGACGATGTGATTATTCAACGAGCACCACAACATACTCGCTTTTTCAGGAATGACCTGAGAGCGAGACTCTCTACACTCTACACCATCCCGAGATGGTACGTAATGTTTTCTGAATGTCGTCAACCATCTCTCGTCTATGTGATTATTAAATCGGCAAAGTTAAATTGACCTGACCGTTGAGTCGATTTTACAGAAAAGCCTTTCTTTTTCTTTCTTCAACCATTCTAGAACAATCACTTATAAACCACTAATGTTTAGTTATTTGAGCCAATTGATATTTCAGTGTGGCTAGTCTCTGAGAACCTTGCCAATAAACAACAATGTCAAATCTCGCACTGGTAAAATAGTTTGAAATTTCACAATGAAGCAGACTCTGCCTTTCTTGTTTATTCGGCTTATTCAGTGTTAATGAAACGATTTTACTCGCAATGAAGTGGTTCGGCCACTTAATAATAATGCAACCAAACTCCCCTGTATATATGTAGCCGTCAAATCTTGGCTACTGATAACTATTTAATATTATTCTAATATCAACACCATCCACAACTACGTACATAGACTACAAATAAAAGAAATGGCCGTCAAGTACATCGTACATCTATGTGAGAATCAAACCCGATTCTCAACTTTTATTTCGTTATATTTACTTAATTAAATATCTCATCTATGTTCAAAATAATAGCCCATACATCAAATTATCAAAAAATAAAGAAAATCCTGAAAAGAAAAATCAACAATTCAAACACATATCAATGCACATAGCTGAAAAATATACCTACTAACTAATATTGATTGTTTTCCTAAGTGATATCTAATACCCTGACATCCTATCTCTAAAAATGTTCACTGTTTACCTTGTTGCGATGTCCTTAGAAATAAATACTTGTTCGGTCACAATACGTTATACCGCTTCTAGCTAGAGTTGCTGTCCTAATAGTATACACGAAATGTCTCTGCTACTGGTTAAAATAATGCATCCTGAAAACAAATGGCTGACATCTCTCTTTCTCTCATATACTGTTATAGCCTCTCCGTCGGGTCTGGCCCTATCCCTTTAGTTTAGCTCTACCGCCTAGTTTTCCAACTCTGACAACTAGTCCTCCGGTTCTAATGTAACCGGTTCACCAATTCTGAACAGGAACTCTCTCTGTCTGCAACTCAGTTCAATTCTACTGCCCTCTGTCTCTATCCGAATGCGTGTGAAGATGTTTCGATGAAGTGTCTAAAGTTGTCTGAAGTTCTGTGAAGTTGTCTAAAGTTGTCTCTTCACTCTTTCTGTCTGTAACTGTCTCAGACTACCTACTCTCTGTCCCTCTGTATGAATGAGAATTGACTACCCTCACTGCCTGTCCCTGGGTACCTCTCTGCTCCTCTGTTTCTATCCGAATCGCCTATCTAAAGTTTCTGCCAACTGTCCTCTGCTGCCAAGTCGTGTGTGTCAGATGATGTGGGACCAACTGTCCCTCTGCCAAGTATGTGCGAAGATGATCTGTGTGACCAACTGTCCCTCTGCTAAGTGTGTGCGAAGATGATGTGTGACCAACTGTCCCTCTGCCAAGTCTGTGTCAAGCTGTTGTGTCTCGAATCTACAATGTGTATTCTATTTATCCACTGGCAATTTTCTTTGTTTCTAAATCAGTCCTTGTCCATTTTAGTAAAATTCTCACGGTCAAATCTGTTTAGTTGGCCTGGAAAACCCAGCTAATTTGACAATCGTGACCGGACAATCACCCAGACGTTCAAAAAAGAATACAATTAACCTCTCTGGCTCCAGGAAAGAAAGAAAACAGGGCAAAGGTTCAAACCTCCAGTTAAAGAACAACCCCTTGTAATATATCTCTGTTATCCTACGTCAACAGACCAGGTATATTGTTACCCCTTTTAATTAAAAAATAGGTGTCTCCTTGCAGCTTGGGACTAAGAATACAGCAAGGGGAAAACATGGTGTCATATTCCCTGTTACATATACAGTCTTCTACAATAGAACATCGGGAAAGAAGACTAGAGGAAGAAAACGAAAAATATGGATAGATGGCATATCAGAATCCTGTCAAAAGCAAAATAACTGTCACCCAGGCCACTAGAGCAGCACAAGACAAAAACAGAAAACATCGACATTGTGAAACAACCCGGTAACAGTGTGGCGACAAAAGATGAAGAAAAGAATCGAAATTGTTGTACTCCGGACAGAACCACAAGTACTCAAATTGTCTCAACAGATGAAAATCAGCATGTGTGCTGATTGTTCCCTTCGCACGCAGGTTACTCCTGCGCTGGTCCCATGCTTGATTCGTTGTTGTGTTTTGTTTGTTATCAGTCGCTCTTGAACAACCTCTTGTTAACAAACCTGTGTGCTTTGTATGTGGTTTGCGCAGATGCATGTAGTTACGATGTGCGATGTTTACAGCAGCAACGTTGGAATATCTGCGTTTTTCGATCTAGCGTGTTCGATTTCGATATTCGATTTTGTTCGGGCTCGCATTCTCTAATATATGAGTGTCTCAATACTGTCGTCATAACAGCATTTTTTCGGGTTGTCTTTGCATAATCTGTAGCAGCGTTTCCTAGTCTGTGACAGTCTCCCCCTTGTCTTCATAACAGCATTTCATTCGGGTTCGCTTTCTCTAATATGTGACAGTCTCCATCTTATCTTTATAACAGCATTTCATTCGGGTTCGCTTTCTCTAATATGTGACAGTCTCCATCTTATCTTTATAACAACATTTCATTCGGGTTCGCTTTCTCTAATATGTGACAGTCTCCATCTTATCTTTATAACAACCTTTCATTCGGTTCGCTTTCTAATATGTGACAGTCTCCATCTTATCTTTATAACAACCTTTCATTCGGGTTCGCTTTCTCTATTATATGACCAGTCTCCATCTTATCTTTATAACAACATTTCATTCGGGTTCGCTTTCTGTAATATGTGACAGTCTCCATCTTATCTTTATAACCTTTCATTCGGTTCGCTTTTCTAATATGTGACAGTCTCCACACTATCTTTATAACAACCTTTCATTCGGGCTCGCTTTCTCTAATCTGTACCAGTCCCCACCCTGACTTCATAACATCATTAGTTCGATGTGTGTTTACGCAGTCAACTTGGAATCATTCTCGCGTTTTTCGTCAGCGTTCGATTTGATATTTATTTTTTCGGCTCGCTTTCTCTAATCTATAAAAGTTCTCAATACTTCGTCATATCAGCTCTTTCTCTAATCTGTAAGTCCACTCTGACTTCATAACATCATTTCATTCGGCTGCTTTCTAATCTGTACAGTCCCCCTCTGATCTTCATAACACATTTCATTCGGCTCGCTTTCTAATTGTACAGTCTCCACCTTTACTTATAACATCATTTCATTCGGGCTCGCTTTCTCTAATCTGTGACAGTCTCCATCTTACTTCATAAACATTTCATTCGGCTCGCTTTCTCTAATTGTAACAGTCTCCATCTGACTTCATAACATCATTTCATTCGGCTCGCTTTCTCTAATATGTACAGTCCCATCTATCTTCATAACACATTTCATTCGGCTCGCTTTCTCTAATCTGTGACAGTCCCATCTACTTTATAACATCATTTCATCTGGGCTCGCTTTCTCTAATCTGTGACAGTCTCCATCTTACATCATAACATCATTTCATCGGGTTCGCTTTCTCTAATTGTACAGTCTCCACCTATCTTTATAACATCATTTCATTCGGCTCGCTTTCTAATCTGTAACAGTCCCCACCCTGACTTCATAACAACATTTCATTCGGGCTCGCTTTCTCTAATCTGTAACAGTCCCCACCCTGACTTCATAACACATTTCATTCGGCTCGCTTCTCTAATCTGTAACAGTCCCCACCCTGACTCCATAACACCATATTATTATGGTTAGCATTTTCTAGTCTCTGACGGTCTCAACAACGATTACAGAATGTCACCAAAAATTATTCTTGATAGAAACGTGCATTATTGTGTTCGATCTAGGATAAAGTCGTATAAACCACTCTGTGTGACCTAATGTGTTCTGACCCAGACAGTGTAAGTTGCTGTACTTGTGTATAATAGAGACATCCTGAATAAGGAACGAAAGGCTAAGTTCTTGGGGGTTTTTGGGGCAGGAGGTGGTTTTACATTTTTTCAATTTTTAAGGGAAGGAGGTGTTTCGTTTGTAGGAGTGCGGAGACTGCAGACACTGATAGAATTGGTCAGGACCAGACATTCTGGTAAGACCAGCCAGTTACACAGTTACGGTAGAGTTACTTTGACTGTCCGACAACACTTATCACGATAGTTGTCCAAAATATGATTACACATTAGGAGTGTTGGACTAGAACTATAGACATCGGCTATGAACAAAATCAAGCGAAGACATTTTGAAACCTTACTCGACTGGTGTAGAAGCAAATCTCATAGTGTACGCAGCTTCACTTACATCAGTACATTATCTAATTTTTAGTTGTCCTATACGATTCCTACTTACTTATCAAGATTGCAGTATTGCAGCCTGTTTCAGGGATAAATCGAGGAGGCGAAGTAGGATCGTGGCTAGTTTGGGATCACTGATACTGAGTCTGAAATGACATATATCTGACCCAGTGGGGCTCGTGATCATTTTGTTGAGGGCCAGACAAAATTTGCTGAAAAATCATGATTTGGTTAGGTTATACTTAATTCATAAAACAAATACCGTCACAATTATTTTGTGGGACTGCCCACTTGCCGCTAATGACGTGCCGCCACTGTCTGACCGGTTATTCTTCTTTGAACGCTCCATATCGACTACTTGTTAACCACTCTTTGTGATTTGTATGTGATCTGAGCATAAGAGCGATTGTACGTTGTGGCAGCTATGCGCCTACAAGTAGGCCAGCACATCCGATTTCTGCGAGTCTTTTTATTTACCAGAGTAACTTCCCTAGACCCCTACCATAATCGCCTCTCACGACATTCCTTGTAGGTCGCAGTCTTACTACTCTTTGCTCCCCTTGCGAGCACCAACAGCACACGGGTGATCCAACCGGTTGATTCCAGACACTTTCGTTCATAATCACTGCTGATTCGTCGAGGTGCTCCTCTCCAGGATACGACTATCTATTGACATGAGTATATCGATCTTGTTTACATTCAACTGTCCCCTTCATAGCCTCCTTTGAGGAAAGTTCATCAGCTCGTTGATTATCGCGAGCACCAGCATGCGAGGTCAGAAGAACATGCAAGTCCCTGAAGACGGGGTTCTGAATGCCTTTGCAATCTGTCTTCGATCGTTCTAATCATAGACTGATATTCTGATACAATGGCAGCCCTGATGTGTGGCCACCATCAAGTAGCCACTTAATGAATTCAATAACAACTTCATCCTCCATGCTCATACTAGAGGTTGTTGTGATATAGGCTCTAATATGTTTCACAATGATCTTGCCTCTCACTCTAGCTGAGAAGCCGAATACTTTTGGCCAAACAGAAAATCTGTTTGCCTGTGCATGGTTTAGACAAAATGAACATTGAAACAATCAAATAGATTTATGTTGACCTCTAAATAAATCTCTCTCTCTCTTTGTATCCTGTGACGAACTTGGCGCTTAGGGCAGAAACAAATTCATGCCATTCTACTCTGTTCTTGACCGTCCTCTGTATTGTGTTCCAGCTGTGATTTAGTGGTTTATTTATTTCAGTTTCATGTCTACTGTTGTTCGCTAGGTCGTTTTTGGTCCTCCGTGTTTTCGTTTACCCTTTGGTGTCAATCTCAGTGTAGTTTTTGGTTTTATTTATAGAGTTAATTTCTATTCGTATCACATGTCCAGCGTCTCTTTTGGATAGTTAGTTAGTTTGTTCCTTTCGTGCCAAAGGCGGCACATAGGGCAGAGGTTTTAGATCTCCATGTGATACGGTTCTTTGCTAGCAGTTGCAGATCTTGTATGGTTTTACATCCCAATAGTTTACTTTCTTGTTGGATGGTTCTTCGAAGAGTGGTCTTTGGTCTTCCACGTTTTCTTTTCCCAACTGGTGACCACATAGGACTTGTCGATTTAGTCTCTTTTCGTCTGATCTAAGCACATGACCTAAATATTTCCACTGACGTTTCCTTATAATATTTGATATGGGTTGTTTGTGTGTTCTATCTCTCACTGTGTTGTTAGAAACGAAATCACTCCATTTGACTTTTAATCATTTTCGTAGACATTCTCAAAGCTGTCCAGTTTCTTATCAATTTTCTTTGTTGATTTCCAACTTTCACAACGTAGGTCAGTACAGGAATCACACATGACCTAAATAATTTCTTTTGGATAGTGGTGTTCCTATTCTCTTGCTTGCATTTTGTGAGCAGTTCTTGGTTAAAGATATTTTTTGGCCACAACACGTGTAAAATCTTTCGCAGACAATTTGTATGGGACAAGGAAAGTTTGAACATATCTTCACTAACCACTGAGTCGATGATACAGTAATATTATAAAAAGACACACGTGGATAACTGCAAAGAATACTTGAGTATTATTTAAAAGCCAAAAAAGTGATAACTGACTGCGGAGACATTGCAACGATAGAAGAAGCATCTCTTATAGGATGCTTCTTCTTTTGTTGTCACACTGCTTTCGGGTTGTTGCCCAGTGTCGTGGTTTTTTTCTTGCGCTGTTCTGGTGGCTTGGGTGATTGTTATTTTTCTTTTTGACAGGATTCTGCTATGGAACCTTTGGGAAATATTGAAACGGAAAGCCGCCATAGCGTATAAACTGTATTTCCCAATGTGCCTCATGGTATGAACAAGGGTTTCTTTTTTAATATATTCAAACGACCAGATATAAAGACAGTTACTTATCAAAGTAGCTCAACCGGAAGAAATTATTTCTTACATTATTTCATAAAACATTCAGTTATCAGTTATATGAGAACTATCATCATAGCACTCCGGACATGTCCATAGGTGCTCCGATCTCTCCCTCAGCAAATCCAGCAGTGTCCAGCGGCTCAACACGCCAGTTCGATGTTGATTAATCAATCTCTTTGCATATTTAGTATGTCGTTCTTTTCGGGCTGCATCAATATTCATAAAACATTGCGTCATCTTAGTAAAATCTCGGAATGAGCTCTAATATATTTCAACTCTAACCTTCCTAGAGATGTTATCTATAAAAGAAACGTCAAACATTTACTTGTAAGTTAATCTTACAACATTGATACCAGACACCATCTGCGATGACAAGTTGTCTATCTTCGAATGATCACCTTAGGCAGTGTCTATGACAATTTCGAAATTAGACACCGATCATTTAGTCAAAACGTGTTTCATCCGTTGATGAACAAGGAAGAATGGCCGCAAGGGATACGAAATGAAGCGGATACGAGCAATCAGAGATTGTCTAATATTACATTGAATCGACATAGAGAAGGACTTGGGTGGATTAATATCGAAAAAAATACAATCTGTTGAAAAGAAATTGCTAGAAAGATAATATAAATGCTCTTGCAGTCTACCTTCAGAATCCAGCTATGATACGTGTCCTTACTCTTCGATTAAACGGAGATTAGAAACTAGACTAGTTTGTTGTTGGTGATGTCAGAGGGAGCAACGGCAAGAGAAATGTAAAACGCGCTATATGTTATTTATAACTGTGTTGCTATATAGTAAATTACTTAATATATGTTAAACGTGTGGCGATATGTTAAATGACTGTCTTAAAGTTAGATGGTGATCCTTGGTAGCTCACTAATCTCCAAGATGTGTTGTCTAGGTTCGAATACAAGCATGGAATCTTTGATAACATCCGCACTTGGCTCTCGGGGTTGGCCTCGGGTCGACTCAGCCACAATTTGGTACAACATCTGTAATGTAAAGAACGTCATTCTGTATGCATCTATGAATAATGTATAAAGGAGGCTCTGTGAAAAGTAAGATACGGCCGACGCAACACTTACCCTATCACCCATCGTGTGCCGTTGGTCAATAAATACCATGGGCCTAACGCCGTATTTTCCAATGTTATGAAAATGAGTTACTCTATATTACCGTGTAGACCGTGTAGATAGAAAAAAGCTATGGAGAATATTATTAATCTATGAAGTTAATGATCACTTAATTAACATGTGCTAGAGCCTCTATATAAACAGCCAGTGTACAGTTAGAACAAACACAGGTCTATCAGAAATGCTAGAGTCTCTATATAAACAGCCAGTGTACAGTTAGAACAAACACAGGTCTATCAGAAATGCTAGAGTCTCTATATAAACAGCCAGTGTACAGTTAGAACAAACACAGGTCTATCAGAAATGCTAGTCTCTATATAAACAGCCAGTGTACAGTTAGAACAAACACAGGTCTATCAGAAATGCTAGTCTCTATATAAACAGCCAGTGTACAGTTAAAACAAACACAGGTCTATCAGAAATGCTAGAGTCTCTATATCAACAGCCAGTGTACAGTTAGAACAAACACAGGTCTATCAGAAATGCTAGATCCTCTATATAAACAGCCAGTGTACAGTTAGAACAAACACAGGTCTATCAGAAATGCTAGATCCTCTATATAAACAGCCAGTGTACAGTTAGAACAAACACAGGTCTATCAGAAATGCTAGATCCTCTATATAAACAGCCAGTGTACAGTTAGAACAAACACAGGTCTATCAGAAAAGCTAGAGCCTCTATATAAACAGCCAGTGTACAGTTAGAACAAACACAGGTCTATCAGAAATGCTAGATCCTCTATATAAACAGCCAGTGTACAGTTAGAACAAACACAGGTCTATCAGAAATGCTAGATCCTCTATATAAACAGCCAGTGTACAGTTAGAACAAACACAGGTCTATCAGAAATGCTAGTCTCTATATAAACAGCCAGTGTACAGTTAAAACAAACACAGGTCTATCAGAAATGCTAGAGTCTCTATATAAACAGCCAGTGTACAGTTAGAACAAACACAGGTCTATCAGAAATGCTAGATCCTCTATATAAACAGCCAGTGTACAGTTAGAACAAACACAGGTCTATCAGAAATGCTAGAGCCTCTATATAAACAGCCAGTGTACAGTTGAAACAAACACAGGTCTATCAGAAATGCTAGAGTCTCTATATAAACAGCCAGTGTACAGTTAGAACAAACACAGGTCTATCAGAAAAGCTAGAGCCTCTATATAAACAGCCAGTGTACAGTTAGAACAAACACAAGTCTATCAGAAATGCTAGATCCTCTATATAAACAGCCAGTGTACAGTTAGAACAAACACAGGTCTATCAGAAATGCTAGATCCTCTATATAAACAGCCAGTGTACAGTTAGAACAAACACAGGTCTATCAGAAAAGCTAGAGCCTCTATCTAAACAGCCAGTGAACAGTTAGAACACAGGTCTATCAGAAATGCTAGTCTCTATATAAACAGCCAGTGTACAGTTAAAACAAACACAGGTCTATCAGAAAGGCTAGTCTCTATATAAACAGCCAGTGTACAGTTAGAACAAACACAGGTCTATCAGAAAGGCTAGTTTCTATATAAACAGCCAGTGTACAGTTAGAACAAACACAGGTCTATCAGAAATGCTAGATCCTCTATATAAACAGCCAGTGTACAGTTAGAACAAACACAGGTCTATCAGAAATGCTAGAGCCTCTATATAAACAGCCAGTGTACAGTTAGAACAAACACAGGTCTATCAGAAATGCTAGATCCTCTATATCAACAGCCAGTGTACAGTTAGAACAAACACAGGTCTATCAGAAAGCTAGACCTCTATATAAACAGCCAGTGTACAGTTAGAACAAACACAAGTCTATCAGAAATGCTAGATCCTCTATATAAACAGCCAGTGTACAGTTAGAACAAACACAGGTCTATCAGAAATGCTAGATCCTCTATATAAACAGCCAGTGTACAGTTAGAACAAACACAGGTCTATCAGAAAAGCTAGAGCCTCTATCTAAACAGCCAGTGAACAGTTAGAACACAGGTCTATCAGAAATGCTAGTCTCTATATAAACAGCCAGTGTACAGTTAAAACAAACACAGGTCTATCAGAAAGGCTAGTCTCTATATAAACAGCCAGTGTACAGTTAGAACAAACACAGGTCTATCAGAAAGGCTAGTTTCTATATAAACAGCCAGTGTACAGTTAGAACAAACACAGGTCTATCAGAAATGCTAGAGCCTCTATATCAGTGGCTCTCAACCTTCTTAATGCCGCGACCCTTTAATACATTCCTCATGTTGTAGTGACCTCAACCATACAATTATTTTGTGCTACTTCATAACTGTAATTTTGCTACTGTTATGAGTCGTAATGTAAATATCTGATATGCAGGATGTATTTTCATTGTTACAAATTGAATATAATTAAAGCATAATGATTAGTCACAAAAACAATATGTAATTATATATTGGGAAATATATATTTCTAATTATGATAAATAGGTGTTTTCAAATGGTCGTTTCTACCAAAGTGGTCAACCAGGTTGAGAACCACTGGTATAGACCAACCATTCCCAAAATTTACATTACCTCGGACCCCTTTTAAATACATTTTGCTGCCACGGACCCACAAAAGTTTCTATATATTAAAATAGACAGGAATTAATTTTTTTTATGTTACAATAGTAAACGTCTGCAATTTAACATTTTAATAAACAGGAAGAGGTTTTATTCTGCCTTGAACAAGACACGCCATCATTATCGGTAAATTTGCGTTTCATTTTCAGCCAGCGATCCATCCTGAAGCTCAACCAAATTGTATTGTAGTAAAATCCAGTGCACGCCATTTATCATATCTTTCCCAAGATCGTTTCAGCCAATTACTTACTTAAAATTCATTCTTCTAGCGATGCAATTTTTATTACACCCCACCAAGTCAAACTGGCTCCAATATCTCAGACTGCTGGAAACTTCAAATGATCTTTCATTTCGTCATATCAGACGTTTAGAGTCCGGTTTGATTTCACAGCGGAACTAGTTTACCACTGTTTTTATACATGTTTTTTTTTTAAATATTTATCTGTTTGAAATGTCAAAGTTTATAATATTTCTTCAAACACTTGAGGACCCCTGTGAGTTTGTTGCAAACCACGGGTCCAAAACCCCAGCGTGGGAAGCGCTGGTATAGACGATGGTCAGACATTTGAACATAGAACACAGATGGATTCAGGATGTAACTGATGGTTTGATCATAACTCAGCAGAGGCGGGATATCTTGTCTATGACCATAGAGAGAAATTTCATTGCACTGTTAGGGTTGTAACGTTCTACTCAGGAGGAGCTATTGAATGACTATTTGAACAAGACGGCTGCAGAGGCGTGCCTTCTCGTCTATGAGATACCATCCTCATCAAGTAGGTTGTCCCTTCCGGAACTTGGCTCCCATGACAGCAGACCTGAAAAACTTTCTGTTCTGTGCAAGTTGACCGGCGTCAGCAGTAGTGATTCTCAGATCGTCAATGACATCTTGCACCCATCGTCTTCTAGGTCTTCCTCTCATTCTTCTTTCAGGCACCATTCCCTTCAAAAGTATCTCCATGTTGTAAGAGGTAACTGAGGTAGGGGTTAGGTAAGCTACCCTAGTAAATAAAATGTTGAAAATGCTGTTGATCATCTGTTGTTTAGCTGTCAGTGAGATTTGTGGGTTCCTTAACAATGTGGCTAGCTGGTAGGTTACAGCATTTGCTTTTTTGCACTCTAGCCTCTGTCTGTCTAGTCTTCAGTCTTCCTTGATTATGCTTCCTAAGCACATATATTTGATTTTTTGCATGAAAACAAAGACACTGGTATAATTTAATGAGTTGGATTAAACCATAACTTTTATTATATTAATCAAATTAATGAGAGATGAAATATTAGAATGCACAATAGTCATGATGTCATAGGTCAAAGTGAAGGCGATGACTACTGAAAATTGCATAAGGAAATATAGGTTGGTATAAATAATATAATCAAAATTAAATTGTTAGTAGAGATTAAACTGAAGGATAGCTTAACTCTTTTCAGATCAGTTATTTCCTCAGTTTTACACAGTTAATTCAAGGAGCAACAAAAAAAGCAACTACTCGTCAATAAATAAAATATATATATCTTATATGCTAATTTTAAGAAAACTGGACAGCATATTAGAATTAGTTAAAAAGTAGTAGAAGTAAAATAGTAGAAGTAAAACTAGAAAGACTTCTTATAAGGGAAACAACTCCAGTGGTGCAGTGTACGGCAAGTGGCATTCAATGGAATTCCGCTGTGGTGCAGTGTGCGACGATTGGCGTGGAAAGAGTTAAAGTGATGTTATTGATGGATGCAGCAAACAAAAATTAGTAATGATATTAAAAGTATAACCAAAAAAAAGTAAACTAAGTATATAAATGTGAAACATAAGTCAAGCTGACAACATAAACATGACATTGGAGATCCAGAAAGCATTAAATATTGTGTGAACATATAAGATAATATATGAGCTAGGAAATTAATAAACTATATAGATAAAGTGTGGAATGTAATTGATCATCATCATCAAATAGCTTGTCCTGAGCAGAACTTTGCACCCCAACAGTTATGTAATTGATAGGAAAGCAAAATAGAATACAAATAGCATTAACAGAACCTTGCTTGAATTACATTGAGAAACAAAGAATGAAGTGGTTCGACCATTTAATAAGAAAGCAACCAAACTCCACTATATACAGAGTCTTCTACAACAGAACATCAGGAAAAAGTGAGAGAGACACAAAAAGATGGATAGATAGCAGAATCCTGTCAAAAAAGCAAAAATAACTATCACCCAAGCCACTAGAACAGCACAAGAAACAGAAAACCTCAACACCTCTGTAACAATGTGACAACAAAAGACTAAGATAAAAGCACACCACTGCAGTATATATTAATCTTTGTTCTGATGCTGCATTGTGCCAGATAGTAAAGATAATGAAATCACATTATTTTAGACAAGAAAACAATCCAGGATGTAAGGAAAGAACCTACCCAAAGATGATTATCACACTCTCCATAGGCAGGAGCAGATCACCACTCTTTACCTTGGGACAGGGAACAAATATAAACTTTGTCTATCTGCTTCTCTCCATGATCATATGGCAGAGTGAATAAAATGCATGTTCTACGATTATCCTTGTACAAACAGTCAGAAGGAATACTCACCCAAAAAAATAACACCATATATACAACTATATGGAAATAAATAAGAGTTTCAAACAATAGTGGTGTTCATCATGAGAACTCTTTTAACTGTGTTCAGAGATCACCAAAAAAAAAGAATACAGTTTTTTCAATATGATGATGAAAAAACAGCTTTTTTTGTGTCACATAAGAACTGTCAAGAAATACTATCATCAATCTCACAACATTTTGATTAACTCAAAAATCAAAATAACTAAAAAAGTACAGCAGGTAAATGCTATATTTATACAGAAGACAAAATATCAAAACATAAACTAGTATTACAAAGTGCAACAGCAAACTAAATATGTTTTCATAATAATACCTCTATCAAGCAATGGATGAAAGATTGAAAAATAAGATAGAAATAAAATGGCACAGTTTGGTTAATACACTCCTGAAAACTAAGGTGCAGTGCAGATACTTTTTGGTGAAAACTACAATTTAGTGCCTCGTTGTATTTCTTAAAACAATATACTTTTTTTTTTTCCATTTGCTATATAGTTATATTGAAGACTATACCATCAATTTAATATTTATAATACATGTTTTTGTACTTTTTTTTTTTGCAGTTGCTTTTGTTAACTCTTTTCATACCATGAATATTACTGAGTTCTAACTACAATTGTTTTATGACATCAGAATTTTAAATAAGCAAAGCTTGAATGTTCACGTTGTTTGAGTAAGTATCACATTACTATATATATCATCTAATATACTTTGTATATTTAATTTACTAGTTTTGTCTGGTCAGATCGCTTAAAGTGGGGGCTACGCATGGAAGACCTGGGTTCAGCCCCCGGTAAAGACAAGAAATTTTTTCTGTCATGGTCATAAAGAAAAATATTAAGCTGAACAGTTTCACGGTGGCTGCACTAGCCAAGGAGCCATTAAAATTCACAGACACATGTCCGGGGATTGTCTCCCAGTAATTTTACCTATGATTTTTTTTTTATTGAAAGACGATACAAAGCCAAAGAAACTGCTGTATATGTGAGAAGCCACAATAGAGGCTAGTAGCATGATTGACAAACATTCGTATGCCACTTTAGCAATCAATAGTATGGAATGAGTTACGTATAGCCAATTCTAATCCATATGCCATTTATTTATAGCTATTGATTTGTGATGTATCTTGTGTTTGCTATTGTTGGGAAGCTTGGTTATAGCTTTCTTGCAACAACAAACAGAAACAAGTCTATGTGTGTTAAACCGTGGCCCCTAGCAACATAAGGCCGACTAGCTCAGACGAGAAAACAAAAATTTATGTTAAGTGGGGGCTGGTTTTTATAAGTGTTTGATAGAACACTGTAAGGTTTTCTGCAACTTTACACAATTATACGAGTCCATGGTTATTTATTGATGAAAAATGTTAATAATACTGATATTCCTTAGTGTTAAACTTAATGCGTAACATACTATAACATTCATTTAGCATGTTTTTTGTTTTAAATGAATTTGTCTCTATCTAACAATACTGGAATGGGAGGTCATGTGATGGTTGTGGTCTGATTTCCAAGAATTTTTACCGAGCCCGCCCGCCATATGTTATCGGAGGCCAAGGTTAACCAAAACAAGACTGATTTAATCAAACACGCATAAAAAAGACAAGAGCACAATAAAACTGACACCTCAGAAATTATTTCATACAACAGGAATGCATAGATTTATCAACTGTCATACAACATATTTATATGTATGTGTACAGATATGTGTAAGTGATTTTCTCAAAAATATTATTATATATTTGAATTTTTAATCTTATAAAACATGTGCAAATGTACAATTTCAGAACTGACTAAATATAAGTTGTAACAGGAACCATCTCAACAGATAGTAGTTCTTGTTCATTGGATTGTATTTCCATTAAATATGAAATGGAGAACAGTGATTACAAGACAAAATAATAAACAACTCCACAATTTTTATCATAAAAATATGCATAAAAAACAAACATCTCAAAAGTGAACATATTTAAATACTTTGAAATGATCATGAGTAACAAAAGATCTAAAACAGAAGTCATAGGAAAAAAATAATCCAAAATAACAGCATGCATGAAGACTATAGAAAAATACAAATACAAACATCAGAGCACCAAAGAAAGACTGCTTCATCAGACTTATGCTGACTTCCTTCCTTTCGTTTGCTTAAATAATATCTATATAATATATTTCTGGGAAGGTGAAATCATCGTTCCAGAAAATGAGAAGCATTATATGCATCAAGTGATTGCCAATTGAGATCGGAATGAGAGTTATACAGTGCTACATAGAACCAATACCGACACAAAATAAATAAACAGATCAAAAATCTCTGAGGGTCAAAGAGGTGTGGTTTTACAGAAAAATGATGAAAATCCCATGGACTGCTAAAATTGAATGTTGAGTGAGTTCATGACACAGAGAAGACTTATTGTCAATAGAAGAAAGAGGCCCTTATCAGTTTTTTAACACATTGTAACAACCGGTAAAATTGAGGGTAGACAAGACAGAAGAAAACAGAGAGAGAAAATTGTGGATAGCCTGACTTCATGGCACGGAAGAGTGTCAACATCTGAGATGATAGCAAGTACCAGGGACAGAGATTTGTGGAGATCCATGATTGCCTATGCCAGTCGGCACGGCATCTGATGATGATATATTCAATGTTATATGCTGACCTAAGAGATTTTATTTTATTATATTCCTCTTGTACTGTACTTAAAGAAAGAACCATATTGAAAATGGGTACAGTGCAGAGATGTGATCAGACAACTTTATCACAAGTCTTTGAACTGTCTGATCTGATGATGATATGTGACAAGAGCCTGACATGAGCTTGACAGTACAAGACCTGGCCAGCAATGGCAGAATGCGGGAGGGCCATTCAGAGTCAGGACTGTTTGATTCTGAACACGACTTTGCTAGCGCATTTCCGCCATGTTTGGTCGGGTATTTTCCAGTTTCGCTTTGCCGAGCTACTGAGTTAGTGCTTGAGCAACGCTGTGAGCTATGACTGTTACATGGAATGCTTTTGCTGTGTCAACGCATGCGTTGTTGTGTGTATTCAGATAATGACGGACAGCGGTTATGACGAACAAGCTCAATCTGCCGTACGCAGTTATATTGTGGGTGCAGAAAGCTGGATTTTGTCGTGATTGATGTTCCTTCGACAAGAATTGCAATTCAAGTGATGAACAGTTTTGTGTTGCTACATTAGCGACTGCCATATGCATTTTATGCGATGCAGGTTGCTTTTATGGCGGTACGCGGCTGTTTCATTCTGGAATTAGTTCACACAGGAAACATTTCACAGTTGTTAGCATTTCGTGGGATTTTCATTGGCACAGGAACGGAGCAATTATGGGGTGACCGTTGCAGTGAAGTTGGAACCGTACTTATGAACTATGAACTTATGAACAAGACCTTCTTGATACCAGTGTAACATAGGGTGCACCAAGTAATAGCGTTAAAGTATTGATACAATAGATTTTTGTGGAATCCTCATTGGAGCTATTGTGTAAGTGATCTGACGCTTTCAGCTAGTGTCTAGCTAACCCTCAACTAGTACCAGCAAGTGTCCTGCTAATAATAATAGCGTCCATCGCAAGCGATGATGACAACAATCTCAGACGTGTGCTGTTGCACCTCTCTGGTGTGTGCGGAGGTGACTGTAGAGTCCAATCCTAGAACAGAATCCCCGACCACAGGTGGGGCATACATGATCAAGGTTAGACATGTGCGTGTTGTGTGCTCTGTCTTTCGCGCTGCTCGTTTTCTCTGTGACTCAACAATACGATGATTCTCAGCTATTCGGGTTCCTCTTTGTTGTTACAGCGCCACATTTGGCGATCTTGCGGAAGGGATTCCCAGCACGTATTGTCTATATCGAAGCATTTCAGAGACACTTTAAGAGTGTCTTTAAAGCGTTTTTCTGTCCACCAGCTAAACGTCTGCCCCTTCAAGCTCGCCATACATCAACTGTTTTGGGATGCGTTTATCAGGCATTCGAGCAACGTGACCGACCCATCTCAGTCACCAGCAAGTGTCCTGCTAATGCAGATTTGGATACCATAGTTAATAATGGCACGATCAAATTGAGTTATAACTTTTGTTCCTGTCATATGCCACTGGGCGCAATGAGGACTGATGATGGTGATGATGATAAAGAAAAACCAAACAGCTCATGAAGGTCTAGATGCCATAGTGAAGAAAGGCACAAGATGAAATTGTGGTATAATTTTGTGCTTCTGTCATGTGCCCTTGGACACTATGAAAACTGATGATGATGATGAAAAAACCAAACATTTTGTATCTTCATCTTTAACTAAAAGTGTAGACTCAGCAACCATTTTGTATCTTCATCTTTAACTAAAAGTGTAGACTCAACAACGGGATAAGTTAAATGTGGAATTTCATATAATCAGCAATTGCCTTGATTATTTTCGTCTGAATTGCAACGTTTGCTGTATGTGTGTCCAGACTAGCATTTTCAGGTAAGTTATTCTCGTCATACCTAGCCAAAAAAATAAAGAAAAGGTATACACATATTACATCAGACACTAGAAGATACAATAAAGAAAGCAAATCATCAAAACAATATATTGTTAAAATTACAATGATCATAACAAGAGATTAAGATCTTATTAAGAGATTAGTGTCAATTTAATCAATTAATCAAGTGCCACGACATGGGCAATCACATATAACCACAACTCTCTCTCTCTGACGCAGTTAACAAGTTCTGACATCAATCTCTGGTAAAACCACGATGTCAAATCATCCAACATCTTCTCCCTCTGCCTTCCATGTTCTCTTCTTTCTTGTATTTTAACCATTGCCAACAAATGTTTAGAACCTTGTCTTCACATTGTGTGCCCAAAGAACATTGATTTCTCAATTCTTATTCTTTTGAACAGGTTTCTTTAAGTTTCTTAAAATCTTTAAAATCTTAAAATCTGTAAGTCTCTGAAAATCTCATCATTTCATTTTGTTCGCAGTCCATGGGATTTTCAGAATTCCTCTGTAATTGGATTAATATACGGAGACATATTTTTTATGTTTTTAAAAAATTGAAACACTTTGAAATCTTCACAACAGAAGATGGCTGATGCGTAACAAAACTAAAGATCAACATGTTCTTGAAGCAGAAGAGTAGAAAAGGAGCAACTTCTTTGCAATTGGTTACATATGCTCAGTCTATACTATGTGATGGGTTGATTTAATGAAGTTGCACATTAGTTGGAGTTTATTTGAAGGTTTCCCCACAGCTTTCTGTGTAAGTTTCGCTTGTGAGATCATCTTTCCTTTCTCTGGTGTAGGTATGGTGGACAGGACTGCAGGATGTGCTCTGGAATCTGTGTTTTATTCTGAAATGCACACTGTGCAGTCTGAGCATGCTTCATTCTGTGCATGCAGTGAACAGGAACTCTCTCTCTCTCTCTTTCTCTCTCTCTCTCGATCCCCGGTGAACAGGAATTAAAAGCAATAAACCACAGCTGGAACACAATACAGGATATGGCCAAAGAACAGAGAATAATGGCTTGCTTTTGTTGCTTTCCTAAATGCCAAGAGCATTAAAGGCTAAAGAAGTAGAAGAATAAATGTTACAATGCATACCTTCTACCTCTGCTAAACTTCTTCTTCAGCGATCTCTGGTCATACGCTTAGTTTATTGCAGACCACAAACTGGGCAGTCAGCTTTAGGTCTGTCAGGTTTCCCCAAAGCTTAGTTTCTAGGCCAACTGGTTGTGGCCACATGTTGCATCTCAGCTCACCCAGGACAGGACAGTCTTGCAGGACATGCTCGGTGTCTGTTCCACCTGCTGACACTGACAGAGAGCTGTTTGACTTATTCCTAGTCTATGTAAGTGTCTGTTGAGTCTGCAGTATCCAGTACATAGGTGAAATATAATGACCTGGTCTGTTCTGCATAGATCTTTGAGGAAGTCTTTTCCATAACCATATCCAATATTTGTCTTTCAGTCTACTGCAGATTTTCTCAGTAGGAGAGCATTTACCTCTTAAAAAGACAGTCTGCTAAACAAGACTTCTTCTTCGAACGCTAATATCGACCACTTGTTAACCACTCTTTGTGATTTGTATGTGATCTGAGCCTAAGAACAGTTAACAATTTTGTTTCTACTCACACAAAGAAAAATCGAGTGCACACATATTCACTTTCCTCACATGTCCAGATATTTTCAAACTTTTTCAGACTTGGACAGTCAATAACTGTGGAAAGAAAAAAGGTTAATATAAGCATTATAAGTAACAATATACCATTTTTATGAACTTTCAGTAGCCAACTTCATTTTGGGCTTTTCGAGTTTTGTTCTGTACATAAAAGGTTTTTCCATTTACATAGTTTCAGATTTTACTATTTTCTTATTAAATAAATTGAGGTCTAAAGGTGAAGGACTGACTTTACTGCACCTGCATTCTCACTCTCTACAGAAAAGGTATGATGTCTGTCGAGACAGCTTCAACAATAAGCCTACAGGCAAAATGTAACATTATTTTTAAGAAATATCCATGGTTCTACCATACAACTACCTTAAATATTGTGATTAATATAAACAAATGGAAATGTATCACCTTCACAAAGTGTTATGCAGGACAGTAGCTCTGGTTTTCCTTGTATATAATCCAATGGCATCTCTGTTTTCTAACATGTAAAATAAGAATATATTACACAATTATGTTCATATATGCACGTTATCAAACTTAGTGTGAAATATACTATTTTTATTTCAGTAAATATGGGTCATATATATATATATATATAATATATATATATATATATATATATATATATATATAGTTCCTGTAGATACATAGGGCTCAATAGTTAAGAATAGAAACTATAATTGTTGAATACCACCAAGGACTGTGTAACACATGTTCACGCTACTGGGAAGACATGGAGAAAATATGGTCAACTCTCTCTCGCCGCGTGATCACCGCCCAGACCATGTCCAGACCTCCCATAAATTCTATTCATGTGGAAATCTGATTCATGCAGCCTTAGCATTGGTGTGTTTTACGTCACATCTTCAGCACCATTTGGAGCTCTGGTGCTTATCCTTCGGCGATGTGTCCGGTTTCAGCCAGTGTTTACTCGGTTCACTCTCTGTTCTGTAGCCATCCAGTGTTTTTTATGATATGGGGTACCAAGCCCCACGTCCAACCTCCTTAATCGCCTCTTACGACATGCTTGGCAGGTAACAGTGGTTTCATTCTTTACACCCTAATTTGGGCCCGGTACCACTCTAGCGATATGGTCAACTGAGACACACTAGTTTCGAGCTTTGGAGACTATATGGACAACCTAATATTACAGTTCATGGATGATTGATTTGATTGATTGATTGTTTAAATGATTGATTGATTTGATAGGACTATAATTATTTGCACTTCGGTGAGTAACCATGTGTGCTACAATTTCTTTCTTACACAGGAAGATCTCAGCTGCAATGCACGAACTCCGTAGCATCAGCAAGGGACTCCGATGTAATTTTGAAGATGGTGAAGATATTTTTGGAGACATTTTATTATTAATCTTTTCTAATGAATTTTGCCCGTGCGGTGGCTTTGCAACCTGCTCTCCTTGATTTTGAAATGCCAATGGTTCTTTTACATGCTCAAATTGAACACGGGACCTACGTTTTATCGTCCATCTCCGATAGGAATAGGAACTCGATCTCACCTACACGAGATCAGGGATCTCTAGAAAAATATCCAGAAGGCTTCACGAAGGAGAGAACCTGGTACCTTTGACATGAGAGACTAGTACCTAACCTCTTCGCCACAGAGACCACTAACAGTTCATTGAAACTATATCGGTGATATGATAAATAGAAGAATGACAAAGATGAAAAATACCAAGAAGCAATCCATCAAAGATAACTAGTAACCGTTCATAATTACTTGGTCAGCATTAAAAAATAACTTGAGAGCAGTAACAGTGTGTGTGTGACAGTGTGTGTGTGACTGTGCCGCCAGATGGTTACGAGGCCCAAATTTGAGGTGTAAAGAATAGAGCCACTGTTACCTGCCACGCATGTCGTAAGAGATGACTAAGGAGGTTTGGCTGAAACGGATGCATGTGTCCTAAACATGTACTAGTCTATGTGTTAGGTGCCTACCAAACCAATGTGCAAACGTATACACTTTCTTGGCAAAGATCAAATATCACAAAGAGTGCTTAAAATTGATCGTAAATAACAAACGCAAAGTAATAAGAAAAAAAAAGAAGAAGACAGCGTGTACATGTGCGTACACGCGCATGTGTGTACATGTGCATGCGTGTATTGAAAAAAATATAATGTTTTTTACACAGTTCTCTCCTACCAAGACTTCTTTGTCATTTGATTTCAGTCCTTTTTTGTCATTTGTTATCTGCTTCCATCTATCATATCTGTTGGCTCTGCAATATCCAAATGCAGTTCCTAGATATGGACTCAGGTAAATACCTTTACCATAGGCACTTCCATTCAACTGTATCAAGACAACAGTGAAAAAAAACTAAGTTTGTATAAGGAAAACAATCTTTGAAATAACAAACTACTTTAAATACCATTTATCACATATAATTTTATAAAATTTAAAATGATAAAATTCCTCTTCCACTGCTCTTGATTAGAATATTATCTGTATCCATTGAAGAAGTTGATGATAGTAAAGTTGAAAACACACTGCGAAAGAGACAAAGTGCAGTGGAAATTCAGAGGTTCCAGACCAGCTTGATCCAGAAATTCTTGGTGTGCACACGGTATGCTGTTAGATTTCAGGTTCCCTGATCCTTTACTTGAGGATCTCTCTCTCTCTCTCGCTATCCCTACTTGGGGATCTAAATTACAAGTACCTATGAAGTCAGAGTAAGGCTCGCCTGAATAGAGAGGGACACTAGTGATAAGAAAAGCAATTATCAGTAAGAGACTCCTTATTAGGCACCATGACTATGTCTGAATTCTCAGCAGGCAACAAGAACAAATCTGTAATAATGAGTTTATCTGTCTTTATGGTAACATTCTGAATGATTTAGATGCTTTTGAAAATATAGTACTTTACTTTCTAGCAAATTATGTTTATAATAACATCTAGTATATAATCTAATACATTTTTACATACAAACATATTATCTACATTTGCACATCACTATTCACGAACAAATATCACCAACAACAGTACATCTGATTGAAAGCTTCTTCTCAACGCTCCATATCAACCCTTGTTAACCATTCTGTGATTTTAGTGATCTGAGATTAAAATGTCATGTACTATTCTTTGCTTCCCTTGTGAGCTCCGGAATCACACTGGCGATTAATTTGAAGTATCTTCAGGAACAATATCGTTATTATTATATGAAAAATATGTAAATTAAAGAAATGAAATATCCTAATGTTGCAGGTGCAATATATAAATATATATATCCAGGTCACAGGCCTAGATAGTCTATTGTCTCAGCGTACCATCACATTCGTCTGTGCAGAGGACTTTTATTTATTTGCTAGTCTAACCATCTATTGTTATTTCTTCTCTCTCTCTCTCTCTCTTTCATCAGTAAAACAGCATGTGCCAGTGAGTAATACCAAATAATATATTCAAAAGAGTTTATTCTTCTTTACTGAAATAATTAATTACAACATGTATAACAACATTACAAAATATTTTTGTTTTATCCTACATTTATTCTTTTTTATTTTAGATCCAGAAGCACTTGAGCTGAAAGCTCTTCGGCTCGGTGTCATGGACATCGTAACCCTTCGGTTCGTGCCACGAACACCGTAAATCTGGGAAATCTGTGCTTTTTGCCAGTCCGCAGAGTTGAACCCGCACTCACAGAGGACTTGTCACCCGTAGTCCAACACGCTACGAACACGCTGGGCAGGCGGGCACATTTATTCTTTATGAGCTTGAAGCAATACATATGTACGTAAGGTGCCCACAACCCGACTTTTTATACTCTCTGCAAATGTTCTACCCTCTAGGGTGTCTTAGTAATTCTATCAGTTATAATCCACCTTATATTTTTTTTAAATTTCAAGTATAACACAGATTTTGACCTCAATGAAAATACAAGTATTTCTCTGTTAGTTCACGCTAAAAATACAGGGTATATAATATATGAAAGACTTTATCTGACTGGATATTTATCATATGACATGTTGAACCGACTGGATATATATATATATATATATATATATATATATATATATAAAAGTATGAATATAAGTTGAAAGCAAGTTGATATAGAAAGCAAGTTGAATGCATTTGAAAATAGATGTCTGCGAAAAATAATGAATATAAAATGGAACGAATTCAGGAGAAGTGATGAAATCAGAGACATGTCTGGTCAACCACTAGTGACAACTGTTATAAGAAAGAGAAGATGGAGATATGTTGGGCACACCTTGAGAGAAATGATCAAAGAATATCAAAGCAGACATTGAAGTGGGATGCAAAGGGTTCAAGAAAGAGAGGTCGACCTAAGGAGACCCTGAAGCGAACTTTGCTGAGAGAGGCAGGAAATATCAGTCTCAGTTCCATGGAGGAGATTGAGCGAGTTGCCCAGGATAGAGCGGTATGGAGAAATTACTTGCAGGCCCTATGTAGTATAGCGTCGAGAGGAATTATTATTATTATTATGAATATAAGTGTTACAGAAGAGTCCTCTGTATATCTTGGACAGAGAAGAAAACAAATAGATCTATCCAGAAAGAACTCAAAATCAAAGAAAACTGGCTGATACTACAAATAAGAATGAGAAAATTGAGATATTTTGGACATATAAAAAGACATGAAGGGCTGGAAAAGACCATCATGGAAGGTGGCATACCGGCAAAGAGAAGTAGAGGAAGACCACGGACAAGATGAGATGGATTCAGGATGTAACTGATGGTTTGAACATGACGGCTGCAGAGGCAGCGCATCTGACCTATGAGATAGAGAAATTCCGGAGGACTGTTGGGGTGACAATGTTCTGCTCAGGACAAGCTATTTGATGATGTTGATTATATATATATGAATAAAAATTGTAGCGTATCCTTTAACAGGACATAGCTATCAACTACAGTAAATGAGTTGTTGATTTTCTAGGCATCCCTTATACGCTCAGTAGTTTGTCATTGCTTTATGAACGGTGAGGTCTATTTTTATCATTCGTAAAAGTCCACTGGAAATTTGCTTCCAAACCTCTCGTCGCAGGTTTGTATTATATATATATATATATATATGTATATATATACCGGAACACTGGTATATACTCTGATATATATATGGCTGATCTTGAGTCTTCTAGTTCCACGTTATAAAAATCTCTATTTCTCACTATATGAGAGATAAGTCACCGACTTTTTGTATTAATTTCTTCATACCTAGATTTCTCTTCAAGTGTTTTAGTTCATTATATAAAATGTCTAGTTTGTACTACATGAGAACTAAGTCTACAATTTAGACTTTCTTTAGTCCAATCTCAGTTTACATCCTGGTTTTTCTCTGACTAAGAATCAATTCCTCTCTGGGTCTCTATCAGGGCTATTCTCTGTTCCCTCTGCCTCACTCAGAAGTCTTGCTCAGACCTCACTCAGAAGGCTTGCTCTGTCTCTGCCTCCTGTCATTCTCTGTGGCTATCTCTGGATCTTCTGTCCCTGTTCTAATGTTCACCGTCTATATATCTCACGATCAAAAATTACAATTCTCTTTGTCCCAGGACATCACAGTTGGTTGGTCAATTTCTTTCCTAAAACAATTATAAATCTTCTCACTGTGATTGGGCTCACTTTATTTAGCACTGTTCCAGAAAGTTAACACAGAACTGTAGTATAAGAGATTTACTTTGTAAGGTATTTAAAAAAGTTTAATTATAATTGGATAGTGAAGTTTAGTTACATATATTTGAAACTAGATACTAAAGTATCTCTAAATCTGCATGAACTTTATTCACATAACATAGAATAATCACCATTCTGTCAGTTCCTGAGGCCACAATCAATCCTTCACGGATTATAGCATGCCAATTTTCAATTGGAGAACCACTGTAAGAAGTTAGTGAATTATTAGATGCAACACTTATGATATCAACATTTTATTTTAACTAGAGCAACCAATTATAGGTTTGCAAAACCGAACTCAGGGACAACACAATTAAAATATTTAAATAAAAATTCCATACAAATATTTTAACCCTCTTCAAAATTACTTTGGGAACCCTCGTTGGTGTCACTGAGTTGTGGACTGCTGCTGATATCTTCCTGTGTAAGAAAGAGATCAGAGCACACATGAATAGTCATCAAAGTGCAATGACGCTGACCCTATTAATCAGTCAATCTAAAAAGATGGGTCTAATACAATATTTGGTTATGATGGACTGTCTTGGAATCATTCAAGTTAAATTATGCAAATAAAAAAGAGCTTATTAACATAGACAATGATCACGGCGACCAATTAAGCAACCAAATCAACGAATTGCTTTTTGCGGACTGTATGAAGATGAAGATCAGTTACAACATCACATGAATTCATTGCTAATAGCATGTAGAAAGTACAACATGAAAATCAACAAACAAATGACTGAGACCATGAAAATCAGCAGAACACCAAGCCAAGCAAACATACAAATAGATAACACCAGAGTAAAGCAAGTATCTGAATTCAAATATTTAGGCAGCATTTTCACAGAGGACGGAAAGCTAGATAGAGAAATAGAGACAAGGTGTCAAAAAGCAAATGCAGTGACCTTCCAGCTGGCACCATTACTACAACACCCAAAGATCAAGATGGAAGGGAAAAGACAGATGATAAAAGTATTTTCCTACCAACACTTTGTTACCAGTGCCAAACTTGGTCTCTTACAGCAACACATCACAGAAAGCTCACCACGTGTGAAATGAAATGCTTGACGAAGGCAGTGGGAGTTACCAGGAAAGACAGACTACGAAATGAGGACACCAGAAGCAGACTGGGTATAACTTCACGCACTGAATATATCGAAAGACAACAAATGAAGTAGTTTGGACATTTAATGAGAATGAAATACAACCAACCACCAATAACAGCATACAATAAAAGAGATCGGGTACTAGAGCTAAGGGAAGACCAAGAAAAGATGGATATACAATATCAAGACCACACTACATAAACACGGATACAACACAACATGGGCAACTCATCTAGCCCTAGAACGCAAATTAAAGCTCCCATCCCTACGCTTAACGGCAAGAGTGGACAGCCAACTACATCTTCCACCTGGGAATAGACAATAGATAGTACTCTTATTTAACTATGTGACAGGTTCATTTTTTCTAACGGCAGAAGAAGACCTGTTAAAAAACTTTAGTATGGATCTAATTTTATAAAACCAAGGAAACCCTCTGTATTAACTGATTCCGTACCTTGGAACACTAAAGTGTAAATATTTCTTATCTGCATGGACCACTCGTTGCTCAAGAGACGATGACTATTTCTCTCTCTCTCTATGCCTTTTTGACCCGGATTGGGGCATAGGCCTCAACCAACTCATGCCAAGTCTTCCTATCTCTAGCTATCTCCTGATGACTATTTCACTGGGTTTTTATTATTTTTCGTTCCGAGTTCAGATTTATATTAACCGGAAACTACTTAGAAGTGATGTGTCAATGATAACAAATACATAGCATCGTGGCTTATCCTAGAAGTAGAATTGAAACAGAGTTTACCATTCATTTTAGGATAACCTGTGACCGTAAAAACTAGCGATTTTTATGAATGGTCATGATGCTAGTTTGTGAACAGTTAATAAACCATACATTCCTTCACTATTTTCTTAATGTTTGTGTATTCATAAATGTATTACATATATAAAGAGAGCAGTTAGACTGATTTATTCATCAAGGCCCTTGATAAGTTGGATTTTTGTTCTCACAATTTCAATTAGTTTTTTTAAATAATGCTAATATTTTTCATGCATAGTCAACACAACATTATATTTTCGATTAATAAATATTTTGTGAAAGTAAATTCATTTATCTTTAATTTGATATATAATAAGTTCAACTTTAAATCATATTTAGAAACAATATTTTAGCTTAGCTAAAGTATGTGTGCAATATTTTTGAAGCTAAAAAAATAATTTGTTCCAGAGGCAAAAACACAGGTAGTGAATCAGTTTAGGCACTGAAAATAATCATATTTACTTACTGAAATGCAAAAATGCTGCCATATTTTTCCTTGTATACCCTGAACTGTTTGTCTTCTAGTGGTGGACTATTACGCATCATAAACTGCTGTTTTGTTCCCATAAAATCCAGTTGCTAAGATAGCACAAATATATCATAGTTACAATACATTTCGAGTTACAAAGTATAATGAGTACAGAGCAAGAGGAAGACCATGCAAAAGATGGAGCGACGGCATCAATAACAGCCTTAAGAAAATTAATAACAGCTTACAAAGTGCCTTAAAACAAGCACACACAAGATCACTACATTCCCCCCACTATACTATTTATTTATTTAGTTATTTTACTAATTCTAGCTAAGAAAAATATATGTGGAATGTTTAGTATAAAGCAAAATTAATGGTACTATATAAAAGCTACTATAGTAGCTGGTGATATAATTGGCGCAGATTTCTACACCACTTTAGCGGTTCACACCTTGAGAAAACACAAGAGGAATCTAACAAAAAGGGCTCTTTCCTAAAGTCCATGGAAAAATTGAAATGAAAGGAAGCCTAGAAATGCATGATGAAAAGATTTTGAGGCAGAGGTTAACGTAATATTAAAGATCTGCAAGAGATAGCAAAAGATAGGAAGACTTGTCATGAGTTGGTTGAGCATCTATGTCCTAATCACAGTTAAAAAAGGCACAAGAGAGACAGTGATTCATGGTATCTATATCCTTTTCATGCCCCATTTGACGCAAGGCTACCAGAAGAGATTTCCATTGCTGCCGTTCTGCCACCTTTCTACCAATTGTTTCCCATGTCAGGCCTCAATCTTTCAGCTTTCTTTCACAGTTCTTCTCTATGTTTCCTTTAGATCGTCCAGGCCTTCTTTTCCCATCCGTTATCCATCGGAGAGCTGTTATGGCCAATGTCCTAACTGGCATATGACATACATGACCAATCCCACCTTCATTTGAAAGCTCTTCATTTGCTATTGTATTTGGTCACAACATTTGCAAGATTCTTCTAAAATATTTATTTTGGAATATCTCCCAACTTGTGTATGATGATGTGGGTATTTTCCAGCACTCACTACTGTATAATAAAACCCACATGACATTGCTTCTATATATTTTATAATTTTGTTTTAAGATTAATTCTTTGTTTTTCAAGATTTTGTTGAGCATGGCGAAAAGTTGAACTTGCATTTTTTATTTTTCCAATGATGTCTTTTTCCGAATCACCATTCTGCGATAATGTACTTCTCAGGTATACAAAATCTGGAACTACCTGTACGATTTCAGTTTGTTCGTGATTTGGATAATTCTCTTCTTATCAAACATTTATGTAATTTATTTCATTTACATAATTGGTTTAATAAATGACTTTATTTAATCATAAACTCGTAGTCTACATATTTCTTGTATAGAATACTCTTACCATCTTATGAGGAAGCTTCACAATGTGTGACCTATTGCTAGATATGATCCTGTTAGAAAAGGGAGGATACATATTATATAAATTATTGTTATAGGTTATTCTTTTCTAGGCTTACACACTGCTGCCGCTACTACTGCTAAACCTTTCTGTTCACAGGGAATATAAATCTAAACTTTCATTCTCCACTGATTCTCATTCTGGGCCGATTTCTTCAGCTCTGCCCATGAGATTCTGATCTCTTTGACCTCATCTTCTGTTATTATTTTCCAGGTATTCTTTGGCTTCCTATTCCACTCTTTGATTGTGAATTCCGTTCAAGTTCATGTCTGGTTCTGTTGTTTTTTTCCTGAGATGTACCCATTCCATCGTCACTTTCTCTCTTTAACTTTCAGCTGTATTGGTTGTTTCTCTTACTCTCTTCTACTAGTGTGAACTTGTTTGAACTTCGGATATAACTTCTGTCATCTGATACAGAGCAAGCAGAGTTTGTTAATGTCTACAATTTGAATGTAATATTTTCTTGATTTATATACTGCACAAATACTATAAACATTATAGATAGAGACTTTATAAAGATATATTTATATCTTTATAGAGATAAAGAGATTAGATGGACAAAAAGCTTTGTAAGGAGTAATGTACCGGCAGCAGATGGAATTCAGTAATTAGTCTGGCAGATTTACCACAGTTGTATCTTATTATGATCTCAGGTAGCAATAAAGTGAAAGAATAAAGTTGTTTCAGTCAGTGTGTCTAACAAATTATTGTTTACAATTCCATGATATAAACTAAAAGTATAAAATAGTGAATATTATCCGTTGCATTGTTAATTGTTAAAGTGATCATAAAAAACTTTATTTTGTCGTGCTTGTTTAACTCACACTGAAGGAGAAAAGAAAATGGGATCATTGGTATTAATCATTGTGGATTGGGTCAAATGCTGTATGCCAGAACGAGGATTGGCTAGGATAGCATTTCAATGGACAGCAGATGGGAAAAGAGAGCATGGACATCTGTAGTAAACATGGAGAACTGAAAAGAGAGCTGAATGATTGTGGTCTGATGTGAGAAACAGTTGAAAGGAGGCAGACAGCAATAATGGAAATCTCTTGTGGAAGTCTTGTGCCAAATGGGATTTGATGAGGACATAGATAGACAAATTATTGTAAAAGTAGTCATTGCAAAACTCAAATTGAAGATTGGACAAAAGTGATAAATTTGATAAGACTGCTGCAGCAGAGGATGGAGCAGGCATGGAATTGTCCTATGGGAATTGTCCTATATATAGTGATGTTGATCATGTTAGCATAACCTAGCATACCAGAATTTTAACTGCCATCAACATTATTCAAATTCAACTCCCTAAACTTTAATGTGTGATACAAGAATTAACATTAAAACAAAGTTAAACAAGGCTTACCATCTTAAAAGTGGGTAACATAGCTCATGTTTCTGAAGTAAAATCTTTTTCAGTTCATTTTCATCATATTTTAACATATCCTTCACATGGGGGATATTTGTCAGAATGTCATCCAATAACTTGGTATCTTTATTCTGAATGAAAAAGAATAAACAAAATATATCAATCTTATATTCTTTTCATGTCCCTCTTTTTTACTTTCGTCCGTTTGTTGTTTTGTTTGTTCTGTAGGAGATTAAACCCTCCTTAAGCTGAGGCATGCCCTTTCAATATAAGGATGAACATTGTTTTGGTTATATCAGAGCGCATAGGCCAACAAATATGAAAAATAATAATTAATACCTTTCGGAGAATTCAATAATTCGACGATTATTCTGAATTTGGGTGTAGTCATAGCGCCTAATTTTATCTAATTTTTTGCAAAGGCTTGTTTCCTATCACTAGTGTCTCTTCCCATTCAGAGAAGCCTTAGTCCGAATTCAGATATTCTTGTAATTTAGATCCCCAAGTAAAGGATCAGGGTCTACTATAGCCAAACCACATATCAAGTGCATAAAGAAAATTTGTGGCCAAGCTGGCCTCGAACCCCAGAATTTCCAAGGCCTGTGGTCACAAGCAAAGGGTGTTACCAACTTTGCTATCGCGATCCTGCGTTTCATTTGATAAATAAAGCTTCCACATGAGATTTTCAATTTTTACCCTTGAATAATCCTATTGAATATATGTTCTCAACCAGTTACTCAACGATATTTGGTGTCGCGTTGTTGTGAAGTTCTTGATCTAATGCATTGATGTCCAATGCTGTGCCCGCTAGTGCCATGGCACCCGTGTTATATATCCCTGGCGCCTTTTTTTATTTCCCAGGATTTAACGTTAATAAAATATTTCTCGAACAAAATGTGTTTCTGATAAACAATATGATCAAGTTTTTCTGAAATCACATTTTTTTTAAATGTATCTTGTAGTAAGTATGAAATTTTCATGTTATTATTTTTATTCATGTTACTATTAATATTACTTTATTATTAGTATTATTGCAATTGTCACATGGCGCCTGTGCCTCCACAGTCATTAGTCAAATGCACCCTAATATAGAAAAACGTTGGATAGCGCTGATATAATGCTTTCATTAAGACATGACAGCAACAGAGACACAACATTCACAACTAATAAGACTACGGCATAGGGTTAAAAAGCTAGTACATTTGTCTATGCTTGTGAAAACTACACATAACATTATTGTACTGAATTTTGAAGCTTCCTAACTTATTGCTTACTCCAGGATGGAGGGCCAATTCACTGCCATTGCTAGGATGTATAATGGTTGGGTAAGGTGAAAGGATTATACCATTTCTTTCCGATTTAACTGCTGCCGTTGACAAATAAATCAGTAGATTAATAACCTGCAAATAAATTAAGGATAAATCAAAATGTAATCTTTAAAATTTAAAGGACATAAAATTGAATATAATTATAAATCTTTAAAATGTAAGGAAACCACCATCATCAATGCTTTATTACCTAATCATCATCATCATCAAGTAGCTTGTCCCTTCAGGAACGACTCCCACAATATAAATCCTGAAAAACTCTCTATTCTGTGCAAGATGACAGGCGTCAGCAGCAGTCATTCTCAGATCATCAATGACATCTTGCACCCATAGACCTTCCAGGCACCATTCCCTCCAAAACTATCATCTATAGGCACCCATGTCGTTTGATGTGTCTGAAATATTTCATTGTTCTTGTTTATATGTTCTTTAATTGCCAACTCTCTTTAACATCAAGGGTGTTGAAGAACAGAATCATTTGAGTTTTTTTCTGTCAATGATATTCTAAGTACTTTTCTGTAGCATTTGCATTCCAAGATATTATTGATCTCTGCCACATTGTCAATGGACCATGTCTCACAACCATATGTTGCCAAGGGAAAAACACAGCCTCTTAAACACTTGAGTTTTGTTGTTATTTATTATCTGAATAGGAGCATAGAATTGTCATTGCAATTTACCTCCACACTGGAACCTTGAACACAAACATCTTTACCAAACAGTGATGGTTTCTCAAGCAATTTGTTTTACTTAAGATTGCCATCTTCATTCACAGACCAACTTAGAAAATAATGGGCCCTAGGATCTAGAAGGGGTAATGTAAGTCAATATTGAATGTGGGGGTTGCCATTAGCGAAGTTGATAACAATATGTGTTGGTGACCAAGTGTCATGGAAATTTCAATGTTCAAAGCCAGCATTGCACCCCAAAAATGTGTTGTAACACAGTACATGGTTGGACTACAGAGGAGTCTAATCCTGTACTTGGAGATCTAAATTACAAGTAATTCTAAAGTTAGACTAAGGCTTGCCTGAATGGCAAGTGACACTGGTGAAGAGGAAAGCAACTCTTCATGCAAAAATCAGAGGCAAAACATTAGGCAACAAAATATTGAATTCATAGCAGTTCTCATTGAAATGAGTTTAAATCATATGTATTTCAATTATACATATTTTGTTTTCTTACAAGCTACTGAACTGTTTACCATGGAAATATTTACCATGGCAACCAGTGAAAAGGTTGCAAACAGAACTTGTACACCTTGTCTAAATGCCTCTTTTTCTTCTTTGAACGCTCTATTTCAACCACGTGTTAACCACTCTTTGTGATTTGTATGTGATCCAAGCTTATGAACGATTGTACGGTGTGCTAGTTATGCACCTACAAGTTATGCACATCCTATTTCTGTGACACTTATTATTTACTAGTGTAGCTTCCCTAAGCCCCTACCTCAGTCGCCTATTACGAGATGCCTTGTAGGTCGCAGTTTTACTATTCTTTGCTCCCCTTGCGAGCCTGGCAACACACTAGTGGTCTAAATGCTATACAGAGACATTTACCATTTCATGGATAAGTATATTGATAAAAAAGTACAAAAAATCAAAGTAGACAGTGATTTGAAATTGAAATAGGATTTACAGTGTTAGTGTTGCTATAGGTTAGGGTTTACTAAACTGACGTTACTGCACTTCGAGCAGATCCATGGGTGCTCAGTCTCCCCCAACAGATATCGAGAGTATGCATACTGATGGTTCCCATGGGTCGCTTGTTAAACACACCCCTCACTCTGCCTCTCAGGCATCCAGTTCTACTTGTACAACAGGTATCGCCAAACTGCTTAAATCGCTGGATCAATTTGACATCTATTTTAGTGTCTTCATCCAACAAGCAGTTGTGAAGAGACCAAAGAACATCCCGCTTATCCATCTTCAACTCCCCAACACTCTGTGCTGTTTCTGCAAGCCTGTTCACTCTCTCAATGCTGCAAACAACCGCATGCCCAGGACAGTAGATCCACATCAGCGTGACAATCTGCTCACTGCAAACCCACCTGGCCCAGAACAAAAATTAAAGTAGATGAACCATTCGAGTTGGCTAAGAAAGGAATTATCGCCTAACCAAAACAGATAGATTGATTGATTGACAGGACCATCATCATTGCACTTCGGTGAGTAACCATGTGTGCTCCGATCTCTTTCTTACACAGGAAGATCTCAGCGGCAGTGCACGAATTCTGTAGCACAGTGAGGGTCCCCGATGTCATTTAGATGATGATGAAAATATTTAGCAGGAGTTTTATTTTTCTAATGAATGTTTGCCCAGGCAGCATCTTTCCAGCCAGCTCTTCTAGGTTTTGAAATGCCACGGATTCTTTTATGTGCTCAACTTCAACACGGGCCGACATTTTATTGTTCGCCTCTGATATGACTAGGAACTCGATCTCACCTACACTGAGATCAGGATCTCCAAAAATATCCTGATGGCTCCACAAGGAAGTGAACCAAGTACCTTTGGCACGAGAGGTGAACACCTAGCCTCTACACCACAAAGACCTCCTGAATAAACCAGAACATGTCCTAATTACCTACCGCACTTTATAAATTGCAGTTATGCGAAACGGTACAGTGCATCCTGCTTGAATTACCTGAACTACAGAAAGCTCGACAAGAACTCCTTCCACCACACTTTTCTATTCATAATACACTTTATGTAGCCTCCGCCAACTGGAGAAAACATACAGATTCTACAATTTAGCATTGACAACTAAACAATGAAAACTTGCAGTCCTGCTTGGAAGATGTGTTCAAAGGATCAAGCCAATGTTGTTTTATATAACCAGCCTGAATTTTCTTGAGACTATTCATTGAATCACTCAGTATGCATGCACGGACGAACTCTTGTGTACTTATCAAGTTCAAAGCGCTTTGATCTCCATTGTAGGCAACTTGTAATCACAGCAAAGGTACCGCTCACATTCTGTACAGTTTTTCAACTCTTCTTCTTCTTTGCGTTCGTTCTTTACGACAATTTTAATCACTCTTTGTGATATGTTTGATCTTTGTCAAGAACGTGTATACGTTGCACATTGGTTTGGTAGGCCCCTAAATACAAAGACTTCTACAGGTTTAGGACATGTGCATCCGATTTCAGCCAAACCTCCTTAGTCGCCTCTTACGACATGCGTGGTAGGTAACAGTGGTTCTATTCTTTACACCTAAATTTGGGCCCCGGTAACCACTCGGCGGTTTTTCAACTAAAACTTGATGTTATAGTCCATTCAACAACTCATGCCCACTGTCCAATGCAAATTGTAGCAAAACCATCTATTCCACAGTAGCGAAACTTTGCACCCAATCTTAGAATTATACCAACGCAAATGTCTGATGAAAGAAATTGCTATAGGAAACCTGGATTTTGTAATGTAACGATTTCCTCTGATGTTGGCGGCATATTTGGAGAGTCTGATACAGAATTTTAGTTTTTACAGTAAACGCACCAATATGACATTTGATGTCAAGTCTCATTCAAAGGCGTATCATCACAGCTCATAAATGGGGACCAAAGTTGATACTTGCAATAGTGTAATGAAATAAACAAGAAATGTAGATTTAGTTGTATTATTGTTGTTTTTTTATAATTTACATTACAGTTAAAGTTAGCTGCCATGTCATAATGCCATCCCCTTTCGCGTCCAGGCTTGGGAATGGCGGAGCTACTTGGAGATGTTCTTTTCAAATCGCTACTTCTTCGGTACATTGTGCATGTGTTAACATATGTTGTAGGGGTATCACTACAATAAAATAGCTCTTTACTATGGTTCTTGTATACTGTGGTAAACCTGTACACTAAATTCAAAATAGGCACCAACGCCTGTGCCCTGTGGCTTGGTGAGTATGACAAAAGAACATATCCTACAGAACTGCCCCCAGTATGCAGACCTGAGAAGAAAGAGGTGGTCCACTTACACCAGCATCCAAGACAAACTGTATTGTGTGGCTGATAATCTGAGGCAGACGGCTACCTTTTTAGAGAATCTGAAATCCCAATCTAGTGAAAATGCAGAAGAAGAAGTATACTGTGGTACATGACCGATATGTGTCTGGGGTCAAATGCGCATAGGGACAACGTCGCACCAGGATTAGTGAACTGGCACTAATCAAGATCCTACCGCACCTCCAAGTGGTGACCCTGGTAACAGATATTAGATTTTGTCTGGCTAAGCGGATAGGGATTTAGGGAGAGCTATTTTGGGGTGGGTAGGGATGCAAACATAGTCACATTGGATGAGATCCGCCCGCAACACAGAGCAGGCGGAATCTCAGAGTGACTATTAATGCACGTCTCTTCCGGCCGATGGGAAAAGCTGAAGGAATAACCATAAAGGGACGAAGGGTGCATCCAGAGAAGAGACGTGGGCTCGCGTGAAGCAAAACTTGGGCCCGAGATGAGTTGCATGTGGGCCCACATAGGGCGAAACTCGGAGCGATGAGGTGGGGGCCTGAGTTGAGCCCAGTGTCCGGACAGCCTAGAGGCTGGTAAATGTGAGCACGGTGAGAACTGATGGAAATGGTGGGGCAAGCATGAGGACAGAGCGAGCACGCATGCGGACGATGCACGGTGGGCCCACCGGTGGGTAGACGTGCACAGCGCTGATGGTGAGGAATCGTGGCAGGCGTAGGGGTGAGCGGGCCACCCAAAGTTGCAGAGAAACTGGAAAGCCCAGCAGAGACTCAAATTCAGTGTGCGTGTCCGCTCGTAGCAAACTACTACTGCCTTGCAGTTAGATTGGGGACAATCAAAGCCTAGCGGAGCAAACCATACACAAAACTGGACGGAAGGAAAACCAAGTAGTCCACAAAAAGACCAGCAAGCTGGCCAGATGATGCTCGACTGCCCGGGAGGGTAGGTTATCTAAGGTCGCTACCTAAAGAAAATAGCAACCTGCTGTTTTGCAGGTTGGCTGGGGACAGTCAAAGGTTGACGGAGAGCGAACCCAGTAAACGCTGGTTGAAATCGGACACGTGCCGAAGGACAAGCACCAGAGCTCCAAATGGTACTTAAGATTGTAATGTAAAACAAGCATTTTGGCAAAGACTGTTTATATATCACAATAAGAATGATCAAATTGGCCAAACAGTATGACCGAGATAAAGAGAGAGATATGTGCGCTTTCGAACTGGCGTATAGTATTAATGACACTTTTGCATTGTAACTTCAAACTCATTAGAAATGTTATATCAATGTCTGTTTTGAGAAGTCAACAATATGACCCAATAGCTTCACACTTTTTATAATTTCGATATACGCTTTTAACTAAAAATTTGTGTAGCACTTATGACGTCATTTAATTACCATGTTGAAGCCCGAGTCTATTTGGTGCATGGAAAATGCAAGATTCATTCAAAACACCATGGATTCCATCCTGAATGTTGCTTTTTTTTATCGTCAAAGGTATTAAATGGCTGTAAACATGAGTTTTCTTCAACCATGCCAATGGACGCGTTAAATATATAGCACAAAGCAGGAAACTTCTAGATGGTATGATTGTTTGAATGGCATAAAATATTTTGTAGCGTTGGGAACATGTGTAGTTCACATGAAAGTTTTCAAGTTATTTAATCAAATGGTTACAAAGATACAAATTTTTATCTGTGGGCATGACAAGTTGAACGGACTATATCACTCATACACTTTGCTTGCCTCAAATCACTGTGCCATCTGTGTATACCATGGTCTCTCCCTCACCTTTGTTTTTATATAATGGTGATTTTCTTCAGCGATCTCTGATCATACTCATTTTACTGTGACCACAAACTGGACAGTCAGCTTCAGGTCTGTCAGGTTTCCCCAAAGCTGAGTTTTTAGGTCGACTATGTGTGGCCACATGTTGCTTCTCAGTTCACCCAGGACAGTCTTGCAGGACATGCACCGGTGTCTCTTCCACCTGCTGAAACTGGCAGAGAGGTTTGACTTATTCTTGGTCTATATAAGTGTCTGTTATGTCTGCAGTGCCGGTACATAGGCATAATATAATAACCTGGGATATTCTGCTTAGGTCTTTGCGGAAATCTTTTCCATAATCATATCCAGATTTTCTCTGTATGAGGGTTTTGACCTCTTAAAAATGCAGTGGTTGGTAAATTTGCTCTTTGACACTGCCCTTTTTAGCCAAGACATCAGCAATTTCATTGTCTGCAATGCCACAGTAAGATTGTGCTTTGACGTATATATTTACTGTATAAGAAAATTGTTTTCTGAAGTTCTCTGAACTAAATAGAGACTAAATTTATTTAGTCTGTTGTTGTACCTTGTAAAACTACTTTACTTTGTGTTTTGATCTTACATAATCTTTACCTCAGGTTCACTACCAATATTATCTGCTGCATCTGCCATAACACCAAGAGTTTGATAAGAAAATATACATAGAGGATTAGCGCAGAGAACTGGCTGAAAATAAAACAGAACATGACCATTCAATTATTTTAGTATCACAAATGTGACATTAATATGTTGTCTATCATGCTAGAATAAATAATAATAATAATTCCTGTTGTACCTTATCGTTACATAGGACCTGCAAGCAATTTCTCCATGCCGCTCTATCCTGGGCAACTCACTAATTTCCTCCACGGAACTGAGACCAATATTTTTTATTACTCAGCAAAGTTCGTTTCATGGTCTCCGTAGGTCGTCCTCTCTTTCTTGAATCCTTTGCAGCCCACTTCAATGCCTGCTTTGATATTCGTTGATCATTTCTTCTCAAAGTTTGTCCAACATATCTCCATCTTCTCTTTCTTATAACAGTTGTCATGCTAGAATCCTTTAGCTTTATTCCTCTCTGTTCCTCATGGAGCATTAGAGCCTTAACAGTTGTTCCCCACTTTTCACGGCCTCTAACTGTTCTCTTAATGGCTTCCCAGGATAGTTCAGTATCCTTCAGTTCCTCAAGAAGACTGTCTCCAGGTCTGTTTCAAACTTTCCATTTTCCTTGTGGGTTCCACTCAAGTGCTTGTCTAGTGACCATCGACTGTGTCTTTCCCAGGGTATGCCTGAACCATTGCCATTTTCTCCTCTTAACCTGTGTCATCAAGAGTTCCTGCTCTGTTCTTCTCCACAGGTCTGTGTTTGCTAGAATCAGTGTGTGAATAAGTGCTGGCATGTTACAGAAATGAAATCAATAAATCATTGAAATATCAGAAACAGTCAATAAAACAAACCAATTTTATATTTGTAAATCTATTATATATTGTTGTTGCTGTTTGTGTTCATTTCTTATCAATCAAGTTAACCACTCTTTGTGACCTGTGTGGTTCATCATCATCATCAAATAGCTTGTCCTGAGCAGAACTTTGTCACTTTAACAGTTCTTTGGAATTTCTCTCCCCATATACCTCTGCAGCCGTCATGTTCAAATCATCAGTTACATCCTGAGTCCATCTTATCCATGGTCTTCCTCTTCTCCTCTTTGCCGAGATGTCTCCTTCCATAATGGTTTTCTCCAACCCGTTGTCTTTTTTATATGTCCAAAATACTTCAATTTCTCATTCTTTGCGTCTGCCAGTTTTATTTAATTTTGAGTTCTTTCTAGATAGATCTATTTGTTCTCTTCTCTGTCCATGATATACGGAGGACTCTTCCATAACACTTATATTAAAAAATACATACATGTTTCAACTTGTGTGGTTAGTGCCAAGAAATTGAGTATACTGCGCCTTTGTTAGGTCGCTCCAGCATGTAGAACAGGCACATCTAAATTATAGCCAGTGTGTATGTATATTATCTAACAGGATAGAAATTTGTACAGATGGGTGACTGTAAGATTTTACAAACAGAAAACCCTCACTTTAAAGTACTAGATCTGGAGTTATATTGTAGCGTGGTATCAGATCTGATTGGTTATATTGAAGTTGTCAAAACTGATTCATGTCAAATTTCTTTATATATATATATATATATTTCTAATGGGGCAGCAGGCGCAATAATTTCAGTATACACAGTGGTGCCAGGGTCAGTGAGCTGGCACTGATCAAGATCATACCTCCACCTCCAAGTGGTGACCCTGGTAACAGACTAATATCTAGCTAAGTGGGTAGGGATTGAAGGAGAGCTACTTGGAATTGGTAGAAGGGTAGGTCTGATATGAGATCTGATCGCAATATAGACAATGAGAATCTCAGTAAATGTGTCTACAAGTCTCTCCTGTCCGATAAAGAGTCAAAGAAGATCTATAATACAAATCAGACGCATCTGTGGTTACGGGTCCAAATTCGGGTAAATAATAGAACCACTAATACCTAACACATGCCATATTCGGCAAAGGTGAAGGTTTGGCATGGGATTAACTACCCCATCCTGTAAAAAACACAACTATAAAACTGCAACCAAGTGCATGAGAGACTGGCAAGGCCTTGGTTGGGGACCTATGCTTCCTTTGGGGCGAAGAGTAGAAGAAGAAGAATATATATCTAATTAACCAAATGCTTGGAAAGAAACAGAACATTCACAAGATATAAAAACATAATTTAAATTACCTTCAACATCATACATATAGCAGCGCTGTGTGCATTATCACATATTGGACAAAAACTGTTGAGTGTCTGTAGTCTTTTCTCAATGTAATGATAAAACTGGAGAAAAATGATCACACAAAGCACAAATGGAGAGCAATAATGATTGCAGATCATTAAAGTTAATGATGAAAACTCAAAAAGTTTTTGTTGAATATAACGGCACTAGTTGTGCAGTCACAGATCATCTGCGCGAGTTGATCGGCTTTTGTATTCTTTGTAACTCATTCCTCTTTACTGGCTTTTATATCTCTCTGCTGGAGTTTTGTGGATAATTTCAATATTAAACTATTTTTCAAAATAGCGAAAAAATTAAGATTTTTTTTTTAAAACTGTCTTTACTGCCTGTAATACCGCTTTTTAGGGCGGTGTAGAACAGGGGGACATAAGCCTGAGAAATTTAGTGGCCCCTTGGCTAGTGCAGTCACTGCAAAACTGTTCAGGTTATGATTTTTTTGTATGCCTCTGACAGGAAATCAGTTTTAAACTTTGGAAATGAGAGATTTCAAGATGGTTATTCAAGTTGCTATCTGGGAAGCATTTTCACAGCAAATGGAAAAATGGGCAGAGTAATCAAGACTAGATGCCAAAATGTCAACACAATGACATACCAACTGTCACCACTGCTCAAATACCTAACAATAGATATGGCAATTCCCTTTTTCCACGCCTAGTTATTTTCTCAATTTTTAAACAGTTAATTCAAGGAGGTAAAAACACAAAACGATTCCAATTACTCGTTAATAAATACATATACATATATACATATACTATATATATATATATATATATATATATATATATATATATATATATTATAAACTAAATTGAAGAAAACTGGACAACCTAATAGAATAACAACGTTAAACAGTAGTAGAAGTAAAATAGTAGAAGTAAAACTAGAAAGACTTCTTATAAGGAAGCAACTCTATGGCGCAGTGTGCTGCTAATGGCGTTCAACGGACTTCTGCTGTGGCGCAGTGTGCGCAAAGTGTGGAAAGAGCTAAGCAACAACTGATAAACTGTCTATTTTTCCTACTCTCTGTTATCAATGTCAAACATGGTCCTTAACTAAAACCCAACAGAGAAAGATCACAACATTTGAAATTAACAGTTTCTGAAAAGCATTTAATGTAACAAGATGAGAAAAAATAAAATATGAGAAAATTAGAAACATGTTGATGTCACACCCTGCATCCAACAAATTGAAAGACAAAAAATAAAGTGGTTGCTTCAATTATTGAGAATGGATCCTGATCTGCTACCATAACATCTTTATAACAATTGACAACAGTGCCTCAAGGCATGAGGAAGACCAAAAATCTGATAGATAGAAAACATCACAGAGATTAAATGACACAATAGACTACCAGCTGCAGATGCAACACATCTGGCCCAAGATAGAAAACTACAACCTAAAATGATGCTTCTCCTACTTCAGAGGTAAGACTTCTTTTTATTTCTTTTGTACAATGTCCATTGTTGTTAATCATGGCCCCCCCCATGATATTCAAAATGTTCAACAGTCATCTTCATTATTGATGGCATCTTGTTTTGTCATTGGACACAATATTCAGATATCACTTTTCACTTCAGGATAGTGACACAACATGAGTCTATCTGATGATGATACAACATTAGGCTATCTGGTGACCACAAAAATATTTGGAAAACAAAAGTGTTAACCCTTTAACCCTTTCGCTATGTATTCTTTTGACCTCTGGACGCATTTATTTTGCGATTCAAATTTAACATTCAATGTCAATTAGTTTAAACCTTTATAACTCTAGTACTGTTTCTCTAAAGTATGACATATTATATATTAAATTGTTGCTAATTGGATGTGGAATACATTAATATAATAATATTTACATCAGGTGATATACGTTTGAGAAAATTAGATTATTGTAGCATGACTATTTTGAAGAAAAAAATCATAAAAAATATTTTTACTCTCGGGTTTGTATTACATCTTAATATTTATAGATGTTTCCAGAAGTAGCAGTTAAATGAAGATAATCCTTGTGCGAACATATTCTATAAGTTTCATCTAACTAGGTGCAGTAGTTTTATAATATTCACTTTTTAGTGCGGACACATCAATAAATGGAATGTGGAACGCCCATTCTTTAGATGCACTTATTACATTAGACTTACAACCATCGATACTAGATTTCATAAACAATCAAATGTCGTTATTACCATCAAATAAATCTTTTTCATTACTATCACAAGTTATAATTTGATCTAACAGTACTCAAGATTCTACTGTAAACATCGCCGGAATCATTAACGTTTTTACAAAAGTCTCGACTGAACACAATAATACACTGCTTTCCCTCTTTCAAATCTTTGTTAAATGGAGATAGTAATGTACCTACATATATGTACTTTCCGTTTCTGAAGATTTTTTAACTTCAGTAAAAGGGTTGTGAAGATACATTCGTTTCCGTGAACAGACATCCAAAAGCCGATATATCGATTTTGCGACATCGTGAACATTACTCTGAACTGATATATCGACTCTGCAGTCTCGTTGGGTTAATTTCGCAATAATTTTTTTACTTCTGGATGAATTTATTTTGCAATGCAAATTTAGCAATCAATGTTTAGTAGTTTAGACCTTTATAACTCTAGTTCATAATATCATAAGTGCTCTTCGTGATATTACTAGCTCTGGAGAACCTTACATTGACTTAATAACAAAGGAGGATGTTGTTAATGCACTCAAGGCAAGCCACAGCACCGCTCCAGGGCCTGATGGTGTCCAATATCATCACATCAAACAGCTGGACGAGACTGTTATTAATGCAGTTGTGGTGGATTTTAATAAAAGTGTACAGAATGCTGTGGTACCGAGATTGGCTTCATAGTTATTTACGACCGCTCCACAAACATGGAAGGATCCTAAACTGCTCAGCAGCTACCACATACTCACCTTGCAAAATGTATATGGCAAATTACTAGAGAGATAGTGGCCAGAAAGGTAATGTGTCACTTGGAGAATGACCACATTCTTCCTGACACTTTGGGTAGCTACCGGCCAATGAAAGGGACATGGTACAATGCTGGCACGTTTGCATATGATGTTTATGAAGGCTTCCAATCCAAGCAAGAGACTGTTGCTGTGGCCATCGACTTGGAGGATGCTTATAACAAGGTGAATTATTCAATAATGGTGCGCTCTTTGATTAAATGTAAAGTTAATCCTTGGCTGGTAAACTGGATAGCTGCTTCTTTAATGGAGAGAACCGTTGCACTCCGTTTAGGAACATGGACATCGGATCCTGCTCGTATATGCCCGGGATTACCCCAGGTTCTCCTCTATCACCCGTGTTGTTTAATATTTACACAGCAAATGTAGCTAAAATTCAGCCAACCGGATTGGGTCGGACATTGACATTTGCAGATGATATCTTAATATATAGGACTGGGTCAGATAGACGAGAGATGGTTGACGACATTCAGAAAACATTGCATACCATCTCGGGTTGGTGTAGAGAGTCTCGCTCTCAGGTCAATCCTGTAAAAGCGTGTATGTTATGGTGCTCGTTGAATAATCACATCGTCAAGGCTGACCTACCCTGTGTAATCTTTGATGAACATACCATCGAGCGCAGAGACAGGCTTCGCTATCTTGGAATAACCTTTGATCGTAGTCTATCTTTCAAACACCATATTGAACAGACGATACAACGGTGCAAGCGTGGTCTTGCGGCTCTCAAAGTTATGGTGGCCGACATCTTGAGCAGAGACTACTTGCCCTTTGTTCGATCGACTGGTAATGTCAGTGGTAGATTACGGACTCGAATTCTTACGATATCAAGATCACAATGTGAACGACTTGAACGGGTTCAGAATGAAGGTATGCGTATAGTTCTGGGCTGCACTAGAGATACCCCCATTGTGAAGATGAGATATATGCTTGGCCTTCTGTCACTACGCTCCCGTCATGCAATCGCCCAAACCAAGGCATATATGCGGGTTACTTCGGATAAGAGACATCCACTTCACAGGAACACTAATGATGTTAAGGGCACGAGAATCAAGCGTGGCATGTCGTGGATGGCCCAGGCTGAGAGAACGATTGGCCAGGTGACTACGGTTGCGACTCTACCAAAAGGGAAGAATGGATCCCAACAGATGGAAGCATGATGAACTATCTCAACGTTATCATTACTCTTGGAAGAGAATGTAGAGATTGGGGCAACATGAAGGCTGATCTCGCAGTTAAGCAGCTGATAGAAGATAATGCAAGGGATGATGATGTTGTTGTATATACCGATGGGTCGGTTCAACGTGGTGAGAAATCCGCTGGGGTTTCTTGGCTAATGCGCATGGTAGGGTTGTTGCAGAGCGAAGTGGGGCATACAGGACAACTACTTCTAGTATGAGGATGGAGGTTGAGGCCGTTACTGCTGCCCTCCATTGGATTTCTGGGACTTCATTTACTGGGGCAGTTGTTGTATCTGACTCTCAGTCGATGCTTCACAAGATCCAGAAGGGCAGGTTTCGTATGAGTGGATGTCGTCTATAGAAGTTTCTAACCTCCAGCGCTTACGTGGATATACTGTCCTGGGCATGCGGGTGTTTACGGTAATGAGAGAGCGGACAGGCTTGCATCAACAGCATCGATTGTTGGGGAGTTGAAGATGGATAAGGGGATATTCTTCGGTCTCTTCGAGACTCTCTGTTGGATGAGGACACTAAAATCGATGTTGAATCGATCAAGCGATTTAAGCAGTTTGGAATTACCCTTTGTTCAAGTCGAACTGGATGCCTGAGAGGCAGAGTGAGAGGTGTGTTTAATCAGCGAGCCACAGGAACCATCAGTATGCATACTCTTCGATATCTGTTGGGGGAGATTGAGCACCTATGGGTTTGCCGAGTGCAATGACGCAGTTTAGTAACCAATAACCAATAACCAAATAACTCTAGTTTTAGCCCTTTAACTCCTTCCACGTGCAGTTATTTCTTCAAGTTTTAAGCACTTAATTCAAGGGATGTAAAAATAAAAATTCATAAAAAATTCATAACTACTGCTCTCTCTTTCTCTTATATATATATATATATATATATATATATATATATATATATATATATATATATATATATATATATATATATATATATATATATATATATATATATTAATCTTATTATATACTAACTTAAAGAAAGCTTCTTACATTCTCACTAGATTGGGATTTCGGATTCTCTAATAAAAGCAGCCGTCTGCCTTAGATTATCAGCCACGCCATACAGTTTGTCTTGGACGCTAGTGTAAGTGGGCCACCTCTTTCTTCTTAAGTCTGCATACTGGGGGCAGATCTGTAGGATATAATTCCTATGACTCTGCTTCCCGTTTGTCAACTCAGTCTGACTCAGTATGTCCCAACTAGTTTAAACTACACTCGCTTTCAATCTAGATGGTTAGATGATGCTATTTCCTAAAATTAACGAATTTTGAAAGGCTTCCTATTTTAACTATTAAGAACTGTGTTTTGTATTAAAATTGTGTTTAAAATTGAGCAAAAACAGTGATATATCACAAGTCGAACAGAAGGAATTCTTTGTATTTTATTCTGTGATATGGCACAATATTGTTTTATGTATTTTTCGTATATGCACATGATGATGAAATTCACATCTATTGGTGAAGAAGAGAAAGGAGACGAGGGAGAAAATAACGTAAACTGTGGTCATTTCCGCGAGTGAGCTATTATTAGGATGTCAAATATACTATTAGGATGATGGTTATATCCATTTACAATTTGACAATGTAGTGATGTACAAATAAAGATTTGATTGATGAAAGATGAACATTATTTTCACTTCGCCTTCGATAGTGTAAATAACTAAATCGCGTGTATGTAGTACAACTTAAACTATGTTCGATATAGTATGGTATAGTATATATATACTCACTGCATTGACTCAAGAATATGGACAGAATTTCGAAAAGACGAGTTTTTAATTCATTAAGATGATTCTAGAGAAAGTTACAATTGCGTTCTCCCTCTTTATTGTCATACTCATAGCATGTTCACTATGTGATCTGACTGAAAAAGTATAGAGGCGTGACTTGACTGTCTTGTCAGTTGTCTGTTTGTATACATTATCATTATCTATCATGAGTTCATGACATGAATTCATCAACAAACAGATATCAATGCCAGATTTTTTCAATTTTCATTTACACAAGTGACTTATTAATTATCTAATTCAACAATACGGTACTTAACACACTTGCACAAACTCAGACTGTATCCCTCCAATAAACGTTAGTTATGTATGTCGCTTACGTAAGTATTTAGAATCTAAAATTGTAACGAGCACTATAACAAGAGCCAAGACAAACAAAAACGTGGTAAAATTTCCTAGAAACTAAAAGCGAAACTGATATCGTTCATCTCTCAACCAATCACTGGGCAACAGTCCCGTTGCATTGTTTAGAAAAGTGTTGGGTTTATGGACGAAAGATCGTAGAAGACCTTTATGTGCAACGATGTTGCTGTAATTAACTTTGTATCAAAAGTTATATGGTAAAAAAAACGTGCAGTAACCTACGATGTACCGCAGCCGACGTAATACCGTCATTCACTATGATTCAGAGCCGTGCGGTATATTTTCCCAGTATGATGCAAGTCTTCAAAATGCCACCCCTTAAATGTTTTTCCGTACATTGACATTAGTCGACAGCAAACAAACTCCAAAGAGAGGATGTACCTATTTTAGAAAGTGTCATATATTTTTAGATATGTAGTATTTAGTCGTAGACAGTCCATTTTGAGAACCAGGACGGTCAAATTTAGTGACAATAATACAATCGGTATGTCGATTCCTTAGTCTTTCTTTCTTTCTTTCTCGAATCCTGTATGCCTCACAGCGTCAGGTCAGGAAGAGATTTCTAAAACGGGCCCTAGTATGCGCTTCGTAGATAGTCTCTTTCGTCGCCTCTGTTATCTCTGAGGTCCATCTTTTGCGTGGCCGGCCTTTTGCTTTGTACCCATTGTATCGGAGCAGCATTGCTCTTTGGGGTGCACTGTCTGATGGTAATCTGCTTACGTGACCGAACCATTTAATTTGTTGTTTCTTGATGAAGTCTAGTACTGATGTTGTACCCACTTTTTCCTGATACCGGAAAGTTGAAGGAGTTTATGATTGTTACGATTGCACTGATGATACAAGACGTGAGAACTTAACCTTGTTTTTTTTTTAAACAACGAAAACGAAAGGAAGCGGCAATTATGTAGTTTGTTTTTCACTATGGAACCCTAAAAACGCATATGGAATAAACCGCGAGTCATTTTGGACCTTTGCAATTCACCGGAAAATCACGCCCCCAACACCACCACCACCACCACCACCATCGGGAAATACGGAGACGGGTTCGTATTTGTTTGTGGTCAACTAAAATCAAAGGTAACGTTCTATCTTTAAACTAACCTTCAATTTTGATTTCCCTGCTTATGCCCTTACGGTGTCGCCTGATTCGGCCGCCTCTCTGTATCATAGCACGGCCGTGGTCATTTCGTGGGCCACGGGTGTACAGGGTGTTCAAGATAAAAGTAGCTCCGTCAAGGGAGTCAATCTGCCATATGTTTATGAAAATGAGAAGTTTCAGTTATAACATAGAGTAGATCAAGTGAACAAGTCATTTAGTAACGGTGTGTACATATAAGTATGGTGCGGGAAGAGGCGATGAACAAATGTGAAGAAGAACAAGCCGTTTTAAATAGTAAATAGACAAATCGCAATATGTACCTGACAACTTTTGATTTAGAAATGGGGCATCTTTTATCTTGAACTTCTTGTACTATACATTATTTAGGGTAGCGACCCTTAGACGACCTGCCCTCCCGGGTTGTTGATCATCATCTGCCCAGGTTACCGGTCTTTTTTTGGACTACTTGACTTGCCTACCGTCCAGTTTTGTGTACCGTCCTAACTTTTGATTGTCCCTAATCTAACTACAAGGCAGTAGTAGTTCCCTGCGAGCGGAAACGCGCACTTTATTCAAACCTCTGCTGGGCTTTCCAGTTGTTCTGCACATTTAGGTGGGCCGCTCACCCTTACCCTTGTCACGCCTATTCGTCGCTCCACCATCATCACCTTGCACGTCTTTTCCACCGGTGGCCCACCGTGCATCATCCGCATGCGTGCTCGCTCTGCCCTGGTGCATGCCCACCATGTCCATCAGTTCTCACCGTGTTCACATTTACCATGCCTCTAGACTGTCCAGCCACGGAGCTCAACTCGGGTCCCCACCTCAGGGCTCGAGTTTCGCCCTATGTGAGCCTACGTGCAACTCAGCTCAGGCCCGGAGGCGGTTGGCCCCACCTGTGGGCCCGAGTTTCGTCACACGCTGGCCCACGTCTCCTCTCTGGGTGCACCTCTCATCCCTTTTTGTTTATCGGCTCAGCTTTTCCCATCGGCTAGAGAGATGTGTATTAACAGTCACTCTGGGATTCCACTCGTCTGTGTTGCGAGCGGATCTCATCCAACGTGACTACGTCTGCATCTCTACATACACCAGAGTAGCTCTCCTTCGATCCCTACCGGCTTAGCCAGAAATGAGCTAATGTCTGTTTCCAGGGTCGCCACGTGGAGGTGGGATAGGATCTTGATTAGTGCCAGCTCACTAATCCTGGCGCGACGTTCTCCCTATGCGCATTTGACCCCGATTTTCATTGAATGATCTAACAAAAAGTTCAGAGTATTAGGCCTACACGTTATAACACAAAATACGTAACAAACCTGGTATCAGCTATACGTGTCACAAGATAATAACAATATATTTTTGTCTGTGGAGATGACCTGGCAATGAACACATTTACTTCCGTATTATCTATATTAAGGAATCTCTTTTCATATCTCGAGGTATACTAGGGAATACGGTGTTATGCCTGTATTGGAATCCTTAACAGCATTTGGTTGTTTTTGAGAGATCCTTCAGCAGAAGTTTTATTATTTCAAACTCTGATAGGGAATTGTGGATCTCTCCCAGTTGCATCTTCAGTGTAGGTGGAGAAGAAGTAGGTCAAAATTTCATTGAACTTTTGCCTTCATTATAAAAAGAATCTGAAGTACACAAAAGCTGGTCTCACGCAGAGCCAACTATAAACGTATGGGCCTTCGAACTCAACTAAGAATTATGGGAAATCAGACCACAACTACACCACGTGACCTCGCATTCCAATATAGACGAATTCATTTTAAAATCAACACAAAATACTAAATCAAGGTTATATTATGCAACAAGTTAAGTTTAACAATAAGGAATATCAATATTATGAATATATTTCAACAATAAATAACCATAGACTCACAGAATTGAGTAAAATTGCAAACAAGCTTGCAGTGTTTTATTAAACATCTATATTTTCCGGCCCCCTTTTCTGATCTAGGTCAGGAACCTCTAGTCAGTTGTCTGGCCTAGTTATATAGAGTTGGCTGTGTCTCACGTCAATTCTTGGCCAATTCAGTAAGGAATTTTAACTTCAGTTAAACTTCAACGTCTAATTCAAACTCAACTTTCAGGCCAATACTGTTGACTTTTCTTATGAGACTGTCACAAGCCAAAAAACATCCCTTGACCTCCGCATTTGGGAAGACAATGTTAATTACACTGACACGGGCCTTTTCAAAATTAATCAAAACTTTACATGAAGCCATGTTTGAGTGCAGACACTTTAGTACGAGTATTTCAAACATTTTAGAGTACATTGGAAGATTGTTCTTTAAAAAAAAAAGGAAATGCAAGGCTAAGAAGGGTACGAATTATAAACTTTGATGTTCCAGGCATAAAACTGAGAGAATATTATGTGAACTTTGTCGAATGTGCAGTATAACAGCTATGAGTGTGGTTCTGCGTACTCTGCTGAATAAGTCAAGTCTGATTTTGTTTTCTTTAATCCATGGGTTTCAAAAGGGAGGTACGCCCACTTGTGCGCTGAAGCTATCCAGGGGGCGATGGCGGATTCAGAATCATTTGGGTGGAGTTTTTTCCGTGGCTATGCGATTGAATAATCATGAAAAATTTGAATTTTGCATTTTAATTCATCTTATGCCCATCTTACACGATCCATTTTTCATCAATTCTCTATTTCATGTATATAATCATTTGAAAATTGACCATGTATGACTGAAATATATTTCAATTTTCTATGTCAAAGTGAAAATAGAGTATGTATATATATGGGCAGAGGCGTTGGCAACTGTTATAATAGGGAGGGGGCGTTACACAGTTTATGTTGTGCAAACTGGGCGGTGGGCCGAAAAAGTTTGGAAATCTATGGTGAGACTTTACTTCTGGCGTACGTTCGCTTCATAAAATATTGAACAAGAACTTTTATTCGCAAAAACATTTGAAAGGAACACTAAATAAAAATATATATTTGAAGTATTGGTACACTAATTTAAAGAAAAAGAAATTCCATCGAATAATATCTTGTGTTGCTACCGATGGTGTTCCGGAAATGGTTGGCATCTACCAAGGGTTGATTTCATATTTGAAAGAAGCGGTACCAAATGTAGTCGCCATGCATTGTGCATAATTTACCCTCATCGCAGTCATACTCTTCCTAGCGTTCATTATCACATGGTCTATGTGTTCCGTAAACGCAAGTCTTCGATCAAATCACAACACCAGGTATTTCATAACCTGAGATCTCTCCACCACCTCTGAAAACAAAACCACAGTTGGTGTTGGAGTATTGACGATACGGTTTAAAGGGTTTTAAAGCCGAAGGATTGACTTCATTGCACCGGGTTTACTCCATATGGCTCGTTCCCTCTCAGCAGAAATAGCACGCCACCTGCCGAGAGTATTACACAAAGCATGAACTCCGTAGCTCCGTCAACAACTCTAGGTGTCTCTGGAAAAAAACTGAGCTCGTGAACAGAATGACGCGGTCCAGATTCGAACCCACGACCTTCGACTCGCAAGGCAAAGTGCTTAACCACTCAGCCACAGAGACCCGCTGCTTTTGAAGGGTTGATCAATGCTCCTACTTCCCCGCTCCACCTACTTGTACGGTAGAGTTTTGACTGAAGTTCTTCCACAGCCTGCTCTCGATCATTGCACTGACGATACACCACAACATCATCTGCATATGACATTGTCCTTCCCTTACTTGTGATCTGCTCTTCTGTGATTATCAGCACCGGAGATAATGGTGATCCTTGTGGTAAACCAGAGTGTATTGTTGTTGGTGTTGAAGTCCAGATGCTTTCGTTGTAGATGCCATCCAGTTCTTCCAACTCCTCATCAGATAACTTGCCAATGTCACCGTACCGTACGCCATCTGGACCAGGTGCACTTTTTTTTGCTCTCCGTAACGTATCCTTGATTTCCTCCACTTTCACCAAATCGTCATCTATGTTCTGGTTCTTACATTTATCTGCTATGGTTTCTTTGACAGTGTTTCGCCCTACCAGGTCTTTCTAGTCACTCTGCTCTAGAAAGTACAAACATATTTTTCCTGGCAATCTGCCATCTCCTGACAGCAAACGGCTTGATTAACCACGCCTTCTCTACCTCGTCATTCCACCAAGATGGTTGTTCCCATCATTTCCTTCTGCTGATGTATTTGCAGAAACTGTATGGAACTCCCATTCATGTAGACACATTTTCAAATGTTGTACTAATCTTAACATATGCCCATGAGAGTTGCAAAATGACTATAGATCTAGAAAGTAAGCTGAATGTGCTCGCAAATAGATATACCGTATATATAAATAACGAACATAAAATGGGATGAATTCAAGAAAAGTGATGAAATCAGAGAAATGTCTGGTCAATCACTAGTAATAACTGTTATTATTATTTTTTTTTAAGAGAGTAGATGGAGATATGATAGGCATGATCTGAGAGAAAATGATCAAAGATTTACAAAGGAGGGCTTGGCTGAAATCGGATGCATGTATCCTAAATGTGTAGAAGTCTATGTGTTTAGAGGCCTACCAAACCAACGTGCAATGTATACATGTTCTTGGCAAAGATCAAACATATCGCAAATTGATTAAAATTGGTCGTAAAGAAGAAACACAAAGAAGAAAAACAAAGGAGGAAATTGGGAAGCATATGGTTAAAGATAAAATGGAAGCCCTAGGTAAACCCTGAAATAAACTTTAGTGAGAAATCAGTTCTGTAGAAGAGATTGAACGAGTTACCCAAGATAGAGTGGTATTGAGAAATTGATTTCAGACTATGTAACCTATAAGGGCATAAGAGGAATATTCTTTTTCTTCTTCGAACGCTCAATATCGACCACTTGTTAACCACTCTGTGTGATTTGTATGTGATCTAAGAGTGATTGCGAGTTGTACCAGTTATGCATCTACAAGTAGGCCAGCACATCCTATTATGAAGCATCAAAATCGCCAGAGTGGTTACCGGTGCCCAAATTTGGGTGTAAAGAATAGAACCACTGTTATTTGCCATGCATGTCGTAAGAGGCGATTAAGGAGGTTTGGCTGAAATTGGATGCATGTGTCTTAAACGTGTAGAAGTCTACGCGTTTAGGGGCCTACCAAACCAATGTGCAACGTGCACACGTTCCTGGCAAAGATCACACATACCACAAAGAGTAATTAAAATTGGTTGTAAAGAACGAACGCAAAGAAGAAGCATCAAAACACCTACTTGTACTGAAACATGCTGTTTTGGACCTTCTGAAAGATCGAAAGAGTCAAACACAATAATTATTCTCCTACACAGTCAGATATCCATTGATGGACAGCAATAACAAACAACCTTGAACTGGAAGTAACTGTTTTGTATGTTATCTATCATTTTTAGACTCTGAACTCAACACATAGTTAGTAAGATTTTTCCTTTCGTGCCAAAGGTGGCACATAGGGCAGAGGTTTTAGATCTCCATGTGATGCGGTTCGTTGCTAGCAGTTGGAGATCTTGTATGGTTTTACATCCCAATAGTTTACTTTCTTGTTGGATGGTTCTTGAAGAGTGGTCTTTGGTCTTCCACGTTTTCTTTTCCCAACTGGTGACCACATAAGGACTCAACACATACCACTTAATAATCACATGAACAGAATTCAACCACAATACACTCCAGAGAGTCAGATGTGTGCACATTATCATGAAACTGTTCACCACAACCTCTTCAGGTGACTTGCCCTGGATGATGTCAGAAAGATCATTCTTCCTACAAAACCAGATGGAACAGAATATAAGGAACAAAAGAACAACTTATAAACACATGCAGATAACACTACATAGCTTTGGGCCAAAGGAGAAGAATCCAAGTGCCTCAAGATAATTGAAGAAGAATGATTGCTATATATCGTTCTGTAACAACCAAACCGTGTGTATTTGTTAGAAAACTACAGCCATATTTCATACAATGAATGATTGATTGGACCATCATCATTACACTTTAGTGAGTAACCATGTGTTCTCCAATCTCTTTCTTACACAGGAAGATCTCAGCGTCAGTGCATGAACTCCGCAGCACTGCCGAGGGGCCCGATATAATTTAGAAGATGGTGACCATTTTTTTCGTAATTATATTTTTAACAAAAATTTTCTTATGAATTTTGCCCGAGCGGCTTTTCAATCTGCACTTCTCGATTTTGAACTGCCAAGAGTTCTTTCAACGTGCTCAACTTGAACACAGGACCTACATTTTATCGCATGTCTTCGATAGAACTAGGAACCTGACCTCACCAACACTGAGATCAAGGATCTCTGAAAAAATATCTCACTAGTTTCTCAAAGGAGCAAACCTAGTACCATTGGAAAGAGTGGCGACCTAACCTAACCTCTACAACCCAGAGACCAATAATATGATCCCAAAAAAATCAAATTATTTTTACTCATACCTGAGATTGGTATCCTGGCTGTTTGGTGAAACATACTGATAATCTCATCAGATAAGCCATTTATGCATTGAAAAACACAAATTCATTCTGCTATATTGATTCTAGAAAACAAATATTCCAGCAAGATGGTTTTTCTTTTAGTATGCATATTTATTGTAACAAAAAAACTCAATAAAAAATAAGATATAAATAAAATATGTTATTAGATCAATATAATGACAAATATTCTTGTTCTATAATTTCTCATATTTGTAAGGATCAGCACAGCATTCTGGACAGGTCAATAGGTGCTCTGATCTCCTGGTTCTATTATCAGTATGCCATAAAATTTCACAAGAACCAATTCTCAACAACAATAACCACATCACCAGACAAACAACTGTTTATCAAAAGTCACATCTCTAACTTATCAGGTGTAGGCCAGTACACGCAGTTAAACAATATTTAGATACACCTACAAAGCTTTATTGTATTTTACATATTTAGCTGCTAGGTGTTCCGATGAATGTTGCAATGAACAGAGATGGCATTAGGTTATGATAAACAGCAGTTAAGAGGATCTTTTAAACATACATGGCATAAATAATATATATTTTATTATAAGAGACATGACAGGTTAATGATCTGGAGCAGTGTTGTCCAACCGTTTTCAATATTGGAGCGCATCAGACTAATGACTGAAGCCGCGGGCGTTGTGTGGCAGTTGCATTAATAATACTAGTAAAGATAAATACAAAAAAGTCTGACTAATAGTAAGATTACTATTTTAAAAATTATAACAAAATGTAATTATGACTAAACGTTTAGGTCTCAATACTTTGCGGGGGAAAAAAAAACATGCCTCTTCAAAAATACTTTTTTCCTTTAAATTCTGATTAATTCTGTTAAAGCCGGCAGAGTAAATTGGGCGTCAAGGATGTATAAGATGGGCGCCATGGCACCCCGCAGGCAGTGCTGGTCTGAAGGAAACATTGCAATGCATTGGATGGAAATTTTGGATTGTAACACTGTAAGTGACTATAAGTTGGAGATTTATTACTCTATATACCAATTAAATTATATACAAAAACAACTACACTACAAGTCAGTTATAAATATTTAATACTACAGGTATAAATGTTGCACTATATATATATATATTTATATATATAAATACATACACAATACACAAAGTTACAGACAAAAAAAAGAAAGCATTTCTTTAATAGCTAATTCCAAACCCACTAGTCAAAACAAGGACCACTACTCCCTAATACAATCAATAGGAATATTGGTTGTGGTTAACAATGCATGCCTAGTTTATATTATACATGTATTTATAAATCATTAATAGCCTATTTGCAAATCAATTACACTACATAAAGTTATATTCTAGTTATACATCAAGAGCACATTTATTTGTTCAAATCTTGAATTATCTACAAGGAGTTGATTATTATTTTTTCCTGTTTGTATGTCCAGGTCATTTTGGGTCTTCCAATGTCCAGACTGTTTTGTGTCTTCTTTGTTTTCATTTACCCTCTAGTGTCCATCTCCATGCAGTTTTTGTGACAGGACTAGTTTCTAAGCGTTTCACATGTTCGATTGATCTCCAGTGTCTCTTATAGATGACGGTGTTGATATTCTCTTGCTGACACTATGTAAGCAGTTCGTGGTTAAAGATAAGATTTGGCCAGAACATGTGTAAGATTTTTCACGGACAAGTTGTACGGAAGGGGAAAGTTTGGACATATCTTGTTCTATCATTCTCCAGTATTCTGATCTATTCAAAGCCATGCAGTGTTATCAACTTCACTATCAAAACCACTGCTGCGGTATATATTAATCTTGGTTCTGATGCAGTATGACTATTTTCTAGACCGTCTGGCACCCATGTGGTGCTGGGCCCCGCAATGGAAGCTAAGAATAGTACCACTGCGACCTACAAGGCATGTTGTAGTAGGGGACTGATGTAGGACCTAGGGAAGCTACCTAGTAAATAAAAAGCATCGCAGAAATCAAATGTGTTGGCCTACTTGTAGGCGCATAACTGGCACACAAAAAAACAATCACACTTAGGCTCAGATCACAAGCAAATCACACAGAGTGGTTAACAAGTGGTCGATATGGAGAGTTCAAGAAGAAAACTGTCTGAAGAGTCAAGAATGCACTTTGTGCCTTACTCAACCTGCTTTTAATATCAGCTCCTCCTTCACAGATAACATTCTCAATATATGTGAAAGCCATTGTATTTGGGAGGATTGTATCTTCTTACACTGTACATGAACATTTCAAGCCCGTATCGGGCTCACTAGTCATCTACGCACACAGACAAACATAGCGCAACTACATTCCCTTGGATTAAAATTTGTGTGATCATCATCACCCGTGATGGACGAACATCATCTTCTAGTATGACTAGTGTTTGGATGGCCAAGTGAAATAAGTCAGTCATTATTTCAGCTTTCTTCTAATTAATTTTTAGCTCAACCATCTGGTGGTCCTGGTTATGGTGGCAGGTTTTTTCCTGGATATTTTATATTCGTTAGATAGATGTCATTAATCTGGTACATATATATAAACAGTCTTCCTAGCTTTTCTTTTAGTTAGCACTGATTCTTTGTTTCTGGTTTAAAAATATTTACATTTAGTAAGGCTATTTGTACTGCATCGTCCTACATAATGCTGGAGCTGAATAGGACACACTCAGAAGTGTGTGCCAGATACCATCACAAGAACTGCCATTTAGCAGACCCCAAATGAAAGACAAACTTGGGGCAGACCTATAGAGATGTACAGTTTAGGTCAGTCATTGGACTCCCTTGCAGAGGATGGCCAACAACTGAGCACAGTGTAGAGATTTTGTTTTTGCCGTAAAAGACGCCCCAAGGTGTGTTCCACCACTAACTGCTTTGTCGGTCTAGACATAAGAAGAAAATCCGCTACAATAAACTATTCATCTTGTGTCCAATTACCAACAACAGCTTCATTACACACTGGGCAGACACAGAAGATCCTTAATATTACTATCTTCAATTTCTAATTATTCACTGCATCTTCACCAATTGCCAAGTAGCCATTAGAATGGAGGTTGCAGATTAACTTAATTATCTCCACCGTATTTGTTGAACATCTTGATTCCAGATCAATGGGAAAATAATAAACAACCCAAGATATGCAGATAACACAGAATCGGTTGACAAGAATGAGCAGCAACAAGAACTAGTAGACCAACTAAACAAAACTAGGAAGAAATATGAATTGGATATTAACATCCAGAAAATGAATAATATGGTTATTAACAAATAAAATGACAATCCAGAATTAAATGGGATACTACGGAAGCAAGAAATAATATCTTTTTCTTCTTTGAACGCTCCATATCGACCACCTGTTAACATATCCTTGTAATTTGTAAGTGATCTGAGCCTAAAAGCTACCACTGAAGTCGGAAAAGGCTCATCTGTATGGCGAGGAAACCAATAAATGGTAAACAGACTTTTACGCAAAAATCAGTCCGAAGCGCCACAACCAGCGCATGGCTGCACCTGAATTCATAGCGGTGAACGAGATGAACCTAAAAGTGATTGTGCAGTTATGCGCTATAAGTAGGACAGCACATCCGATTTATGCTACACTTTTTATTTACTAGGGTAGCTTCCTAGGCTCCTACCTATGTCGCCTTTGTGACATGATTTGTAGGTCGAGTGTTACTATTCTTTGCTCTCGTGAAGCTCCCAGATACTCACAGCAATCTAATATCTAAGACATGTGATTACAGATGAGGCTAATAAAGAGATTAGGAAGAGAATAGGAATGGCCAAACGTATATTCAATGACATGAGCATGCTACTAACTTCTAAACAGATAACAAATAAGCTAAAGATAAGGATTATCTAGTACTATATTTACTCTATAGTCCTGTATGGTTAAGAAATAAGTTAACCCTTTCGCTGCTACATACTTTCCTAAGGTTGATCTAAAAATAGCTACTCTGTTTCTAGGTCACAAACGTGAATGTACGCCTATAGCAGTAACAGTAGCAATGTATAACGTGTTAACACATCTTTAGCCCACAGAGAGATAATAACAGACGTGTTAATGCGTCTTTAGAAGTGGATGGGAAAACATATGTATATGCAGTGCCGGATTAGGCTAGCGGGCCCTCAGCAAATTTTAGCGGGCCCTAGGTTTTGTATGATAATAAAATAAAACACAACTTTTACAAACAAACTTGTCTCGATTTAATGTGAGCAAATTTAGAGATAGCACTAGACAAATCAATTTCTCTAAGTAAATTACATTCAATGTTCATTAAGGTGAGGTTATTTAGACGATCTTGTCCCATCATATTTCTTAACTCACTTGTTATACGCTTTAATGTTGAAAAAGAACGTTCTCCGCTGCAGTTAGAAATCATTAAAGACAAGTAAATTAGTAAGACTATTTCTACATTTGGGAAACACGACTCTAATGAATTTTCCATTATAAATTTATAAAATTGCAGTTCAAGAGCCTCATGCTTTTCCGTTGCTAATAGCAGCAGCTACATTAATTTTAAGAAGTTCAGTGAACTGCATAAGTTCTCGCTAAGCTTTCTTCCAAATCCTCTTGGTAAGAGCTGACAATATTTGAAGTTCTTTTCAAGATCTCTTCTGCTGTAATAGATTTTAACTGCAGGAGTATTCCAAATACACCAGTCACTCTATGGTACAACCTAAATCAATCACTTTGCAAACAAAACAGAACAGTTGTCCTTTAGTTTCTGTATAACACAACCAATCTCTCACGTGAGTTTTGTTTGTTGGTGTATGTGTGTATGTGAAAACGACTTTCGACAAAATCGTGGATTGTTTTCTTTATCGTATGGTTTTTGGGGTTTTTAAGACATGAAATCACTGTTCATATGTTGCACTTCCTACTTTCTTTCACAATCCAATAATCTCGATTGCAGTTGCTTGGCCATTCACCAATATCGTTGGAGTACATTTTACTTTCGTTGTGTTTTTGGATTGTAGAAGATGTTACATTGGAAGCATGTGCTGTGCTTTCTGCCTCTCTTTGGCTTGAAGATGATATGGCTAAATTGGGAGGACTAGCTAGCTGTACATTCGACTTCAGTTTGTCTTGTGGAAAGTGTGACTACATCGTGAAGAGTTGCTGATCTTAATGGTAATATTGGTAATGATGATTCTTCTATAGCACTGTCTTCATCTACTATACAGTGAGACGCGACTTCTGTATTTTCTACTTCGATTTCGTTGGATTCAGCACCATCACACACGACATTTAAAAATTCAGACAGTTTGCGTGTTTTTGATATAACATCTGGTTATTTTTCCCATTTCCATCTGTCACATAGGCGCGGGGCCCACTAGAAGCGCGGGGCCCGTAGCATTTGCTACTTCTGCTACTAGGCTAATCCGGCCCTGTGTATATGTCCTTAGCAGGTAACGGGTTAAGAAATATGGTTAAGACAATGAATATGAATGACATCATTAATGTCTCTGGGATGTAGATATACAGAAAAATAGAGCTCGTTTCATGGAAAGGAAAGCAGACACAAAATTTCTAGGGAAACTAGAAATGAAGAAATAATTACCACAGGAAATAAAAATAAAACAAATAAAGTATTTCAGACACATTAAGAGACATGATACAATTTATCAAAACCTTATCAAATGGGAAAGTTGAAGGATGATCGAGACACAAGTCACAGGGAAGCATCAAGAGATAGATAAATTACAGCATGGCAGAGTGCAACATCAAAACAAGAGACACAGGATGTTGGAGGTCAATTGAAACAAACCATCAATGTGGAGACTTTTTCTTTCTTTACGACCAATTTTAATCACTCTTTGTGATATGTTTGATCTTTGCCAAGAACGTGTATACGTTGCACATTGGTTTGGTATGCCCCTAAACGCACAGACCACTACAAGTTTAGGACGTGTATCCGAATTTCATCCAGACGTTCTTAGTCGCCTCTTATGACATGTAACAGTGGTTCTATTCTTTACACCCCAAATTTGGGCCGGTAACCACTCGGGCGAATGTGGAGACTGATAATGATTCATTGAACAAATTCCAAGTTTAGATTTAAACATATATCAATTGCTACTGCAAGTTTCTGCATTCTCAGAACAGCAGATGCACATAACATCCTGTTCTATTCCAGCTTGTGTGACATGTCCAATTATCATTTCTAGTAGACTTTTACTCTTTACATCAGTTTTTATCATTATAGATTAATGGCTGCATAATTGTGCAGATTAATTGTTAAATGAACAGGCACTTTACTAACCACTCTTTATTGATTGATTGGATCATCAACATTGCACTTTGGTGAGTAACCATGTGTGGTCAGATCTCTTTCTTACATAGGAAAATCTCAATGGAAGTGCACAAACTCCATAGCACCGATGATGGTCTCCGATGTAATTTAGAAGATGGTGAAAATATTTGGTAAGAATTTATTTTTTAATCCTTCTAGTGGCTTTCCAGCATGCTCTTCTCGATTTTGATCTGCCAAGGGTTCTTTTTCGTGCTCAACTTGAATACAGAACCTTCGTTTTATCGTGTCTCTGATGCGACTAGGAGCTCAATCTCACCTACACTGAGATCAGGGATTTCAGAAAAAATGTCCGATGGCTCCACGTGAGAGCTAACCAAGCCTTTGGAATAAGATCCAATTCAAGGTTCCAACTTCTCTTTATATTAACTCTGATATATTACTGATTAAACCTGAGTGTTGAAATGTAAGTACAACAAAGAACATTTCTGGAAGAAAGTTGCAGTAGTCAATAGTTTTGAAAATTCTGCCACCACCAAAATATTTTGCAAACTTGTTGCGTTAGTCATACAAAAATTAAACAAAACATATTGCAGTAACATAATAACAATTGTGGAAAAAATGTTGCAGTAACCATACAATAATACAAGTATTAATCTTTTTTATAATGAAGAATAACTGAAGAACAACGGGGAAGTAACAATGAACATAAAGTTTTGAAATGGACGTAAAAAGAAAAACAATCTGATCAGTATCATGTTCAGACTAAAATATAACACGTGTATTGTGGATAAGAGACGCAGAAAGCATATATACAATTTAAGGAAGATTTAGATTATGACCTATACAACATAATATATTAAATAAGTTTTATAGCGGTATAAATATGTCTCAATGATACAAATTATATATTTGAAACACCACTCACAATATCATGTTTGCATGCTTTCATACTGTCTATCTACAATATCAGGTTTGTACGCTTTCATGTCTTTTTAAGTAGAGGATCAATAAACCTCAAGCATGTAATGTATTCAATATTGTTTTTGGGGTCTGTTGAAGATGAACATAATTTTTAAAAAGACACACATCAAACATTGCTAATTCTGTACCCCCTTTTTGTTTACTTATGCAAGAATTTTAAGCAAAGTCCTAGATCACAAAAAAACAGAACATTTGTGCATATTTCTCACTATAGAATTACTAGTTAGTTAGTCACAGCTCCAACTTCGTGACAGCGAGTTGCCACATAATTGCTCCATTCCAGTGCCAACAAAGACCACCCAAAATGCGAACATCATTGTCTGGCATGAACTTCGGATGGGAAAAGACAATTTCACACAAACCAGCAGATTGCACTCATTTAATGCATAATGCAGCCGCCAGATTGTTAATACTAATCGTCCGACACTTGAATTTGCAATTCATGCTGAAGTGACAAAAACCAGCCGGTCGAGCAAGGATTGCTACATAATGCAGTTGCTAGATGTCCGCCATTTTCTGAATACGTAGTTCACAACACCATCAATGTGGAAAAAACAAAAACCGTTCAAAATGAAATCCACTGCTCACAATGCAGCATCAAGCACTTAACTCAGTAGCTGGACAATGAAACTGGGTTACCCAAGTCCAAACACAAGGAAAAATGCGCTTTCAACTGTTTCCAGAAACAAAACACTCCAAGGTCCTAACAACTCACCCGCTTTTCTAACATGTGGCTAGGTATTTTATGGAATTACAATCCTCACCCTTGATCCAGTCTTGTTCACTTTTTCTACAGTGTGTGGCTCTGATTTAGCATTTGTAAGTCAGTGTTGTAGAAGTTTTGTAAAGTTGTCATTCCATTTAACTCTCGGCTTTCCGATACAACCAGACCACCCATTATTGAATGCACAGAGATCAGCTTATTGGAGACTTCATTCTCATTAGATGGGAATGGAGTCCCCAATCACTTTTTTTTGTCTCTGCATATTCGATGCAAGAGGTAGTTTCTAAAATGTTTCCAAGTCTCTTTACTTACTCTACCTTGGGGTGGAGGAGAAATACTATCTTGGTGTCATAATTCCAAATTGTGTCTCTCCTGTTATATTTCTATTCTCATCTTATGTAAATTCCTGCTTGACAAAGATAGCAGATGGCTGATGTATTATGTTTATCAGCTGTTGTATGGTTCTCATACTGACATTTAGTCACATAATACTCGTAGACATGGAACTGTATTCACTTTTCTGGCATATTGTTTAAGTTTACTGTATTACATTGATTCTAAGATGCCATCAATAGTAAAAGGCAACAGCTCATGTTGCCGGGGCTCACAAGGGGAGCAAAGAATAGTAACAGTGTAAGTTACAAAGCATGTCGTAAGAGGTGACTTTGTTAGGGGCCTAGGAAGCTACCTAGTAAATAAAAAGTGTCACAGAAATCAGATGTGCTGGTCTACTTGTAGGCGCATAACAAGCACAATGTACAATCGCTCTTAGGCCCAGATCACATACAAATCACAAAGAGTGGTTAATAAGGATCATTCGAAGGAGATACTGAAATTTAGTTACACAATGGTAGTGCTTGACATGGAACTGTATTAACTTTTCTGGTATATTGTTTCTCTTCTATTGGTTCGTTCTTTACGACCAATTTTAATCACACCTTGTGATATGTTTGATCTTTGCCAAGAACGTGTATACATTGCTTGTGGTAGGTCCTTAAACGCATAGACTTCTACACATTTAGGACACATGCATCCGATTTCAGTCAAACCTCCTTAGTCGCCTCTAACGACATGCGTGGCAGGTAACAATGGTTCTATTCTATACACCCCAAATTTGGGCCCGGTAACCACTCGGGTGGTATATTGTTTAAGTTTACTGTATTAACTTGATTCTAAGATGCCATCAATTGTAAAAAGAACCTTCTAATTTCAGCACCACCAACTGGAAGAGAACTTTTGCTCTAATAAAAAAAAATAGCTACTAAACTATATCTAATAACTGTTTTCGTTATTATAACAGAATGAGATTAATTAACAACAATGATTGTTACCTAACAGTGATAGATTGCTTTTTGTTTCAAATATTTCTAATCTTGATATCTGTGGCATTTTTAGCATTTCTGACTAAACTCATAATTGTTATTTTCTATTAAAAACTATCATACCTGAAAGTTAATCAGCTTCTGTAGAAAGTCTACAGGAATTTTTTGACATGTTTGGTTCTTTAACAAATACAATGTATATCCTAGCACCAGCTGCTAAAATTTGTCCTACGTTTTCAGATATCAACATGTATACTTCTAAAGTAATTAGTGGTCTGTCGAAGTTCATGTACATCTCCATATAACTTGTCTTGGACTGACATGGGGATTGGCCATGTGTGTTTTGTCTATTCATTTTATGTTAGACACAGGCTGTGTGTCTGTCATTTTGCTGATGCCACATGTGCATATGTCAGAAGGGCCTATTTTGTACTTGTTAAACAGATGGTACCTATTCGTAGCCAAAAAATAACAAACTGTTCTTCTCTATTGAGTTAATGGTATGCATTATCTTTTTCATGACCTGGGTGATCTCGCTTCCATTTGTTCTTGAAAGCCATTTTTATCAGTTCTTATGCTTCCTCATGTGTTACCGCTGTCTGTGGTAGCCTGCCGCCTGCTTTTGCCAATATGTCCTCAGTATCATTGCCAGGTATTCCGCAGTGGAATGGTATCCACTGTATTACCACTCTCGAAAAAATTGTGCATGCTTGGAGTAGTGATGCTATCTTCTTGATTTTTGTAGAACACTAATTACAGACAATCAGTCAAAAATACTGTTTTCTTTTACATGCTTCTCGAACATTATGCTTCTGCTACCGCTTTTAGGGCCACTGCTACTGCTCTGCTTCCTTATTCAACTTTTCAAGACTTTGAGTATCATTGCTGCAGATATCACCTACCTCCATTCATATCTGTTCTTATCTGTCTTTTCTCAAATGTTGACTCCTAGTATTTCTAGGTCTACTTCAATGTTATCTCTCTATCATTTTCTTGGTCTACATCACTGTCTCTTCCCATTCATCTTTTTGAACATGCAGTAGTAGACTATCTGTTCTTGAAACAATTACCACTGTGAAATAACAGTGGAATCAACATTCCGAAGACATGTAATTATTAACAGCATGTTATTCTTCAAACCTTGGATGCAAGATTTCTGCTTAAAAAATAAAAACGTGAGGTGCTATGTACAGTTTTATTTTTTTTAATGGATTATTAGACCCATCCTCTAAACTTTAGAGATCGATACATGGATTTTTTTTTTAAAACAGGTGCATCTTAGAATTCAAGTAACACAGTATATCCTGTCTCTCATCATCTGTAGATATGTTGCTTTTATATTTGAATTCTGGAACCCATTTGTCAAATGGATATCAGAGTGAAAGCTATGTACATACCATCACAAATGATTAATCTTTCGGTGTCAAGTACTGGATAATGTCAGAGGTCATTCTTTCTCCAAGGCCTGATGTATGGGATATATTGTATGAAACAAAGCAACAACTTACAAACACATGTTACCACTGCACTTGGTCAAATAACGAAATCAAACAGTGAGCGACCATAGACAAATGATGTGTCTGAAAACTTTCTTTATGTATCTTTAACAAGGTGAATTTAGTTACTTTACATGGCTACAGACATCACACTTGTAAAGCATCTTTTGTTTTCTGTCACATCTTTTCAGACAAACAGCAGACTATATAAGAGAATCGGTAATCCCATTCTAAAATTAATGATGGTCACAAGAGAAGAATATCTTTTTAGAGTGGTATCCAGTGCAATCAATACTTCACAAACATATCTGTGGATCCATACTTTAAGACTTTTTAATGTGTACATACTTTTCTTGGTCTTTCCAAGAGTACCTGGTTCAAATGCTGCGCTGGCAGTTTAGAGACAAATCTATTCCGGTGGATTTTTACGAACGCTAAAAATAGACATCACCGTTCAGAAAGCAATGGTGAACTACTGAAAGTTGTAAGTGGTGCCTAGAAAATCAACAACTTGTTTACTGTGGTTGATGGCAATGTCTTGTAAAGGATTTGCCATGATATTCATTTACTTTTCTCATTATAGATGAGTGCAGACTAAATCATGTATTGCAAGCAGCAGAATTTGTAGAATGTTCTATATGTATTTTTTTATGTCTGTTTAGAACACTGCTCTGAGTAAATCCTATACCACAAATACCACATATGTAAGGCTTCTCTCCTGTGTGTATCCGTGTGTGCCTAATTAGATCACTGCACTGAATAAAGCCAACACCACATACATCACATTTGTACGGCTTCTCTCCTGTGTGTATTCTTTTGTGCCTATCCAGATGACTGTATCATTGAATCTACATTACAAATATCACATTTGTAGGCTTTTCTCCGGTATGTATCCATGTGTCTATCTAGTTGATTAAACGTAAATTGATCCCCACATTCATCCATTTATATGGCATCTCTCCGTTATGTACTCTTTTGTGTCTATCTAGTTGATTGCTCCGAGAAAACTCTTTATCACATTCATCACATTTGTAAGAGTTTTTCCCTGTATGTATTCTCGTGTGTCTTTCTAGATCCCTGCACCGAGTAAATTTGACATCACAAATATCACATTTGAAAGGTTTCTCTCCTGTATGTATTCTGTTGTGCCTATCTAGATGATCATGCGATTAAATGCAGTACCACACACTTCACATTTATATGGCTTCTCACCTGTATGAATCCTTTTGTGCCTACTTAGATCCCTGTATCGAGAAAATTCTTCACCACAAAATTCACATTTGTAGGGTATTTCTCCAGTATGTATCCTACTGTGCCTATTTAGGTGACTTCGCCGATAAAATCCTGCACCACAAACTTCACATTTGTGAGGCTTCTCTTCTGAATGTATTTCATTGTGTTTCTTTAGTTCACTGCACATATTAAACCCTATATCACATATCTGGCATTTGTAAGCTGTCTCTCCTGTATGTATTCTTATGTGCCTATCTAAATGGCTGCGTCGCTTGAATCCTGTACCACAAATATCACATTTGAAGGCTTTTCTCGGTATGTATTACATGTTTCTTAAGATCACTACTCCGAGTAAACCCTGAACCACAAATTTCACACCTGAAAGGCTTCTCTCCTGTATGTATTTCAATGTGTCTCTTAAGCTCATTGCATCGAATAAATCCTTCACCACAAAATTCACAATTATAAGGCTTCTCTCCGGTATGTTGTCGTTTGTGTCTATCTAAATCTCTGCTCCGTGCATATCCTGCACTACAAATATCACATGAGTACGGCTTTTCTCCTATATGCATCTTTAAGTGTTTTTTTAAAAAGTTGAAATCAACAAATGATGCACCACAATCATCACACTTGTATGGTTTCTCTCCCGTATGTTTTCTTTTATGTTTAAGTAGAACATGACATCTAGCAAATTTGACACCACAAATATCACATTCAAATGGTTTCTCTCCTGTGTGTATCTCTGTGCCTATTGAGATCACTGCACTGAGTAAATCTACACACAAATCCACATCTGTAGCTCTCTCCTGTATGATTCTCTTGTGTCTATTCAGATCACTGCACCGAGTAAATCCTATACTACAAACATCACATATGACGGCTTCTCCTGTATGTATCCTTTGTGTTTATTTAATTCACTGAAAAATCTAAATCGTAAGTCGATAGATCACATGTAAAATGTTTAGTTGTGTATTTTTCTTGCTCCTTTTACTTCAAAGTTACTTTGAAAATTAGAACTTTCATCAGGCAAACATAGTTGAGTATCCATCGCACATGTAGAAAACATTTCATTTATATCCATGTTATGACTTTCATTTTGTAATTTTGATATATAATCACTATATGTCTCACAAGTATCTGCTGATTTTTCTTGGTGGTCAAAAGAATCTTTGGGTGAGTTCTTTTCATTCCCTCTTGATGCTGTGTTATCATCACTTGTATCTGCAGCAATGGGAGAGTCCTCAATGTTGACAGATTTCTTTCCTTTGCAATTACTGAAATTAGACATCTTGTACGAAAGTTCATCATGTTTCCTAAAGTTGTCATTATGCACCATTTTCACTTCCATTTGCAAATACTCAAGTTTGGAAAATGGAAGATATCGCTATACAGGAATATATTTGAAATCAGAAAATACAAACATTAAGACTTAAAATAAATATATATATATCAGAAGTATACAAAATGATACTAAATCGGATGCACCTGTCAAAGCACCTGAATCACAGGAGAAGATAAATAACACTGCAATCTCAACATGTTTTCTAATGTCAAAAATTAAAACAAAAAGTCTTCTCTTATCCAGTTGAATAAAATAAATCAAAGTATTTTGTGGAAACAATCTGTCCATTAAAGTACTATGTAAATCTGTTTTATTCATGTTTTCTTATCCTTTGCCCTTGTTATTCAGTTCAGCTATGGTCTATCATGCACATTTCTGTTTTTATAACTGTCTGATTGGTGAGTTGGGTAATCCAAAATGAAGATGTCCCATAGCCTTTGATGACCATAGTGTATAAAATGCATGTCACTTCCATTTTAGGAAAAGTATACAGGGTCAATTCTTTCTCACGTGAAGAACGCTGGGTACGTAAATAAGCATTAACACTTTTTGCGTCCAATTAGAAAAATTAATGCTCTACGCATTCCGTTAACCCATCCCACGAGTTTGTTAATAGCAATTCACTAGCAATAGCGTTTCTAATAGCACTGTGGTACAGTACTCATATATACCCTGATAATACCCATCTTCTTTCAACTTCTGTAACATGTGGGAAAACATAATCAAAGTTCAAAACAGCATTGTTAATCACTCCATTATTATGAAGTTATGACTTGCAAAGTGTTTGAATATATGTACAGTATTGAGTTGTGCAGTGTGCTAACATCACTCTTTCATACAAGTCCATCTCAACAATTTGCTGATCATATTTAACCCTAGTAGAATCGCATACTACTGTGATAGTATACGTAGTTGTGCTGACAGTATTACTAAGTGACATATATCAAGACTTCTAATCTAACAGATGCGTTCGACACTGTTGGTTAGTAAATGAATGAAGGAGATCCTCAATAAACTTCTTACTGAAAACTGACAACAGATACATAGTATTAAACAAACATCAATCCTCCACCATATCAGGAAATCAAAGATAGATACCACATTCCAGAAACAAGACAACATATGCAGAGAGTAATTATAAACTTGCCAACCCATGAAAATGAAAATGTGCATATCCTTTACAGGATGTCACAATCAATCACAGTAAATGAGTGGTCGATTTATAGGCACCATTATATGTTCAATAGTTTGCCATTGCTTTCTGAACGGTGAGGTCTATTTTTATCGTTCGTAAGAATCCAAGGGAACTAATTTGCTTCCAAACTTTCCCGCCGCAGAGTTTAAACCAGGTATGCTTGTGTTGTGATCGAGCTCACTACCACTTAAGCTACAGACACACCAGAAATTAAAACAAAATTGATAGTTGAATCAACCAAACACTATGACCTAGTCAGCCTTATGAGGAGATCTCTAAGAACAATTGATGCCTATCCACAAGGATGAATACATGTCTATACTGATGGATCTGTATTTGAAGTCACCATCACTTTTTCGATCCAGCAGTCATCTGAGCATTTGCCCTTGACTTGAGGCCATGGCAGTGAATTTACAGGTCTGTCTGAGTTGTGGTGTGTTAGCATAGAGAGAGTTTTCAACATCTGGGTCTGGAGGTAGGTACTTATGGCGTAGGTCACTGAGTGCAGGGCACTGGAAGAGATGGTGTGTGACAGTTTCTTCTGAATAGTCACACAGTTGACATATGGGCAATCTTTGGTTGGATGTGTGTAGGTGAGCATTCAGGGCACATGTTGTGTCCTAAGGCAGAAACTAATGGCGTGTTCTTGTCGTGGGAGGTCATGATGGCATCTTTGGGATTTGGAGTGGTCATGTGTTTAAAGAGGGCTCTGCCTGTTTTGCCCATTGCCCACTCATTCATTCACTCCTCCTTTGAGGAGATCTCTAAGAACAATTGATGCCTATCCACAAGGATGAATATATGTCTATACTGATGGATCTGTATTTGAAGTCACCATCAAAGCTGGTTACAAAGTAAACACTCAAGCAAACGTACCAGTCAGAGAATGTTTTAAAAAAATACATACCTCTATCTTCATTACACAACGAAGGATGTCCCACTTTCTTCCCACCTGCTGCTGTTCTATCCGGTTGTTAACGAGTGGTCCCAAGTGATGAAGTCATTAGTACAAGGATCACTGGGATCACAAGTCTGAGCTTGAAACTGATATACAACAAATGTCTCAGTTTATTAACTCTTCAAAAAGGTTGCTGGTATCAGTATGTATGAATACAAAGGAATATACAACAAACAGAATATATTATCAGCTTTTCAAAACGTATGTTCGTACGAAGTGTGATTACAAGGAAACAACAGAAAATTAAAAGGCACTCGAAGATGGGGTCTCCATCCAGAGAATAATAACCTTTGTTTCCCCTGCAGAGAACTACTACTGCCTTGTAGTTTGATTGGGAACAATCAACGACTAAGCGAGCAAACCGTCACACAAAACTGGACGGCAGGCAAATCAAGTAGTCCAAAAAAAGACTGGTAACCTGAGTAGATGACGCTCAACAATACGGGAGGGAAGGTTGTCTAAGGGTAGCTACCCTAAAAGAAAATAGCAACCTACTGCCTTGTAGGTCGGCTGGGACAGCCCAAGACTGATGAGAGCGAGCAAGTAAACGCTAGCTAAAACCAGACACCCGCCGAAGGATAGGCACAAAGCTACAAATGGCTAAAGATGTGACCAAACACACCCATGCTATTTAGATTTCCACATGACTAACAAGTGTACAGAGGAGCGGTGTCCCAAAGACAGCAGCTGAACGTGAGGAAGTCTGGGTACATCGGTCTCGTGGGGATCGCTGTATAGAGAGAAATTACAAGCAGCGCTACTGTCAGTTTGTTTTTCAAATCCATATTGACCACTTGTTAACCACTCTTGTGTGATTTGTATGTGATCTGAGCCTAAGAGTGATTGTACATTATGCCAGCAATGCACCTAAAAGTAAACCAGCACATCCGATTTCAGCGATGCTTTTTTTACTAGGTGGCTTCCTATGCCCCTACATCAGTCGCTCCTAAAGACATGCCTTGTAGGGCGAGTGGTACTATTCTTTGCTCCCTTTGAGAGGCCCTGGCACCACACTGCATAGCTATTGTCAGTAAGTTGGCATTGACCAAGATCCTACTCCCAACTCCCCTTGGTGGTCCTGTATACAGACTGAGCACTGCAGGCAGGCAAAGTGAGAAGGGATCGAAATGGAAGTTATCAATGAGTGGAGGTAGTACTGTGTAAGCTCAGCTGCGAATGGTATGAAATTGGATCACACAATAGACTAGCAATATCTTAAAACTGGCGGCATCTAAGCGATTTGCATGGTCAACATCCAGAGATTGATAGCTGGCACTGATGTTTGATAGCATCTAAGATACTATGCATGGCAAGCTAAAAACTGTCAGGGGAAGAATGGATCCCGATAGATAACAGCATGACCAATTTCGACAATGTTATCTTTACTAGTGGAAGGGAATGCAGAGATTGGAATGAGTAGATGTCCTCTACACAGGGATGACTTTTTTTTAATACACACCAAGTCTTTTTCCATGGAAGAATCGATCCTGATAGATAACATCATGGCCAATTTCTACAATGTTATCAAATTACTCCTGGAAGGAACACAGAGATTGTGCAATATGTAAACTGACCTTGCAATTAAGCAGCTGATGAAAGATAATAGCACAGGTTGAAAAACATCAGGCTGTGGAATTAGTGGATGCCACCTAAACCAGGGGACTTTCTTAACTACACACCTCTAGTCTATCTTCTTATCAACCCTGTTAGTGTGTGATTTTTTGTGGAACAGTCCCTTTGCATGCCAGTGTATTATGTTAAGACTTGTTGGCTCTAATAAAAATTGTTCATGTTACTTTTCCATAGTACCAGTACCGGTTTCCTGGCTCTCGAAAAATTGGTCTGGCCGACCCCCTCAAGATGTGTAACTATGCCGGCCTGGACTGGTTTGCCACATGAAGAAATTAATTGCTCTAAATTGTGCTGTTATTATTTTGTGCCATACAGTATTCGTGGCACAGGTTTATATAAAGTTTATTGCATATCCTGTAGAGGACTTTGCAAATCAAAGTCAGCTTTTTAACGCTGTTATTACGTTCAGTAGTTTGCCATTGCTTTCTGAATGGGTGGTGCCATTGTCCTTTTGTAAAATCACTAAACAATTTGCAACCAAATTGTCCATAAAGTGATTCGAACTCAGAACAGAATGACAACATATTCTATTGTAATACATCTAATGTTACTGACTATCTTACCTCAGTGTTATCAACATAAAAGTGTGGTACATGCTTTGAACAGTTCCGTCCAAGTTTTATATTGCAATCATCACAGTCTGGTATTGTCAAAATAGGGTATACTTGAAGTGCCTCATCTTCATCATCCTCATCATCCTCTGTTTCTATCTTCACTGGGTGACACTGGGGACGACATTTACATAAAGAATAATAAGAGACCCCAAGTCACATCTCAAAACATTATTGGAACACACCATCTAACACTACTACTGGTTTCACTCACATTATAGAGACTAATGAACTGACTCGGTTAACACCACTGATTTAAGTCACATCTCAAAAATTGTATGAATGTTTTATTTAACCTGTGATTTTCCTTTGCTCTCAAAGTTGAGTATTGCTGTATTGTAACTGTACTGACACAAATCATTAAGAAACTGATTTTTGCGTGAAAATCCGTTTTCCATTCTTACAAAGGCAGCAGCGTGCACATTGTAAATTACTTTACACTGGCAGTCATGTGCTCAATGTACTCGTAATTAGTATTCCCTCGCCATACAGACAGATTTTCTCCGACTTCAGAGGTGCTCACGTTATCGTCCTGAGTAAGACCAGGGGACTCGAACAAATGCCGGACAGTAGGTTCAAACCCGAGCTATGAGGGCGTCTCCAGCTAGCAGGCCGAGCTACTATCAACTACTCTAGGCAGTCCCCGTGAACCCTTGTTAAAATTAGGCCACCACTTTGTGTATGGTACCATACACGTGTAGGTCAGTGATACTGTTTTTCTCCTACGAGAAGTATTTTGAGTCTATCTTGGTGACAGTCAGTCCCTAACACTTCTTCATTCGTACAAGTTCTCTTTAATGATCCGTTTTGCCGTATAGTCCTGCTTGGATCTACGCCAAAGGAGCCTTTTGTACTGCAACCTTTCTGACTCAGTGCGGCGTTCCTTCTGCATTGTATGATAAACATGATCTTTTAATGTCATATATTTTGGTTGATCTACCAAAGAGCGTTCCTACTTTGAAATGACTTGGTGAGGTAGTTCCGTATAGGAACATTTACAACCCTTCTAGGACTGGTCATTGGAACGGTCACTTGTCGGCTGCTTTGTGTATTCATTGCTCTTTTACGATCATTTTTCGCCGTAAATTTGGGCTTTATGATCTATGTCAAAGAGTATGTCTACACTGAGCACCCTTTTTGACACTGTGAGGTCATTCCCATTTTAGAAACATTTCTCAGGAACATTTCTCAGTCTTTTTGGGGCACATAAGCTTGGGAAGACATCTTACTCTGTAACACGTGAAAGTGCGCTTCGCCTAATGTTTGAGTTAGGACAGCCTGTCAAATTTTTTACAAAGTCTCGCTTATTTTTCTGACCTCGTTGAGTTTATTCCAGAGCAGGATCTCTCGTCTTTTCGAGGCGCATGTTGGAACTTCTGGCAATTTGCAGTTTCTACTCTGCATTTTCCCTGGCCCTTGGAACCACTGGACTGGGGCTGCGCACAAATAATGTAGAGGGTTGTTGCATTAGGCACTATCAGCGCAACTTAAGATTTTGCGCCGCAAATGTCACCCATCCCAGTTTTTTCGGGATGTTAGTTGTTAGAACAAAAGTACCGTGCCCGGTTGTTTCAGGAGGTAATTTGTAGCGCTAAACGCAACTTTAGGATTTGCACTCTACCCCAGATATATCTGCGCTTGGCCTCTTGTACGGAGTTAACTACAATCTTCCCTTGTGTCGTCATGTTGCATTTTTCTGGCGATCCTTATGAAAGCTACAACGGCGTTGAGACCATTACTTCGAGGGGACGTGAATATGTGCCTCCAGACAACTCGTACCTTGTCAGTTTTTACGATTCATTTTTAATTTATTTCCTTCGGCCAGCAGAAACGGCAGTCAGTCAGGATTCTTTTGTCTATCATGCAAGTAGATCCTCGTTAGCGTAATTGCTCTTGCATCACTACTTATACTAAAGTAGCCTCCGTGATTCCTACCCGCTTAGCCAGACAGGATCCTCTGTTTCCAGGGTCACCACATGGAGGTGGGGTACAATCTTGATTAGTGCCAGCTCACTAATCCTGGCGCGCCGTTGTCTCTAGAATTGTGCCTTTGACCCCATAAACATTTTAAACTATGTATTTTCAATGTAAATGAGAAGGTTGTTCACATTTACTATTACAGATATATTTAAATGCCACTAACCTTATATTCTCGTTGTGCTTTACATCTATGTCATCATCTATCACACTATTTTCTACATACATTGGTGAATCCTGGTAGAGAAGACATTTTAAAAATCAGGAGCATGAAACAAATATTTGAATAAAACACAATTACAACATAATTCAGAAGTAAAAGTGAACGCTGAGTGGTTACCGGGGTCCAAATTTGAGGTGTAAAGAACAGAACCACTGTTACATGCGACGCATGTCATAAGAGGCGACCAAGGAGGTTTGGCTGAAATCGGATGCACACGTCCTAAACGCGTAGAAGTCTTATGCGTTTAGGGGCCTACCAAACCAATGTGCAAAATATACATGTTCTTGGCAAAGATCAAACATATCACAAAGAGTGATTAAAATTGGCGTAAAGAACGAACACAAAGAAGAAGTGATACTTTAACTGGGATTCTTCTTCTATTGTCGTCACACTGTTACCGGGTTGTTGCCAAGTGTTGTGGCTTTCTGTTTTTATCTTGCGCTGTACTGGTGGCTTATGCGATTGTTATTTTTGCTCTTGACAGGATTCTGCTATGCCATCTAACCATCTTTTTCGTGGTCTTCCTCTCACCTTCTTTCATGATGTTCTGTTGTAGAAGACTGTATACTGTGGAGTTTGGGTGCATTCTTATTAAGGGGCCAAACCACTTCCTTCTTTGTTTCTCAATGTAATTAAGCAAGATTCTGTGCTAACTTTCTTTCTTATGCTGATGTTGTGACTGTCTTTTCTGGTGTTGTTGGTAACTTTTCACAGTCACAGTATTTCACATGTAGTTCATTTTATTTTGCAACCTCGCTTTGCTCATTGTCCATGTTATTTTGGTAACACAAAGTCGAGTATGGAAATGCTGTTAATCATCTGTTGTTTTTCTGTCAGTGAAATTTGTGGGTGCCTAACAAAAATTTCACTGACAGCAAAACAGATGATCAACAGCATTTTCATACCTATTCTGTGTTACCAACTGGGAAAAAGCAATACAAAAGTTTTTTTTAAACACTAATTAATAAGCAATCGGTGATCAAGTTGATAGGATACGATCCCAGTGTCATAAGGACTTTGGTTCAAATCACGGTATAGACAAGAGTTTTCCATTCAGGTTTTAAAAAGACACTAAACCTACACACTAACAATCTTACTTTTGCCACAGTAAAAAACAAGAGACATTTAGTTCCAAACCTAAATAGTCACCAAACCAGAATTAAACCACAAGACGTTGTTTCTCTAACAACATTCAGTCTTGTATTAGTCATTAGTATAGAGTGCATCAACACAATTGTGTTAATGTTCACTAACAATAATTTGAAACAGTTTCATAATTTCACATTTCTTTGAAAAGATTGGCATCGTATAAAGAAGTTTTAAAGTGTTGGTCGCCCTTCTGCCCAGCGTGTTCGTAGCGCATTGGACTACGGGTGACTATCCCTCTGTGTGTGCGGGTTCAATTCCAGCGGATGGCAGAAAAGACAGATTCCCAGATTTACGGTGTTCGTGGCATCGAACCGAAGGGTTACGATGTCCATGGCACCAAGCCGAAGAGCTGAAAAGCTCAAGTGCTTCTGGATCGGAAAAAGTGTTGGTCCATTTCTAGGTGTTATATGAGCTGCTGTGTACAGTTTCATACATACCAGTCACTAAAAAGATGTGATTATTTCAAATTATGTCTAAGGAGGTGTTAATGTGCTCAAGGGTCTTTGCTCTCTAGGTGGGGGCCGGTTTATATGAATTTATTTAATCTGTGAAATTCAACTGGAGGTCAGTGTTGTGTATGGTAGTATCATCCCCCAGGTTGCTTGTCTTTGGAAAGAATATTGCTGGTTTCTAAAGAGAGTAGTTGACAGAAGCTGTTCTTTAGGCGGTGTTTGGTTGTCTTGTTGACTGTTCTGTGCCTGGTTTGATTTTCTCTGTACTTTATGGTTACTGATTTTTTTTTTCTTTCTGATCCAGAAGCATTTGAGCTTTCAGCGCTTTGGCTCGGTGCCATGGACATCGTGAACTGTTCCGGTGCCACGAACACCGTGAATCTGAGGGAACCTGTGGCTTTTCTGCCAGCCCGCGGAATTAAACTGCACACAAGAGGTCACCTGCAGTCCACGTGCACGAACACGCTGGGCAGGCGGGTATGGTTATTGATTGATTAAGAACTGACGTTATAGCACCCTGGGCAGACGCATAGGTGCCAATCTCCCAACAGATTTCAAAGGGTATGCATAGCTGATGGTTCCTGTGGCTTCAACTGGTTAAACACACTTCTCTTTCAGTTAACAAGTGCTAGATATGGAGCATTTAAAGAAGAATGTTCTGCTGCCATAGTCGTATTGGTCATCCCCTGCCTCCTACTCCAGAAACCATGCCTTACACTACTGTTCTCTCCAAACCACTGTGACAACTTCTGTCCTCTAACAAGAACAAAAGTGAACTCCAAAAAAAATGTACCTCATCATTCTCTTCCTGTTTTATTCTTGTTATGTCTACCGCTTCTGTCATGCTTTCATGGTTGTTCATCGTTTTACTTCTCTGTGAATATAAATGCATCACTATCAGATCTAGGAAATACTTTTCAGTGATTATATTCACTTTATGTGACAGACCAAGGAAGTAAATAATATGTGTTGAGGTACATAACAATGAAGCTAAAATGTACTTCACCAGACTACATTTGATGTTGCATGACTGCTTACCATTTATATATGTAATCCATCATGATTGATCTTATGCACAGATGCTAACATATTCTCGTTCAGTGCACATCAAAATCGTCACGTTTTTAGATGTGTGGTTCTTCTTCTTCTTCTTGAACGCTCCATATCGACCACTTGCTAACAACTCTTTGTGATTTGCATGTGATCCGAGCTTATTAGCGATTGTACATTGTACCAGTTATGTGTCTACAAGTAGCATACAACATCCAATTTCTGCTAGGGCTTTTTATTTACTGGGTAGCTTCACTAGGTCCCTACCTCAGTTGTAGGTCACAGTACTACTATTCTTTGCTCCCCATGCAAGTCCTGGCAACAAAGGGATTATCCTAAACTTGGAGATTTGATGTGATAAAGAGACGACTCTTCAAAGCATTGATGTCTTGTGCATTGTGTTAGGATCTGCGGGAACATGGACAGGAAAACTCCACATCCATTCACCAAAGACGGGACATGACAACTCTTACAGGTGTGGACACCCAGCAATGAAAATGGCACATGTACATATCATACAGTTGAAAACTATTCTCAAATAACCTGAATGGAATTGGGCTACTACTATGGATCAACACTGAATTCATGGAGGCAACTTATCTCTGTTTGAATGTCTGAGCATGAGAAACTGAACACAGAAGAAAAAGGGCTAATCCAAAAACATATTGTCACACAAAGATAAAAGGTTAACATATTCTGATAGAACAAACAAAAATATCAATACATAAGGGTCTTGGGTTAATAGATGTGTGTCTTTTCATACAGAGATTATTTATTTTCCTTGTTCGCCAGCTATGAAATCAGGCATAGTTATGGCACCTCTAACTGATTTTTACGTGACAGCTTGCTTTCCTATCACCAATGTTCCTTGGGCAAGCCTTACTTCGACTTCAGAGGAATCAGATATTTTAACCCCTAATAAACAAACAAACATTAGATCCCTTCCAGTTCTCAGTTTTAACAATTGGAGTTGAGTTTGCTACCACTCTTCCTTTACACAATAATTCAGGCACCCAATTACAGCTGGATCACTGAGCATTCATGTACTGACAAGTAGACACACGTTCTACTATTAACTTGGAATAGCCATTGTCTAATGTCAAACTCTTATGTAATGACTATACTAAGTTAATTATACTACTTGGAGACTGATGTCAAAGTCAATACTAAAATATATCATTGAAAAATTAGACTTAAGGATATTCATATTATTTGTCCTGGACCATCACTCTTTTTAGACTATATCTCTCTAGCCCACGATTCTGGATTTTAAGATGATATAGTCTACTGTCCATTTTAGTTCCCCCATAGTTTCTGTTTGAAGATGGTGGTTACTACATCCTTCTCTTTGGGTCTGTCTGCACTGAACAATTTTAAAGGACATGTTCTGCAATAATATCTGCCAATTCACAATGACAGTAGCTAGTGATGTCTATCTTAAATCTGGTGCACAAGTCATTTTGCTGAGGCCTGTTCTGAGATGAAGTATGACTATTTGGTCTCTTCTGAACAGTTAGTCTTCTTCTTCTTTGCGTCGTTTTACGACCAATTTTAATCTCTCTTTGCTTTTTACCCGGTTGGGGCATAGGCCCTCAACCAACTCACGCCAAGTCTTCCTATCTCTAGCTATCTCCTGCAGCTCCCTCCAGCTCTTCTTTATATTGTTGATCTCCGCCTCAAAATCTCGTCTCCATGTATTTCTCGGCCTCCCCTTCTTTCGCTGCCCCTGCTGGTTCCAGGCAAGGACCCTTCTTGTTATATTCCCCTCCGGTTTCTCGCAAAGTGTGTCCTATCCAGCGCCAGCGTTTTTTAACCTGTTCGCTCACTGAATCTGTCTTGTTCTCTCCATAAGTTCCTTATTTGTGACCCTATCATACCATCTTATTCCCTCTATTCTGCGCAGACACCAGTTGATGAATGTTTGCAATTTATGCGCTATTGTTTTAGTTGTTCTCCATGTTCTGACCCATACAGTAGAACTGCTTTTACATTAGAGTTAAATATCCGAATTTTTGTTCTAGATTTGATTTCTTTGACTTCCAAATGTTTCCCAGTGCAATGAAAGCTCCTCTTGCCTTCTGTATTCTTATTTTAACATCTCTATCTGTTCCACCCTCTTTGTCTACGTTGCTACCCAAATATGTGTATGATTCTACCTCTTGAAGTGGATTTCCCCAGGAGATCGAGTTGTCGCTTGCTTGGTTAATTCTCAATATCTTTGTCTTTCCCTATGAATGTTCAGCCCTAGTTGCTGGGACCTTTGATTCAATGTGTTTAGCTTATCCTGCATCTGATTTCGTGTCTGTGACAGAAGGGCTATATCATCAGCGAAGTCAGATCATCTGAGTTGCTCTGTCAGAGTCCATTGGATTCCATTACCAATTTTAATCACTCTTTGTGATATGTTTGATCTTTGCCAAGAACATGTATACTTTGCACATTGGTTTGGTAGGCCACTAAACGTATAGACTTCTACATGTTTAGGACACATGCATCCGATTTCAGCCAAGTAGAACAGTTAGTAATATTCATTCCCTACTTTGACTTTGTTTTTGGAGTGGGTTTTTTTTTCCAAGTTTGCATTTTACACTGTCATTGGATGGTAGTGTTTTGTTTTGAAGTGGATTTTAAAACTTTGCATTACCAGTCGTTGGATGGTGGTAGGTAGTGTTGTTACGAACGACTTAAAGTTTCTTAGTTTTCCAGAAATAATTCACTGGCATGAGTTATGTACTTAGTAGTCATAACTTAGTACTATTGACAAGTATAGAATAGTTCTAGCCCATGATAATTTCCTTAATAAATTTAGACTTGCATAGTATCTGTAAACATCATATGGTCTAGTTAGCGATCCTCTTCTGATCATATGATGACTGATATTTTAATTGAGCTAATGAAATTGACTGGGCCCTTGAAATAAAAACAATAAAACATCCTCTTAAATCCAATAAGTCATATTTGAACACAGAACAGGTACCAATATATATGAATATCAAATATAATATCATGTTATACATTAACATACTCATGCTAGTGGTAAAGTCAGCAAGTTGAATATGCCATTATGTACAACAATAAGTCATTCGACAGCCACAATGTGGATCACGAGGATGTTAGTACACTGCTAGAAATATGAAACACTCACAGACACACGTGACACAACGCTCACTACCACAGCTACACGCCACCACTAGGACCTTACCGTTCATTACGGTTACGATTCGCCGACAACAAAGAAGTGTGAAGCGGTCAGGGTATAATAGTATACCACTTATTTTAAACAGAAGTTATACAAATTGACAAGCAAATAAGGAATTTCGAGCAGATATGTACTATAATAATATCACCTGCTCTATTCTCTGCGCCACTTACGATTTGACTGAAGAATACATGTATTGTATGCACAATAATTCGAGAACACCAGAAGCGTTCTTCATTTCTGGCAACGCACTAGTGAAGTGCGAATAATAACTATTCGTTACTCAAATACCCAGTACTCCCTGGATCCGAAAATGCCGAAACGCGTCTATGCTATTAAACATGTATTCCTTACTTTATCACTGCCATCAGAACCGCAGTAGCGTTATTGTTAGTCTTATGCTAGTTGTACGAGTTTAATTCCACAATTGTGGATTCAATTCTGTGAATTTTTTCCGACCTAACGGCTTACAGACCGATCCAGCCTCATTTGGGTACCAGGAAAGTACTAGGAAGTAAATGCTGCCGGCGTGATGATCACATCACCTGTCATGTGCCAAAGGTCAATGAAAAATACGGGCCTAAAACCGTATTACCCTAATACCCAGAGCCGGATTAGCCTAGTAGCAGAAGTAGCAAATGCTACGGGCCTCGCGCTTCTAGGGGGCCCCGCGCCTATGTGACAGATGAAATGGAAAAAATAACCAGATGTTATATCAAAAACACGCAAGCTGTCTGAATTTTAAATGTCGTGTGTGATGGTGCTGAATCCAACGAAATCGAAGCAGAAAATACAGAAGACGTGTCCTACTATGTAGTAGATGAAAGCAGTGCTATAGAAGAATCATCATTACCAATACTACCATTAAGATCAGCAACTCTTCACGATTTAGCCACATTTTTCACAAGACAAACTGAAATCGAATGTACAACAAGTCCTCCCAATTAGCCATATCATCTTCAAGCCAAAGAGAGGCAGAAAGAACAGCACGTGCTTCTAATGTAGCAACATCATCTACAAGCCAAAAACACAACGAAAGTAAATGTACTCCAACGATATTGGTGAATGGCCAAACAACTTCAAACAATCAACGATTTTGTCGAAAGTCGTTTTTCACATACACACATACACCAACAAACAAAACTCACGTGAAAGATTGGTTGTGTTATACAGAAACTAAAGGACAACTGTTCTGTTTTGTTTGAAAAGTTATTGATTTGGGCTGTACCATAGAGTGACTGGTGTATTTGGAATACTCTGGCAGTTAAAATCTATTACAGAGGAAGAGATCTTGAAAAGAACTCCAAATATTGTCAGCTCTTACCAAGAGGATTTGGAAGAAAGTCTAGGCGACCAACTTGTGCAGTTCACTGAACTTCTTAAAACTAATGTAGCTGCTGCTATTAGCAACGAAAAGCATGAGGCTCTAGAACTGCAATTTTATAAACTTATAATGGAAAATTTATTAGAGTCGTGTTTCCCAAATGTAGAAATAGTCTTACGAATTTACTAGTTTTTAATGATTACTAACTGCAGCGGAGAACGTTCTTTTTCAACATTAAAGTGTATAAAAAGTGAGTTAAGGAACATGATGGGACAAGATCGTCTAAATAACCTCACCTTAATGAACATTGAAAGTAATTTACTTAGAGAAATTGATTTGTCTAGTATTATCTCTAAATTTGCTCACATTAAATCAAGAAAAGTTTGTTTGTAAAAGTTGTGTTTTATTTTATTATCATACAAAACCTAGGGCCCCGCGCTAAAATTTGCTACGGCCCCCGCGCTAGCCTAATCCGGCACTGCTAATACCAAGTGGTATAACAAGGGTTCCCTTTTTTTTAATCGCTACTATGTCACCAGCTTGTCTTCTTCTTCTTCTTTGCGTTCATTCTTTACGACCAATTTGAATCACTTTGTGATAAGTTTGATCTTTGCCAAGAACGTGTAAACGTTGCACATTGGTTTGGTAGGCCCCTAAACGCATAGACTTCTACATGTTTAGGACACGTGCATCCGATTTCAGCCAAACCTCCTTAGCCGCCTCTTACGACATGCATGGCAGGTAACAGTGATTCTATTCTTTACACCCCAAATTTGGGCCCCGGTAATCACTCGGACGACCAGCTTGTAATGCCCAGCAGATCCACCTCATCCTCAATGTAATGTTACCCGTATAGATTTCCAGCAAATTATGTCTTTCCCCTAATGGTACTCACAGTTGATGTTCACTTCTCTACTATATTTTTCTCCTCACATGTAGAAATATTAGTGTCGCTAATTTAAAATACTCGTTTGTCTTGGTTTGTTTATATGTAAAACGTGATATCATCAAGGTGCGTATCCTTTATAGGACGTTGCTCTCTTTGCAGCACATTTGAAATTCACTCTGTCTCTTGCCAGTTCACCCACTTCGTCGATGGTCATGTTCATGGTTTCTTTAATATCTTGTAGCCATCTTCTCTTGGTCTGCCTCTGCGTTCTGGGACCCTGCCCTCTAGTATTGTTATTTCCAGGCCATCGTGACGCTTGATGTGACCAAAGTATCTAATGTTTCTGTATAGTATGTTGTTTATCAGCCAATTCTCTTTAACATTTAGTTCTTTCAGGATATCAGTGTTCTTTCTTTTTCTGTCCATGGTATTCGTAGGATCTTTCTGTAGCATTTAGTTTCGAAGAACTGAATTTTCGTTCTTAATTTTTGTGTAATAGTCCATGATTCACAACCATAAGTAGCCACTGGAAAATGCATGCTCTCAATATTTTTAATTTTAGCATTTTGCTGGTGCTTTGCCATATGTTCTTCCTTGTGTTTAACTTCTTGATTGCTATTGCCAATCTTCTTGAGATCTCTTTGGAGCAGTCACCGTTATTGTTAATTATTGAGCCCAGATATTCGTAGCTCTCTACACATTGGAGTTTTTCATTGTTTACTTGGATTTTAGGTGAACCTTTTGCTTTGTCAGTTGACATGATTTTTGTTTTTGTATATTCAAATATAGATGTTGGTCTTTACTATGTTTCTTGGTCGTCATGATTAGATTTCCAAACCTTCCTTGCTGGTGGATAATAATACTGTATCGTCTGCGTATCTAAGCTCTGGTATGCATTTGCCGCCTATAGTGAGAGGGTCGTAATTCACATAGTTGGCATCGTCTTTTACATTCCTCATGATGTTCTCCGTATATATGTTGAATAAGTATGGTGACAAAATACATCCCTATCGTACCCCCTTTTGAATCTCGAACCATTCAGCTATTTCACCTCCTATTTTAATAGTTGCCTGTTGTTCGTGGTATAGAGATTCTATGAGCTGTATTATGTGTGTTGGAAAGTGCATGTCTTTCATGATGGTCCACATTTTCTGGTGTTGTATATGGTCGAAAGCCTTGCTATAGTCTATGAACCATGCATGCAGGTCTATGTTGTATTCTCTGCATTTCTCGATAATAAGTCTCATGCTACAAATATGATCTCTAGTGCCTCTACCTCTTCTAAAACCTACTTGTGTTTCGTGTATTTCATCTTCTAATTTTTGTTCCATCCTCTTCATTATGATTTTTAGTAGGATTTTGCTGGCGTGACTTATAAGGGCAACAGTTCTGTAGTTGGTGCATAGTTTCATGTTTCCTTCTTTGGAATAGGTATAAATACTGATCTTTTCCATTTCTTTGGCCAGGAGGATCTATTCCATATCTTTGTGCACAATTTATGATATACCTGAACACTGGCCTCCCCGCCTGCTTGAATCAATTCTGCTGGTATATCATCGCACCCTGGTGACTTCCCTCTCTTCAGGCTTTTGATGGCCAGGCACACTTCATCCAACATGGGCTCTGGTTCTGTCTCTTCGCTTTCTGTTATTATCTTATGTGGATTTTAGATGTGTCTTCATACATGTTTCTGCAGTACTCACGCCATCTTTCTAGTACATCTTTCTTTTCTGTTAATGTTTTGCCATTGTTATCGTTTATGACTTGTATTGATGGGCTGAAGTCACGTGTCATTATATTAATTTCGTTGTACATTTCTCTCTTTCCCTTGTTTTCGTCAATTTTATTGCATGAGGTGACTATGTGTTGTTTCTTGTCTTTTCGGATTTCTTTCTTGACTTCTCTTGAGCAGTTTTTATATTCAGTGCTGTTTCGTTTTAATCCCGTTTGTTTTAGATTTCTTCAATTAGCTTCAATGTTTTTTCATTTATGTAGACCTGTTTCTTTTGTACTTTCCTGGGTATGATGTTTTGTGCGGTGGAGAGTAATATATCTCTTGCCTGTGTTGCCAGTTCGTCAGGTGTCATGTCCTCTTGAGCCGTCATAAGTATGTCAAATTTAAAACGTGATAACATGTCCTTAAGTCAGATCCTGAGACCTGTTCAGTCTTCCCCAACTATCCTTTGGTGGCTTACAGACGGGACAGAAGTCTTAAGGATATGTTGGTACACAGTCGCCTTAAGTCCAATATCCAGACTCATTTTGGCACTGTCCAGTGTGGCGTTGCAACACGTGTGCTTATGTGATACAGACGCGTACTGTATCTTTTCCTTAGCCACGTTTGTTATTGAAGATGGCATCACATGCAAGTCCCGTAATCTTATCTATGCCATTATCTGTAAGCGGTGTAACAAGGCTTATATCGGCGAGACGGGCAAGAGGCTAAGTGACCGATTCGCCCAACACTTGCGCGACATACGCCAATGCTCTGTGACCCCTGTAGCCACCCATTTCAATGATACTGGCCATTTAGGAGCTCACAATGTCCAGGTCACAGCTATTCGATCATATTCCTCGGATGATTGCAGTCGATTTCTCTGGAGAATCGGTTGATTTCGTTGTATGGTACCTTGCGACCACGTGGGCTCAACGTATTACATTTCTATGCTTCTTAGTACTTTCTCTTCTCATGCCTTGTAATCTATATGGGCATATGTTGCATGTATTCAAGTTATTCACAAAATAGATGAGACTGCAGTAAAACTATTTGATTGGCAAAACACGTAATCACAAGTACTGTAGTTTTACAAATTACAAAACAATGACAAAATACAGCAACGTTTCGACCAACATCTATTTCGTTACTCGTTTTTATTCCCAGATTTTCATTAGAAACGTTTGTATGTAGTCGTTCATATGTTGTTGTTTTTTTGTCACTCCTGTCGTTCGTTTGCTTGATAAAGGTCTTGTTGGTCGAATAGTTGCTGTATTTAGTCCTTGTTTTTGTAATGTGTAAAACTACAGTACTTTGTGATTACGTGTTTTGCTAATGTGTGTTAGCGTAACTGATAAGAAACGAAGCCAACTGTGTATATATTTTAGATATCCAAGTAGCGATGAAGCAAAGTTGAATATTTGTAAACAATTCTTTCGTACATACGTTATCATCATCAGGGTGTGTATCCTTTATAGGACGTTGCTCTCTTTGCAGCGCTACTGAAATTTACTCCAGTTCACCCACTTCGTCAATGGTCATATTCATTATTCATGGTTTCTTTAATACCCTGTAGTCATCTTCTTCTTGGTCTGCCTCTGCGTCCTGGGACCCTGCCCTCCAATATTGTTCTTTCCATGCCATCTTAATGGGACCAAAGTATCTAATTTTTCTGTATAATATGTTGTTTATTAGCCAATTCTCTTTAACATTTAGTTCTTCCAGGACATCAGTGTTCTTTCTTTTTCTGTCCATGTTATTCGTAGGATCTTTCCATGTAGCATTTAGTTTCGACGTACTGGATTTTCGTTTTTTCTGCAATGGTCCATGATTCACAACCATAAGTTGCCACTGGAAAAATGCATGTTCTCAATATTTTTAGTTTTAATATTTTGCTGGTGCTTTGCCACATGTTCTTCATTGTGTTTAACTTCTTGATTGATATTGCCAATCTTCTTGAGATCTCTTTGGAGTAGTCATCGTTATTGTGAATTATTGAGCCCAGGTATTCGTAGCTCTCTACACATTGGAGTTCTTGCCCGTCTGCCCAGCGTGTTCGTAGCGATAGGGTGACAAGCTCCCTGTGCGCGCGGGTTTAACTCCGCGGTTCCAACTCAGAAAAGCCACAGGTTCAACAGATTCACGGTGTTCGTGGCACCGAACCGAATGGTTACGATGTCCACAGTCCGAAGAGCTGAAAGCTCAAGTGCTTCTGGATCGGTAAAAAATTTTTAAAAATTGGAGTTCTTCGTTGTTTATTTGGATGCCCTTTGCTTTGTCAATTGATATTTTTTGTTTTATTTTTGTGTGTATTCAAATATAGATGTTAGTCTTCACTATGTTTCTTGGTCGTCATGATTAGATTTTCCAAACCATCTTTGCTGGTGGATAATAATACTTTGCTGGTGGACACACATGATACCACATGAAATTGTAAAACGTTCAACTTCGAAACATCCGCCTGTTATTATCGAGAAATATATCTGTCAAAGAAAAATACGAGCTATTGTGACAAACAAAATATATGTGAATCCTATGTCATTAACTACCACTGTTGCCACTTCGTCCTCCAATACGGTTGCAGACTTGCTCGTGTTGCCAGTGTTTGATCATTGTTAAGTAGCAAACCCTTTTATTAGTAGCATAGTTTTCAAAGCCTGCACTAGTTAAGCCCTCAGATCACCTGGTTGATACAGTGGCGGTCGAGGAAGGACAGTAAATGGGTAGTGTAGATATCATCAATGCCGTAAAAGAAGCAGATCGTTTAGATGACTTTGAAAATATTTATAAATCTGCATCCCTATCTGGAAGTTAGTGAAATTGGGAACTGTCAGATACAAACACTTTGCTACAGACGCGAGGTTTTTCATTAATCAACACAGAAGATGTGCGATTAGTCCTTATACGCTGGTAAATATGTTGTGGGGTGGGATTGGCACGTATATGGATCAGTCCGGAGTGCTGTAATGCATATCATTCACTAAGTAACGATTAGGTAACGTGTACTAAGTAGCGAGTAATTAGTTTCAAAAGTAGCAAACAGTTAAAAATAGTTCTTCTTCTTCTTTTGTCGTCACACTGCTACCGGGTTGTTGCCCAGTGTCGTGGTTTTCTGTTTTTGTCTTGCGCTGTTCTGGTAGCTTGTGTGATTGTTCTCTTTGCTCTTTCACAGGATTCTGCTACGCCATCTAACCATCTTTTCCGTGGTCTTCCTCTTGCCTTCTTTCCCGATGTTCTGTTGTAGAAGACTCTGTATACTGTGGAGTTTGGATGCATTCTTATTAAGTGGCCAAACCACTTAATTCTTTGTTTCTCTATGTAATTCAAGCACGGTTTTGTGCCAACTTTCTTCTTATGCTGATGTTGGTGATTCTGTCTTTTCTGGTGTTGTTGGTAACTTTTCGCAGGCAACGCATTTCACATGTAGTTATTTTTGTGACTGCGCTTTGCTCAATGTAAAAATAGTTACTTTAACTAAAACGCACATTCGTAGTCCTGAATGAACTTAAAAATTAACGGTAATGACCCGGAAGTCTTAGTTAGTGAGATCTGCACTAGATTAGTAGTGTAGGACATTTCAGTTACTTTAAAGTATTGGTTCTTATCCGTTACTAGAGAACTGTACTCAATTCCAGTAATGACACCAGCTTACTGGATCATATTATTTGCGAAATTAAGAATTGCAAGTACTATTCAGTATCACTGGACTCTACTCAAGACATTTCGCTTGTGGACCAACTCAATCTAATAGTGTGCTATGTCTTACCATCTGGACCAGTGGAAAGGTTTGTGAAGTTCTTGGATATGGAAGGCCATACTGCTGAATAACTCGCCCAAAGTTTACTTGATTTTTAAAAGAAAAATTGCATTGATATCAAACACTGTCCTGGTCAAAACTATGACAATGCCAGCAATATGAGTGGAAAATACCGCGACTTGACAACGAAAAGCATGAGGTTCTTGAACTGCAGTTTTATAAACGTATAGTTCATTAGAGTCGTGTTTCCCAAATGTAGAAATAGTCTTACGAATTTACTTGCCTTTAATAATTATTAACTGCAGTGGAGAACGTTCTTTTTCGAAATTAAAGCGTATAAAAAGTGAGTTAATGAACATAATGGGACAAGATCGTCTAAATAATTTCACCTCAGTGAACATTGAATGTAATTTACATAGATAAATTTATCTGTCTAGTGTTATCTCTATTCAACACTAAAACAGAAATAATGAATATGGGAAGAAAACATAATAATCTAGACATCCATGTCAATGGCACTAAAATAAACCAAGTGAAAGAATTCAAATACTTAGGAAGCATATTCACAGAAGACGGAAAACTGGATAGAGAGATAGAGGCTAGAGTACAAAAGCAAATGCTGTAACCTACCAGCTAACCCCACTATTAAGGCACCCACAAATTTCACAGGCAGCTAAGCAACAGATGATCAACAGCATTTTTATACCTACTTTGTGTTACCAGAGCCAAACATGGACATTGTGCAAAGCGCAGTCACAAAAATAACTACATGTGAAATGCGTTGCCTGCGAAAAGTTACCAACAACACAAGAAAAGACAGAATCACTAACATCAGCATAAGAAAGAAAGTTGGCACAAAACCTTGCTTGAATTACATAGAGAAACAAAGAATTAAGTGGTTTGGCCACTTAATAAGAATGCATCCAAACTCGACAGTATACAGAGTCTTCTACAACAGAACATCGGGAAAGAAGGCAAGAGGAAGACCACGTAAAAGATGGTTAGATGGCGTATCAGAATCCTATGAATGAGCAAAGATAACAATCACACAAGCCACCAGAACACCACAAGACAAAAATAGAAAACCACGACACTGGACAACAACCCGGTAGCAGTGTGACGACAAAAGAAGAAGAAGAATAAGTGTTATCTCTAAATTTTCTCACTTTAAATCGAGAAAAGTTTCTTTGTAAACGTTGTGTTTTATTTTATTATCATACAAAACCTAGGGTCTCTTGGTAACATTTGCTACAGGCCCCGCGCTGGCTTAATCCGGCACTGCCTACAAGTATGCAAGCACATCCGATTTCTGCGACGATTTTTATTTACTAGGTAGCTTCCTATGCCCATACCTCAGTCATACGACTTACCTTGTAGATGATAGCGGTACTATTCTTTGCTTCCCTTGTGGACCCCGGCACCACACTGGCCAATCAATCAATCAATCAATCAATCAATCAATCAATCAATCAATGTCCTGAATGTCCAACAAGATTCCATTGTGCTTTTCAACCAATTCATCTCCATTTTTTTCCACCTACTTTTAAGATGTCTACGCTGCAATTCCTAATTTCTGCAGACACTTGTGGAACGTTTCCTTTTTTCATTTAGAATTCAGAATTCTAGATATCAAATTTAGATATTTTCTCATAGAGATGTCATCAACTTTGTTTTCTTTGAGTCCCCCCTCAATGATAGGTGGCAGTGTTATTATTTTTGCTTCCATTTCGCGTATTTATAATAAATCAGGCAGGGAGCAATTAATTATAAGTAATGCTGCTGAATGCAACAAATACATATTATTAGCTCATAATTGGGTGAAAGATATATGGTGCTGCGTCAAAGAAAGTGAAAAATGTAACAAGCCATGCAATAACAGGTTGGAGGTCGAACCTGTACAATGCTTCCAACCAGTTCTCAAGGCAAGTAGACTTTGTCAATCATCCCCCTGCTACAGATAATCACACTTTTCTCAAAGTGCTAGGTTTTACATGAAGATATATTAATACAGCTTTCACGGAGTAATAATAAAAATTAGCAACCCGCAGCGAAAGTGTACCAAAGCTATCGACGTCAACGTGGAAGGAGTGTATACAGTAACATTTGTGCATTCTTAACTTTCGAAATTTTATTTCGAATCAATATTATTTTGATAATGAATAGTATGATAATTGATATTATCTACTTTATTTTTCTTCAATCCTACTTTGCCTCACAGCGCCAGAATAAGAAATGTATAGAACGGGATTTTGTATGCGTTTCATAAACAGTGTCTTTCGTCGCCCCTGTTATCTCGGAGGTCCACCTTTTGCGAGGCCGGTCTTTTGCTTTGTAACCATGTATGGGATGGCATTGCTAATTGAAGCACACTGTCTGTTGGTAATCTGCTTATGTGGCCGAACCATTTAATTTGTTGTTTCTTGATGTAGTACTGATGTCGTACACACCTTTTTCCTGCATGATGTCTTCATTTCTAAGCCGGACTCTTCTTGTTACTCGCAGCATTCTGCGTAGACACTTCTTCATCAGTATCGTGTTTAGTTTTCTTCTATCAATTGATGTCAGTGTCCAGGTTTGGCGCTTCTTCTTCGAACGCTCCATATCGACTACTTGTTAACCACTCTGTGTGATTTGTATGCGATCTGATCCTAGAAGCGATTGTGCCAGTTTTGCGCCTACAAGTATGCCAACACATTCGATTTCTGCGATGCTTTTTATTAACTAGGGTCGGGGATCGCGAGAGAGAGATTTACTAGGGTAGCTTCCCTACGTCCTACATTAGTCGCCTCTTACGACATGCCTTGTAGGTCACAGAAGTACTATTCTTTGATTCCCTTGCGAGCCCCGGCAGCACACGGGCGCTGGTTTGGCACTGATAGCATAATGTGGAAAGAAAGATTGTTTTGAAAATTGCTCTTTTTGTGTTCATTTTCATACCTGTTTGCATTTTAACTACATTGACCCAGATTAAGCAATGCTTTTGATGGTCAGAATACCTAAGTATATTCGTAATTCCTAAAAATACGTAAATTCAAAATATCTGCAAAAATAATGAAATATTTTACATTTAAAAAGACGTATGAAGGGGTGTCTGCTTGTTTTTGATGTAGATGACAATAATAAAATGAATGTAATGCGCCGGTATTAAAATAAACATTTAAATATTTTTGGCTTTTTTCTGGCTTTTGTTTTAGTGTTGTCTGGCTTTCAATTAAAATTTGTGTTGTCTGTCTATTCTACGAAGTAGTGATAATTTGTATTTATTTATACATGGCTTTAGCACAGCGCAGAACTGTATTGTGACAACTACAGAGATGTTGCACCAAAACTGTTATTTAAATTAGTCAAAACTATGATGCACCTACATTCAGCATCCATTATTTATTACTTGTGTTTGTAAATGAATGGAACGTTGTAATTTCGTATTTAATAAAAGTAACCAACCGGTAGACTACCGTATTTCGGTGTATACATACTACAGTCATTATAATCACTACACTTACAACAGTTATTGTCACATTTGACTTGTGACATTCAATGATTCATAGCAAACAAAGCACAAGTTGAACAAGTGATATTAATTATGATTAATATCATTATTGTCATATATCATTATTATTTTTATAATTGAATTGAAACGCCTGAGTAAGAAATTATACTGCAGTTGAGTTAGTTCAGTTTGAGTTAGTTTCCATTGAATTATTATTATTAAATTTATAATACCAGTCAATATCTGTATAATTATTATAATTAATATCACAATAATCACATTCAATTTCCTGCAGTTATAGTTTTATTGCTCGTCCCAATAATATCTGAATATTGTGAATGTGATATTGAAATATTGTGATCAACGAAATAAATACTTAGTAAACTATTATAATAATATGCCATCAAAGTATTGACAGTACGTGAGTGTACAGGGCTGAGGAGTACATTCTGATTCTCATTGCATCATCATATATATATGATATATAATAAATCATAATACTATGTAACATAGTAAGTAATGACAGTCCCAAGCCTATTTAATTGAGGCTATTCTTATATTGCTGCTTGTATCTGACAGTTAAATTGATGAGTTGCTACTTATATAAAGTAATGAAGCAATTTGAATAACATCACAATAATAATTAATAATATGTTTTAACACTCACACGTACTTTGTGTGCTGACAATGATACATATCTTGTGCGCTTTACAATTTTTAAACAGGTCTAATTTTGAATAGAAAATCATTGTCATGACAATATAATGGCTAATCAATAAATGCAACTAATTAACTGAAGCAGCGATTTGAGCAACAAATAAAATCTTTTAGCAACAGTCATAAAATTAATTTTGTATTCTGAAAAAACCCACATTGGCATTTGAAACTGTCATAAAAATAACTGTAAGATAGGTTTGCTTGATAAGTAATAATTTATTAAAAAGGATAAGTGACTATGAGTATAGGACTGCCTGCCAGTCAGGAATAGAAGGGAACCTTCAAATGTAGTACAACATGGAAGAAGAGAAAGGTGCAAATGAAGACCAAGCAAAAAACAAGCAGTGTTTAAATCAAATAAATCCAAATGATAACCTAGTTTCACTGCATGATAACAATACTAATGAAATAACAGAAAGTCCTCAGCTAGACTCACCAGTGCATAACTGCTGTCATTGTACATTGCCACCATGTGGAGACCAAGTAACTGCACCACAAGCTATTCCACATAGGCTTTCTTTGACTGAAGTAGCCACAGCAAATAGAGCTGTTTCACTCTCTTCACCACTCAATGCAGTGGTCAATTCACCAAGCTCTGGAACAATGCCTACTTCTTCACAGTTTTATTTTCATAATAACAAGCAGGAGAATGTGACATCTTCCACAGCTGCTGATTTTTTGTAAATTTCCTGCACTAATTTGCAGTGGTTGCATGGGTCTCAGCTTTGGTAGTAGTGGGAAACAAATTGGTTTTTGTAAGGACAAGTCAACAAAGACCGCCAATGGAGAATGTGAAACAGACTTCCTGGCTATTGAAAAGAACTTTTTTCCTTTTCCATCTCCTCCTCCACAAAATCAAGTTCAGTTAGTTTATAACTGGCAGGCTACTAAAATGAGTGTCAATGAGCGTTTGGCATATCTGTACAACACAGGTGCAATGACTGATATCCAATTTAAGGTAACAGCTTGCAGTTCATTGTTTGCATTATTGCCTTTGAATGCTGCTTAATAATATGCTCAATGTGTTTTAATTATTCATACTGAAAAATGTGTTTGTTTCGTTATAGTTTTACAGCAAGACCCACATTATCTGCGCTTTTTGGTTTTATATATCAGATTTCAGCATGGTATTTTGTAGATTAGGTTTGCTAACTATCTAAGATTTTTAATGATTTAATTAGATTGCATTGTGAAACTTGTTACCTGGCTCAACACTTAAAAGCGAAGTAGGGTCTATTTCAGCTCTCTTTTGCTGAATTTTGTAATCTCACTCACTTTAGAAATACACTGCACATTTCATAAACTACTCAAAGATTTGAAATGGCATGTAAGATCTATTACAAGTAAGATGTGAAGAAAATACAGTCAAACATTGGAAGGAATTAATCAAGATAGCAACAGCATGACCCTACAATAAAAATGAGAAATACAGATGAGCTGGCAAGGACTAGTGGAAACCTGTGTTTGTTTATTGTTGTTTGTTTATTTGCGTACATTCTTCTCATTATTTTGATCAGTTCTCATTGTGATATATAAACAGTCTTTGACAAGAACGATTAGAAAATTGCAACGTTAGGCCCCTACTAGTGTAGGACCTACGATCCGAAACAAAGTTTTTGGCCTAAGAGATAAACCTGTAGGAGCATCACTATCACAGAGATATAAAAAAAAGTAAATACCCCCCTGAAACAATTCATGGAAGTGAAGGGGAAGTAAATTTAGAATATAAGTCAGCATTAACAGGTTCAGCCAAAATGAATAGGCAAAGATTTTCAGGCTCAGAGTGAGACATCGTAATCTTGGAACCCATCTGCACAAAATGGGCCTTAGTGACTCTAGCACTTGTGACTGCCACTTGTGGCTGTAGAGCACCCAGGCAGACCTTAGAACATGTCTTGCAACACTTTTCATCCTTGCCGGTGAAAGAACAGAAACCTGACTTAACGGAACAACCCTTTGAGATAAATTGTGGAGGACTTGCAAACACTTCATGTGCATAGTCCTGTTTGTGACTCATTCTGGCATGCCGTTCTGTTCACGAGTGCAGTTTTTCCAGAGATCCCTAGGATTCTTGCTGGAGCTACGGAGTTTGTGCTTTGTGCGATACTCTCGGCAGGTGGCGTACCATTCCTGCGGAGGGGACCGAGCCATATGGGATAAAACCTGGTGCAATGATGTTAATCCTTCGGCTTTAAAACCCTTTTAAACTGCACTAGTTTTTTGCTAAAGCTAATCTTATAATTTCTGACTGAAACACCATATTTAAAGCAGATACAAAATTACAACAGATCTGTGTATAGGGGTCTCTATGGCACAGTGGTTAAGATTTTTACCTGTTCTGAAGGTAGTGAGTTCAAATCCGGACTGAGTTGTATGTGCAATTTTTCATAAGATCCCTAGGATTGTTACTGGAGCTACAGAGTTCTTGCTTTGTGCAACACTTGTAATTTTTATGAAATGTAACCTAGAATAATATTTGCATTAAAGATATTCATTTGTTCTTTCTGTAATCCTGTTTTGCCTCACAGTCAGGATAAGAATAGATTTATAGAGCTGACTTGTGTGCGCTTCAGAAATAGTTTTTTCACTGCCTCTGTTATTTCTGAGGTCCACCTTTTGCGTGGACAGCCTTTTCTTTGTATCCACTGTATCGGAGTAGCATTACTCTTTGAGGTGCACTGTCTGATGGTAATCTGCTTATATGGTCGAACCAATTAACTTGTTGTTTCTTGATGAAGTTCGGTACTGTGTTGTATACATTTTCCCCCCGGATGTCTTCATTTCTAAACCAGTCTCTTCTTGATACTCCCAGCATTCTGCATAGACACTTCATCTCTGTTGTGACTAGTTTTCTTGTCCCGCTTTATATCAGAGTCCAGGTTTGGCACTGATAACATAATGATAGCATAATGTGTTGAACAATGCTTTTTTAGTGGATAAGACATCATTAACACATTAACTGTCATGTACCACAGTCTGCGCTAATAATCTTGTCCCTTTTGGCAGAGTCCGAGACTGCAGCATGATTTATTTAATTGTCAAATTAGCTCAAAATTTAGCTAAAAAACAAGAGCAAATTAATTCGTCCAGAATATGTTTTTCAGTTTCAGTAGTCAATGTGTTGCGACATTTGTTTTCAGAAACATAAGTTTAAATTAGTTCATGTTTTTTCTAATGTCTACACAGGTTGGCAAGCCTCCAGCTCATCAGATAATATCAGCCCACAAGTTCATTCTCTCAATTGGTAGTGCTGTTTTGACGCTTATTCAATGGCCACTTAGCAACATCAGAAACCTTGATTGAAATCCCAGATGTTGAAACTGCAGCTTTCTCAGCTTTGATGCGATTTCTTTACACAGATGAGGTGAAAATTGGACCTGAGACGGTCATGACAACTCTTTACACTGCTAAAAGTATGCCGCTCCTGCTTTAGAACGAGCCTGTGTGGATTTTCTAAAGCATGATTTGAGTCCTGATAACGCTTTCATGCTGTTAACGCAAGCTCGCTTGTTTGATGAACCACAACTGGCAGCCTTATGCTTAGAGATGATAGACAAGAACACTACTGAATCTCTAGCAGCTGATGGATTCACTGACATTGACCTGGATACATTGTGTGCTGTTCTAGAGAGGGATACATTGGGCATCAGAGAGTGTAAACTGTTCTCTGCTGTTTGTAGATGGGCGGAAGCTGAATGTTTGAGAGAGAATCATATACCACCAACTAATGAAAATCAGGTAGGCAAGAGTATTGGGAAATAAATATGTATTCATAAAATTATCATTTAAAGTTATCAGAGGACTATCAGAGCCACACAGAAAAAGTATAATGAGTACAAGGCAAGAGGAAGACCACGCAAAGATGGAGCGACGGCATCAAGAACAGCCTTACGAACATGAATATCAGCTTACAAAGTACCTTTAAAAAAAGCACACACAAGATCACTACGTTTCACCCCAACACTTCTATAAAGAAGTAAATGGTGGAAGAGAAGAAGAAGAGGACTATCATCAGAGGATTACGGACATGTCCATAGGTGCTCCGATCTTCGCCTCAACAAATCCAGTAGCGTCCAGTGGCCTAACACGCCAGTTCGGTGTTGATTAATCAGTCTCTTTGCATATTTGGTATGTCGTTTTTTACGGGCTGCACCAATATTGACACCCATCTCTCTCAATCTGATCAGCGAGTGGGAGTCGCAACCCTGAAACTCTTCTGTTCGAAAGGACTCTCAGTGCATTAAGAATGTCATTTCGGTCCATTGCAGCCCCTTCTGATACCGTGGCCATGCCAGCCATTTAAAGTTATATACATACTTAATGACCTGAATTAAATTGATTGTGTAAAAGACATTGAAATTATAACACTTTGTTTTACTTCTTTTTCAAACGCTCCATATCGACCACTTGTGAAACCACTCTTTGTGATTTGTATGGGATCTGAGCCTAAGAGTGATTGTACATTGCGCCATTTATGCGCCTACAAGTAGGCCAACACATCTGATTTCTGCAACGTTTTTATTTACTAGAGTAGCTTCATTATGGCCCTACCGTTGTCGCTTCTTATGGCGTGCCTTGTAGTTAGCAATGTTACTATACTTTGCTCTCTTGCGAGCCTCAGCAACACACAGGCGTTTATTATACTGAACTCATATTCTCCAAATTTAGCTGCTCATAGATTGGTGTTATGACTCATCAACATAAGAAAGAAAGTTGGAATGATATTGCTTGAATGATATTAAGAAACAAAGAATGCAGTGGTTTGACGAATTAATAAGAATACAACCAAACTCCACTGTATAGAGTCATCTACAACAGAATATCAGAAAGAACGCAAGGGAAACCACATAAAGATAGCTAGATGGCAAGCAGAATCCTATCAAAATAATTTATCACTAAAGCAACGCAAGACATAAACAGAAAACTACTACATGGGCAACAACCAGTAACTGTGTATGACTAAAGAAGAAGAAGATGATTTATGTTTGTTTTCACAAAATCATCAAATTGAGACAGTTCATGTAATATTTTACATGAAAACTAGCAGATTTGTTACAATACATGCGCCACACTCTGTAGAAGTAATGGCAATCAAGTTCTCGAAGATTGTATTTATTGGATGATTAATGAAATACAGACTCTAGAAGATAACAAGGTGTCAACCAATAGAGCTGGAGATTAAAGAGAGAACAGGACTATGGAATGGACACATTCTGTGATCAAATATGCATCAGAATCAGGATTTTACTCCACTCAATTAGTGACTCTGGATTTAGACTGAAATGCTAAGTCTGGCAAATGAGTAGGAGTCTAATAGGACGACACCTTGAGATAGGTAGTAGATGTCAGCATGAGCACAAGTCTAATAACGAAGATTCAGAACTTTATCAACAAATATCTTCTAGATTCTCAGACTGAGATGGTATGACGGAGAAAGTTACATATCTGTGGATAAGATCGTGACAGGAACTGATGATGACCCAGATCAGGAGTAGGAAATTGGTGGTTGGGCATACCTGCTTAAGACACGTATGTGTCACTGTACAGGCACTTAAGGGAAACCTGCAGGGAATGGAAAGAGAACACCTAACGTACCTGAGTCTCTGAGACAGAATGATGCTGATTATCTGGAAACGCCAGAGACCAGGAAATGAGAGGTCAACTGTTGATGTCCTATTCTCCATGAGGAGTGGAAAGGAATAATAAGTAAGTGCACCTGCACACAGTATTGAAGAATTGTGCTCACACACCAGATGAAAAACAGTTTAAAGTATTTTCTTATCCAATTTTCCTGGCGGAAGTCTAGAGATATGAGTCCCAAAATAGCTACAGTGTCTTTGAGTTGTCAAAGTAACACTGCTCTGACTAACTAGTTGGTCATGCCAGAATACTTGGTCCTGGAAAACTTGGGAGAATCTTAAAATTAGTCTTGAAAACAGATCAATTTTGTTATCAGTTCACAGCAACAACCGTGCACACGGTTTTAAAAAATCCTGAAAGCAGCAAGTAAAGAAACTTGCCTGAACAGATGATCCACATTGAACACATGAAGAGAGATCTGCAGACACATGATCAACCTAAACAACAATAACATCAGTCATCTTACAATGAATAAAAACATATATTTCCTGTTTTGCAGTGTACCATATATTGCAGTAAAACTATGTACCAAAGGGCACTATAGGGCATGTACTGTAGAGCAATAGTCCAATCCTTGATTGGAACATTGATAAAGAGGAAGACTGCAGTAAAAATATGTACCAAAGGCCACTATATGGCTTGTGCTGTTGAGCATTAGTCCAATCCTTGTTAGAACATTGATAAAGAGGAAGACTGCAGTAAAACTATGTACAAAGGCCAACTAAATGATACATAAACATGTAACCATTTACGTTTTCATCTCTTGTTAGAAATGACAAAGGTTGAAGTTTAGTTAAACTAAATGTAACAAAGTTTTAAATTTCATTTCAACAGCGCCATATTTGTTTTGGCTACGTCTGATCAGGTTCCCATTTGCGTTAAGAATATTGCATAGGGCGCACAAGTGGCATCTTGGAAGACAAGAATGTAGGCTTTTCTATACTTCCTGTTAATTCCAAACCAAGATTAGCTTGATTGCCAAGATGTGAGACTGGCAAGGAACAGGTGGTTTCTAGGTCTGCCACACGAAGCAATGTTACATGAACAATGACAATAAGGTATCTTCTTTTTTGTGTCATGCTCGGGTTGTTGCCAGTCGTAAGAGTTTTGTTTTGTCGTGCTGTTCTGGTGGCTTGTACGAGTTATCTTTCTTTTCACAGGATTCTGCTCCATCTAACCATCTTTCATGGTCTTCCTCTTGCCTTCTTGATGTTTGCTTGTAGAAGACTGTATACTGTGGATTTGGATGATTCATAAGTGGCAAACTTTTCTTCTTTGTTTATCATTAATTCCAAGCATAGCTTTTTGTGCCAATGCTTTCTAAGGTATAATAGGTATATTATAGGTATAATAAGTATATTATAGGTATAATAAGGATAATAGGTATTATAATAAGGTATAATATGGCTAAATATATATATATATTCAGTCCTTTTGAACCACGCCTTGGGGACGCTGATGGTGATGTTTTCATCCGCACTAGATCTGATGGTTCACTCTTAACTTGGCTCGCTTAAGAGCCAAGACAAAAATGAGGAAATTCTTCTCAAGGACCTCCTTTTCGCTGACGATGCTGCCTTAGTCACCCACAGTGAGACTACAATGCAATGCCTAATCAATAATTTGTCACAGGCATGCGACCTCTTTTCTCTGACTATAAGTGTCTCCAAAACAGTTGTACTATGTCAGGAAGGTAACACAACAAATATCACTTTACATGGTAACCATCTAACACCAGTTTCAAAATTTTGCTATCTCGGGTCCATGGTCACTGCCAGCTTTTCTCTTGATGAAGAAATCAATGCTTGTGTAGGGAGTGCGGCTACTACATTCGGCAAACTATCAAAGCGAGCGTGGGACAACATAAAACTGACATTGCAGATGAAGATTCAAATATATAGAGCCTGCGTAATTAGTTCTTTACTACATGGCTCAGAAACATGGACAGCCTACTCAAGACACAAGAGGAGACTTACCATCTTTCACCGTCGATGTCTCTGCAAGATTATGAACATCAGGTGGTACGACAAGATAACCAACTCTGAAGTATTGCAACGTGCAAACCTGCCTTCCATCATGGGTATGCTCAGCAGTAGCCGACTAAGATGGTTGGGGCATGTGAGAAGAATGGAAACTTATCGCATACCAAAACAAATGTTGTTCTGTGAACTTTCGGAGGAAGAGGCACCAGGGCAGACCACTGCTCAGATATAAAGATGTCTGCAAAGCCTCAATGAAAAACTTTTCTATAGGTCTCAGCACATGGGAAGGACTAGCTGATGACAGAGTTGTGTGGAAAGCCAAATTACGAAGGGGCGCAGAGTCTTTTGAGAAAAGACTTAAGTATGAGCTAAACGACAAGAGACAAAAGCGAAAACTCAGAAGTTGTCACAGTAAAACACTTGCCAATTGACCGTCTGTAAAGACAAAAAGGCCATATATATATATGTATATGTATTCCTCTTCTGCCGTTATATCTTAAATAGGAACTGCAAGTAATTTCTCCATTCTGCTCTGTCCTGGGCAACTCGCTCAATCTCTTCTATGGAATTGAATCTGATATTTCTCACCTCTCTTAGTAAAGTTCATTTCAGAGCTTCCCTAGGGTGTCCTTTCTTTCCTCAAGCCTTTGCCTCCCAATTCGATGTCCATTTTGTGATTCTTTGATCATTTCTTCTCAGAGTATGCTCTTCATCTTCTCTTACTTATAACAGTTGTTACTAGTGGTTGACCAGACATTTCTGATTCCATCACTTCTCCTGAATTCGTCCTATTTTATGTTCATTATTTTTGCAAACACCTATTTTCAAATCATTCAACTTACTTTTCTATATCTTTAATCATCTTCCAACTTTTGCTGGCATGTTAACTATTTCTAAATGCTGTTTCTTTAATATTTTTTTATTCAGTGCTATTTTTCATGTTTCTTTTTTTTGAGTGTTTGAAGTAAGAAATATTTAGTTAGAACTAATGATTAGTATTTTAGACAAGTTTGAATTATAGCTGCTGGATTTGTTGATTTAATACTGTCACTTCCAAGTTCAGGAAACTACATGTGTTTTGTAGCGGTTGAGAGGCGTTGTATACTCTGTGATTGTTGGGAGCTCAGTAATAGTTTTTTTGGTGGCAAGTTTTATGCATGTGAGCAATACGTCTTCTGCGTCAGCTTGAGAATAACCACTTAGAAATCATCTTAGTGGTTTGAATAAATGAGAATAAGTATGCTATGCCGCTAGTTAACACCATAGCTGTGATTTTTGTGTTTCCTGCCAACCACATCCGTTTTCAGGATGGAAAACTACTCGATTTGTTGTTTCATGTGAATTAAATGCATTATTTTTATATGAATATAAAACCACAAACATTTTGATATAATATTTGATCATCCTTTATTTAGATTTATGGTGAACAGAAGAATCTTTGTTGTTGGTTTTGGTTTGTATGGAAGCATACATGGTCCAACAGAATATGCTGCAAACATTCAGGTAAGTAAGCAATAGTAAATTACTGAAGCAATATTTTCATGTTTAATATATACCAAAGTTGCTGTAATTATGTCTAACTCTATTCATTCTTCAAAAGGTCCAAAAGTATGTAGCAGATGTTTGCAGGTTAGAGAGAAAAAATGTGACTACCAACATCACTTGGACATAGTGAATGCTGACTTGAAAGGACTGATCGTTGGCATGAGAAACCTGATCGCTCTGGACTTTTCAAAGTCAAGTGTGTATCTGTATCGCTTGATATTGCCGGGCTCATATATGGGTTTAACAAAGATATAGCTGTGTTATGGAACTGGTGCCCTGATAAGCATCGAAGGTGCGAGCTTAGTAGTGCCACATGGCTACCCTTGTAAAAACAGAGTGCCATCATCGAAAAATTGATGGGGCCTGATAGTTTATAAACGTTTCGTCTGTTACAGAGTCCACCTGTATGCATCTGGATCGACCCCACAAAAAAAATAAAAAATGAAAGGACTGCTACATTGATGCAGAAAGCGCTATTATGGACTTGTTCAAATGTGTACTGATGCGGAACAGACACAAGCTCACCTGAGTGTTTCGCTCTCAGGGAAGCAAGAATAGTAACACTGTGACCTAAAAGCAGGCGTGAAGAGGACTGAGGTAGGGGCCTAGAAGACTCCTAGTAAATAAAGTGTCACAGAAATCACTTCTGATCTACTGAGATAAACTCACAACCTACCTTGCTCTTGGTTCGATCAACACAAAGCACAAGTGGGTAACAAGTGTCGATATGAGCGTGGAAGAAGAAAGAACAAGATGTATTCATCAGCCATTGTATAATACGAACAGACACGAGCTGTCCTGCAAGACAGTCACTTCTATGAGCTAGAAGCAAAAATTGGCTACCCAGCCAACCTGAAAACTAAGCTTTGGAAGCCTGACAGACTGTCAAGTTTGTGGTCCACAGTTAATTAAGCACATGTCCAGAATTGCTGAAGAAGAAGCTATAAGTATTGGTATATATCTCTTTCTATAATTAAAAGTGATTGTCCTGTTCCCTAGATAATTCACATGGATTCAGCAAAGGTAACAGGCTCAAATGACACAACCTTTCAATGTGATGGAACAACATCAACGTTCAGGGTTATGTTTAAAGAACCAGTGGAGATCTTGCCAAATTCTAGTTACATTGCCAGCTCTACGCTCAAGGTATGCTGCGCTTTTATCTTTAAATACCATCTGTTCAGAGATTCATGTTCACGATTCATTACATATGACAGTTTTATCATTTTATTTTCTAATTATATATCCTTTCCATCATTACTTCCTCTCTTCTTTATTTATATTTGTTAGTTCCATGCCATTAAAATAAATAAAATATGAGGGTCGCTATGGCGAGTGGTTGAGACGTTTGCCTGTCATTCTGAAAGTTTTGGGTTCAAATTCTGAGTCACATTTGCAATTTTTTCATAAGATTCCTAAGATTGTTGCTGGAGCTATGGAGTTTGTGCGTAACACTCTTGGTAGATGCGTGCCATTTTTGCTGACAGGGACTGAGCCATATGTGGAAGCCCGGTGCAATGAAGTCAAACCTTCTCTTAGACCATTTTCTAAAACTATAAATATATATTATCTATAATATGTACATACTCTCATGTGAATCATGAGGCCAGAATTAGGGGTACAAAGAATAACAACAATTGCTTCACAGCAGATGTAACTGAAGTATCTCAAACCAAGAACTGCTCACACGATGTCAACAAGAGAATATGAGCACCATCATCCGAAGACGTCGCTGGAGATGGATCAGGCATGTGATGCACATGGAGACCGGCTCTGACACGAAAACTGCACTGAGATGGCATTCAGATGGTAAACGTAAACCTGGAAGACCCAAGACAACCTGGAGGAGAACGATAGAGCAGGAACTGAAAGAAATGACTCATAGCTGGAACACAATACAGAGGAAGGCCATGAATAAGAAGAATGGTGTGTGTTTGTTGCTGCCCTAAACGCTAAGGGCATAACAGGCTAAAGAGAAAGAGAGATGTAACTGAGTATGGTTGACCACTTGATCCCATGAAATTTAACCTTCAGAATTAAAAACCCAACCTGAGTAGGATATGAAAGTGAGAGCATAGAGAGATCCCATTATGTTTGCCCGTTTCAAGGAAAGTCTAAGTGAACAAAGGTGTGAAACTTCCAGTATTCTGATTGATTGATAGAACCATCATCATTGTACTTCGGTGAATAACTATGTGCAGTATGATCTCTTGCATACACAGAAAGGCACTGCACTAACTCCATAGCACCGAGAGGTCCTGGTATAATTTGGAAAATTTGACAATTTTTGTATAAATTTCATTATAATCTTTTTAATAATTTTTGCAGTGGCTTTGCAGCCTAATCTATCAATTATCAACTGCCAAAGGCTCTTTGACATGCTTAACTTAAACACAGAACTTACATTTTATAATTCGTCTCCAATAAGACTAAGAACTCGATCTCATCTACATTGAGATCAAGGATCTCTGGAAAAATGTTCCAATCGCTGTACATGGGGAATGAACTGAGTATCTTTAAAGCGAAAGGGGGGGCACCTTGCCACAGAGACGTCCTCTCCCAGCATTCTAACAACTCTTGTTATAAAATCAAATTAATTGTGTCTATTTGTTAATTGACAATATTCTTAATACAACACCACAAAAATACCAGTCTATAATTCAATGGAGTATGCCTCAATATCTCTTATTTCATATGCTTTATATAGGCAAAAACTACCACTGTTGCAAATTAAATTCACAAGCCACTGCCTATGTTTTTATTGCAAAATACATAGTGTGTAATTGTACCCTATACTGAGAATCAGCAAGTTCAGATGGATATACTTTGGGCAAGTGACAACTGACACAGGGAACATTGTTGTGTTTAACACGCCACCGACGACAAAAGTCGGCGAAGGTTGAACTCCCTTTCGATGCCACGGACGACTTTTGTCCTCGGGGAGATACGACTTTTTAAAACGGGTAGTTTTGCTTACCGTACACCGTTATTACATTACGAACTAGTTCCGTATTGTTCAGAGTAGCTTTCTAAAATGGCGGATCTAGCGAGCGCGTGTTAAAAATACAGTAAGTCCGATTTTTATTGAATTTTTCGCGATCTTTCATAAGTAAACAACGATCTTCAAAATGAGCGATGTAGCTGATGTTAGTAATGTCCAAAATGACTCCGATTCGGACATTTTAGCCAGTGATAGTGACCAAACGGGATCTGAATGTGATACAGATTTGGACTTTGATTCACGTGACGATATTTATAGATCGATCACGGATATTCCCAGTGGTGCAGGCGTAGGTGATGGACCCTCATCTCAAAACGGGCGTGCACTGCTAGACCAAATCAAGCAGAAAACAAATGGAATTGGATCATTTTTGAGAGTGAACATGATGTTTTTGAACAGAAGTGGGTTCCACAATATGGTCTTGAACAGGGCAGTGAAGTAAACACCACCAATTTTTCAGTGAGAGATTATTTCAGACTGTACTTTACCGATGATGTAATCAGCCTAATTGTTCAAGAAACGAATCGTTATGCAGAACAACATGCTAACAGCAACAGCTATTCTGATAGATCCCTGAGCAGAAGTGGAAGTCTACATCATTTGAGGAAGTTGAAGCTGTTATTGGTCTTCAAATTGCAATGGGATTGTGTAAAAAACCTGCATTATATGATTATTGGGAAACTACTCATTGGCTTACCCAGACGCCATTCACGAAAGTCATGAACAGAAACCGATACCAAATTCTGTGCACGTTTGGAGCGACGCCAACAGCAGTTGCAGCAATAATTCTTGGATTATATTGTAAATATAATGTACATATATACAGGTCAGTAGTACTGTACATGTCAAGACATAACTACATGTATTATGCTTATAAATAACAACAATAACAAAACTATCTTTTTCACAATTTTTATTTTGTGCAAAAAATCAGAGAACTTGTAGGTACACAAATGACACTAAAAATACATGCTACATACCAGATAAGCATAAAATAATGTTTCATATCATGTCATCTAACATATTTGATAACTTTGTCTAGTTTTGAGATCAATTATCTATTTCTTAAGAATTATTTTTGATTGTACCCTTGTTTTTGGCAAAAAATAGGTTAAATCCAAGATGGCCGCCAAGGTCACGTATTCCAAGGTCACACGATAATGTCCAAATCGTAAAGGCAATTCATATATGAACATTATACCAGAGTCTCAAAGTCCTATGTTTATTAGTTTATTTTATATGTTTTTTGAAATTATCACCCTGAAAACTGATGATATCCAAAAATAGTGTGGCAGTGGGCCAGACTTGGTTGAAAAGGTGTGGCACTGAAAGTGTTAAAGAGGCAAAATGACAATCAGCACTCTACTGGAGTTTCACTTATTTTGAGGATAGGATATGGCACACATCCAGTATGGTATCCAATAGATGAAAAAATCATGACAGCATGACTGAATTCTTCTTTGAATGCTCCATATTGATCACTGGTCGACTACTCTGTGTGATTTGTATGTGATCTGAGCCTAAGAGCGATTGTACATTGTGCTAGTTATGTGCCTACAAGTAGGCCAGCACATCTGATTTCTGCTATGCTTTTTATTTACTAGGTATCTTCCTAGGCCTCTAACTCAGTCGCCTCTTACGACATGCCTTGTAGTGTTACGATTCTTTTCTCCCCTTGTGGACCCCGGCATCACACAGGCGTATAATTTCCAATTTTAGATATTTAATGATCTTACATTTCTATATTTTTCTGCAGGGTCCAGACTCATATTATGGTTCTAAAGGTCTACGTAAAGTAACACATGAATCAGTTTCTAGTGGAAAAGTCACCTTTCAGTTCACATATGCAGCTGGAAATAACAATGGAACATCAGTAGAAGATGGACAAATACCTGAGATTATTTTCTACACTTGACCATTCAAATGGCAGATTATTTTCTTATTTATGTTCCACATTGTTAATTACTTTGGAAAGGTCTAAAAATGTTGATGATGCAACACTTTGATTATGAGATGTTGTCTCTGTTTTGTAGTCTCTGAAATCTCTGTTATAAAATATTTATAAAATCATTCAGCTCAGTTACATCTGAAGTAGGAGAAGGCTCACCTAAATGGCAAGGGACACTGATGATAAGGAAAACAAGCCTTCATGCAAAAATATGTCAGAAGCGCCATATTAGATGCCCTGACTATTCCTGAATTCATAGCGGGCGAATGAGGAGAAGAAGATTCAGCTCAGTTATAAAATGGCAGTTGTTAAATAAACCAAAATATCATCAGCATCATCATCAAATAGCTTGTCCTGAGCAGAACTTTGCCACCCCAACAGTCCTTCTGAATTTCTCTCTTTCATAGACCAGATGTCCCGCCTATACAACCGCCATGTTCAAACCATCAGTTACATCCTGAATCCATCTTCTCCGTGATCTTCCTCTGCTTCTTCTTGCCAGTATGCCTCCTTCCATGATGGTCTTCTCCAGTCCTTCATGTCTTTTTATATGTCCAAAATACCTCAGTTTTCTCTTTCTTATTTGTAGCATCAGACTAGCTTCCAAGACAATGTCTAGAAAACCCTAACAGTAATATGAAATGCAACATAATAGAAACAAGATCAGTTGGTGAGGCCCTTAGACTAGGAGGATTTTATAAACACACTGGGGAAGAGTCCAACGCAGGGATTAGTACTAACAAAACTAAAACACATTTAAAAAAAAAAATCTAGCTCTTATCACATGGGACCATGAACGTATTTATACTGTTTACTAGAAATATGAAGTATATTTGTTATGTTTTGCTCAGGATTCTTTACTACAAGTTTACACTTCTGTCTTCCCAATTCTCATAAGCACAGTATGTATCATCTGCCATCTTAAAGTCTTGATCTAGCAACCTAATATATTTTGTGCTTGCTATCTTTTCCTATTAATTTGCTTCATTATAAAGCAATGCCAAACTATCTTTCTGTTAGATTTAAGAAATTTTGAAATATTGTTACCAGAATATTAACACCAGTTTTTCATAGTATGGTTTTTTGTCAATCAACTTTGCAAAAGAGAGCAATAAAATTGAGGATGTGATATCCAGATAGTTAAAACACTAGTCACCCATTTTGAGGATGCTGATTCAAATTCCTGTGAGGTCTGGGTTTAAAAAAAAAATTCTTTTGAGGATAAAATAAAGGCTCAACCTACACGCTGCATGATGATTACCATGACAAGTGGCTTTTAATCCTCAGCTTAAAATAGTGCCCCCCTCCCACATCCTTTTTACACACCTACTGTGATTACGATATACACAAGTTTTTAAAATTTTTGAAGCAATATAAAGTAATATAACTACTTATTTCTGTAATAGATCTTTGATCTTTCAGTTCATTGTTTTAGGACTGACAGATAAGTCCACAAATGTTTTACTTAACCCTTTACACCCTCGAACCTAAGGAGACCCTGAAACGAACTTTGCTGAGAGAGGCAAGAAATATCGGTCTCAGTTCAATGGAGGAGACTGAGCGAGTTGCCCAGGATACAGCGATATGGAGAAATTGCTTGCAGGTCCCATGTAATGTATAACAGTACGAGAGGAATTATTATTATTACACCCTCAAAACAGAAAGTTGGGCTATGTATTCCTGTATATAAAAACAGACAATATTCTTGAAAATGGGGTAAGTTATTGTGAGATGTGAGATCCATTATAAATTTTTAAAAATATATAAATATTATGAAATTGTCAAAAAGTAGGATATTATTTTCTTCTCGAAACCCTTTAATGGAAGTGCTAAATTTAGTAAAATTGTCAATGTTTGCGTCCATCAAATTTTCCTTCCACATTTGTCACTCCAATTTTCATATCAGCATTGTATAGCTATTATTTTTTACATTAATATCATATTCCATATTTTACTCCTGAAAACATTTAGTTTCATTTCACTTTCTTTATCACTATTACTATTTTGATCATGTGGTCCATTTTGTAATGTTCCTTTACCATCACTAAAATATGGAAAACACAGTGGGTTGTTTTTAGATAGAGAATGCATCTGAAAAATAAGAAGAAAATCCTATTCATGTGTGATTTATAATTTACCACAGCCAAACCAAGAATTCCGCTAAGTTCAGGTGGGGCTGGGTGAACTCACATTTTGTTTTTCACGGGTTCTTTATAATGGATATGTTACAGGTGGTGTATAGGGTTATTTGTGTTAAAAGTATACAGTTTATAAATGTACCATCTCATGGGCATATTGATGACAATATACTGCCTTGTGTATGAACGACTTACAAGTTTTATGTCATAAATGTGATGATTGTAAATAAAAGAAATATAAAGCAAATATAAATGAGTGTTGGCATATTTGTTGGGCAGTCTCTGTGGTGTGGAGGTAAGTTGTTTGCCTCTCACTTCATAAGCACTCGGTTCATTTTGAGAGTGAAGTGATTGGGATATTTTTACAGTCATCCATGATCTCAAAGTTGGTAAGATTGATTTCCTAGTCTTATCAGAGATGTACAATAAAACATAGGTTCCTTGTTCAATACACTAAGACCGGCAGTTTATAATTGATAGTTACAGAAAACCACAACAACTCTGTAATATTGTGACAACAAAGGAAGAGAAGAAGAAGGTTGCAGAGCTTTTGGTTAGGCAAAGTTAATTTTAAAAAAACATTCCTACAATTCTTTTTATTACACAGGACCATTGCCGGTACATGCACTGTTGCCGAGATTTTCCTGTGTAAGAAAAAGATCAGAGAACACGGTTATTTACTAAAGTGCGATGATGATTGTTCAATAAATAATCTTTGTTGGTGTAATCTATTTTGGATTTTCTTCTGCGTTCGCCCGCTGTGAATTCGGGCGTTAATCATGCGCCTGGTATGCTTTCTGACTGACTTGCGTGAAAGCCTGCTTTACCATTTGACTGGTGTCCCTCACCAACCAGACATGCCTTCGCCAACTTCAGAGGTACTTGAAGTTTCTATTCTTCAATTGTGATCTTTTCAGAAAACCTGTAGTCCGAACCACTTGCCATGAGTCCTCGTCACTCTGAACTTTTGCTAGGCAATTAGTGAAGTGCAACCTCTCTATCGGATTTCCCCCGCTTTATGCATGTGGTAAGGTCGTTCCAGATTAGGAATAGTCTGGGACACGTGGACGTCGTATTATACGTGTAGGACAATCGCGTCCGAAAAGTGTCATCCTTCGCCAATGTTTGGAATTGTACGACCAGTCAAAACCTTTACATTATCTGCATTAATTTTCTAGCCACTGTGAGGTTGTTCCGAGTTAGGAACGTTCTCATCCGTTTCGAGAAGCCTGTCGGCACTTCGCAATTTGTACTTTTTGGACTGCATTTTCCTTTACGCCACTCTAACTGAAGATTTAGAATTGAGGGAAGACTGCAGTAAAACTACGTAGCAATGGCGAAAGTTTCGTTCAAAAGGCCTTTTAAAGCAAAGGATACAAAATAAGTGAAGAAATTTACATCTTACACGGCACACTATATAAAGAAGCAGACAATATTGTGATGGTGATGACAAAAGTAAATTTTAAGTTTATCAAGTTTATGCTGTTTGTGAGAGAAACGTAAGTCAATGTATTGTGCCGTTTTATTTAATCAGTAAATACGAAGTAATCAATTCAATTCTACGTAGGGTTCAGTATGAATTATAAATTATAACACACTGCTGGTAATTACATTTTTCTGTTATCAATTGGAGTAATTTTTATAAAAACTAACTAATTAATAACATAATTCTACACTTAACAGTAACAGGAAAACTATTTTATTGGCCAGATCAAGCAGTGCGTTTGATTACCAGCATTCCCAATTGGATAAGTTAAAAATATCTTTAAAAATGGTAAAGTACTTTACATCTAACAATGGTTATTCAGTAGGAACTACTTTTTTAAATTAGAATTATAGCACTGAAATGAATCTAGATCTTGCTGTATAAGGTCACTAAGAAAAATAATTATAAAATGTGTTTTGCTTTTTTTTTTCTCGAGTTGTTTATAAATTAAACATTTTAGTTTGACAACGCTGCACACTTTAAATAAATGAACTTCCGTTAGTCCTGATCATTTTATTCTTGATATTTGTTCATTCTATTGTTGCAGTTCATTATGCCGAATTGCTTGTTTTGCTTATATATTTTAATTTGATATTATTGCAGATAGTCTTCTACATATAAATATAAGATTAAACGTACGCACTTATTTGACATATGCATGGAACCTGGATTCTTCTCACGAGAACAGGCGTTTGAGGAGTACTCTCGGTACCGCAGAAGGGCCAGGGACGAGGGTAAGTTATATCTATATGTATATAATTGTTGTATTGTATATTGTAATACATTACTCATTACATGTATATATTATTAGAATATAAAATAGTTCCACGACAGTAAATTTACACTATATAATATATATGGCCTTTTTCGTTTTTACAGACGGTCAATTGGCAAGTGTTTACTGTGACAACTTCTGAGTTTTCGCTTTTCTCTCTTATTCTTATCGTTCAGCTCATTACGTCTCTTCTCAAAAGACTCACTTTCGCAATTTGGCTTTCCACACAACTCTGTCATCAGCTAGTTTTCCCATGTGCTGGAACCTATAGAAAAGTTTTTCATTGAGGTTTTGCAGACATCTTTATATCTGAGCAGGGGTCTGCCCTGGTGCCTACTCTTCCCCTCCGAAAGTTCACAGAACATTTGTTTTGGTATGGGACAAGTTTCCATTCTTCTCACATGCCCCAACCATCTTAGTTGTCTACTACTGAGCATGCCCATGATGGAAGGCAGATTTGCACGTTCAGTACTTCAGAGTTGGAAAGTGTCGTCTCTCTTTGTTTGTGCCTAGCCTGGGCAGCTGATATGGAGAATGTGCCTTGCATTTTGCTCAAACTGTTTCATCCAAAAGAAAGACAAAGTCTTAGTCTATACATTTGGAATCAAGCAGAGTTTGCAGGAGATGCCAGAAGATGGCAAGGAATACACACTTAACCATCAACTGCCTTAGGGTTCGGGTTCCTCCCTCCGGATTTTTGAAAAATATTATAAAATAATCAATATTTTTATCTTTCATTCATCACGGGTGATGAAGACTTGGACCATGACAGATGACCGTGGACGTGTTAGTGTTCTCTGCTGTTCATCATTTTAATAGCCTATAACAAAAAGCCCTATTAATTTTAATAGAATTAATAGGACTTATTATTACAAGTTATTAATATTAGACTCTCACCATAAAGTCATAAGACATGATAAGAAGCGTTAAGGCCGGATCTTCTATTTCTACTGTCCGCACAATTTATGTCATCATACTCATAGAATTGCTAAGAGTAAGAGTCTTATTCTTACGGACTGCCAGTATGTATGGCTTAATTAATAATGACACTTGATGTACTGAAAGAGTCCACAGCCCAGAGAAAACTTATTAATTAATATAATATACTAATATTATATACCCCCTTTGGCCTTGAGGCATGCAATTAGAAAGCAAGGTTTAGAACATTTACCCTCAACCGTTAAATCAATCACAATGTGAGATAAAACAGGAGGACTGAATAAATTATGAATAGCCTGGCTTCATTACACATGTCAATATCCGAACTGATAGTCAGCAAAGGACATATGTTTGTGGAGATCCATGATTGCTTATGGCATTGTACATAAATGCGGGTGCAAGAGTTGCTCCCCTAGAACAGGTTTTCTCACTTTTAGACAGGGAAGGATTGGACAGTCTTGTCGCCCGCCTGACCAGCGTGTTCGTAGCGCGTTGGACGACAGGTGACAAGCTTCTTGTGAGTGCAGGTTCAATTCCGCAGGCTGGCAGAAAAGCCACAGGTTCTCCAGATTTATGGTGTTTGTGGCACTGAACCGAAGGGTTACGATGTCCATAGCACCGAGCCGAGGAGCTGAAAGCTCAAGTGCTTCTGGATCAGGAAAGGAAAAGGACAATCTTGCCAGACATGTTTAGGGTCTGCCTGGGCACTCTACAGTCACAAGTGGCAGAATCTCTGAGGCCCATTTTTCACAGGTGGGATTTGAGACTTAAATGTCCTGTTCTCTTCATTTATACTGAAGGGGTTTACATCTCTCCACTTCATTCTCATAGATCATTTCAGGAGTCTTTTCTTCTTTATAGCTATAATTCTTTATCTGCTTTCTTGTTCCAGAAAATACTGCTGTGGGCTGAGATCCACTACAATACCAGTACTGTTTTTCTAGACAACAATCCAACATTGAGTGTTACTTTCATGAGCATGTCTTGTTAGAAATATAGAATGACTTGGAAGTTTACTAAATGTAGAGACAACTCCATTTTCTTCATCACCGTTATCTCTTTCCTGTCACTATATCTATGTCTCTAAATTCCTAAAGTTAAAGTCTGTCATAGTATATATCATCCATTTCCTCATTGGATCTCTGCAGCAATCTTCAAATAGGACTGCCAGATTTACTTACTTACTTAATCCCGTCATGCCTAGTGACACATGGGGCTTCAGAAAGGACTTTCCATGCTCTCCTGTCCCGTGCAACCTTCAGCGCAGAGCCCCACGTCAGAGATGCGGTGTCCAGTTCCTCTTCCATCATGCGCCTCCATGTTGTCCGTGGTCTGCCTTTCTTTCTCTTTCCCTCTGGTGTCCAAGTGAGGGCTATCCTTGCAGGCATTTCTTGTCTCATTCTCATAACATGTCCGAGCCATTTCCATCTTCTCTTTTTGAGTATGTCATTCATTGCCTCTTGTCTTGTGTCTTGGAGTAGTTGGTTATTGGATATTTTTACTGGCCAAAAGATTCCCAAGATTCTGCGAAGACAAGAGTGGTGGAAAACTGACAGCCTGCTAGTATCTCCTTTGGTCATCCTCCAACACTCCGATCCGTAGAGCAAAACTGGCAAAACAATGCTTTTATAGAGTTTAACCCTTTGGTCCCCAGCACATCAAAAAAAATTACCTCATAAAAAACACTAAAAGGGGAATAACTCCTCAAAAAACGCAACATGTCTTTCTAAAAATTAATAATAATAAAACTATTGCTTGTAGAACATTCAAATAATGAGCAACAATACTGTGAACTGGATAAAGTTTCACAAGAAACTTACAATGAGGCAATGAAATAAGACAAGTGCTGAAAATATGCTGTGAAAGTTGGAACAAAATGAAAAGTGAAAAATTTTAGAATAAGTTTTGTATAAAAAAATGAAAATTTACTCACTCCGGTCAACTGTGGAGTGATGCATGGTATTTGGAAAAGCACTCCCCTTTGCACAGATGTATTTGGCAGAGGTTGCATCCAAAACTGACTCTCGGGCCTCTTCTTCTTCTTTTTCTCCTTGCGGCATGCCCTACACCAATAACAGGTTTTGGATTTTCCCAGCTCTTTTCTGACGTTGATCAGCGTACAAATTCGTTTGATCTGCCATAAATTCAAAAACTGCTCCTAAAAATTAAGCTGAAATAATCGAATGGTTCTGCACCCTCCTCTAGTGTATGAGAAGGCCCACTCTCTTCCATAAATGGCTCCACAACTACTGGGGAAGTGGTATCACTCCAACCATCCCTGTCAACAACGGGCACAGGGCCTGTCTCCTCGATGTCGGAAGAAAAATCCTCTAAATCTAATTGAACATCGTGGTCGACAGGTTCAGCTTCGTCGTCACTGGACAATTCAACATCACTCTCAGAATCACAAGATCTAATGTAATCCCTATCTCACCTAGCTGCATGAAATGTCCCTCAAACTCAAAGTCCTCACTTTCACTATCGGTATTGAAATTAGAAGCCATTTCCAAAAAAATTTCGAACTACGAAGCACAATTTATAAAATTCACAAAGAAATACTACCTCCGATCAGTTTTGCTGAAATAAGGAAAATTTCCGCGTTCGTCCTACTTATAGGTCACAGTTCAAGCTATATAAAATTTGGACTTCTGTTTATTTAGCGAATTCTTCTGAAACAATATAAAAACCCGTATATTTCCGTATACGGCGTCCTACGTAAACCCGTATATTTCCGTATATGGCGTCCAAAGGGTTAAGCTTTGTGGTCCTATTGTAGATTTTGGACTTCCATACTGGTTTCATTCTGGCAAAAGAGGTTCTGGCCTTACTTAGACATGATTTTATATCTTCCTCTGTGCCACCATTTAGTGTCAGTACGCTACCAAGATATGTAAACTGCTCAACCCTTTCCAGTGTTTCATTTTCTAACATTACTGGTTGTTGAATTTCACTGTTTGTCATAATTTTGTTTTTCCTGTGTTTGTTTTGAGGCCTACTGTCTTTGCCGTGCTGTGAAGTATTGTACTTTTCTCTTGTATATGTTCATATTTGTGTGACACCAGGGCTATATCGTCTGCAAAGTCCAGGTCCTCAAGCATCTCGAAAGGGGTCCATCTTATTCCTCTTGGTGCTTATTGTTTTATGGCATTTTTAGCACCCAGTCAATTGTAATACTAAACAAAAGAGAGGACATTACGCATCCCTGTCTTACACCAGATTTTACTGGGAATGTTTTGTTGGAATTCTTTAGGTTGCAGGAGAAATCTTTATAGAAGAGGGCTATGATGTTGACAAGCTTCTGTGGTACGCCGTATTGTCTCAGTATCTTCCATAGGCTGTCTCTGTGGACGCTGTCGAATGCCTTTTCAAAATCTATGAAGTTGATATATATAGTCCTTTGCCACTCGCTACATTGTTCTAAAATGTTACGAAGGGTAAATATATGTTCATTTGTTCCTCTTCCTTTCCTAAATCCTGCTTGCTCCATTCATAGACACTTGTCTACTGCTTCTTGTATTCGCATTATGACAATTTTGCAGAATATCTTACTTGGGATTGAAAGCAACGTGATTCCTCTCCAGTTATTGCAATCTGTTAGGTCTCCTTTCTTGGGGATTTTCACCACAGTACCCTAGTCCAATCCTTAGGCAATTCTTCTTTCTCCCAGATATCTGCAAACAATGGCTCTAATATGTTTGCAGCTAAGATGGGATCGATCTTGAAAAGCTCTGCTGTCATTTCATCATTTCCGGTGCTTTGTTGTTTCTCAGGGATCCAATAGCTTTTACTATTTCTTGCTTTTCTGGCAATTTGAGGTTGATATCAATATCCTGTGCGGCCGGGGGGATGTCCGGTGGATGTTCAGGATCAGGTCTGTTTAGCACATCTTCAAAGTGGGATGTCCATCTCATATCCTGCTCCTGCTCTGTTGTCAACAGTTGTCCTAGACTGTTTCTGACTGGCATGTTATGGTTGTGTCTTTTACCTCCGCATAATTGTTTGGTAATCTTGTACAGTGTGTGCAGATCAACTGCCAGATTTAGACCCATAAAAAGCAAATATTCCAATTCATGCGATTTCTGTCCTAAACGACTATCATGGGGATTCACTAATCCAGAACACTTTCCTAGAGATCATAGCATATGTGCCTGGGATACTGGTGTATCATACATAGACCCCTTTTGAGTAGTAGCCTTTAACAATTCACAGTTCTACCATTGCTCACCCTGCTGAGAGCTTTAGATTCTCCTGGGTATAAAAAAAATTCTCTAGAAACACCTCTACTAGCACTACATAGAAAAAATAATGAAACTTATGCTACCTTTGGGTTCACAACAATAACATGTTTATTCTTCTTGCCAAGAACCTCTCCACATGTACTTCAAACTGTTTCCCAAAACTTATGATTATGAGATATTGCTATTCCCTTTAAATTAAAACGCTGTTAAAAAATAACTAAATACTCAGGAAAAGTATGAATGAAAATCGTGGCATATCCTAAAGGACCTAGCCATCGACTACAGTCGTTGATTTTCTAGGCACCACTTATACGTTCAGTAGTTTGCCATTGCTTTCAGGAAAAATATATTGGAAACAAAACACAACTAAATAACAAAAAATGATATACTACTTACATTTTGGTTATGGTTTTTTTTAGTGTGCAAAATATGATATTGAAATATACAGCAAAAGTTCCAAAAACTTTCCATATGCTACCAATATTTATGCAAAGAGCATAATTTTTTTTTCATTGAAAATTTTTGATAAAAGTTATTGCACATGTGAATGTAAGAATGGTAAAATACCATGCAAAGAAATTAGTATTTCTTAACTATACACATATAAGAAATTTCCAACCATAAAGTTAGGCTGTCATTGTTTACAACAATGAAGTTGGCTGTCCAGAATGTTCCCTCTTTGCCATACAAAATTGATTTTTCTGTTTGTCACACTGTGCTCTAAGTCTTCATTTCTCATAACATGCCCAATCTTCTTCAATGACTCAGCAACACCTGAGATCTTCTCTTCTGCCAAACGCCATGTAATATTAAAATATTGTAAATATCATTGAAGAGCTAGTGTGTCTGTGGATTTTCTATCCACTTCGGACAAGCTAAAACTGAAACCCTGTATCAGCACTAGGGTGTGAGGGGCTCTTGGTACTGCCCACTGATACAGCAGCCACGGTAGGGCTCACTGCTCATTCCCAGCCACTAGATTGTTTGCTATTTATGCAGAGTTCTACTATATATGTTTGAAGCAAGATGATCTTTCTGAGTCCCTGCACGTTACGTGGCGTCAGTTATAAAATAACGGTACATGTTTACGTCTAGTGGTTCTCAAAGGGTGTACCTGGTGACATTCCTATGTGCTCTTTAGGAACTCCCAAGGTAAGGGGTCGGCAACGCTGTGCCAGCGGACACCAGGGTAAAAAAATCACCAAGACACATCAGGCCCATGCTTCTCATGGGCAGAAATTAAATGATGAATAAAAGTATGTAGCAATTTCCAATTTTTTCTTTATTACTTTACTTTTTGCATCTTATTTATTCAGTTTTCAAGTGTGCCACAACTTCAAAAAATATGAGAACCACTGGTCTAGCGAGTATGGCTTCTTTCTAAACACAGAGGGTTCATACATATTGTCCAGACAGGCACAAATTTATACAGATAAACTGCTAAGATTTGAAAAAAAGTACCTGTACTGAAGTATACTGTAGCATAGTTCCAGACCAGATTGTTCATACAGGAGGCCATCAGAGCTAACTCATGTCCAACAAGTTGCTTGTCAAGGAGAAATCAATACATAAGTAAAATAACATGTAATGTAAACAATTATTTTACCTGTTTGTATAGTTAACAAATAAGACTAGCATTTTATAAAGTGCTTTTGTTTTACTGTAATACACTTGTGTTTTCTTTTTATTGGTAGGGGAAGCAATGAATCCTTTTGAACATGGCAGTAATCCTGGATTTCAAAACTGGTACCAAGATCACTATAATGATGGACCAAGAAATCCGGATTATATGAACAATTTTAATGATTGGAATTACAGAGGATTTGCCCCACCTATGGGGGAATATCATGAAGGTGGTTTTAACAACCAAAATAATCATGACATGCCTTATGATGACCCCAGGGAATCCTATGGTTTTGACTATATTAATGGGCGTTGGTCAAGGGGAAGAGATAATGTTTGGCATAACAGAGGAAGATTCAACCATACACGAGGCCGTGGTACTTGTACATCCCAGTCTGGGGACGGGGCAAGTACGTTTAAAGCATTGTTGAGTTATGTTTGTTTTAGAAGCAACAAAATGCTATTTTTAATTTTTTAAATTTTGATCACACTACTGGTTTTTTGGTTTAGTGCATTATATATGCACAGTGTAGAATCGTATACATCCCACCGGGCCATTTCCTAAATTCAGATGTTGTACATGTTTTCTTTTGTGGTTAGTTTTCTGTTCACTTTATCCACTCTGCTAGTTTTTTTTTTTTTGCTACTATTTTCTATAATATACTCCAAGCTCTATTGTTGAGGAATGATTTTATTCATAACATTTTCTCTCTCCATGACATTCTTATTTAACACCCGTTCTTAAATAAGTATTTAACTTATGATCTCATATTCTGGGCCATGTGGAACTGTGTATCTGGATTTTGTATCTACCACACTACATCTGGAAAGATAGGCTATGAAACGAGGCCATCAGAAGCAAAGTGGGCATAACCTCTTGCACCAAATACATTGAAAAACAACAAATATAATGGTTTAGACATTTGCTGAGAATGGAATGGAGTCAACTACCAATAACAGCTTACAATGAAAAGCGATGAGGTTATAGAACCAAGGGAAGACCAAGAAAAAGATGGATAGACAATATCAAGACTACATTAAATAAACACGGATATAACAGAAGGGCGACTCATCTGGAACGCAAATTAAAGCTACGTGGACAACCAACTCCATCATCCACCTGTGGAAAGACAATAGATAGATAGTACAACTAGTCATAAAAAGACCTATACCTACATAAATTCTTAAGTTTCATTTGACATTTTTAAAAAGTTGAATTGCTTTTCACAAGTGCTAAGCATGAACATTTTACCAGAAACCCCAATCATAAAATATTACAGAAAAACAAATGCGTGGGCTTTTAAATGTGCATACGTGGGCTTTTAAATGTGCATAATGCACTCTATATTTACCTCTATGCACTAGTTTGTATTTGTTTCCCAAGTTTCATAGTCCGTATCATTTTAGTCCGTATTTTGCCGAGGCTAGCAAGGACTAGTAACACTAGACCTACAAGACATGTCGCAAGAGGCAACTGAGGTAGGGGCTTGGGGGAGCTAGCGGTAGAATAGAATAAAAAGTGTCACAGGAATCTGATGTGCTGGCCTACTTATAGGCGCAAAATGGGCACACTGGACAATCGCTCTTAGGCTCAGATCACATACAAATCGCAAGTGGTTTAACAAGTGGTCAATATGGAGCTTTCGAAGAAGAAAACTAAATCGGCATATAGTACAGTAATTTGTTTTATCATAGTATTGTTTCTTGCTTCATATAGTCATGACTTCCAGTTACAAAATTTCCATTGATCTATTATACAGTTTGCTATATTCTATTGTCAACCATACATTATTTCAATTTACTGAAAAATCATCAGGCTTCGAAACATTACTTTGTTAAAATGTTTTCTTTTTCATCATCAGTTGCTGTTAATGGTTTCTTCTTCTGCATTCTAACTAGATTGGGATTTTGGATTCTGTAATAAAGGCAGCCGTCTGCCTCAGATTATCAGCCACACCATACAGTTTGTCTTGGACGCTGGTGTAAGAGGGCCACCTCTTTCTTCTCAAGTCTGCATACTGGATGCAGTTCTGTAGGATATAATTCCTATGATTTCTGCTTCCACGTTTGTGCCGACCTCTTTGCGAAGTTTTGGCCACCCTCGTGATGGTAGGTCTGACATTCTTACTGCGTGGCTAAATCTCAGAGACAGATTGACGACCGTAGAATCCGTTATCCCATTCCTTATTGTGAGGGGTCGTTACACCATGTTATGCGCCTACGGCCTGGTGCATCCGTTTTCTGCAAGCATTTGTTTCGGGTTAGCATTCCCTAGCATCCGATTTCAGCCAAACCTCCTTAGTTGCCTCTTACATGTATGACAGGTAACAGTGGTTCTATTCTTTACACCCCAAATTTGGGCCCGGTAACCACTCGGGCGTGATAATGGTATGAAGAATTACATTAAAATTTTTTTTTTAAAGTTGAGATACAGTTATTATATAAGTTATGGAGATGTAGTATTTTTATTTGTTTAAAATATGTTGTGTTGTGGTTAATAATAGAATACAAGTACTCGTAAATGTTTTTATTACTTTTATTTTTATTTTGATTGCTAAAATTTCTTATTTTCCAACTCTTGTTTGTTCTTGGACTCACTTTAGGTGTTAAGAAAGAACCAGTGGACAGTACTAAGACTCAAGATCAACTACAGAAAGATACTACAGTGAGTACTTTTTCTTCTCAATTATTGAGTTTATCACCCTTTCTCTATGTAGGATATCAGTTACTGTTATCTGTTACTTTTTAAAATGTTTTTGAAAATTGTACCTATTTATAGGTAATCCTTCTCTCTTTAGTTTCTGTTGCAACGACAGTTCTTGCTTCTGCATATTTTTTTTCTCCTATGCTTGTAATATTTAACTCTATAATGTGTGATTTGTTAGCAATTTTCTTATTTTTTTACAGCGAGTCTGCAGGAATTGCAGACACTGTTATTGTTTTAAAAAATGGCTTTGAATACAGTGTTAAGTACTGACATTTTCACTATATTATTGGGTGGTGGGCGGCATGATTTGGGTTAATGGCAGAACCAAGGACTCTCACAAGGCCAATGTGGGTTCTTTCACATCATGTTTGTGTATGTATATAAATTATCATAGAAACATGAAAATCAGGGCATATCATTTACTGGACTTCGCCATCAACTACAGTAAACGAGTTGTTGATTTTCTAGGCACCACTTATACGCTCACTAGTGTGCCATCACTTTCTGATCGGTGATGTCTATTTTTACCGTCCGTAAAATCCACGGAACAAATTTGCTTCCAAGTGCCAACGCAGAGTTTGAATCTGGTACGTTTGGATTGTGTGGGCCGCAGGCGAATATGTAAGGATATACAGTGGTGCCAGGGTCAGTGAGCTGGCACTGATCAAGATCCTACCCACCTCCAAGTGGTGGCCCTGGTAACAGACTAATGTCTGGCTAAGTGGGTAGGGATCGAAGGAGAGCTACTTGGAATTGGTAGAAGGGTAGGTGCATACATGTCTGATATGAGATGATGAGAATCTCAGCACATGTGCCTACACGTCTCTCCTGTCCAAAAATGAGTCAAAGATGATTCATCATACAAATCAGACTCGTATGATTACCGGGCCCAAATTCGGGTAAATAATAGAACCACTGATACCTACCACATGTCATATACGGCGAAAGGGGAGGTTTGACATGGGATTAGCTACCCCATCCAGTAAAAAATATTTGGCTATAAGACCCCAACCAAGTGCATGAGAGCTTACAAGGCCTTGGTTGGGGACCTATGCCTCCTTTAGGGCGAAAGGTAGAAGGAGAAGAATACACTTGGGTTGTGATTGAGCTCACTATCGCTTATGCTACAGATGCCCACTACCATAGACACATGATATTTTAGTTGTAGTAATAAACAGTCACAAATTTTAATTAATGCTGTTTTCTTATTGTTTTTCTAGGCTGCTCAACAAGATGAGCCAGCGGTTAAGTGTAAGGTAGAAACTGAAGATAGTTATGAAGCTAAGAATTCATCAGGTTCAGTGCCAAATCCAACCGATAGTTCAGAGCCAAATCCAACCGATTGTTCAGAGTCAAATCCAACGGATTGTTCAGAACCAAATCCAACCGAGGATTCAGAAAACACAGCAATGAATACAGAGACTGCTAAAGACGTAACAGATGTAATTCAGGTGAAACAGGAAGTTGAAGATGATGATGACACTGATGACGAAGATGAAAAAACAAGAGCTATTAATAAGTTGCCTTCCCAGCACGTCAGGGGTCTAATGAGCACTCTTATTGGACTGGTTGGCCCAGAAGTTCAAAACAAGAAACCAGACCCATTGCCTAAACCACAGCCTATGAAATGTAAGTATAGTTATACAGATTTTTCTAATGAAACATACCACAAAACAAAGGTGTATACAAAATTATATTTACAAAATCTCAGTTTATTTTTCATTTGGGTAAAACAAACAATAAAAGCAACTGATTGAAAAACAGAATAAATTTGTACTTTTATAAATATTCACAAATAATTAACCATAGCAGTTAATTATTTTTTTAATGGGTTTAAAAGTCGAAAGATTGACTTCATTGCACCAGGTTTTACCTCCATATGGCTCGGTCCCTCTCCGCAGAAATGGCACACCACCTGCCAAGAGTATTGCACAAAGCACGAACTCAGTAGCTCCATGAACTCAGTAGCTACTAGTAGCTCCACGAACTCAGTAGCTACTAGTAGCACGAACAATCCTAGGGGTCTCTGGAAAAACTGCACTTGTGAACAGAACGGCGCAGTTCGGATTTGAACCCACAACCTTCAACTCACAAGGTAAAGGGTTTAACCACTCAGCCACAGATAGCGGTTAATTTTTTGTGTCTGGTGTACTACATTTGTTTTAATCATGAGAAAGGACTGATTAGTTAATAAATATATTGACAGTTTATTCTTTTTTATTTATGTGTTATATTTCACTATTATTATCCTTTTTTCTGTATCATATGATCACACCAAATGTGTTGTAAGATATTTAAAGAAAAGATTTGTGAAGCAATTTTTAAAATGAATATTTGGGAATTATACACTGAAAGACTAAAACATTTGTAGTAGGCATTTGAAATTATTTTTTTCTTTTGCTACTCAAGATTTGTGATATTTCCCCCATATTTATTCTTTTTTTTTCTATTTGATGTGCTACTCAAAATTTTTGCTTTCTGTCTGTTCCATCTGAATGCAGGCTTATAATGGCACCCCTGGCAGATGTTTGCTGCATGTTGCTATTTGTATCACGCCTATACAGGCAGATTTTCTCCGACTTCAGGGTATTTCAGTTATCCCCAGTAAAAGGATCAAGATATGCCGGACAGTACAATCAGTCTCTAGCTACAGCTGTTTTCACTGCATCCCATTCCCAATTATTCTTTAGTTAGCTGGTTCAACCTCAAATTTCTTCACCCCCATGTGTTAATAGCATAAGATGTTATCAGTTTGCTATTTTTATCACCCTACCACATGTCTCTCGGTATTGTCTCCAGATCAGAAGAGGATCAACTATGACTACAATATGTATGGTACCTTTTGTAAGGCATCAAATTTCCACACCATGTGTAAGTCTAGCAAGAAAATGTTATCAGTTCCTATCAGACCACAAGGCATGTCAAGTAAGAGGCAACTCAGGTTTTGAGGTCTAGGAAACTTCACCCTAGTAAAAAGAGCGTGCAGAAACTATGTGCTGACCTACCTGTAAGAGGCAATCATAAGTTGAGCTACATGTTCGAAATATCACTCTTGCAAGAAGCACTCTGCCAGATCGCATATAAATCGCAAAGAGTGGTTTAACAAGTGTTCGATATGGAGCGTTCAAAGAAGAAGGAAGTGGCATCAATATTAAGTTATGATTTATTCTTTAAATTCTTGTAGTACACATTCTAAAAGATAAACATATGATGACACGAAGAATGTCATAAAATAGCACAATTGAGTTTTTGTATATTTTGGGCACGTTATTAATTTTCATTGAAAACATGTTCACTATTTTCTCAATGTTACTAAATATTGAAACGATTGTTGACAGTGAAGGATGAGGCTGAAACATATCTGGGTACTGGAAACCATAAAAAAGTTACCAATATCAACAAATATGCTCTTCCTGAAAATATGGTAGAAGAAGACAACATGGAAGCAGATGATAACCTTGAGGACAGAGATTTGATGCCTGAAGATATTGGACGGGAAATTGAGAAACCAGAGTTCTACTGTTCGGTAAATATTTCCAGAGTTGACTTTAAGTGACAAGTATTAATATACTAGTCTTGTAACTCTGTTTATTCCTTCGGTTAATGCATAAGATAAACTAAGGTATCTTTTTTAAATACAATGACTTATTTTTTGTTGACCATTATCTTTCCTTGAAATTTTATCAATATATTCAATGTTGTCATAGTTTCAGTATTTTGTAGCTCTCATAGAGATCTGTGTAGTTTGTGAAGTGTTGTTTCACAGTGAGTTTGCCTCAGTATATCATATTTATGGCAGTCTTGATATATGTGCTCTGCAGTCTGGGGTGCCTATACACATGGCTAAATTGCCACATCTTGAATTTTATATACATGTGGCTGCGGAGTCGAATGTGTCCAATTCTGAGGCGCAGAATAACAACTTGTTCTAATCTGCTCATATTTTGGTTGTTGTCTTAGGTTAGTATTGGTGGCTTTATGATTGAGTTAATCATCCTTTTCTTTTAATGATAGGTAACTGGTATATCTGACTGCTCTCTTGCATCACTTTTCTTGGCCCGCTATTTCATTTCCTAGTATTCCAGTGCAAGACGACCATGTACAGTTTAGATGTTAGGTTCTGTAGACATGGACATTTTCTTGACTAAAGTGCTCTGAGGCTGATTTTGCATCTTGTCAAAAATACATGTTGGGACTCAAGTTTGGTGTTGAACAGTTTCTCAGTTGTCATCTTGATTGCCTGGATTTCTGCTTCATAATTATGTTAGAATTTCCTCATTGGTACTTTAATCGTATCTCTTAACATTGTTTGGATATTCTCTGTACATTCCTGCTCCTCCATTTTTATTGCGTTTTCTGCTGACCCATCTATGTATGTCCAGAGATTGTTTGGGTATTCTTCATAAAGGAAACAATGTGACTCAGACGTTGTATGCCGTTCTGTTCATCATTGTCGATGCTCCTTTCACTTCTGATTGGAAACATACTTGTTGTGCAGTCTCCTTTCTCCAAGGGGTTTGCTCTGGCACAGACTTTAAGGGGGATGTAAACTTTTGGTATGTCTAAAGTTTGCCAATGGAGTATTTTGTCCTAATGACTAAAACTGCTTCTTTTCAGCCGCCCCATTGCTAGATTTTGGAATATATCTTCGATTAAGTCACTTGGCATACACAGGAACTTGTCTGTGTTCTCTGTGTTTATTCTCTCCTCCCCATCCCTATTTTCCTATCTCTTCTATATGTGTTGATTTCATTGCTTCTGTGATGACACGAAGCACCTGGTTTTACACCGTATCTAGTTCTCCTCAAGTGGTATTTAATGTTGTACACCATGCAGCTGACTCCTACTACATGTTGTCTATTATTAATTATTTCTACTCGAAACTCTTTAATGATAATGATACATATCTGAGTGGGATGCATAACCACAAAACTTGTCCTCTGATGAAGTAACATTTGATTTAAATGAAATATTGTGTGATAGTTTGTGTTGCAACCACAAAAATATTATCTAACATACAATTGAAAATGATCATTTGCTTAGATTCGTCGCTGAAAATATTAAATTTGATTTTCTCAGAGCAGAACAATCTAGATATACTATTCCTAGACACTTATACCTAAAATATTCACATAAATATAGTAACTTTTCTTGTTTCTATCATTGCCAGAAAAACAAAATTACTGTACACTTCTTACTCGAATCCAGGGTTGTCTCACAGCGTCAGATTAAGAAATACAACAGGCTTTTGTGTGTGCTTTATACATTGTGTCTTTCACTGCCTCTGTTATTTCTGTGGTCCACCACCTTTTGCTTTGTATCCACTTTATCTGAGTTACCATTACCCTTTGAGGAGAAAGATGTACGGTGCTCTTTAAGTGTTCATGGTGACAAGTTTGCATATTAAAATTAGTGCAGTTCATCCTATGATTTGATTTTCTTTATTGCATCTTTGTTTAATTTCATTAGTTATTTATCCATTTGCTGAAAAAAATGCTTCCCAGACATGTTAAGTGGTAATATAACACTGAAGCAATATACTAGTTATATGGAGAAGAGATTTGGAGGCAGGGGTTAATGATATACGGAAGAACTGCATGTGATAACTAAAGACAGGAAGGCGTGGCATGAGTTGATAAGAGTTACTCATGCCAACAGGAGTTTAAAAGGTACAAAGAGAGATCCAATCCATAGTTCTTTGTATATTGTCTAATATTTATACACTACATCATCTTATAGGTTTAGTTGCATGGCTCTTCATTTCCAATACTGCCATTATAATATTATATCTATATCGTCTTTGTGTCCCGTTTAACACACAAGACTTCCACAAAACATTTCGATTGTTGCTTTTCTGCCACCTTTCTAATAGTTATTTTCCATGTCAGGTCACAATCTTTCAACTCTCTTTCCACAGTTCTCCATGTTTTATTTGGTCGTCAATATCTTCTTTTCCTATCCACTGGAGGGCCACCCTAGTCAATGTGCCATCTGACATTAGACATACATGCCCAGTACACATCCATCTTTGTTATATTATGTAATAGTTTTGTGTGTATGTTTGCTTAACTTTCAGTTGTGTGAGAAGCAGACCACTTCTCTTAAGAATTTCCATGATCATCTTAATGGCAAGGGTCATAAGTCGGTAAGTGAATGATAGTGGTTTACATACTTTGTTGTATTACATTTGTGTCTGTTTTTATTGCACATGCGAAAGCAGGTTTCACAAATTTGTGTTGGGTATTGTTGATATTTGATGGTAGTTCACCTGAGAGTACAGGTTGCTAAAAAAAACCACAATAGACGTACATGATGAGTGAAAAAAAAAGACAGCAAGTATGCATAATAAATAATTTATATAATTATTTCAGACTTATGTTTGCACTCTAAGTCTCTGAGAACCTAGCACATTTTTCCAGTCTGCTTTCTAATAGTTTAAGCTGCAGTGTCTTGTGACCTTCAGTTACATATTTTAGGTTTATTTTAAGTTTAACTGGTTTGTGGTGTCCTGGCCAACATTTTTTCAGATCTGATTTTCTTAGCCTTTGGTTATATATACCAAACCCTCTAGTACAAATGCAGGGCTTTTTTTCTATTGGGAGGATACTGCTATTAGATGAACTGTCCTGGGTACACACGCTTCATCTGAGTTTTGTGTAGAGTTTTCATTCTCCTAGAGGACGTCCTAAACAGCTGCCCTGATAGCCAGAAGGCATGACAATAGAGCAACTGGTTAACTCTTAAACGTTCATGGGTTTTTAAGGTTTTTTGTTATTTTTGAAGGCCTGCTCTATTACTAGAAGCCATATGTACTCCATGAATTGAAAATAGGCATATTATATATGGTTGGAAAGCTAATTGAATGTACTATCAAGATATGTTCTTTTAATATCAGTGTGATGTAATATGTTATATCAGTGACCATAATTTTGGTGATGCTAAAAATAGATTTTCCTACAAATTTCAAATAATTATACAGTCACAAAGAATGTAAAAAATAAGTATGATATATGTCATGAAAACTATTAACACAGTCACTTAGTACCTTCATATTTACACAATATATCCAAACATCAAATTGTTTGGACAATATATAAAGCAGTAATCAAGAAATGTATAACTTCTAAATATTTCCATATTTTGGAAACACCAATTAATAAATAAATAAGAGAAAATGATGCAAAACTGGTCTAGTAAGCAGCCCATAAAGAACTAACACTTATAGTCTTGACCAGGACAGTAATCTGTGTCATAAGATGCAAATTTTACAAGCAAATGTGTGGTTTTTGACAAGAGCAAGTGAAAAAAAGTCTGCAAAGATTATCCAAAATGGCAGCCGATCGGAAATGTTGGTGTAATAAAGGCATGCTCTTGCCACTGAAGTCAGAGAAGGTTCGCCTGAATGGCTAGGGGCACCATAGCAACGGTAAGTAGGCTTTCATGCAAAAATCAGTCAGATGCGCCATTCCAGGCTCCCTGACTACGCATGAATTCATAGCGAGCGAACTCAGAAGAAGAACAACAAAAAAGCATGCTTTAATCAACGAGATTAGACATCTTAAAAATAAATAATATATTTTAAAAAAATTTATTATGATAAGATCATATGTTCTACATTATAAAACATATATTATATGCATTTAAATGCATAAATAATACACAAATATGGCTAGTTCCGGAGTAATGTAGCCATCTCATTTATAAATTAGATTTTCTTAATACCCGAACGGTACAGGGTTAAACAAAACAAAGACAGCTTAAAATAGCTTTTTGAAGGCATCAACAGATTTTTAAAAATGGTGACTGCTGCAAAATTTTAATTGTAGTTTTAATTATTTTAAATCAATAGCAAAAAAATATATTCTGCTTGCAAGAAACCCAGACAAACAATATAGCCTTCAAAATCACCCTAGACCTGCTGCCAATCCAAGCAAAAAAGATGAATGGCTCTATTACTAGCAGCCATATAAATTCCATGAATAAATTGAAAATATGCATGTTATTTATTGTTGGAAAGCTAAATAAATTGGTTATCAAGGTATGTGGCTTTAACCCCTTGTTTACCAGAGGTTATAGGTTAAACCGCACAGCATATCCCAAGCATTTTTTTGCATTTCTACCAACGTATTTGAAAATGTAATAACTGTTATTTTTTGGAATATTTGTTTGAAATTTTGTATTTTGACATAAAATATGTATGTGTTTTGTTAATACAAATTTGTGTTTGTACTGCTTTGTTTTTTGTTAAATTTAAAAAAAAAGATTTGCCAAAAATTCTGGTATTTGAGCATAAATAATAATGTAAAACGACATAAACATTATGTGGGCACCTTGTGTGGCTCCCCTTTGGTTACCACAACCTCCAGGTCTTCCTAGTACTAGTAGTACTTGCTACTGGCTCAGTACTAGTACTTGCGACAGGGTCGGTTCTAGAACGCTTACTTGGACGTAAATCACATTCATGAGTATCACTATTTTCGTCATCAGTGTCCCTCACCTGTACACCAGAATTTTCAGAATCTGAGTGAACAGATTCACTTGATGAGAATATATCATCATCTCCGCTATCTTCATTGTTAAATATGTCGTCAGCACCATATGACAACAACGCCAAAGCTTTTTCTGTCTGTGTAATCGTCCTGATAGATTTCATACACGCCATTTTGCTTGAAGAATTTTTGACAAAGAGAATCACTCTTTCAAAGATATAAATAACCTTCATACGGTGCGAAAAATTGACCAATGACAATGTTTTATATAAGGGAAGATGTCCTCAATGCTATAAATAGTCTATTGTAGCAGTGGTTCCCCATTTACTACACATATTTAGACGATGAGTTTACTACGTCAATGTCTCGTAATTGGGACACGCCCAACGCATTCCTACTACGTTACCCTCACGTAATTGGTAAACAATGGGTTAATATCTGTGTGATGTGATATCAGTGACCTAATTTTGGTGATGATAAAAATGGATTATTACACAAATGTCAAATAATTATACAGTCACAAGGGGGTCACAGGGACAACCCACACCAGGGTCAGTGATCTGGCACTAATGAAGACCCTACCACACTTTCTCATGGTGACCCTGGAAACAACGGCTCCTGTCTGGCTAAGAGGATGGGGATCAAGGGAGAGCTACTGTTATAAGTAGTGGTGTAAGCGCAGTTACGTTTTATGATATCTACTTACAACACAGACAAGCAAAATCCCAGAGTGAGTGCGTTTGCACATCTCTCCTGGTTGATGGGAAAAGTTGCATAAATGTAAAAAAAATCGTAAGAAATAATACGGTACGAGTCGTTTGTAGATTTATACTCACGTCCCCCTGCGTCAATGGTCTCACTATAACTGCCAGCTCTCAGCGAAAACAATGTAATGTGTCATGACGACCCAATGGAATATTGCAATAAACTTTGTATCAACGGCCAAGCGCAGATAAAATTGTTGGGTACGGTTGGCAGAGCGCAAAAGCTAAAGTTACATTCTAGTGCTTAACGAAACTGTCCTCCCTGAAACAACCGGCACGGTAATCTTTTATATGAACGAAATATGTACAGTTGTGCTCTTGTGCTGTGAAAAAACCTGACATCTCAGAAAACTGGGTTGGGTGATGTTGGCGACCGCAAAAATTAAAGTTGCGCTGGCTAGCGCCTTCTCTTTCTCGCGTCACCGCCCAGACAGATGTACCAGACCTCCCCATAAATTCTATTCATGTGGAAATCTGATTCATGTAGCCTTAGCATTTGTGTGTTTTACGTCACATCTTCAGCACCATTTGGAGCTCTGGTGATTATCCTTCGGCGATGTGTCAGGTTTCAGCCAGCGTCTACTCGGCCCGCTCTGTAGCCATCTATTTTTTTGCGGTGTGGGGTAGCTAGCCCCACATCCAACCTCCTTAGTCGCCTCTTACGACATGCATGGCAGGTAACAGTGGTTCTATTCTTTACACCCAATTTGGGCCCTGGTAACCACTCGGGCGAGCGCCTTCTGAAACGGCCCTTTTTATTATTTGTTAGCCCCAGTCCAGTGTTTCCAGTCGTAAAGGAAAAGGCGGAGAAAAATAACAAATTGCCAAGTGTTGACATGAGTACCGAAACGACTGAGAATGTTTCTAATCCAGAACAACCTCACCATGGCTAGAAAAGCAAGGCCGAAAATGTAAAGGTTGGACTCGTACAATCCCAAGCATTGACAAAGGTCAACACTTTTTGGATGCGATTGTCCCACACCTGTAGGATGATGTCCACACACTGTGGATCAGATGAAGTAAATTCCAATTAAACAGCAGATGATTGATCATTTGTGTGAAAGCCTGCATGTCCATAATGGCTGAGAATGTTCCTAATCCGAAACAACCTCACATAGTCAGAAAGGTCACATAGTGTAGACATGCTCTTAGGTGAAGATCATAAAGCCCAAATTTACAGCGAAAATGATTGTCAAAAGAGCAATGAATACACAAAGGAAGGAAAGTGTGAGGACTGACTGTCAACGAGATAAATTCAAAACATTTCACGTAGACCAAAGATTTGGATGCCCTGCACTACATGTGTATGGTACCATACATGTGTAAGGGCCTAAGAACCAAGGTGCAATGTATAGTCGTTCTTGGCTAAGATCAATTATGCGTTCATGGCTAAGATCAACTATACATCACAATAAGAGTGATCAAATTGGCTGTAAAGAACATTCGAAGAAAGCGATAGTCACAAAGAATTAAAAGGTATGAAATATATCATGAAAACTATTAACACATTCTCTTAGTGCTATCATTTTTACACAGCATATCCAAAAATTAAGTTGTTTGGATATAAGGCAGTAGTCAGGAAATTTGTATTGTCTAAATACTTCCATATTTTGAAAAAATGATTTTGATAAATAAGGCCTTCTAGAGAAAATTATGGGGATTAACATGTTTTGCATTAGTTAACATATATTATATGCATATAAATGTATAACTAATTTTTTTTAATACTGCCATTTCACTAACCATGCAGAGTTGACAAAATAATTACGAATTTCTCTATATCTGGGTGTTATGGAGATAAAGCATGCATGTTTCCTTTTTGATCTCAGAAAGTCATCAGTTGAATTTTGTTGACAGCGAATGAGACTTTCATAAAATTCTCTATAACATCCAAGTCATCATGTTAAAGACTAGGTTGGTTAACAAAATTCCTGCAACCTTGAAATCGACTTACTTGAAACTGCTTGGTGTTCTTGACTGAAATATGTTAATTGGAAAATTCGATTAAAGCATATATTCCCCATTAACTCTTACAATACGCGTACTAAAACCGCCTTTTTACGTACTGTTTTTGAGGACAAAATTTTAAGGCGAAGATGTCCTTACAAAATTTGTTATAACTTCATTACATTCAACAGCAGAGACAAACTGCATACACCAAAATGTGTGCAATTGAAAGATCTATTACAAACACCCACTTGCTGTATTTGAATTTTAAAAATACACTTAAAGCATTAAAGTCCTCAACGATATATTAACAACTGGTTAGAACCATAAGGTCCGTGACGTGGCTTGTCGTAAAATGGGAACTAACTTTATGGTCTGTCAGGTTGAGTTTCGTATTCTAAGAGTTTTAAAAAAACCATAATTCTATACACTTAAGTAGCAATAAACCAGTCAGTAAAATGATCTGCCGTATTTGTTCAACTCGAATGCATTTATACTCAATGTATAATGGTTAGCTAGTATACTTGCTTTGTGTCATATTAAATCAGTTAGTCATATATTGGCTCAGAGTCGAAGAGTTAAAGCAGATAGTCGATTAATGTAATTAAAAGTATCTGCTTTGTATGCGTTGGATCCATTCTCACCATATAAAACTAATTGCAGCTGTAAAGAATATTAAACATGTTACGCGCCTTGTAATAATATGACAATGTAGTGAAAGATGAACCGTTATAAGCATTCATTGAGGATATAATGCAAGCTCTGACATTTACTGTATAGAGTTAGTACTCGTCCTCACTATTTTGTTTTGACTTCTCTGCAAACTGAGAGTTACAATAATTTTTGTTCACAACCACAATCTGCTATACCAGAATGATTAATGGACTGGAAAAAGTCATGGAAATCGTTTGCTCATTACTACTGTTTGTCTTAACCACATGGTGTGCTTTTTCTTATTATCATTCGCCGTACAATATTTTTTTTGCGTGATATGAATATTTTAATCTTGGGAGTTTGCTTTGGGTCACATCAGCTCAAATCAAACACCCTTGAACTATTATAAGAGTTTTCAAGCTTGTTTTTTCAGAAATACTTAAAAACAAGCTTATGAAACTCAAAAGAAGAGACGGCCTTTCTCGAGTTAATAACAATCCTCGCTCTCTAAAAGTGTTAATTTCAAACTGAGTAGCTATATGTAGTAGTAGTAGCAACATATACTATAGTACAATAATTTTCATGTAACTTCTCTTTATCATCATATTTTACGCATTGATGACATTTTATATTTACATTGCTTTCTTTTTATTGTTTCAGTTTAGTATTAGACAGCATGTAAATCTAATTTGATGCGAGTATTTAATATAACAGTTAAAAAAAAATTACATGCCTAATGGTGCTCCTTGTTGTTAATTTATACCAGTATAATTAACATATTAGGAAAGGTAAGTGTGACTACGATTGATGTGTACATCTTTCTGAAGGCTTTAGCAGAATGTGATAATTGAGAGGATATCTTTACTTTGATTTCATTGCAGACGCTGGAAGCACTGAAGATTGGCAGTAAGTTCATGACTGAAGATGTTGAAGTAAAACGTGTATCATTCGAAAATACTGTCACGTCTAAATTGTTTTTTTGTGTGTGTGTGTGGATGGAAGAAGACCTGACTGAAGATGCTGAATTCGTTAACCAGTGAATTGTATTCGTTTTCCGGTTCATACAGTTTTTGCAGAACCATCACCAGAGCTACTGTTTAAGTGCTAGACACTCAGAAAAGTTGAGCACCTATGGGAACACTCTGAGTGCTTATACTGCAATTCTGTTCGTTATTTTTGTAATGGTGGCTCTAAATAAGATCTGATACTTTACGCTTATGATCAGTCTGAATTTTCATTTTTTTTTTTTATTTGCTTGTTGTCCTCATATATAGCTTGTTAGGGTCATCATTTACAGTTGAATAATGATGCTGTGAGACAAAATATGATTAGAGAAAGAAGAACTGTAGAGATTGACAAAAATAATTGTCTAGATACTTAATTAATGGTATGTGTGAGTGAACACATTTTCTAAAGATTTCTCTCTCTCTTGCAATCACCGCCCAGACCGATGTACCAGACCTCCCCATAAATTCTATTCATGTGGAAATCTGATTCATACAGCCTTAGCATTGATGTGTTTTACGTGACATCTTCAGCACCATTTGGAGCTCTGGTGCTTATCTTTCGGCGATGTGCCCGGTTTAAGCCACGTTAGTTGGTTCGCTCTCCGTTCTGTAGCCATCTAGTGTTTTTTTTACGGTGTGGGTAAGCTAGCCCCACGCTCAACCTCCTAAGTTACCTCTTGCGACATGCGTGGCAGGTAACAGTGGTTCTATTCTTTACACCCCAATTTGGGCCCTGGTAACCACTTGGGTGTTCTAAAGATTTAAAATGAAAAGTAAAGGTTCTGTTTTAATACCATTGATTACTAATTGTTTTGGTTATAAATTTTATACTTAACAAACCTTCATTATAATGTACGTGTTGGTATTAGCACAAAATCTAAATTTAGAAAATTATCCACATAAAAGAATAACAACAGAGCAAGCTGTTGTACTTGTTTTGAATTAATCTGAAGACGAGTTAGACTTAAAATGTGATCATCCTGAGGATATCACATGAGTGAGACGATCATTTAGATGGTGAAGAATTGTTTTAATTGATCGATATTCGGGCCAAATATATATTCAATCTGGAGAACAAACTACATTATCTGGCAGTATTTGATGAACGATGTAATATATCAAGTAAATTTAAAACAGTTTGATATTCTGCAAATAAAGAATAAGCAGAAATAAAGGAGATAATGGGGTAAGTCAATAACGATCAAATTTTGATAATTCTTTGCAACCATTGCAGGTAGGAAAGTAGAATATACAGAAAATGATCAGCCTCAGTTCTGGTGCACCGTGTTTATCTTTGACATGTATTATCCAATTATTGATTGATAGATTCATTATTATTGCACTTCAGTGAATGTGTGCTCCAATCTCTTTCTTCCACAGAAAGTTCGTAGCTGTAGTGCATTATTAAAATAGAGAATTACTGCTTTACTTGGGAATTTGCTATTCTACTGCTGCTGAAAGCAAATACCCTTGTAATACTACAGAAATTATTAAGCTAAATCCAATATAAGGTTGGCAGCAGTAAACCAATATTTCATTTTTTTTAAAGAAACCAGTGTGGTAATTAAGCAAATGAAAAAGTACAGCGGTACTCATTGTCAACATTTCGGCAAATGGTCAGAATTTTGGTCGCTTGAAAAAGCACAAACTCTAGTAGCTTATTTTTATGTCCGGTAAAAATAAGCTATTAGAAGTAAACCGCACTGAAATTACTGTCATTATTTGAAATTTGAGTCGATGTATGTTGACCGACAGGTGGGGTGAATTAGCTTAATGCTTAAGCATTCACCTAATAACTAGGACTCAAAAGGGTTGTGGGTTCCATCCCACACTTGGCGTTTCGCACATGATGAAAGAAATTGGCCCTCCTGCACACTACGGCACGTTAAATTTCATGGCTAGCACAGACACCACAGAACTGTTCAGGGTTAGATTTTCTTTATGCCCCAGACAGAAAAACACATTGGCCTTCCCGTGGGTTGAACCCGGTCTCCTGCATGCGAGCATGTGCTCTAATCCATCGGCTAGAACTTGATATAAGAGAGATGACTGATCCTGTCTTCATTACTGTTCAGTCTGCTTCCATATAGACATGTCAATCGTAAGCTCTTTGCAGTGTGTACTAATTGTGCCGTCAAGTCTCTGCAAACATCCTTGCAGTAAAAAAGTGCCACTCCAAATTTTTCTTCTTAGATGCCAGCTCTCAATACAAGAAAGCGTTGGCAGAAATCGGATTTGCTGGCCTATTTGTAGGAGCATAACTCGCAAAACATACAATCACTCTTAGGTTCGGATCACATACAAATCACAAAGAGTGGTTAACAAGTGGTTGATATGGAACATTAGAAGAAGACGAATTATCTGTTCCATCTTCAATGTGGCACAAGTGACCTAACCATCTTGAGTGTCGTTGTCAAAGAAAGAGTATTTCAATACCTCATTGTTTGTCACCTGGTCACTCCAGAAGATTCCGAGTAAATAGTGATGTACCATCTGTTATGGTAATGTATATTTCACAAGATTGTAAGAATTGACAACAGAATGACATACACATTTCAATAAAACTATACTACTAAAAATGTTATTTCAGCAAAACTACAGTATTGTTCTTTTCTTTGTGTTTTCAGAAAAGAGTACTAAGTTAAAGAAAAAGGGAACAAAGGATTGGTCTGAAGTTGGGAAAAAATCTTTATGTTTGGAAGTAGCAAAAGATGCCACAGAACCTATTTTGGGTATGACTACTGAATACAAATCGTGTATATTTTTTATGTTTGTGTGTTTTCTGCTATAAATTCAGACATAGTCATGGCACCTCTGACTGATTTTTCCCTGAAGGCTTGCTTTCTGTATCACCTGTCGTCATTCAGGCCAGCCTTACTCCAACTTCAGAAAAACTTGCAATTTATATAAAGGATCAGGGTTTTCTGTAGCACAACCCTGTACCATGGGCAATCCAAAATTTTTGGCCCAAACATTTACTCATGTTAAAGGTTTTGAAAATCGTATTCTGTATTCTATTCTCAACAGTTTCTTATATAATACATACACTTTTAAAGTATGAGGAATGGTTAGATTTTATCATCAGGAGCTGTTTTTACATTGGAGGTTAGCCGAAATAGACCTTCCATATCCCATCTCTTGCCGTTATGTTGCACTATGTCATGCTGTAATCTGTCCACTTCTAAATGTTTCCCTCCCCAGATTTACAGGCTATCTTTACTTACATGGCCAAAATAAATGTGCCTAAAGGAACCTAAAGAAAATGGCCATAGTGACGAAATGGTCATAGTAGTTAGTAGTAACGAAGTTAAATGTTTTAGACTAAGTATTTACAGTTTAATATTTGGCCTTTGAACTCTTTTATTCTACAGGTCTATCTTCCATAACTGAATACCACAGCGTAACTGGAGTAGTTTGTGTCTGCAATCTATGTGCGGCAAAGTTTGACTTCAACATTGTTGTTTCTCATGTTTGTGGAAACAAGCACAGGCTACGATATATGGTAAGATCATATTTATGGGCAATAATTGTTTATTTTGAATGCAGACATTATGAGTCTTAGTTTTTGTTGAAAAGAGTCATTCTTGTCTGCTGTTACATGTATCATAACTTGTAGTATTTCATTACAGCCAAGAAGATGGAGAAAATTGTATAAAGTAAACATTGTTACGGTTTGATTGTACGTAAACAATTTTAGTCATCCTTATTGTACTGTTTTATTTATACAGATATAGCTCATCTTATTTGATCTAAACTGTCTGCATTCCATACAACCTTCCTGAACAAAATTCTCAGAATTTTTTGGGCAGACAAAAATCAACTTTGGAGTCTGTGTTTCAGTCTGACATGCACACCATTCAGTCTGAGCAGGCTTCATTCTGACATGTGGTGATTGTGCCGGCAGTGTCCTGATCTGAGTCCGAAGATTGTTACACTTCCCGTGTGGTTACCGGGGCCCAAATTTGGGGTGTAAAGAATAGAACCACTGTTACCTGCCACGCATGTCATAAGAGGCGACTAAGGAGGTTTGGCTGAAATCGGATGCATGTGTCCTAAACGTGTAGATGTCTATGCGTTTAGGGGCCTACCAAACCAATGTGCAACGTATACACATTCTTGGCAAAGATCAAACATATCACAAAGAGTGATTAAAATTGGTCGTAAAGAATGAACACAAAAAGAAGAAAGTTACACTTCCATTTTCAACACAGCATTTCCAGAACTTATTTCCTTCCCTCCTTGATATCTACTTGCTTAGACAAACTGTTATGAGATTTGTACGCTGACGTGTCATTTCATTCACTGCATCTTATAAAAGATTATTGAGTATAAATATGGATGTGTGTGTTTCTGGAGTGTCCATTTTTAATGTACCAACTATTGGGTGTGCTCTTGAACTCGGCTCTTTTGACGCTAGGCCACATGTTGGTTGTTGACACAGCAATCAGTGAAGAAAAAAGGTTTTGCAGTGATAGACTGTCTTAATTTCATCGGTTTCCCCATATGACTTGATCCATCTCCATTGAAATTGCACGCCGCCTTCCGAGAGTATTGCACAAAGCATGAACTCTAGCTCCATTATCAATCCTAGGGCCTCCAGAAAAATATGGTCTGTACTAGAACACATGACCTTCCGAATGCAAGGCAACTGCTTAAAAGAGAAAGAACAATGCTGAGATTGCAGAAGTTTAAAATACAAAGTCAAGTGCAACGAATCCACTTCATTCTGTCTAGTGTAATCTTTTATACACTGCTCTGTCATTTTCTGGTGATCTGAGCATAAGTACATTGTGACATGTTTACACGAAAGCTGTGATGTCTTTTAGTCTAGTATATCTAATTTTGTTGTGCACTATCTTTTGTTCCAGTTCACTTTCCTGCTTGTTTCATGCAGGTAGATTTAGTAGGAACAAAGAAAAATAATTTTTTGGTGAAACAATATTGTGCACAGACAACAATCCTCAGCGTAGTACTCTATTTTTTGTATATATAACTGTCAAGGTATCTTTAACATTTACAATTTTCACACAGGACAACCATGACTTTCAGCCATCTCTGACAAAGCTAGACACGACTCCGAATTCATAAGTAGCTACATAATTTTTAAATATATTTTTTCTGTCTGAAATTCGAAACAAGCTCTAACACCTTTGAGTGGAAGACCGGTAAACCTCCACGATAGACAACCCCATGAATTACATGAGAGGTAGGATGAAAAATGTATATAAAAAGTAATTTGAAAATGCATGCACTTCAGAAACTGCTGAAATATGATGAACACCTACCTATCTGTTTGGTTAGCAGAGAAGTATATGCCGCTAACTGTTAACCAGTAAATATAAAACTACTATTTCCTGTGGGTGTTGTGAGCTCGATCACAACCCAAGTGTACCTGGTTCAAACTCCACTATGGGCAGCATGGAATCAAATTTGTCGCATGGATTTTTACAAACTGTAAAAATAGACATCACCGCTCAGAAAGCAGTGGCAAACTACTACACGTTTAAGTGGTGCCTAGAAAATCGACAATTCGTTTGCTGTGGTTGATGGCAAGTCCTATAATGGATATGCCACGATTTTCTTTTCATTTTTTCACTATTTGCTAGCCGATTATGCTTAATTATAATGCGTATCTACTACTGTAGTTTATAATAAAACAAACACATTTCAGAAAGAGAAAAAACCAGATGTTTATATACATCTGAAGAAATTTAGTGGAAAAAGTCTCGGCTGTCAGCATTCCTTAGTGAACTCAGTCAGCAGGTTGAGATGGAGGATGGCCGAGGAGTCCCTGTTATTAAGGTAGGTTCTGTTATTTTTGTTTTGTCTTTGTTATTCGCATCATTGGAGCATGATGTGTTCATTCTTGTCATATTGTATTTTTTAAATGAAATGTTTCTTCTTCGAACACCCCATATCGACCACTTGTTAACCACTCTGTGTGATTTGTATGTGATCTGAGCCTAAGGGCGATTGTACGCTTTGCCAGTTATGTGCCTACAAATGCACATCCGATTTCTGCACTGCGTTTTATTTACTAGGTAGTTTCCTAGGGCCTACACCAGTCGCCTCTTCGACATGCATTGTAGGTCGCAGTGGTACTATTCTTTGCTTCCTAGCACCACTTGGGTGGGAATGAAATGTTTAATTTTTTGGATGTATTTTTATCTCCACATTGAAATTTGGTTGTCATAGATCTCCAATATTTTTTATCTCTTGCCGTGATGTATTCTGCCAATTTTTTTCCATTTCTTAATATTTCCCTCCTAATTATATCAGTTTTCCTTTTGCCCGCTTACTGTCAATATTCCTTCCCAGTATTGTTTCCACCATGAGAGTCGTGATAGTTTAATAGCCGTCCATGCATAGCGATGACAACAGCCGTAGATGTGTGCTGCTGCACTCTCTGGCGTGTGCGGAGGTGACTGTAGAGTCAATCCTAGAACACAATCCCCTACCACAGATATTGCATACATGATCAAGATTAGACATGTGGATGTTGTGTGTTCTGTCTTGTCGCGCAGCTCGTTTTCTCTGTGCCTCAACGGCATGATGATTCTCGGAACTCTCTTTAATATCAAGCTGTTGCAGAACAGAAGCATTTGTTCTTTTCTCTGTCTATAATATTCTAAGTACTCTTCTGTAGCATTTGCATTCAAAGGCATTAATGATCTTCTCCGCCGCTTTGTCAATGGCCCATGTCTCACAACCATAGGTTAGTCATCATCATCAGGTGCCGTGCCGGTTGGCGATCATGGAATTTCACAGATTTCTTTCTGTGGTGTTTGCTATCATCTCAGATGTTGACACTCTGCCGTGCCATGAAGTCAGGTTATCCAAAATTTTCTCTGTCACGTCTACCCTTGATTTTACCTGTTGTCACAATGTGATCTAAACTTCCCTTCCTCATCACATGTTCGAAAAATGATGACAGCCTCTTTCTTATATTGATGATAAGCTTTCTCTGTGCCTTGACCTCATTCAACACCTCAACATTAATCATTTTGAGGTGTTAAATGAATCAAGCACATAGACAAAGCTTATCAATTATACAGAGTGTTCTGGAAGTGTTGTTATGGAGTAGTGAGTGCTGAAAAATTACCCACAACATCATACACAAGCTAGAGACATTTCAAAATAACTATTTAAGAAGAATTCTGCACATTTTCAGGCAAAATAGAATAGCAGATGTATGAACTTTTTAAAACGAACAAACTGCATTCTGTGAAACCATTATTAACGGATTGGGGATAGATTGGTCATGTATGTTGTATGCCAGTATGGTCATTAACTAGGACAGCTTTCGGTTGGAAAGATAGTTGAAAGATTGTTGCTTGATATGGGAAACAATTATAGATAGATATAGGCGGCAACAATGGAAATATTTTGTGGAAGCCTTATGTGTCAAATGAGACATGTAGAAGATATAGATAGATTCTGAGTTTGGTTGTTAACCCTATGAACGCTGGCCACCTGTACCTTAAAAATCCCTTCCCCAGAGCTCCTGGACAAAAACAACTCACATCAGAGTTATATTAAAACAGGATAATTCAGCACTCTTAAATACTCTATAATTTGTTATTGACTTACCCCATCATCTTCGTTATTGCTGCTTATTATATATTTGCAGAATACTAAACTTTAAAATGTTTTTGATTTAATATGTGGGCACGGACTGAATACTTTCGTATATGTAGATTTTAATCCATATTGAACATATATAGCTTGAATATCAATCGATTAAAACAATTCTTTGTGGTCTAAATGATTATCTAACTCATTTTCTATAATCCGTATCAGAATAATCAGATTCTAAGTCTAATTTATCTTCAGATTCATTCAAAACAAGTTCAACAGCTTGCTCTGTTATACTTTTATAATGACCATTTCCTAAAATTATCTTTTTAACATGAAAATACTTAACTAATTACCGTATCAGTACCAAAAAAATCACACAACAGTGTCCATCATCTCACAAAACCATATAGAACACATGGGCTGTGTTTGACATCACATTTATCTTTCTTTTTCTTTTGTCCTTCTCTGCTTTTTTGCCGCTAGGCGTAGCAGGTTTAACTGATGATCGGTTTCGGAGATAATGCACGCTCGGTCGCTTGATATGGTGTGGTATTGTGGAGTTTAAGATGTCTGTAACTCCATCAACCCATCTTTTCTTGGTCTGCCCTTTCCTCTTGATGATTCCATTTTCAGGTTATATATATATGGAACTGCAGTAAAACTATTTGATTGGCAAAACACGTAATCAAAAAGTACTGTAGTTTTACTAATTACAAAAACAAAACCATTGTTGGTACACAGTCGCCTTAAGTCCAATATCCTGACTCATTTTGGCACTGTCCGGTGTGGTCGTCGGCGTTGCAACACGTGTGCTTATGTGATACAGACGCGTACTGTATCTTTCCTTTAGGCACGTTTCTTATTGACGATGGGTTCACATGCAAGTCCCGTAATCTTATCTATGCTATTATCTGTAAGCGGTGTAACAAGGCTTATATCGGCGAGACAGGCAAGAGGCTCAGTGACCGATTCGCCCAACACTTACGCGACATACGCCAATGCTCTGTGACCCTGTAGCCACCCATTTCAATGACACTGGCCATTTAGGTGCTCACGATGTCCAGGTCACAGCCATCCGATCATGTTCCTCGGATGATCGCAGTCGATTTGCTCTGGAGAATCGGTTGATTTCTTTGTATGGTACCTTGACCACGCGGCTCAACGTATTACATTCTTATGCTTCTTAGTACTTTCTCTTCCCATGCTTTGTAATCTATATGGGTATATGCTGCATGTATTCATGTTATATTCCATTCTTATGCTTCTTAGTACTTTCTCTTCCCTGCTTTGTAATCTATATGGGTATATGTTGCATGTATTCAAGTTATATATTTACTAGATGTTTCATTGTTTCTTTTCCTTTCTATTTCTAGTTTTTATGTGTGTTTTTGTGTTACATTTATTTCGTTATTCGTTTTTATTCCAGATTTTCCTTAGATACGTTTGTATTTGGTCGTCCATTTGTGTTTCATTTTAATTTGTCACTCCTGTTTGTTCGCTTGCTTGATAAAGGCCTTGTTGGTCGAAACGTTGCTGTATTTTGTCATTGTTTTTGTAATTTGTAAAACTACAGTACTTTTTGATTACGTGTTTTGCATTTTCAGGTTGTACGCTCTTGCAACTGGTGTATTCGGGTTCATTCTGACCAAGTGGCCAAACCATTTGAGTCTCTGTTTTTCAATAAATCTAATAGCAGGTGTTGTTCCGACTGTTCTTCTAATTTCCTCATTTCTTATATGGTCTCTTCTTGTTTTATTTACTGCTTTCCTCAGGCATCTCATTTCGCATGTGGTAATTTTCCTTTCTTGTTCTTTTGTCAGTGCCCATGTTTGGCTCTGGTAGCACAGTGTTGGTATAAAGATTGAATTTATAATCTGTCTTTTAGTCACTACTGGAATAGCTGGGTGTTTCAAAATTGGGGTAAGCTGGTATGTAATGTTGTTGGCTTGCTGGATTCTAGTTTCGATCTCTCTGTCCAGTCTACTATCAGATGTGAAGATACTTCCAAGGTATTTGAATTCTCTCACCTGCTTTAGCGTTTGGTCATTTATTTGTATGTTCTCTGCTTACAGTCATGACTTCTGTCTTTTGAATGTTGATCTTCATGTTTTTTTCAAATACCGAAAAATAGTGAAACAATATTCTCAGCCCGATATATCGGGTGCTCGGGATATGCAGCACATTCAATCCCGAAATATCGGGAACCGGGTTCTAAGGGTTAAACAAAGTACTGTTGATCTCGATATGTTCTTAAGCATGGCATAAGCTGTTATATATTATAGAATGATCTATATCATGTTCCTTTGTGATTAGCTTTACGAGCCCGCAAAGAAGCAAGCAGACGATGTTCAAAATCTTGAGACTGATCAGAGTCTTCGTGAATCAAGATTAAGAAAACTTGCTGGTGAAAGTGATGGTGAAACTATTGACTTTCATTGCTGGATCAGTCAAGGTTAGTCAAATAATGCATTTTTGGGGGGTTCATTTTGTGCTCCGTGGGGAGCATGGGTCTGTCATTGCAGATGGACCTTCATGAACTTTTGCTTTAACTCTTTACTTTACCAACACAGAACCATGTGGTGGAATTTTTTTTTTTAGATTTATGAAATTATAGAGCGAGTTTTATTCTTATTAAACAGTTCAAAATGAAAATAACATGATTTTCTGTAATTCTTTTGTAATTCTTTTGTACTTGTGGTTTATTTTGACAACATAACGATCGATTGAAAGTTTTGAATGTTTAAATAAGTCACCAAAAAATCGCAACAGCTTCTGATTATTTCCAAAAATTCTTGTAGTAATTGATTCTTGAGTAGAGAAGACAGACTAAACTAGCACTCCATTTTACGTGTTGGGTGATGAACTAACAACCGATTCCTGTACACATATATATCAGTTTGTAAGCAAACACAAGGGAAAACTTTGCAACTTTCTGAACAGAGGGAAGCAAGCCATATAAATGCTGTAATGATGACTGAGGATCGAACCCGGCAGTAAGTCTTTACCAAAACTTAATCTCTTTACACACAAAAAATATAATTGCCTAGGATGATCTAAAATGATAAATATAACACCTATTTAAGTAGCAATTTTGATTGCGCAGGAAATGTTAAAAAATAAATTATGATACGAATTGGCAAAGCAACATCAGCTTTTAAAAGTCTAAATAAAATATGGAACTGCAAGTTATATAGTATTAAAACTAAATTACGAATTTTCAATTCAAATGTTGTATCAATCCTAACATATGCTAGCGAGAGTTGGAAAATGAATAAAGATATAGAAAGCAAGTAGAATGCATTTGAAAATAGATTTCTGTGAAAAATAATTAACATAAAATGAAAACAATTCAGCAGTGATAAAATTAGAGAAATATCTGGTCAACCACTAGTAACAACTGTAATAAGAAGGAGAAGATGGAGATATGTTGGACACACCTTGAGAAGAAATGATCAAAAAATATCAAAGCAGGCATTGAAGTGGGATGCAAAGGGTTCAAGAAAGAGAGGACAACCTAAGGAGACCCGGAAACGAACTTTGCTGAGAGAGGCAAGAAATATAGGTCTCAGTTCCATGGAGGCGATTGAGCGAGTAGCCCAGGATAGAGCGGTATGGAGAAATTGCTTGCAGGCCCTATGTAATGTATACAGTGCGAGAGGAATTATTATTATTTATTATACATTTTGAAGTTACTGAAAATTTATCAACATTATAAAAGGTCTACGTTAGAATTCTAAACTATTTGAGTTACTGAAAATTTACCAGATAGTTTAGAATTCTAATGTAGAACTTTGTATATATTTCATACGTTTTAAAGAAATTTCAGGCGTTAAAAAAGACTTTAAAAATGTCAGTGGCCATGTATCTTTCATAAGTTTAAAAGTCGAACAATATCTTTAATGTTATACATTTGAGAAGTTAAATGGTCTAAAAATACCTATGACTTTATATGTTTCAGAAGTACAAAGATGTAAAGAAGTCTATGAATCAGGGAAGCGTTCAGTGTCACCTGCCAGGTATAGACTATAAACTTGTTTGAAGTTATTCAAATGTACCCTATACCTACATTTCTAAGTACTCTTAAGTTATGTCTTCAACTGTTTTCATTGCTTCTATTAAGTGTACTCTAATTTGTTTTACATTTACTCCCTGTTTTGTTTTATTGTTGGTCATTTTTTGCAAATGTTGTCCTTAAAATTAATTGAACAGGAAAAAAATAATTGTTAAAAATTGCTGGTGATGAAAACAAATTACTATCAAAATTCAACTGTTCACTTAATACTCAAACGTATATCAGCTACTACGATTTTGCGAACACATATGTGTTGATTCACTCCACAGAGAGAATTTAACTCCTTGAATCCTGGTCACCTGTGCCTTAAGTAAACCATTCCTCTGATTTCTGAGTAAAAACGATTCAAATCGCAGTAATATTTAAAACTAGATAATTTGGCACTCATGTTCTATAATTTGTTAATGACTTACCCCATCATCTCCAACATTGTGGACAAGATCCGCTGTACACTCCCAGGCACTCTAGCCTGATCTCCAAATTGAACAAACATAGCCTGAATATCAATTGATTCTAACAATTCTGTTTTGTCTGAATAACCATCTGATTCAGTTTCATAATCATTAAGCACCATTTTAACTGCTTGCTCTTTTATCAGTTTAGAGTGGTGGTTTTCGAAATTTAAGCTTTTTTTTCATCCCTAGCACACCGTAAGCACTTTGAAAACTTTAAAATAAAACTAAATTGTCCATAAACATGTTATGCATCTTGCTAAACCAATTAGTAGAATGTGTGTTATCTTATTCTTCTTTGCGTTCGTTCTTTGACCAATTTTAATCACTCTTTGTGATATGTTTGATCTTTGTCAAGAACATGTATACGTTGCACATTGGTTTGGTAGGCCCCTAAACACATAGACTTCTACACATTTAGGACATGTCCATCCGATTTCAGCCAAACCTCCTTAGTCGCCTCTTATGACATGCGTGGCAGGTGACAGTGGTTCTATTCTTTACATCCCAAATTTGGGCCCTGGTAACCACTCGGGCGACATGTTATTATTGAACAGTTAATTTCTCACCAGATAGTTAAATAACCATTAGAACCCAATACTTAGGTATTGAATGTAAACACAACAAATCCTGACTTCCCAAAATATCTTGCTAAAAAGACTGCATCATTATTTGTCAGTCATCAAAGATAAATTGTATAAAAAATGTGATATCAAATCCAACCCATGTGTTCTACATGGTTTAGCAAGATGGCTGGCACTGTTGTCTGACATTTTTGTGTGCTGATACGGTATTGTTAAGTATTTTCATGATAAAAAGGCACGCTGAAAATTTCTGAAATGGTCACTCTAAAAGAATAAAAATAGAGCAAGCTGTTGAACTTGTTTTGAATGAAACTGAAGATTAATTAAATTTAGAATCTGATTGTGATATTGAAAATGAGTGAGGCAATCATTTAGACCACAAATTGTTTAATCGATTGATATTCAAGCCCTGTCTGTTTAATCTGGAGAACAAGCTACATTACCTGTGAGTATTCAAAGGCGTGACATGCGTAAAGTATCAAGTAAATTTAAAACAGTATTATTCTTCTAATATATCAAACAGGAATAGCTGAGATGATGGGTAAGTCATTAACAAATTCTAGAGCACTTTATTATGCTAAATTATCTTGTTTTTAATATCCCTCTGATATGTGCTGTTTTTTTTTCAGAGAAGTGTTTTTTAAGGGTACAGGGCTCGAAGGGTTAATCTTAGAGAAACAAGATAGCGAGAATAGAAGTAAATATGAGAAAATGTCTTAGATGAGAAATATGTTGCAGCCAAGTACATGGTTTACTAATATATTATGTATATTTCTTTTACAGTAAAATTGATGATGACCAATTTCGTCACCAGTTTCAATCAGGTATATTTGTATTATTATCTTTTATTCTAGATTGTTTTATATGTAAGATAGATTGTGTAGGTTTCAATGTTACCATAACACCAGAGTATGAATATAAGCTTTAAATTTCAACTAAATGAAGATTGTAGCTTTCAAATGGTGTCATTGTCAGGAGCTGGGATGATAAGCTCTTGACGTTTACTGAGATGTAGCTTTCAAATGGTGTCATTGTCAGAAGCTGGGATGATAAGCTCTTGACGTTTACTGAGATGTAGCTTTCAAATGGTGTCATTGTCGGGAGTTGGGATGATAAGCTCTTGACGTTTACTGAGATGTAGCTTTCAAATGGTGTCATTGTCAGGAGCTGGGATGATAAGCTCTTGACGTTTACTGAGATGTAGCTTTCAAATGGTGTGATTGTCAGGAGCTGGGATGATAAGCTCTTGACGTTTACTGAGATGTAGCTTTCAAATGGTGTCATTGTCGGGAGCTGGGATGATAAGCTCTTGACGTTTACTGAGATGTAGCTTTCAAATGGTGTCATTGTCAGAAGCTGGGATGATAAGCTCTTGACGTTTACTGAGATGTAGCTTTCAAATGGTGTCATTGTCAGGAGCTGGGATGATAAGCTCTTGACTTTTACTGAGATGTAGCTTTCAAATGGTGTCATTGTCGGGAGTTGGGATGATAAGCTCTTGACTTTTACTGAGATGTAGTTTTCAAATGGTGTCATTGTGGGAGTTGGGATGATAAACTCTGGACTTTTACTGAGTGTAGCTTTCAAATGGTGTCATTGTCGGAGTTGGGATGATAAGCTCTAGACTTTACTGAGATGTAGCTTTCAAATGGTGCCATTTGTTGGGATGATAAGCTCTGAACTTTTACTGAGATGTAGCTTTCAAATGGTGTCATTGTCGGGAGCTGGGATGATAAGCTCTAGACTTTTACTGAGATGTAGCTTTCAAATGGTGCCATTTGTTGGGATGATAAGCTCTGAACTTTTACTGAGATGTAGCTTTCAAATGGTGTCATTGTCGGGAGTTGGGATGAAAAGCTCTAGACGTTTACTGAGATGTATCTTTCAAATGGTGTCATTGTCGGGATGCTAATCTCTAATCCTTTACTGAGATATAGATTTCAAATGGTGTCATTTGTTGGGATGATTAACTCTAGACTTTTACTGAGATGTAGATTTCAAATAGTGTCATTTGTTGGGATGATTAACTCTAGACTTTTACTGAGATGTAGATTTCAAATGGTGTCATTTGTTGGGATGATTAACTCTAGACTTTTACTGAGATGTAGATTTCAAATGGTGTCATTTGTTGGGATGATTAACTCTAGACTTTTACTGAGATGTAGATTTCAAATGGTGTCATTTGTTGGGATGAAAAGCTCTAGACTTTAACTGAGATGTAGATTTCAAATGGTGTCATTGTCGGGATGCTAAGCTCTAGACCTTTACTGAGATGTAGATTTCAAATGGTGTCATTTGTTGGGATGATTAACTCTAGACTTTTACTGAGATGTAGCTTCCAAATGGCTTCATAACCAGGAATGGGAGTTAGAATATAAGCTCCAAATTTCAACTAAATGAGATGTGTAAGTTCCAAATGTGATGACTGAGGGAATGGAGATTAACGTTGGATAATAGATATTGACATAATGAAGAATTAACACTGATTTTGTTTGTGAAGGATGAACATTGGAAATTCATCATATTGACACAGCAAAGACCTGTTTAGTATATGTTTATTTATCTGATCTGACGCCCTTTAGTTGCTGTCATAATAACATTTGTAAGCATTAATCATAATGGTTTTCTGTGGGGGGCATCTCTCTGGCATAGAGGTTAGGTGCTTGCTTCTCATTCCAAAGGTACTGTCCGTGTGGTGCCAGAGCCTGTAAGGGAAACAAAGAATGCTACCACTGCGACCTACAAGACATGTCGTAAGAGGCGACTGTTGTAGGGTCTAGGGAAGCTGCCCTAGTAAATAGAAATCACTTCAGAAATCAGATGTGCTTGTCTACTTGTAGGCGCATTGTTGCCATCTGTTGGCGCAACGTAAAATCATGTAAGATCACATAAAAGTCACACAGAGTGGTTAACAAGTGGTCGATATGAAGCGTTTGAAGAAGAAAAAATTTCAACGGTACTCGGCTTGCTCTCTCATGGAGCAATCAGGATATTTTTCCAGAGACCCCTGATCTCAGTGTAGGTGAGATTGAGTTCCTAGTCCTGTCAGAGATGGACGATAAATGTAGGTCCTGTGGTCAAGTTGAGCACGTGAAAAGGCCCATGGAAGTTCTTCTTCAATGATCCAGCGGCACTTGAGCTTTTGCCCTTCGGCCCAATGCTATATAGTGGTATCTGCATGTGTTTGTAAGTTGTTCTTTTGTTCCGTATAATGTGTTCCATTTATCTGACCTTGGAGGAAGGAGGGTCTTTCTGATGTCATCTAGTGCTTGACACTTGAAGAGTTGGTGGTGAACGGTTTCATGATGATGTGCGCACAGTTGGCACTCTGGAGTGTGTTGTGGATGAATTCTGTTCAAGTGATTATTAAGTGTTATGTGTTGGGTTCGAAGTCTAAAAATGGTGCTCTGATCTCTTCTTGTAAGGTGGTTGAAGTTGTCATTAAGGTTAGGGCTGGCCATATGGGTGTACACCTCTCTTCCTGTGTTCCCATCGCCCATCTGTTCAGCCAAATTTCTTTATTTGTTGTCATTAGGATTTGCTTTGCTGTATGGAGAGTTGTTGCTGTGATTGGTTGTTCCTGTGTTGTCCTTTTCTTGGCTAGCCTATCTGCTTTGTCATTTCCAGGTGTGTTTGAATGTCCAGGAATCCACTGCATGGTTATTTTGATGTCATGTGATGTAATAAGTCTGTCAATATCTAGGGCTATATGGGATAGTTCAGATTTACAATGTCCACCATCTTCTAGAGCTTGAAGGGCAGACATTGAATCTGTGAAAATAATTATGTTTTGTGCCTTTGATGGAAAGGCATCGAAAACAGTCTTCAGGTGGTACAAAGCTGCTTCTATCGCATGAATTTCAGCCGTATAATTGGAGCATATCTCCCTGCATGCACCAAACAGATCTTCAGATGATCTGTCTGGGTATTGTATATATGCTCCGTAACCTGCTTTGATGGTGGCTTTAAATGCAGATCCATCAGTAAGACACATACCCATTCTTGAGGATAGGCATCAATGGTTCTTTGAGATGCTATCATAAGGCTGACTGGGTTGGAGCGTTTAGTTGCTTCATCTATCAATTTTGTTCTAATTTCAGGTGTATTCAAGAGTGTATGTGGTGGTAAGTTTGCTATTACTCTCTGCAGCTGTTGTCTTGTTTCTGGAAGGTGGTATCTGTCTTTGATTTCACTGACGTGGTGGAGGATTGACTTTTGTTTAATTCTGTTTCTCTGTTGCCACTTCTCAACAAGTAGTTTATTGGGGTGATCTTGATTGATTCTTTTGCTCCTAAGTTTCAACAGCAGCTTTGTCCCTATGCAGCCCAAGAGGTTCCACATTTGTGTGTATTTCACATGCGGCGGTTGGTGTTGACCTCATTGCTCCACTGATTAGGCGTAAGGCATTGTTCTGTACTCTGTCCAGGGAATTAAGGTTTGTCTTGGAGCAAGTTGTTAGAAGAGCACTGTTGTACTCTATTGCAGAGCGGATGTAACCAAGATATAAGCCTCTCAGAGTGTCTTTGTCTGATCCCTATGTTGTGCCAGCAAGCTTCTTCAATAGCTGTAATCTTCTTAATGCTTTGTTCTTTACATTCACAACATGCTTCTTCAGGTTGAGCTGGCGGTCAAGTGTTACTCCAAGATACCCATGGAAGTTCAAAATCGACAAGAGCAGGCTGGAAAGCTGCTGATCTGGCAATATTCATTACAAAGATTTAAAAACTTCCTCCAAAATATTTTCAACATTTTCTTAATTACATCGGGACCTCGCCTTTCCTACGGAGTTCGTGCACTGCAGCTGAAATCTTCCTGTTTAAGAAAGAGATCGGGACACACATGGGTTACTCACCACAAGTGCAATGATGATAGTCCAATCAATCAACTATAATGGTTTACTATTTTTATTCACAGTAGACGGATTTCTATAAATGGATTCTTTTATTGTAACGCATACATTAATGATACCACTGTGGTTAGCGAACTTTCTTTGTTTTAAACATTATTTTAGTGTGAATGTCCTTCTGCCTCACAATAGTTCTGATAGGTTTCCAACACCATTCTTCTTCCTGTGTTGACACTCCCATTTTGATTTTATGCATACCATTCCATATAATTTGTGTGTAGTACCCCATCCCAAACACACACAGCCATCACTCAATTAAATATTGTTAAGTGTCACTCATCTATGACATTTCAGCAGTGACATCCAGCTGTATTTTCACATAAATTAATGTGCAGTTTTTTTTTATACACAGGACGACAGAGAGCACCTAGTAGTCCACCTGAAAGAGCGAGCGGATCTTATCAAAGTAGAGATTCTGCTCGTCCACCTGAAAGGCAAGACAGATCTTATCCAAGTAGAGACTCTGCTCGTCCACCTGAAAGGCAAGACAGATCTTATCAAAGTAGAGACTCTGCTCGTCCACCTGAAAGGCAAGACAGATCTTATCCAAATAGAGACTTTGCTCATCCACCTGAAAGACAAGACGGTGCTTATCAAAGTAGAGACTTTGCTCATCCACCTGAAAGACAAGACGGATCTTATCCAAATAGAGACTTTGCTCATCCACCTGAAAGACAAGACGGTGCTTATCCAAGTAGAGACTCTGCACCTTATTTGCCAAATCATTTGCAAGGACCATATCCCTATCCTCATTTTCCACCTACACCAAATCCACTACCACTTTTAGACATGCGAGGTCCCTACCCTGATCCACTTTATCAAATTGACAGATTTGATCGGGATTTGGTAAATCAATTCATTCCACGACCAGAGCATCAGTTTCTTCCTGACTCTCGCACCCGTGTGGTTGAAACTCATCTTGACCCTGATCCAGTCAGACGCCTTCAGAATATCGCAGCACGACTTGGTTCTAATCCTCCCCAAACTACTAAAATAAATAGTGTTGTACCAGCAAACACGCCGGCATTGATCGATTATGGCCACAGCCGGAAGACAAATTCTGTAGGTAGCACATCACAATCTTCAACAAACAACAAAGCAGATGTATGGGAAAATGACATTCAGAATATTCTAGGGGACAGGGGCAAACAAGAGATATTTGCACTTGATAGTTTGGCTGTTCTTAGCACCACCTATTCATCACCAGAGAAGTCTCCACCTAGACCCATACAAATTCAACCCGCAAATAAACTTCCCTTTTCAAAATCTTATTTGGAGATGGAGTTTCAGAAGAGGCCAAATATGAGTAAATTTGTAAGTGACACTAAAGAGTCACTGACTGTGAGATCTAAACGAAACAAAGAGTCAGATTCATCACATCATAGAACTACAAATAAATCAGAAACTTCATCAAAATATTCAAAAATACCTGCAGAGTCTGGTCGTAGATATTCTCATCATTCTAACCATTCAAGGTCTAGAAGTCCTGATGTATCAAGGCCACGGAGGTCTAGAAGTCCTGTTGTGTCAAGGCCACGGAGGTCTAGAAGTCCTGATGTATCAAGGCCACGGAGGTCTAGAAGTCCTGATGTATCAAGGCCACGGAGGTCTAGAAGTCCTGATGTATCAAGGCACGAAGGTCTAGAAGTCCTGATGTATCAAGGCCACAGAGGTCTAGAAGTCCTGATGTATCAAGGCCACGGAGGTCTAGAAGTTCTGATGTATCAAGACCATGGAGGTCTAAAAGTCCTGATGTATTAAGGCCACGGAGGTCTAGAAGTCCTGGTGTATCAAGGCCACGGAGGTCTAGAAGTCCTGGTGTATCAAGGCCGCAGCCTAAAAGCCCTGTGCACCATAGTCTTGCAGGAGCAAACGGTTCATCTGTGAAGAATTCAGAAAGAAAACATGGTCGTGTAAGCCCTGTGCACCCAAGGCCAGTCTTAAAACGGAGGAGGTCAAGAAGTCCTAATACTTCATCAAGCCCTGTAAGAAGTACTGCAAGACCACCTTTACTGGATCAGGTGAAAGAAGAAGCTCAGGTAAGATCAAATATAATTTAGATTAGAATTTGACAACCTCATTTTAAACATTGTTTAAGAACTTTGGGAAAGCACCATGGAACTGTTCACAATGCTATGTGCAGGATTAATTTTCTTTGAGTGGGAAAATGGCTGCAAAAGAACAACCAGCCAGCAGCTCTAATTCTCCACAACAGCATTGTTCTTCTTACTTTCTTTTTCTCTCTGTTGCTTGTGGAGCATAAGGTCTTAACTTTTTTCCGGGTTTTCTGGAAATTTTTCACTCAAGTACTTATCTAGTGACACTCGACAGTGCCTTCCGCAGTGTATATCAGATCCACCTCCATTTTCTTTTCCTGATCTTGGTCATTATGGGTTCCTGCACCATTCTTCTTGACAGATCTGTGTTTGCCAATCTATTCTACCATCTCAGTCTGGGTATACGCCAAAGACATTTGTCGATGATTGTCTGATTCTTATTTGCATTAAACTTGGGGACTCGCTATGTTTTAGAGCCATACAACAAGACATAATGATTGGTGAATATAGTCAAAGGTTATTAGTAAGGATTATCATCACATAACTACAAACAAGTTCATAGGTGCTCAGATCTCCTCTTCAACACCTACATCGATATAACATGACTGATAACGCTTGTTCTGTGTTGATTAACTCTTTCCATGCCCATTTATTTTCTCAATTTTTAAGCAGTTAATTCAAGGAAGTAAAAAAAAATTATTTTTTTAATTACGATCCCAACTACTCGTCAATAAATAAACATATATATATTATTATATACTAAATTGAAGAAAACTGGCCAACCCAATAGAATAACAAGGTTGAAAAGTAGTAGAAGTAAAACAGTAGAAGTAAAACTAGAAAGACTTCTTATAAGGAAAGCAACTCTATGGCGCAGTGTAGCTGCGGCTTAAAGTGTGGAAAGAGTTAAACATTGCCTTGTGCACTTAACACAGTGTTCATGCTTCAGCCCTTCCTCATTTATTGGTTCTCTGTAATGAAGTACTCGATCAGTTTTCCTTGCATTTGTACGGTTGTTGGTTCAAATCTGAACTGGGTCATTCATTCTCAATGTGTGTACTTTTTTCTGGAGATCCTATAGTATTGTTGCCAAAACTGTGTAGTTCTTATTTTGTACAATACTCATGTAGTCGTCCATATGTTTTTTTAAATTTTGCCACTCCTGTTGTTCGTTTGCTTGATAAAGTCCTTGTTGGTCGAAACGTTGCTGTATTTTGTCATTGTTTTGTAATTTGTAAAACTACAGTACTTTGTGATTACGTGTTTTGCCAATCAAATAGTTTTACTGCAGTCTCATCTATTTTGTGAATATTTTACAATACTCATCATGTTCTCGTTGTTCACATATATGACCAATACAAAAAGTCCACACTCAATTCAATCTTGTGTCTTGCTTTCTACCTCAAACCTATGCATGTCTTTGAGCTCTCCTTCAAAACTGCTCAAACTGCCTCTAGGCCTCTTTTTTTCTGTTGTCCCTGTGGTGTCCACTGCAGTTTATCAAATTTCATAAATATCCATGATAATAGTTAAGGACAATAAACACACAGACAAACTAGCTGACTTGACAACTGTGTCAGAAGGAAGAGCACTGAACCATCCGGACATACTGAATGCACTGCGAGACTCCGCCTGGGTAGGGAATTATCAAGGTTATAAATCATGATTCGCTAGTAAAGATGCATGAAGTGGGAGTTTGGCTTGATGTATCTTGTAAGAACAACCACCGATTTTATACGAAATGACTGTGCAATAAACATAGAATTGGTATTGTTAGCAGATATACTCTTGCAAAGATGCTCAGGCGTTAATGTTAACACCTATGAACTTGTCCAGATTTCTGTTATAATAACCCATTCATAACTCATATCCCCTTGTTATTTGAACCCAAGAGTGTAATGGTTAAGTGTGATATTTTTACACCTTTCATCCCCGTACATCCTATTTCAGTTTCAAGAAGCTCAGTCACAATGGTCACTTTCCACAGAAATGGTAAGCCACCTGCAGAGAGTATCGCACAAAACATGAGCTTTGTAGCTCCGTCAGTAATTCTAACGGATCTTCAGAAAAAGATGCACTTGTGAGCCGAATGTGGTCCAGATTTAAAATCAGAACCATCAGAATGTAAAGCAAACTGCTTAACCACTTCACCAGAGACATCCTTCCTCACCCCTACAAATGATTGAGGATGTGTCAACATCAAGCCTACCACCTCTACTTTCCAGTGTTTCTCTGGTACCCAGTTAAGACTGAGTTGATCTAAGTCTTCTGCAGTTGGATATACCCCACTCCAACTGGATACCCCTCAACTGGATACCCCACTCAACTGGAGATTGAACTGAAACAATCTCAAAAGAGTCTAAGAAGCAAATGCATTAACAACTGTGCTGTCTAGAAGTAGATCATTTCATTACTTTGTTTGTAGCTAAAGCTCATAGCAAGTCATGCTCTCTTTATGTTGTCCCTGTCGACAAATGCAGTATATCATTGAAAACACCAGTGTCACAACACTTTCTGCTGGCAAAGTATAATTGTTTGGACCACATCTGCTTATTTATCCAGTATGAGACTCTTCAATCACAGTTGATGATACTTCATGTCTTGAAGATCATCTCACTATTAGCCACCTTCTTCTTCGAACGCTCCACATCGACCACTTGTCAACCACTCTGTGTGATTTGTATGTGATCTGAGTCTAAGAGCGATTGTAGTTGTGCCAGTTATGCGCCCTCAAGTAGTGCGGCACATCCGATTTCTGCGCTGCTTTTTATTTACTAGGGTAGCAACCCTAGGGCCTACATCAGTCGCCTCTTACAACATGCATTGTAGGTTGCAGTGGTATTATTCTTTGCTTCCCTTGTGGGCCCCGGCGCCACACTGACGAAACTATTAGCCACCAATAGACCTACTCCTTCTGCCAATCTTATTAGGTTCACCACCTGCCGAGTGTATTGAACAAAGCATAAACTGCATATCTCCAGCAACACTTTTAATGATCTCTGGAAAAAATGTACTCATGGACCAAATGAAGCTGCCTGGATATGAACTCATGATATCAAAGCAAATGGCTTGACCACTTTGCCATATAGACCTCCATTCGTCCAGTATGAAACTGGCTTGAATCGCAGTTGATATCCCATATCCGAGGGTTGTCTCATTATTAGCCAACTATAGACACACCACTTCTGTCAAGTCTATGAGGTTATACTGTCTAGTATCTTCATTCTTTGCATATCCTCTCCCCTTCCCTTCAAGACTTCTCACAATGTAGTCATTACATACTTAAAACACTATACTTTAATTAAAATAGGGGGAAGACTGCAGTAAAACTTGGTAAATAGCAAACACGTACACACGACGTTTATTGTTTCTCATTTTGTAAAACTATAATACTTTAATTAAAGACATATTACATACACAATCATTATATATTTCTTTTTAACCCTTTTTTTCCTCCTTATTTTAGAATATCCTTTCATACTCTAGTTTTAATTCAATTCCTTCATTTTACATTTCAGGAGTCTTTGACACAAATGAATACAGACACTGAAGCTGAAAGGATAGCAAACCTTCTCTTAGAAATAGTATGTACAAAATTGTTAATGTGGTCTTGATTTTTTCCCCCCTACATCCTGACATTCATTTTCAAAGTTTCTATAAAAAAAACAACAGTTATACAAAGTGTCTATTAATTATTCACCTGTCTTGGGAAATTTGTTCTGCTTATTTGTTCGCTTCAATGTAACCAGTTGTAAACTCCTTTTTGGGATTTGAATGCAAATCATGGTTTGTTTGCATAAAATTTGAGATGACTGCCTTTCGGTCTAGCACATCCCATATTATTCACTTTTAAAAATATTTGGGTTTTGTTCTCCTGGCCGTATAATGATGGTAGATTTGATATGAATTCTTCTTCGAATGCTCCATGTCGACCACTTGTTAACCACTTTGTGATTTGTATGTGATCTGAGCCAGTTATGCGCCAACAAGTAGGCCAGCACATCCGATTTCTGCGATGCATTTTATTTACTATGGTCGCTTCTCTAAGTCCTACATCAGTCGCATCTTACGACATGCTTTGTAGGTCGCAGTGGTACTATTCTTTATGTCCCTTTGGGCCCTCGGCACCACATGGCGTGATAGGAATTCAATTTTGCTTATTGTTTTATCTTTTATGTTGCACAGGAAGTTGTATATTGGATTGGTAAGATGCAACATGCTATATTTGTTTAATGCCGTTTCTAATTATGAGACCCCTCATTTAAAAATTTTTTTATTGGTTTCTAAACTGACGTCATTGCACTCTCTGGGCAGACCCATAGGTGCTCAGTCTCCCCCAACAGATATAGAAAAGTATGCATACTGATGGTTCCCGTGGCTCCTGATAAAACACACCTCTCACTCTGCCCCTTAGGCATCCAGTTCTACTTGTACAAAGGGTAACTTCAAACTGCCTAAATCGCTTGATCGATTCAACATCTATTTTAGTGTCCTCATCCAACAGACTGAAGAGACCGAAGAACATCCCCTTATCCATCTTCAACTCCCCAACAATTGATGCTGTTGTTGCAAGCCTGTCCGCTCTCTCATTACCATAAACACCCGCATGCCCAGGGCAGTATATCCACGTACACCTCTGGATTATATAAAAAAATGTCTAATTTCCTCCAAACACACATTTTACTTCAAATATGATTTTGCTGTTTGTCTAATTCTTTCTTTTGTATGTATTTATGATAGAATATGACTCTCTGCTTTATTTTACAGATTCTGAGTGTACTGTTTCTAGTTAACTTGCATAACAGATCCCATATCTACATTGTTCTTCATTGATGCAAATTTGATTAGACTTGACTTTGTATGAATGAGTGAGAGTAAATTCTTCTTTTTCAGCTTTTTGAGCCTTTGAGGTTCATTTCTGCAGATATCACCTGCCTCCATTCACCTCTGTTCTTAGCCTTCTCTTCTCAATTGTTGCCTCTTAGTATTTCTAGGTCTACTTCAATGTTATCTTTTCATCATTTCCTTGTTCTGCCTCATGGTGTCTTCCTCCTCATATTTTTTGTATATGGAATTTTAGGTTTTGTATTTTCTATCATTTATTCAATATGGGGTTGCAAAGTTAACGTTGTGCAAAGTGCGGGGTGGGTCGAAAATGTTTGGGAATCTATGGTCTAACTTATGAAAACTGCATTGAGATAGACACCAGAGGGTAAAGGAAAACGTGGAAAACCCAAAACGACTTGCAGTAGAACAGGAACTGAAAGAACTTAATCACAGCTAGAACACAATGCAGAGGCTTACCAAAAACAGAGAAGAATGTTGTGCACTTGTTGCTGCCTTGAGCACCAAGGACGTTACACACTAGAGAGAGAGAGATTAGTTTTAGGGTGTCCAAATTTGAAATTGAAAGAATAGAACCACTGCATATCTTGAAAGGTTATTTAGAAAGGATGTGTCTTGAGATGGCATTTTACAGTGTGAAACAAATTCTTACAGAAGCCACCACTGCAGTAGCGCTTTAATCCTTTCTTCTAGAAGTCAGACCTGTGATCCTATTTAAATAAAATAATGTAGTGAGATAACTATGATGAAATGTAGCATTATTCTTCCACACTTACCCTACAATTCTGCTTCATTCATTATATAATTTTATTTTGTTTCCAGTCCAGCAAACTAACTGGCCAAGAGGATGCTCTGACAGCCTTGCAGACTCTTTTTTCCAGCAGTGATCTTACTAGTGCTCTTTTAGCTACCAAAGATATCCTGGATACTTCAGATGTAAGTCTGGACTATTATTTTATCTTTTCAAATATGGGAATTAAACAAACCAATGAGTCCAAATAGTTTGGGGTAATTTTCACTGCAGATGGAAGTATCAATAAGGAAATCAGCAATCGATGTACAAAAGCTAACCATGTACTGGGACAGTTAGCACCATTGTTGTCACACAAAGAGATACCGCTAAATACTAAAACAAATCTTATAACAATTTTCTGGCCAAAACTATGTTACCAGTGCCAAACATGGCCAATTATAGCAGCTAATGAGCGGAAAATCATAACGACAGAGATGAGGTGTCTTAGAAGAGCTGCAGGGTGCAATAAGAGACAAAATTAGAAATGAAGAGGGACTGCAAGTAGTTGAAAGTGCCTGCTAGCTGTGAGAACCATAGCTGGTTAACACGTCCGACCTGTCTTCACTACATCTCTGAAGTCGAAAATCTGTTGGGAATAATACAGACTTGACCTGCCAGTGTAATTTAAGCGCCATTGAAATTGAAACAGATTTCACAAAAATCATATCGAGATGAACTTAAAGCTGAGTTAGGACGAAAAAAAATGAAGAAATAGGCTGGATGTGAAACCAGTTAGCAATTCATAAAAGAACAACAGATTAAATGGTTTGACACCTGACAAGAATGCCCTTATCCCTACCCCAGAGAGCCACACAGAAAAAGTATAATGAGTACAAGGCAAGAGGAAGACCATGCAATGGATGGAGCGACGGCAACAAGAACAGCCTTACGAACATGAATATCAGCTTACAAAGTGCCTTAAAACAGGCACACACAAGATCACTACGTTTCACCCCTAACACTTCTATAAAGAAGTAAATGATGGAAGAGAAGAAAAAGAAATATGGGATGAGGCTTGTGTGTTGGTAGATTTTCTGTCATCATTGGTGTCTATACCTTGTAGTGGTTTGACAGCTAGGTTTGAATAATCAAACCATCCCTAATGCTACATCAACATACAATTTTTTAAAATATCCCCCAGCAGGTTCTTCCAAGCTGGGACAGATCCTCCCAACTGGGGCAGATCTGTGCTGGTTCTTCTACTCAAGAATTAGGCAAAGGCCAACAATCGTATATGTATAAAATAAAAATATGGAAACAAAGAGCAGATAATAACACTTTGTCACATGGTGGCCACCTGGAGCTTGTGTGACATTGATGTGTGTCAGACTTTGGACAGCGTGCAACGAAAGGTCACGGGCTGAATAAGGTGAAGAGATTGTGTTGGCGTACGCATTGAATGAGTAGCACTGGAGCATCTAAGAGGCAAATTAATGTTTAATTAGTATGTCACAGAAACCATCAGCATCTAGGTGGAGTCTGATCACATATTAAGTTAGTTTAATAATCAATTACTTTTCTTTGCTTTTTACATGTACATAAAAAGTACTTTTATAACCATTTCCTTTTGTTAGCATTAGACTAAGCACAAAATGCAGTTGATTGTAGTTTTACTGTTGGTTTGTAATGTAAATGCTTGGAAATGACAATAGTATTTCATTTTTGATCATGCACACATTTCTACTTTCAGAAACAAGCTTCAGCTGAACATGCGCAGAGCAATAAAGATCGGAGTGTAAGGCATACTGTTAGTGCTGAGCACTCTTCAAAATATGCAGTCACAGAAAAATCTGCAAGATATGTAAGTCCTGAAATGCCTAAGAGATATACAGAGAGGCACTCTAGGAGTCCTGGACAATCTTCACGATATTCTGCAAGTCCTGAAAAATCACTGCAGCGATCTAGAAGTCCTGACAAATTTTCAAGGTATGACAAAAGTCTTGTAAAACCTTCAAGATTTTCTAAAAGTACAAAATCTTCGCGGTATTCTAGAAGTCCTGAAAAAAAATCTTTGCGATATTCTAGAAGTCCTGACATTTTTGTGCCTGTGCAATAAATGCAAAAGTCCTGAAAAACCTTTAAGATATTCTAAACATCCTGGAAAGTTGGGAAACTCTACATACAAACATATACCAAAGTCATCAACACATAAAATTAACTTGGGTTCTAATTATGTTGGTAGTTCAAAGCCAGCCTCACCACCACCATCAAGGGATAGAGTGGCATTTTCTTTATCAGGACCCAACAGAGTATCTGGAAGAGTGCACCGTAGCACTTTGCCTGGGGATTTTGCAGATGATTCTGATGATGATTCTTCTTAAGTCTTCTGTCATATTTCAAGAGAAAATTATCACATTATTTTTTTCCAGTTTTCTTGACATGAGTTCATAATTTTTTTTAATGTATATATGTGTATTGTTCGTCTGTGGCTTAGTGGTAATGAGCTCGATCATATCCTAAGAGTGAAAAATGAAAATCGTGGCATATCCTAAAGGACGTAGCCATCAACCACAGTAAATGAGTCGTTGATTTTCTAGGCACCACTTATCGTTCAGTAGTTTGCCATTGCTTTCTGAACGATGAGGTCTATTTTACCTTTTGTAAAAATCCCACGGGAACGAATTTGCTTCCAAACTTGCCCACCGTGGGGTTTGAACCAGGTATGCTTGGGTTTGTGATCGAGCTCACTACCGCTTGAGCTACAGACGCTCACAAGTACCTGGTTCATATTCAGCTGTGGGCAGTTTTAAGCAAATTTTTTCCAGTAGATTTTTACGAATGGTAAAAATAGATCTCACTGTTCAGAAAGTAATGGCAAACTACTGAACACATAAGTGGTGCCTAGAAAATCAACTATTCTACTGTGGTTGATCATTGACATTTTGAAGGGAATGGTGCATGGAAGAAGAATGAGAGGAAGACCTAGAAGACAATGGATGCAAGATGTCATTGACGATCTGAGAATGACTGCTGCTAACACCAGTCAACTTGCACAGAACAGTGTTTTTCAGGACTGCTGTCATGGGAGCCAAGTTTCGAAAGGAACAAGCTACTTGGTGAGGATGATGATCGTGACATCTTGTAAAGGATAAACCAAGATTTTCATATATAAATCTTATAAACTATAGATTCCAGAGAGATCTATATTCAAAAATAGATTTCCAGAAAAGTTTGAGAATGTTGCTGGAACTTCTTGTGGAGCCATCGAGATATTTTTCCAGAGATCACTGATCTCACTGTAGGTGAGATCGAGTTCCTAGTCCTATCAGAGATGGACAATAAACCATAGCTCCTGTGTCAATTTGAGCATGTGAAAGAACCCTTGGCAGTTCAAAATCGAGAAGAGCAGGCTGGCAAAGCTGCTGCCCGGGGAAAATTCACTAGAAAAGCTTTAAAATAAAATTCCTACAAAATATCTTGACCACCTTATAAATTACATCGGGACCTCGCTGGTGCTACAGAGTTCATGCACTGCCGTTGAAATCGTCCTGTGTAAGAAAGAGATCGCAGTACATATGGTAACTCACCGAAGTGCAATGATAATAGTCCTATCAATCTGTTTATGAAGTGCTTGACAAAGAAACATGGTTCCATGTTGTTACTGACCAGACTTATCTTTGGGGGAGGGGGCATTTAAATGCACAAATTAGTTGATTTTGTTGGTCATCACAGTAATAAAATAAATTTTCAAATTGACACTACTGTGGGTCTTTAATTTTTTTAATACACCATCTCTTTTTGGTTGCTCCAGTAGGAGCAGAGGACCATCACTGCAGTTGCTCTCCGTTCTTCTTTTCTTCTGCGTTCTCACTAGATTGGGATTTCGGATTCTGTAATAAAGGCAGCCGTCTGCCTCAGATTATCAGCCACGCCATACAGTTTGTCTTGGACGCTAGTGTAAGTGGGCCACCTTTCTTCTCAAGTCTGCATACTAGGGGCAGTTCTGTAGGATATAATTCCTATGATTTCTGCTTCCTGTTTGTGCCGACCTCTTCCCGCAGTAAGTTTTGGCCACCATCGTGACGGTAGGTCTGACATTCTTACCGCATGGCTAAATCTTCGAGTCAGATTGGCGACTATAGAATCCGTTAACCCATTCCTCATTGTGAGGAGTTGTTGCACCATGTTATGCGCCATATGGCCTGGTGCATCTGTTTTCTGCAAGCATTTGTTTTGGGTTAGCATTCCCTAGCGGACACTTGCACCCGATTTCAGCCAAACCTCCTTAGTCGTCTCTTACGACATGCGTGGCAGGTAACAGTGGTTCTATTTTTACACCCCAAATTTGGGCCCGGTAACCACTTGGGCGGCTCTCCGTTCAGAAATCCACCTCCCCCAAAAAATGGTCTCTGTATCATTGTGCTTTCATTTCTTTTTGGTTGCTCCAGTAGAAGCAAAGGACCATCACTGTAGTTGCTCTGTTCAGAAATCCACCTCCCAAAAAATGGTCTCTGTATCATTGTGTCATCTCTTTTTAGTTGCCTCAGTAGGAGCAGAGGACCATCACTGCAGTTGCTCTCCGCTCAGAAAGCCACCTCCAAAAAAGGTCTCTCTATTATTATCTTACATAAGTTGTTATTAGTTGTGAATTCTGTAAAGAAATCTCCATACAAATTTTGATTTCATGTAATTAAAAGTAATTTTGTTTTGATTAAAAGTAATTTTGTTTTGATGAAATTGCATGCTTCATCAATGTTTCTATGTTTGCTCATTTCATAAGGTTACCACTTTTTCAAGTTTTTTCTGATTTTGTTGCTTTTATTTAAATTGATTCCTTTGTCTTCTTCATGTTTGCTTTATCCAATGGAGTCATGTTGATAGACACTTCTATTCTGATTATGTAAAACCAATTATTATATTTAGTTGTAAGTAAAGTAAAGGAACCCTTTCATACCTCGTGGTATATAGGTCAATACAGTGTTAGGCCTGTATTTTTCATTGACCGTCGGCACACGATGGGTGATGTGGTCAGCATCACGCCGGCCGCCTTTACTTTCCCAGAGCATGTCTGGTACCCAGTTGAGGCTAGATCGACCTGAGAGCCGTCGTGGTCGGGAAAAATTCCACGCACATTGCGGAGCTGAACCCAGACCACCAGCCTTGCGAAGCGAGTTCACTAACAACTACGCTAAGCGGCTCCTATATTTAGTTGAACCCTTCCTATTATTTGTGTTGAACCATTTCCTTCTTTTGAGCTGATATCCCGGCGTGCAGTACTTTTTTAATTAACATAACATCTTTATTCTGGCTAGTGTTATTTCATTATAATATAAATGCATCCACAGGTAAGAAAAATCGATTTATCTATTCTCTAATCCTGTTTTGCCTTTCAGTGTCAGGTCAAAAAAGGACACCTGGAACGAGCTTATCTATGCACCTTGTCTTTCTTTCTTTTCTCCAGTCCTGATTTGCCTCACAGCTTCAGGATAAGAAGAGATTTCTAAAACAGGCTTTTGTGTGCACTTCATAAACAGTGTCTTTCGTCGCCTATGCTATCTCTGAGATCCACCTTTTGCGTAGCCTGCCTTTTGCTTTGTATCCACTGTATCGGAGTAACATTGCTCCAATACAGTAAAAAAATTAATTATGACGTGAAAGGGTTAAGTTTTATCATCAACTGGTTCCATCTCTACATCGAAGATTGACTGCAATGGATTTTCAGTGAATTATGTTGGTATACTTTGGCAGGCTGCTTCACCTCTTAATGTTTCTCCTCCCAGTTATATGTCTTCTCCCTACTCTCTTGTCCTTAACAGTCCCCTCAAATATGAACTTCAACAAAGTGTTATGCATATTTAATGTGACTAAAATACCATATTGTTTAACTTTTCTCAATAGTTTACAGTTTACCATTTTCAAGAGTTAGTAATTTTTCTGATTGTGTTTATATTATTGTTCGATTGTGTGTATAATTATTATTCTCAATCTTGGTATGTTTAGAACTAATGTTCAAATAATATTGAATTGAAAATAATTTTTTTGTAATTAAATTTGATTTTTTGGTTTACCCACTTTGAATTCAAGTGTAGTCATGACACCTAATATGTGTGTCACATCTGACTGATTTTTGCTTGAAAGCTTGCTTTCCTTATCAGTGTCTCTTGCCATCGAGGCAAGTCTTTCTCAGACTTCAGAGATACTTGTAATTTAGATACCCAATTAAAGGATCACAAGTTTCCTGCAGGTCGTGCACACAGCAAATATTTTTGCCCCAGCTGGCTTCGAACCCCAGAATTTGTGCAGCGTGTTACCAACTTTGACATCTGTAACCCCATGTTTATTCTGTTCATTCTTAACATCTAATTAAGACAGTTGGAGATTTTTTGTTTGTTTCTAATATAAAATGTCATGATTTGGCTGACATAATATCATCAGTTTGTAAAGTATGAAAGTGGGAATGTGGAAAAATTGGAAAATAACAGTATCAGTGGCGGAGAAACAGTAATAGTCTTTATGGCAAAGTGGTTTAGACATTTGCCTTTATATTCTAAAGATTGTGGGTTTGAATTCAGACTGAGTCACATGTGCAGTTTTTCCAGAGATCCCTAGTTGTTTTATTCAAATGTTTTGTCATATTTTTCAGTTTGTCAATAATATTTTGTTTAATAAAGATGAAAATAACAGAATGATTCCAGTGTCAACATTTATTTGAGTTCACCTTTGCTTTTGAGTTCATTGTCTAAGAATCAATTTAACACTGCTAATATTATAACAGGTGGGCGTCTGTGGCTTAGCAATAGTGAGCTCAAACACAACCCAAGAGGACCTGGTTTAAACTCCACAGCGGGCAGTTTGGAAGTAAAAAAATAGATCTCACCATTCAGAAAGCTATGGTATGGCCAGCCCTAACCAACCTTAATGACAACATCAACCACCTTACAAGAAGAGATCAGAGCACCATTTTTAGACTCCCAACCCAACACATAACACTTAATAATCACTTGAACAGAATTCATCCACAACACACTCCAGAGTGCCAACTGTGCGCACATCATCATGAAACCGTTCACCACCACCTCTTCAAGTGTCAAGCACTAGATGACATCAGAAAGACCCTCCTTCCTCCAAGGCCAGATAAATGGAACACACTATACGGAACAAAAGAACAACTTACATACACATGCAGATACCACTACATAGCATTGGGTCAAAGGGTAAAAGCTCAAGTGCCGCTGGATCATTGAAGAAGAAAGCTATGGTAAACTACTGAGAGTATAAGTGGTGACTAAAAAATTGACTCGTTTACTGTAGTTGATGGCAAAGTAAAGGATATGAATATCGATATAGGTATAGACTGCAGTAAAACTATGAAAAATGGCAAAAACACGTAATAACACAGTACTGTAGTTTTACAAAAAAACAGACAATACACAGCAACGTTTTAACTAAAAGGCCTTTATCAAGCAAACGATACAACAGGAGTGACGAATTTCACAGCACCTACATATAGACTATGACAGAGATATATTCCGTAAGCATAAAATGAAAATCTGTGACTAAAAACGAATAACGAAATAAATGCAGAAAAACTAGAAGTGGAAAAGGAAGAGAAACAATAAAAAATCAAGTAAATATATAACTTATATACATTTAACACACACACATACACAGGGTGTTCAAGATAATAGCAGCCTGTGAATGGAGTCAATCTGGCATATATGTATGAAAATGAGAAGGTTCAGTTATGACGTAGTATAGGTCAAGGTTATGTGACGGTATGTAATTGTAGTGCGGGAAGGGGCGATGAACAAATGTGACGTAAAACGAGCTAGTCAGAACCGGTTTAAATAGTACATAAACATAACGCGATAAATTATCTGGCAACTTTCGATTTGTCAATGGGGCTGCTTTAATCTTGAACACCCTGTAGAATATGGAACATGAGAAAAGAAAGTACTAAGAAGCATAGGAATGTAGATCGTTAAGTCCATGAGGTCGCAATGTGCCATATAACGAAATAAAACGATTCTCCAGAGCAAATTGACTACGATCATCAGAAGAACATGATTGGATGGCCATGACCTGGATGTCACGGGGCTCCCAAATGGTCAGTTCCATTGAAATGAGTAAAGGATATGCTATGATTTTCATTTCAAAATTATCAATGTCAGTGTTATACTTTATCACAGGTCAGTGATTCAGAAAAGACATTGTAACATTAAATTCAGAACGATTCTCCAATGCAGATCTAAATGAACATCAACAAAAGAGAAACATGAATCTACTTAAATTCAAATTACTATGCAATCAACAATAACAAATAAGTGCGAAAATGATAATACATATCACAAGTTGAAAAGTCCCAAATGTAGATTTAAATTTGACATTGATCGAATCTTAAATGAAGACTTATCAATGAGACCAAGATGGACTGAGCATGCATGGCATATGCCAGAAAGGGTATTGGCTAGTGCAGCTCTGGTGGACAGTGATGGGAAAAGAAGACTTGAAACATAATAATATGGTACAATGGAAACATAATAATAATATAATAATTCCTCTCGTACCGTTATATGTTACATAGGGCCTGCAAGTAATTTCTCCATACCGCTCTTTCCTGGGCAACTCGCTCAATCTCCTTCATGGAACTGAGACCGATACCTCCTGCCTCTCTCTCTGAAGTTCGTTTCAGGGTCTCCTTAGGTTGTCCTCTCTTTCTTGAACCCTCTGCAACCCACTTCAATGCCTGCTTTGATATTCGTTGATCATTTCTCTCAAGGTGTGCCCAACATATCTCCATCTTCTCTTTCTTATAACAGTTGTCACTAGTGGTTGACCAGACGTGTCTCTGATTTCATCACTTCTCCTGAATTCGTTCCATTTATATTCATTATTTTTCGCAGACATCTATTTTCAAATGCATTCAACTTGCTTTCTATATCTTTAGTCATTTTCCAACTCTCGCTGGCATATGTCAGGATTGATACAACATTTGAATTGAAAATTCGTAATTTAGTTTTAATACTATATAACTTGCAGTTCCATATTTTATTTAGACTTTTAAAAGCTGATGTTGCTTTGCCAATTCGTATCATAATTTCTTTTTAACATTTCCTGTGCAATCAAAATTGCTACCTAAATAGGTGAACTGCTCTGTTATTTTTATCATTTTAGATTCCAGTGTGATATCTGCATTACTTGCCATAGGTGTCTTCATTATATTTGTTTTTCATAGTTTATCTGCAGTCCAACTTTTGATGCTATAGATGACAAGTTGTCTGTTTTTGTTTGCATATCTTCGTTGTTTCTACTTAACAAGGCAATATCATCTGCAAAATCCAAATCTTCTAGTTGACTATTTTCTACCCAATCGGTGCCAGTTTCGCCCCTGCAACATTTCATATCACCCAGTCAATGGCCACTCCAAACAATAGCGGAGATACGAGATTTTTAAATCGATGAAATTTAGTATTAATGGTTGTTGCTTCTCAATATGTTCCTTCAAAATTAGTCGTAGGGTAATTATTTGGTCTAAGCAGCTTCTCCCAGGTCTAAAACCAGCTTGTTCTTCTCTCAATGTTGTGTCTACTGCTCCTTTGATTCTATTAAGAATGATTTTGCAGAAAGTCTTGGTCATTACTGATAATAGAGTGATCCCTCTCCAGTTGCTGCAATCTTTGAGATCACCTTTTGGGGGGTCTTAACAATTATTTCCTTTTTCCAGTGATCTGGGACAGTTTCTTCTTCCATACTTTATTAAATAGTTCTTGCACCTGGCTAATAGTTGTATCATCAGCCGATTTGAGCATTTCTGCAGTAATGTTGTCATCACCCGCTGCCTTATTGTTTATCAAGGAATGGATTGCCTCCTTGACCTCAGCTACACTATCATTTCTTCGTTAATTGGTATGGAGCTGTTTCTTGCCTCGTCATCAAACTTGAGTAGTACTGGTGAATCAGGTCTATTTAATATTTCTTCAAAATGTTCTGCCCATCTTTTCTTCTGCTCGGTATCTGATGTTAGAACTTTACCATCTTTACTCTTGATTGGGCCACCCTTTGAAACAAAAGTTCCAGTAAGTTGTTTTAGTGTATTGTATAGCATTTTACTGTTTCAGTCTTATCTGCCTTTTCCCCTTCTTCAGTCAGTCGATTGATATATGCTCTTTTATCTCTTCTATCCGCTCTTTTCACTTCCTTGTCTTTTAGTCTATATTCCTCTTTAGCTTAGATTTCATCTGTTGCATCCTTAGTATTAAATATCGCTAGTTTCATCATTCTTCTTTCTTGAATACATTTCCAGGTGTCATTGCTTATCCAGGGTTTTCTGTCTTTCGTCTTTAATCCTGCGCTATTATTTGCTGCCCCCAATAGTGTGTCCTTTATCTTAGTCCATTTGTCTTCAATGTTCTGTTCATTTTCACCATTGAGTAACTCGAACTTATTCTTAAGTTCGAGCTGATATTCCTCTTTTACTTTTTATTTTGTAACCTTTGACGGTCTATTCGAAGTTGTTCTTTTTTAGTATGGTGAATTTTCAATTTCAGTTTCAATTTACCTATGCATAAATTATAATCACTTCCTACATCTGCCCCTCTGTATGCACGGACATCCAGCAATGATGTTCTAAATTGTGTATTTATGCACATATGGTCAATCTGATTCCTGGTCACTCCATCTGGTGAGTATCAAGTAAGTTTATGAATTTCCTTATGTGCAAAGATGGTACCTCCAATTACTAAGTTTGACAGCATACATAACTCCGCCAGTCTTTCTCCATTCTCATTTATTGTGTTTATTCCTTGTTTTCCTATAGCTCTCTCTACCCCTACGTTATCACTTCCAACCTTGGCATTAAAGTCCCCCATTACTACTAACAGGTCTTGTTTTTGGGTCTTGTTAATTTAATCTTGTAGTTTGCTCATAAAATGTGTCTTTCTTATCATCGTCAGCCTCGTTTGTTGATGCATAACACTGCAGTATTGTCATATTGACATGCCTGGTACTGAAGCAGGCTCTAATTATCCGACTCGAGATGGGTTCCCATTCTAACATGCTCTTTGCTACTCTAGGTGTCACCATTATACCCACTCCTTCAAAATGCTTACCATCTTCTCTCCCTGAATATATGAAAGTTAATCCACTAACTACTCTTCTATCTGTTCCAGGCCATCTCACCTCACTTAACCCCAGTATGTCCAGCTCGTATCTCTTCATTTCTTCTGCAATTTGGGCTGATTTTGTAGCCGTGACCATCTTTCTCACATTCCAAAATCCAATTTTAGTGTGTGTTTTTGAGCCAAGTAATGTACGAGTCGGTTGCTGACTTCCGCAAAGCGGCTTTCATCAGCAACCGTCATTGATGCACTAGGTGCACCGACACCACCTGGCTGGTCGGTTTACCGGTATGGCGTTCTTTCTTGCAAGTTTCTATAGCTCTTTCAATTTCTTGTGATGAGGTAGCTGGCCTCACGCACAAGTCCTCCTCCTTTTTTCATCCGGGCTTGGAACCGGCATTGGCAGAGTTCAATGAAAACATAGAGAACTGGAAAGAGAGAAGATTGTAACCTGACATGGGAAACAACTAGTTGCAAAAGGGCAACAATGGAAAACTATTGTGAAAGTCAAAGACTTATGTTTTTCTGTGTGTGCGTAGATGACTAGTGAGCTCAATGTGGGCTTGAAATGTTCATGTACAGTGTGACCAAGGTATACTTGCACTGGTGGGGAGTTTTACTGCCTTTCTATTTTGATGTTTTTGTTCCATCCGTGCTGTTCTACCTGCATCGCAGGTCAAAGAGCCGTGTTGAAGAAGTATGCGTCAGGCTGATCTGTCTTGAGCAACATTCTCCCATTTGTCGACATCTATGCCAAAGGATTTCATCGAGTTCTTGAGTGTATCTTTGAATCGCTTTTTCTGACCACCCTGTGAGCGTTTACCACTATGCAGCTCAACATAAAAGAGTCGTTTGGGTATTCTGCAATCCGGCATTCGAGCCACATGTCCTGCCCATTGTGTCTGGGACTGCATCAAGATTGTATAGATGCTGAGAAGAGCAGCTCTTTTTAGGATCTCTGTGTCTGGGATCATATCCTGCCATTTGATATTCATTATTTTTCTGAGGCAGACTGTATGAAAGTAGTTTAGCTTCTTTGCATGTCGCTGATAAACAGTCCAAGTTTCGCACACATGAAGGACTGGGAGCACGACAGCTCGATATACTTTCAGTTTTGTGACTTGGCCAATACCACATCTGTACCAGACGTTTCTATGTAGTCTACCAAAGGTGCTGCTAGCTTTAGAGATTCTGGTATTTATTTCATCGTCTATGGTGACATTTTGGGACAGTGTGCTTCCAAGATAAGTAAATCTGTCCACGACTTTTAGTTTCTTGCCGTTTTTTTTGTAATATTTGTTTCGACATATACTTTTCCAGGAGCTGGCTGGTACATGGTTTCAGATTTCTCGGTATTGATGGTACGCCCGAAGTTGGAGCAGGCGTGTGAGATTCTGTCCATGCTAGTCTGGAGATCTGCCTCAGTGTTGGCAGTGAGTGCGCAGTCGTCAGCAAATAAGAAATCTCTGATGGTATCTGATTTTACCTTTGTTTTTGCATGAAGTCTCCTTGGCTGAAGTTTTCTATCTGTACGATATTTTATTTCGACACCTATGTCACCATCTCTGAATGCATCGGTCAGCATGGCAGAAAACATGCTAAACAGAGTTGGTGCAATCACACAGCCTTGTTTGACCCGAATATACCAGTTGCAAGAGCTTACAACCTGAAAATGGAATCATCAATAGGAAGGGCAGACCAAGAAAAAGATGGGTTGATGGAGTTACAGACATCTTAAAACTCCACAATACCACAGAATATCAAGCGACCGAGCTTGCACTATCTCAGAAACCGATCATTTTCAGTTAAACCTACTACACCTAAAGGCAAAAAAGCAGAGAAGGACAGAAGAAATAAGATACAAAGAACTTTGGAATAGATCTCTGTTACTCTCTCTATCTCTCTCTCTCGTACCTTTTAACCCTGGTTGGGGCAGGAGGAACTCAGCCAACTCATGCCAAGTCTTTCTCCTATCTTTAGCTATCTTGTGTTGCTCTTCCGTTTATCATTAATCTCTTCACTATGTTTTTTCTAGGGTTTCCTCTCTTTTGCATTTCCTGCGAATTCCATAAAAAGAATTTTCAATGGAATCCTCTCTGATTTTCTCAAGGTGTGTAACAAGTTAAAGATTTTACTTGTCTATGAGCATTTTTTCAGCAAATTGAAGTACAACTAATGAAATCCAACATAGATACAATAAAGCAAATCATACCACAGATATGAATTAATGATACCAATTATACAAATTAGGAAATGCAAGTATGTAACCATTGCTATTAAAAGAGCATTGTACAGCTCATCTTTCTTTGGACAATATGCTCGCTCATAATCAAGGTGCGTGTCCTTTATAGGACGTTGCTCTCTTTGACGCGCATCTGAAATTCACTCTGTCTCTAGCCAGTTCGCCCACTTCGTCGATGGTCATATTCATGGTTTCTTTAATATCTTGTAGCCATCTTCTTCTTGGTCTGCCTCTGGGACCTTGCCCTCCAATAATGTTCTCTCCAGGCCATCATGACGCTTGATGTGACTAAAGTATCTAATTTTTCTGTATAGTATATTGTTTATCAGCCAATTGTCTTTAACATTCAGTTCTTTCAGAACATCAGTGTTCTTCCTTTTTTTCTGTCCATGGTATTCGTAGTATTTTCTGTAGCATTTCGTTTCGAAGGACTGGATTTTCGTTCTTGTTGTTTGTGTGATGGTCCATGATTTACAACCATAAGTAGCCACTTGAAAAATGCATGTTCTCAGCATTTTTAATTTTAATATTTTGCTGGGGCTTTGCCACATGTTCCTCATAGTATTTAACTTTCTGATTGCTATTGCCAATCTTCGTGAGATCTCCTTGGAGCAGTCGTCGTTAGTGTTGACTATTGATCCCACGTATTTGTAGCTCTCTACATTTCGAAATTCATGATTAGGTTTTCCAAACCCTCTTTGCTGGTGGATAATAATACTGTGTCGTCTGCATATCTAAGCTCTGGTATAGATACATAATCATCGTCTTTTACATTCCTCATAATGTTCTCCGCATATATGTTGAATAAGTATGTGGGCAGAATATATCCATGTCGTACCCCCTTTTGAAAATCGAAACATTCAGCTATTTCACCTCCTATTTAAATGGTTGCTGTTGTTCGTGGTAAAGAGATTCTATGAGTTGTATTATGTGTGTTGGAAAATGCATGTCCATTATAATGTTCAACATTTTCTGGTGTATATGGTATGCTACCAGTGCCAAACCAGGACGTTGATATCAAACGATAGAAGAAAGCTAGTCACGACAGAGATAAAGTGTCAACGCGTAGGAACAAGACGAAACCTGTTTCGAAATGAAGACATCAGGAAAACATATTGGTGCAACATTAATACTTATACTACCAATAGATAGTGTGCCGCAAAGAGCAAAACTACTCTGATACAGTGCATACAGAGCAAAAGTTGTACCACAGAAATAACAGGCTACGAAAGACACACACGAGCTCGTGCTATAAATATCTTCTCTCCTGACGCTGTGAAGCTAGCTAAACATGATTAGAGAAAATAAGAATAGCGAGAGGCACATTTTTATTAGCAGGAATAGAGAAGCAGGAATAGAGAAAGGAAATAATATTTCAGAACTTTTAATTGCAGATGACCAAGTACTGATTGCAGAAATGAAGAATCTCTCCAGAACCATTTGAGCTTAGTTAACATCAAGGGTGAGTACAACATGAAAATAAATATAATAAAGACAGAGACAATGACAATAAGTAGACAACCAGAAAGCCTTACAATAAAACTCCAGGACGTAGACATAAAACAAACAATTGAGGCCAAATACTTAGGAGCAATTTTCACAGCAGATGGAAGTATCAATAGCGAAATCAGCAATCGTTGCACAAAAGCTAACCAAGTACTGGGACAGCTAACACTACTGTTGTCACACAAAGAGATACCGCTAACAACTAAAGCAAATCTCATAAGAACGATTTTCTGGCCAACACTATGTTACTAGTGTCAAACATGGCCAATAACAGCAGCTAATGAGCGGAAAATCATAACGACAGAGATGAGGTGTCTTAGAAGAGCTGCAGGTGTAACAATAAGAGACAAAATTAGAAATGAAGAAATCAGAAGGAGACTGGATGTGAAACCAGTTATGCAATTCATAAAAGAACAACAGATTAAATGGTTTGGACACCTGACCAGAATGTTCTGGTATCGCCTACTACAGAGAGCCACACAGAAAAAGTATAATGAGTACAAGGCAGAGAAAGACCATGCAAAGATGGAGCGACGGCATCAAAACAGCCTTACGAACATGAATATCAGCTTACAAAGTGCCTTAAAACAAGACACACAAGATCACTACGTTTCACCCCAACACTTCTATAAAAAAGTAAATGGTGGAAGAGAAGAAGAAATTTTATTAAAGAAAATGTACACACAAGCTACGGTTATTTCGCGATCGGCGGTTGAGTGACTACTGTTCTAGGTAATCAGATGTGTGGCTAGAACCAATTGGATATTCTCTACGCTCAGGCGGGCCACAGCAAACTGGATAAGTTTATAGTTTGGCTCTGGGCGGGCACCTAGCAAATATATGACTTGTCTCCGTCTCCGTTTGTATCTGATAGGAACGACTACATGATTCTGACAGTAGCATGTCCAATATGCATCTTGAAAACAAAGTCAGAACCAGGACTAAACTATGCCAAGAAAGTACGTGATTTTGCATCTATTAATATGTTGTGTCACAACTAAGTGCATTCATATTTCCAGTAGCAGCTTATTTCCAGTAGTGAGACAAAGACATCTAACAAAGTAATGGAAAATTATAAATGTGCTTTTGAATATAAATGTTACAGACGAGTCATCCTTATATCATGGACAGGAAAGAGAACAAATTAATGAAAGCTGATGCTACATATAAGAATGAGAAAATTGAAGTATTTTGGACAATATGAAAACACACGACGGGTTAGATAGGACCACTATGGAAAGAGACAAAGAGAAGAAGGGGAAGATCACATAGAAATGGATTCAGGATGTAACTGATGATTTGATCATGACTGCTGCAAAGGCCTAGATGAGAAATCCCGAAGGACTGTAAGGTGGAAAATTCTATTCAGGACAAGTTTTTTGATTATATGAACAATCTTTATTACCCATGCAGGAATCCTCACCTATCTACGCAGCTTGACACCTGCTATGTCGCAGTAGTTGCCAAAATACCAATGAATTCAGTGACGTACTACTTTCATCATCATCATCCTGAGCCGGCTGGCGTAGGCGATCATGGATGTCCACAAATCTATGTCTCTGGTGTTTGCTATCATCTCAGATGTTGGCGCTCTTCGGTGCCATGAAGTCTTATCTTATCTTAACCATATTTGCCGTGAAGCGTCGTGGGAAGATTTAGTTTTCTATCTTGTGCCAGGTGTGTTGCGCTTGACGTTGTCTATGCAGGGACTCTGAGATGTTATCTATTTATCGTGTTCTTGGCCTGCCTCGTGCTCTGCGCCCTAAGTATCGATTATTATAGGCACGTGATGATAGTACATGTGGTTCCATACTCATTATATGGCCGAACCACTTGATTCTTTGCTTCTCGATGTACTGTATACATGGTATAGTACCAACGATGCTTCTGATATTCTCGTTTCTCACTCTATCTCTCCTTTGCCATGAAGTAAGGCTATAAAATATGTTCTCTCTCTGTCTTCCTCTACGTCTACTTTAGGAATTCCATTTCAGGATTTGATCTCGGGGTTTACTCCCGAAGTATTTCTCATAAATGGGTAAAGCCACAAAACAGCTTAGGTTTGAAAAAGAGCTATTTTCTCCTAGGTGAGTTACTTACCATGGTTAATGCGCCTCATCTGTCCGAAGTTACTGTCTTTCTGTAGTCTTGTTCAAATTAAACATATATTTTCAACGAAAATAAAACTGTAAATAATTTTCAAACATAATGTACTGTAAATTAGATATCAAAGATTAATCAACACCATTGACGTTCATACGTTAAGGCATGGTGGGGGTGGGGGTGTGTTACCATCCCTCCATCCCGAGAAATCACTTTTGAAGAAAAAACATTGTTATTGACTGTTGTTAACTAACTATGGTTTTAACATTTGTAAGAAGTTCCCCGTGTGCTGCTGGAATCACATGGGAAGCAAAGAATAGTACCACTGCGACCTATTAAGCATGTCGTAAGAGGCGACTGATGTAGGACCAAGGGAAGCTATCCTAGTAAATAAAAAGCATTGCAGAAATCGGTTGTACTAGCCTACTTGTAGGCGCATAACTGGCACATCGTATAATCGCTCTTAGGCTCAGATCACATACAAATCACATAGATCGGTTAACAAGTGGGGATATGAAGCGTTCGAAGAAGAAGAAACAGAAGTTAATATTTCTAAAAAAAATCTCCTTGTTATGATCAAATCTGTAGAATAGTTAACAGCAGTGAAGGAAATAACATGTATTTTATATATAACAGACAGTGAGCCTCAAAGAGCAATGTTACTTCGATACAGTTGAGTAACGAAAAACATTGTTTATGAAGAGTACACAAAAGCCCATTCTAGAAATTTCTTCTTATCCTGACGCTGTGAGGGACAAAAAGGATTAGAGAAAATAAAGCGAAAGTTTGTGTCTGACAACTCCTATTTTCTCTCTCTCTCTCTCTCTCTCTCATTTCCTTTACACCAGATAGGGATGCAGATTTATAAATGTTTTCGATGTCGTCTATACGAAATGTTTCTCTTATGGTATTGGTGCTGTAGCATTATCCTTGACTGTCCTTCCTCGACCATTGATGTATCAGCCAGATGATTTGTTCGCTTATTGTCTTGTACTTCTGCATGCCCCAATACAAAATTAAAGTTGAAATCGGCCATTCGGGATATGCCCAACGTGTCAAGCTATTTCTGCCTTATATATAACTGACAATATTCAACCTGGATCTTCTTGGGCATAATCATTAAATTGTTCAGTATGCACGCATGTGGAAACCTGTATATTCAACCATTTCAGAGCTATGGTTACCGATTTGATCTCCATTGTCTGGCTCCTCATAGTTAAAGCAAACGCACCACTGACCTCCTGACAGTTATGCACTTCGAGGGCGTTATAATTGCCAATGCACATTTTCCTCGAATAGCTGAACCATCAGTGTACACCACAACATCACGATCTGACTTAATACACTATACCTTGACAACATTAAACAACAATTATGCTGAATTAGTACATTTTCTCTGTCAGTTTAAGAAAGATAAAAATGTACATGTGAAAGTTTTTTTAGTAACAAATTTACCTACAATATCATAATATGCATGTCACGTCTTCTGTAATCTTGCAATTTGTATCAGAGTACCAGGTGACACGTAGAGCATTAGCCTAGCGATTTGTTTCGACAAAATTACATGCGTTTAATAGAAGTCATGAATGTGAGGTCGCAGAACTATTGTGACTGAACAAAAGGTCCGACATCCTCAGAAAAAGGACATTTCTTCATATTGTGTTACAGGTATGCGTGCTTTTCTGCTCATTGTTCTTATTTATATTCGGAAGGAGCATATGGTCACTAATACAAATAGTCAACAAAACAAAGATTTCAATGTTTTATTTACTATTGTAGTTGATTTTTGTGTGGATGACTTTCTTATATGATACGACTACTGGCTTCATACTAAATCTTCATTGGTTGTCATTTGCGACACCTTTGATATGTTAGAAGCTAGATGTAAATTACTCGATTTATTAACATGAGATATATATTAGAGAATACGGTGTTAGATTTGTATTTTTCTTTGACTAACTTCATACAATGGGTAATGTGATCAACATCTTGTCGACCACCTATATTTCTCAATGTTTCTCTGGTACTCAATTAAGACTGGGTCTATCTGAGAACCGTTGCGAAGAGGAAATTTACACCAAATAGAGAACTTTATCTTGATCGCATGGGCTAACGTAGTAAAAACACTAACCACTGCACTATCTTAGCTCTCAGTTTGGTATGGTGAATGTTTTCTTTCTTTTTGAATAAGTAAACCTAGTATTTCCTTTATGTTTGATACTGATAGCATAATGTTGGGATAGAGCACAAGCAGAAAATGCTGTTATCTACCATTGTTAGACACCCAAGCAGCTTTACTGACAGCAAAACAACAGATGCTTAACAGTATTTTCCTGCCTACTCTGTGTTACCAGAGCCAAACATGAACAATGAGCAAAGTACAGTCGCAAGAAATAACTACATGTGAAATGCGATACCTACAAAAAGTTACCAACAACACCAGAAAAGATAGTCACCAACATCAGTATAAGAAAGAAAGTTGGGACATAACCTTGCTAGAATTACATTGAGAAACTAAGAATGAAGTAGTTCAGCCACCTAATAAGAATGCAACCAAACTCCACTGTATACAATCTTCTACAACAGAACATCAGGACAGAAGCCGAGAAAAGACCACAAAAAAGATGATTAGATGGCATAGCTGAATCCTGTCAGAAAACAAAAATAACTATCACCCAAGCCACTAGAGCAGTGCAAGAGAAAAATAGAAAACGACGACACTGGACAACAGCCCGCTAACAGTGTGACAACAAAAGAAGAAGACGAACCACCGTATTTACAAGAGAAGTGAATTAATACAATATAAACACAATCCTAAAACTGATTTCTCATTACAAAATTAGAAAGAGCGGTATATTTGTAGTAAATGCAGAGTAGGAAGAACTGGTAGTTAGTTGTTATTGTTCTTTTTCGTTTTTTTTTCGATCCAGAAGCACTTGAGCTGAAAGCTCTTCGGCTCGGTGTCATGGACATCGTAACCCTTCGGTTCGGTGCCACGAACACCGTAAATCTGGGAATCTGTGGCTTTTTCTGCCATTCCGCGGAATTGAACCCGCACACACAGAGGGATAGTCACCCGTAGTCCAACGCGCTACGAACACGCTGGGCAGACGGGCAGTTGTTATTGTTTAGAAGTAGAGCATCTGAACTGGTCGCTCTTTCGTACACAACGCTAACGAGAAATTGACATTGAGTAAATATGTTTTCATGTGGACTCGCAAAAACCATGAGGTTATACACTGGCCTTTCGCTTCGAATGTCATGAGTTCATTTCATTGTTGGAACAAATGATATTTTTAATATAAAGTTATCTCTGATCTCATGTTAGGACAGTCATGCGTCAAGTTCATTCGGCGAAAAATGATAAACTCGGAGATACCGTATACAAACGGTGTACGTAAAAGTAACAATTAATCGTTCGAAAATTGGTAAAAAGAAAAAGACACTGTCCGAGAAATAACAATTAAAATATCAACATCATCTAAAATTACATGTTACCTTCCGTGATACAAGGAGGGCAAGTTACGTGGTAAGTAAGTGTGTGTAGTGTCCAAGGTAGATGCTGTAGGACAGCAACTGGATATACTAGTTACCCATAAGCAAAAGTAAAAGGTGATTAAACCAATCAGAAATCTGCCAATAGTAACAGAGGATGACTACCGAAATATGAGCAGATTAGAAAAAATGGACATTCTACAAAATAGAACAGGGCACAATCGACTCCACATCCCCATGTATACAAAATATTCAATATTGACAATTTAGATGTTTGTACATTTGTACCCCAGACTACTGAGCACATACTTTAAGACTGCCCTGAATATGATATACTGAGGAAAACTTACTGACCTAATGAAACAACAATGGAAAGACACCTACAATGATCTCTGCGTCCTTCAGCTTATACAAGAGACAACATTGAATAAATAGACAATATTTCAAACGAACGAAAGTAAGGAAAGATCAGCTTGAGAAACATTGGATTCAAATGTCAAGTGTTTAGGAATGTTTCAAGAAAATGTCACTATGAATTCAAGAGTAGTCAGGGCGCGTGTTCTGACTGATTTTTGTGGGACTGCCTGCTTACCTTCTTATCAGTGTCCCCCGCCATACAGGCGCGCCTTCTACGACTTCAGAGGTATATACTAGAAGGAGCTCAAAATTAAAGAAAGCTGGCTGAAACTGCAAATGAGTGAGAAAATATTCAAGCATTTTGAAATATACACATACTTGAAGTGCTGGAGACAACAATTAGGAAGGAAGAAATCCCTGCAGAGATGGGAAGATGAAAACTATGGTGAATGTGAATTCAACATGTAACAGATGATTTAAGCATGTTGACAGCGAATGCATAACTTATAGCAAATGAAGATAGAGAATGTCTGTGCACTGCAACGGTGGTAGAGTTCTGCTCGGGACAAACTATCTGTGCACTGCAACGGTGGTAGAGTTCTGCTCGGGACAAACTATCTGTACACTGCAACGGTGGTAGAGTTCTGCTCGGGACAAACTATTGGATTACTAATACACGTACATAATTTTAAGTTATTTTCGTAGCTTGTCAATCTAGTAGTAGTTTCTCTAATTCCGTTGTCATCGTTGATGTTATATTTGTAGAGTTTTTGTAATAAAACTGTCTCACAAAATTTGTGTTGAATTATGCTTATTCCATTACGATTCATATATAGGGGAGATGCTGTTCAGCTTCTAATATGGGAGATGTTGTTCAGCTTCAGAAGGAGATGTTGTTAAGCTTCTAATAGGGGATGCTGCTCAGCTTCTATATGGGAGATGTTGTTCAGTTCTAATAGGGATATGTTGTTAAGCTTCTAATAGGGAGATGTTGTTAAGCTTCTTAGAGGAGATGTTGTTAAGCTTCTAATATGGAGATGTTGTTAGCTTCTAATAGGGAGATGCTGCTCAGCTTCTAATATGGGAGATATTGTTAAGCTTCTTAGAGGGGAGATGTTCTTCAGCTTCTAATAGGGCAAATGTTCTTCAGCTTATAATATGGAAGATGTTATTCATCTTCTGATGGAGGAGATGCTGTTAAGCTTCTAATAGGGGAGATGTTCTTAAGCTTCTTATAGGGAAGGGGTGTTCTTCATCTTCTAAAATGGAGAGTGTTCTTCAGCGTCTTGGTGACAGTTTGTTGGATGAGGTCACTAAAGTTAATGCTGATTCTATCCAGAGATTTAAGGAGTTCGGAACTACACGTTGTACAAGCAGAACTGAATGCCAGAGGAGCAGAGTGTGGAATATGTTTACCGAGCTACGAAACCAATTTTCATGCATATCATTCGCCATCTGTTTGGGGAAACTAAATTCCTATGGGTTTTCCCGGAGCACTATATCCAATAACCATTACTAGCTGTCTAAATTTCTAATTTGTTTCATGCCTGTAATTATATTTATGTCTGGTATTTGTTACTCCTATTAGGACTAGAACGAAGGAGGCAAGCAAACATCTAGTTATGGGTCGTAATGGTTCAGACAAGAATGAATCCAACGAGTTACTGTCCCAAAATGTGCCATCTACAGTAAAAGTCAATATCCTGAAGCGATGTTTTTATGATCCTGTACACAAAAGAAAAGTGTTGCACTCAGTATGGATAGCTGTGATCTTCATATCACTGGTATGTTAACATATACACAGGAAAGCTGGATTTATCTCTATACTAAGTGAACTACTTTTTATGACTTTATAGCTCTCGTGGTCTCGCATTTTTATTTATGAACGACGTATTTTCAAGATTTTTTAGACCTTCTGTAGTAAGTGACAAGGAGTTTCACAGAATTTTCTTTAGCATACCTCCTCACCATTCGCATCTTATTGATTTTCTTGAGCAGAGCCTTTTCCACTATAACACTCCTACGGAATTCTCTTTCTTAAATGGCCTCTGTAACTATCATACTCAAATCATCATTTACATCATGAATCCATTTTCACCGTAGTCTTCCTTTTCGTTTCTTCCCCGGGATGCATCCTTCCATAATGGTCTTCTTCAACCCTTTGTGTATCTTTATATGTTCAAAATATCTCAATTGTCTCATTCTTATTTGTAGCATCAGCTAGTTATTTTTATATGTTCAAAATACCTCAATTGTCTCATTCTTATTTGTAGCATCAGCTAGTTATCTTTATATGTTCAAAATACCTCAATTGTCTCATTCTTATTTGTAGCATCAGCCAGTTATTTTTGATTTCACCATAAAGCATCATAAATCTAAATTTGTAGTTACATTAGAAGCCTCGCTTACCGGGGCCCAAATTTGGAGTGTAAAGAATAGAACCGCTGTTACCTGCCACGCATGTCGTAAGGAGCGACTAAGGAGATTTGTCTGAAATCGGATGAATGTGTCCTAAACGTGTAGAAGTCTATGCGTTTAGGGGCCTACCAAACCAATGTGCAACGTATACACGTTCTTGGCAAAGATCAAACATATCACAAAGAGTGATTGAAATTGGTCGTAAAGAACGAACGCAAAGAAGAAGAAAAAGACTAGAAGCCTAATGAGAACTTACATAAAATATATCATCATCATCAGTGCCGTGCCGGCTGGCGTGGGCGATCATGGATATCCACAAATCTGTCTTTTGTGTTTGCAATATCTCAGATGTTGATGCTCTACCGTGCCATGAAGTCAGGCTATCCAAAATTTATTAAATATATACTGTACTAAATAACAAGAACATTATGATCTGAAACAAGGACATGTTTATGTATGATCAACTATAATTTCATTAAACGTTACGCTTATTAATTTAATGCATCTTGATGTCATTATAATATTGCTATAATACTTGTCAGATTCAACAATTTGATACGCCTAGAACAAGAATTTGGATGATGATAAGTAGATGAAGATATCTGAACTTGTGGTCAGTACTAAGTATTGACGTTTATGGAGATCTATGATCGCCTATGCCAGCCTACATGACACATGATAATAATGATGTTGATAAGGAAAAGGAGAATGATGATGTAGATGATGATGAGAGTATATGAAATATGGCAACTGATAAAATAAAAATCGCATGATTTCTATGGAAACGTCAGTACTAGCGGAACCCAAATATAATATATATATATATGGTCTTTTTCGTCATTACAGACGATCAATTGGAAAAGGGTTTTACTGTGACAACTTCTGAGTAAGCTGAAGTGTTGTCTCTCTTTGTGCCTAGCTTGAGCAGCTGATATGGAGAATGTGCCTTGCCCATTTTGCACAAACCCTCTCTACCCTACTGTTTCATCCAAAGGAAAGACAAAGTCTATACGTTTGGAATCAAGCAGAGTTTGCATGAGATGCCAGAAGATGGCAAGGAATACACACTTAACCAACAACTGCCTTAGGGTCCCTCCCACCGGATTTTTGGTCAAGGTTTACTCCTCTAGCCTTCTGCAGTACCCTGCTGACCCACAAGGCACGGTACTGCAGATTCTAGATGAGTAAACCTTGACCAAATATAATATCACGGACATGTATTCAAGCACTACTTGTGTATATCAAACAAGAAACAAAAATAAAATATAGATTGTATGTGGGGGATCTTTTATGTTTTGTTACATATTGATCATTTCAATTTTTAGGGAATGGCATTTGGTCAGAGTGGACCAACACTTTTAGATTTACAAATTATTACCAAAACTGATCTGGAGGCATCGTCGTTCTTCCTCACTGCAACATCAGTGGGGTATCTTGCAGGATCTGTACTGTGTGGTGTCATTTACGACAGAGTAAGTTTTCATCTGTGTGGTGTCGTTTACGATAGAGTAAATTAGTATCTATGTGGTGTCATTTACGATAGAGTAAGTTTGCATCTGTGTGGTGTCATTTACGACAGAGTAAATTAGTATATGTGTAGTGTCCTTTACGACAGAGTAAGTTAGTAATTAATGTAATTTACGACAGAGTAAGTTAGTAAGTAGTGTCATTTACTACAGAATAAGTTAGTTTGTAGTGTAATCTACGACATATTAAGTTAGTAAGTAGTGTCATTTACGACAGAGTAAGTTAGCACCTGTGTGGTTTCGTTTACGACAGAATAAGTTAGCATCTGTGTGGTTTCGTTTACGATAGAGTAAGTTAGCATCTGTATGGTATTGCTTATGAAAGAGTAAGTTAATATGTAGCTGTAGTCTAAATAAAATATGTAAGTCCAAGTTATATAGTTTTAAAACTAAATTACGAGTTTTCATTTCCATTGTTATCTCAATTCTAACATATGACAGCGTAGGTTTGAAAATGAGTACAGATATAGAAACTAAGTTGAATGCTTTTGAAAATACATGTCTGAAAAAAATAATGAACATAAAATTTGAAGATATTAGGAGAAGGAATAAAATCAGAGAAATGTTTGGTCAACTCCTAGTAACAGCTGTTATAAGAAAAAGAAGACGGAGATATGTTGGGTATACTCTGAGAAGAAATATTCAAAGAATCAGAATGCAGACATTGGAGTATGAGGCAAAGGTTCACGAAATTTAGGACGTACTAGGGAAAATAATTTTACTGATAGAGACAAGAAATATTGGACTTAATTCCATAGAAGCGATTGAGCGAGTTACCCAGGATAGATCGGTATGGATAAATTACTTGCAGGCCCTATGTAACGTATAACGATAAGAGAGAAATATAATTTTCAAAATGGTAATATGGAGGAGGGTCACTTACTACAGAGTATGTTAGTACTTGATGGATTGATTGTTTCATTGATTGATTGATAAGATGATCATCATTGCACATCGGTGAGTAACCATGTGCACTACGATCTCTTTCTTACACAGGAAGATCTCAGCTACAGTTCACGAACTCAGTAGCACCGGCGAGGGACCCGATGAAAATTGTAAGATGGTGAAGATATTAGTTGTTACTTGCATATATCTGAAGCCGGAGAAGGCTCGCCTGATTGGCGAGGGACACTGATGATAGGGAAAGCAAGTCTTCTTGCAAAAATCAGCAAGAAGCACCATACTGGATGCACTGACTACGTCTGAATTCATAGCGGGTTCGTTCCAAAATTTGTGATCATCTTTACCGTCTGATATAAAATCATCCACTTGACAGATATTCTTGATGTTTGCATTTTTTATTTAGGCAACAGTGACGACATTTCAAAAGTATTTTTGGCCCACCCAAACCTTTAGTTCTGTAAGAGTTTTATTCTATGTTATTACTAAAATAATAACGATGTTGAGTTGGTATGCTTGTCTAAGTTTTACAGTAGGATTATCAAGTTTGTCTTCAACTAAGCATTTCCGTGTTCCACGTGCAATTCAGTGCAAGTCAAAAACTGGAATCCCGTGGAATTAATCAGTTCACAATGTTTCCTAACGACTGTCATTGGCGTATGTACACAATATTTACTTTCATTTATAGAAGTGGAAGGTATCATTTGTTCACAATGTCACCTTTCTTTTATAATATGTAATAGGGATACGCCTTTGCAAACATTCGTCACCATTTTGTGTATTAATGTAAATTCTAAACTTTGGTTATCATTTTGTTGTGATTATGCAAAGTTATATAACAAAAAACGTTTTTGCATCAACTAAACTACCTACCAATTAGTTAAACATGGATTCGTAACGTCGTGAGGTATATAAAACTGCATGCAAAAATTACTTTTATCCATCAAATAGATTTTGTACAATTTAAACCTTAGTGTGATCACGAATTTTGGAACGAACTAACTCATCATAATATCTATTATATATTTGTTCATATCAGTGTTTGTTCATATTTTTTATATTTTGTGCATTCTCAGGTTAACAAAAATTTGTTCCTTCTGAGTGGTGTGATAGGACTTGGTCTGTTTTCCATAGCAACACCATATTGCTTCAACTTTATTGCTATGATTTTCATCCGGGCTATTGTTGGTATATTTATTGGAGTAGTTGATGCAGGTATAACTGTCACATGAACGTATGACTAGTTTAATATTGTTTAGGGAGTTGACCATGTGGTGTCGGGGCCCCACAAGGAGAGCAAAGAATAGTAACACTGCGACCTACAAGGTATGTCGTAAGAGGTGGCTGATGTAGGACCTAGGGAAGCTACCCTAGTAAATACAAAGCATCGCAGAAATCGGATGTGCTAGCCTACTTGTAGGCGCATAACTGGTACAACGTACAATCGCTCTTAGGCTCAGATCACATACAAATTACATAGAGTGGTTAACAAGTGGTCGATATGGAGCGTTCCAAGAAGAAGAAGGAGTATAGGAGTATTCCATATGGAAGAAAAACTGATAAAATGACAAACCTTTGATCTTTAATAGCATGTGATTTTCATATATCAACATACGGTTGTGAGGCGTGATGTATTAATAAAGAGGGTCTAAAGCAGATTCAATCCTCTCTGCTCTCTCGGAATTAGGCAAATTGGGTAGACGGCACTCCTTCATATAACAACTTGCAGTTTTGGATTATCTAGCATATGAACTCACCATCATCCTGTGTCATGCCGGCTAGCCACAATCGTCTGTCCTTGGTGCTGACTATCAGTTTGTATGTTGACACTTTTCCGTGCATGAAGCCAGACTGTCCATAGTTTTCTCTCTCTGTCATCCTAAATCTTATCTCCCATTGATTTTACTGGTTGTCACAATGTGTTCTACATTTCTATTTCTCATTATATGTCCCAAAAATGATGACTGCTTCTTTCTTAGATTGAATAATTTGTTTTCTATGTTTCTTGACCTCTTTCAACACATCAACATTAGTCATTTTTGCAGAAAATTGGATCTTAGCATTCTCTTGTAAAACCACATCTCTGTGGCCTCCAGAAATTTTGCTCTATGTCTATGACTCGCATTCATAGGTCAGTATTGGCTCTACGTTGCACAGGACATCTATCTTTCTGACTTCAATTGACAACAACTTGTCGCATGTGATACCTTTCATTTTCTTGAGTGCATTTTTTTCTTGACCTATTCTAGTCTTGACTAGGACACAATAATCGTCAAAGTAAATGGTGTCTAATAGGGTCAAAGTAGGAAATCATGAACAGCATCAATTCTCATTTCCATAATGGAAGTAGCTCTTCCTCCTTCTTCTTCTTTATTCGTTCTTAGACCAATTTTAATCACTTTGTGATATGTTTGATCTTGCCAAGAACGTGTATATTGCTTGGTTTGGTAGGATCCCTAAACGCATAGACTTATACACGTTTAGGACATGTGCATCCGATTTCAGCCAAACCACCTTAGTCGCTCTTACGACATGCGTGGCAGGTAACAGTGGTTCTATTCTTTAACCCAAAATTTGGGCTCCCGTAACCACTCGCGTGGAAGTAGCTGTCCTGAATGCTTCATACGTCTTGCAATCACATTTTCACTGACGTAGGCTATAAAACCACAGCCTGATTTCTCACGGTAATGTAGAGACTCATCGATTTACACACAACCAGTGTCGGCTCGTCATTAGAGGCAAGTGGGGCCAGGCCCCACCAAAAATAATGTGTAACGTGTATTTGTTTTATGAATTATAATGTAACCTATCCCAAAATCATGATTTTTTTTCCGCAAATTTTTGTCTGGCCCCACCAACAAAAATTATCACGAGCCGTCACTGCACACAACTGTTATTACTCCTCCACTCCCCTCCCCACCCCAGTTACCTTCTAGCAACTGTTTAATGTCGATGTTAGATTTCCATTTTTCCAAATCCCTACATTTTCTTCCGAGAGTAAGGATGACGTGGAAGTGTGTTATGTTAATATTGTGTATCAGATTGCAATAAATGATAACATTTACCGGCTTGTGGAGAAGAACATAAGAGAAACCAATACAATATTATCTATTGTCTTTTCCCTTTCTTCTCTTTCTATTAGATATTTCTTGCCTCTTTCAGTAGAATTCGTTTCAAGGTTTCCATATAATCTTGTAGAAATAAAACATGGATGTTCTGATCGTGGTATTTTACTATAATTAATTTCAGTTTGGTTCTCTTCCTTTCAGCTGGTAATGCAGAACAAATGAGAGTCTGGGGTAACGAAGGACATGAACTCATGCAAATGCTACACTTCTGCTTCGCTATCGGAGGAGTTCTCTCACCATTGTACTCAGAACCTTTCCTTGCACACAAAGAGATCAGAAACACTACTTTAGAAAATGTGGCGAACTTTACAGACCAGACAACAACTCCTTCAGAACTGAAACCGGAGACAACAGATATACAATATGCATACATAATAACAGGTATCTTCTGTATAGTATCAGGTATACCATGGTTGATTATTTACGTGCAAGATAAATTAGGCACTTCTAAGATTGTCATAAAAGCAGATGGAGCTGTCACTCAAAGAAATGTGCCGCTACCTATATTACTGTACATGATTTTTATGCTTTCTCTCATGTATTTATTGTATTGTTGCGCAGAAGTCTCGTTTTCTTCGTTTCTTATGACTTTTCTTGTAGAAGAATTCGATGAATCAAAGTCCAAAGGAGCTCATGTCACTGCGGTATTCTGGGCCTTATTTGCTGCTTCCAGATTTTTTATGATATTTATTTCACAAGTTCTCTCAGCTGCACAACTGTTGTATATATCCTGCATTCTTATGGTCATAACATCTGTATGTTTTACGATTAGTGCAGCGTTTGCATCCATTGATGCTATCGTTGCATTCACAGCTTTACTTGGGTTAAGTATTTCTGCTATATTTCCTGCTGGTTTTTCCTGGACAGAGTCTCAATTAATGAGAGTCACATCACGCATATCCGCATGCATCCTTGTGTCTTCCTCCATAGGCGGAATGATTAGCCCTCTCATCCTTTCGAACATGATGGAACGTATCGACAACATGTGGTTTTGTTATCTAATGGTGATAGAGATTGTTCTGATGTGTATAGTTTTTATAATTTTGTTTGTGTCTGCCAAATTTTTCATAAACAAGCGTTATATCTTTGAAAACGATATAGTCACTAACGGAGATGCAAAACCTTCTGTGGGCACCGCAAAGGTATAACTGTTTTTGTGAAAGAAAAGTAGTCAGGATTTCAACAAAAAAAACCATCGGGTTACATTATTTACTATGTACTTTCACTAATGTCGTGAGAGAATCTAACGACATTCATTCATGTACCTTTTATTAAATTATTTGTGTTGCAGTGTTGAGTATTACTAAATGCTGCAATCACATCAACTCTATATATAAATCTTATTGTCCGATGTGTGTCCGGTTATACATCGCCCCAGTTCACCTCCAATATTCACCATATTTCGTTCAAATATTTTTCGGGCTAAATTTAGATTAGCTAAAGAAACAGTTTCGAAATCGGATCAATATTAGCTTTAAAATTAAATAAATCGAATTCTTGATGTCCAATCCAACATTTAAATTCACCATCTTTGTTACTACAGGACGCGGTTAAGAAACTTAACAGTCAAAGGGATATAATTCCAAAATTACCAGATGCCTCTACAACATCGACATGGATTACGTCCCTTAACGTACCATTAGTTGCGTTGCGTTTTCCGTTTGCGTTATTTGTGCAGAATGTATAATTTTCATGTATTACACTTCACTTTTCTGTTTCAAACTACACTATATACATTTTAAATAATTAGGAAGAATGCGAAGACGCTGCTTTGATTAGACGTGAAGCATTACAAGAACTACTCGAACCGTTAAAATCGTTTAACGACGACATATCTGATTCAAACCACTTCTTATAAAATATCAGAAAATACAATTCATGCTATTAGATGACATCTTTTGGAAAGGCTAACCCAATTCATCATCAAGGATTAATAACGACTTTCACCCGTGCGGAGCCGGGTTAATTAGCTAGTTGATTCATAATTTCCTTGAACTTTAAATGTGTTATATTTGTATCGTATATCTTTCAAGTCTCGCTTATTTCCTTCTTGACTATTTCAAAATAATCAAAAAAGCAAACGATAATGTGGCTCTTTCAAGCATCATTTATTTTATTATGTATATATTTTTGGTGCTTTTACCATTTCTGTTTTGACTTTAAATTAAAAATAAAAAGTTTATATATATATATATATATATATATATATATATATATATATATATGTTGTTCTCGATTTGACTTGGTACAAAAGTAGTAGCATTGTTATATGTATTGAAATTGTTATTATGATACTGTACTCGGAATGATTTAAACAAAAAATATTTTATCTATGACTTCTATTGCACGAAATTGCATGTCACTTGACGTGATAGACAGAATCCTAAGAGAAAACCGATGCAATAAAGCCATTCTTTCGTCTTGAGTCTCTTTTTATATAGATGAAATCTGCAGTGGGCTGGAAAACAAACACTGGATATGATTATGGAAAAGATTTCATCAAAGACCTAAGCAGAACAGACCAGGTCAATATATTTCGCCTACACATCGGATACTGACACTTACATACACTAGGAATACGTCATACAGTTATCTGCCAGTTTCAGCATGTGGGACAGACATCGGAGCCTGTCATGCAAAACTGTACTCTCATGGGTGAACTGAGAAGCAAAATGTGGTCACACCCAGTCGACCTAAAAACTAATTTTTGGGGAAACCTGACAGACCTGAAGTTGACTTCCAAGTTTGTGGTCCACAGTAGACTAAGCGCACGACCAACGATCACTGAAGAAGAGGAAGAAGAAGAAGTATATTTTTTAGACTACAATATACATATGTACAAAATCAAGATCTTATATTTGTTTACTAAATTTCTACTGTAATGGTTTTTATACTTACCGCTATTTGTTACATCCGTCATTCTAAAATAATAAGAACAATTGTTGAGAGAACATATTTTTCGTATAAACGATTTAATATTGAATACATGCTGCTCTACTTTATTATCCTCTTTTTTTCGAACGCTCCACATCGACCACTTGTTAACCAACCACTCTGTGTGTTTTGTATGTGATCTGAGCCTAAGAGCGATTGTACGTTGTGCTATTTATGCACCTACAAGTAGGCCAGCACATCCGATTTCTGCGATGCTTTTTATTTACTAGGGTAGCTTCTCTAGGTCCAACATTAGTCGCCTCTTACGACATGCCTTGTAGGTCGCAGTGGTACTATTCTTTGCTTCCCTTGCGGGACCCAGTACTACACGGGCGATGTTTATGATAAATATCACAGTTACTTAATTTGAGACGATAATTATTTGTATTACAAGTTTAAGATACAATTATTTTGTAGTGTTAAGTTTGACCATATTAAAACCAGACACATTTTTTCTAACATGCTTTTTTTTCTTTGTTGTGTTAAAACATCACACCAATCACATCATTCATATTTTATATTTACAATTGTTGTCAGTGTCTTGTTGTCTTGATAAAGACCTTCATGTCGATGCGTCTGTTTTTGTTGATTTTCTCTTGTCTTTATCATTTTAAAATTGTCAGTGATACCTCTAGTTGTATTTATTCCATTTATCTTCAGATTTTTCCACCTCTTCTAGGGGTTTTTAGAAACAGATCTGCCCGCGTACCCAGCGTGTTCGTAGCGCGTTGGACTACGGGTGACTAGTCCTCTGTAAGTGCGGGTTCAACTCCGTGGACTGGCAGAAAAGCTACAGGTTCCCTAGATTTACGGTGTTCGTGGCGAGCCGAGTTGATGTCCATGACAGAGCGACTTTCAGCTCAAGTGCTTCTGGATGAAAAAAAAAAAAGAAACAGATCTGATTGGTTTTGGAAAACTATATTTATAATTTTCTCACTTTTTATCACTTTAAACCAATTCCTTACACAAGTAACTGTTTCAACAACATCAATATAACCTAGCCTTTTCATCTCTTAATGGCTGCTGTAAGACAGCATGTTGGCTTGTTTGCCGAGATAAAATTCTCCTTGGCTAGACCTTCTAGCGACTGTTTACTTGACGTTCCATCAATTGGACAGAAATAATACACAAATTTTAATCGTTGCATATCCTTTACAGGACGTATGAACAATCATATCTGACAACCCGCTGCAGTATATGTGGTAATGTAAATAAAAATTTGTCCAGTAGCTCCTCTGTACAAACTTGTGAACTATTTAAAAAATGCTTGCAGCCACTCATCATCGAATCATCCACCAGCTTGTCTATTCCGGCCAGGTACCATTCCCTCCAAAATTATCTTTTTTATGAATTCATGTCGTTTGATGTGTTCGAAATATTTAATTTTCCTTGTTTTTATGTTCCGTAATAGCCAACTCGGGTAGCTGCAGGAGATAGCTAGAGATAGGAAGACTTGGCATAAGTTGATTGAGGCCTATGCCCTACCAGGGTTAAAAAGGCAGAGAGAGAGCGAGAGAGAGAATAGCCAATTCCCTTTAATATGAAGCCGTTTGCAGAACAGAAGAATTTGTACTTTTCTCTGTCCATGATATGTTAAGTGCTTTTCTGTAGCATTTGCATTCAACGGCATTAATGATTTGCATCCACTACGATTGGGGCAAAAATCAAAATAAAACTGACTAGATCTGAGGATATGGAATCATTATATGTAGTTTTTCTGATCAATGGCATACATCGTAAGGTTTCACTGATTCAGTACATGATGATCCACTTGCTTTGAACATCTGGGCACATGCTTAGAGTATAGTAGAGCTTGCATGACCAGCAGGCAATGTAAGGGTGGAGAAAGAGCACCACACTGAATCAACATTTACTGCAGTAGCATTGAGCAGCAGAGAAGACCTTCTCTACCACTAGTGTTATATCTGTCCAAGTGTGGCTATTGTCAGGGTTGGTGTATATGGCAAATTACTGGAGAAGTTAGTGGCCGGAAAGATACTATGTCACTTAGAGACAGAACACATTCTTCTTCTTTCTTCTTCTTCTTTGCGTTCGTTCTTTACGACCAATTTTAATCACTCTTTGTGACATGTGTGATCTTTGCCAAGAACGTGTATACGTTGCACATTGGTTTGGTAGGGCACTAAACGCATAGACTTCTACACGTTTAGGACATGTGCATCCGATTTCACCAAACCTCCTTAGTCGCCTCTTACGACATGTGTGGCAGGTAACAGTGGTTCATCCTTTACACCCCAAATTTGGGCCCCGGTAATCAATCGGGAGAGAACACATTCTAACTGAAACGTTGGGTAGCTACCAGCCAATAAAAGGGACTTGGGACAATGCTGACTCGTTTGTTTATGATGTTTATGAGGGCTTTCAATCCAAGCAAGGGAATGTTGTTGTGATCATTGACTTGGAGGATGCCTATAACAAAGTTGACTTTGCAATCATGAAACTCTCCTTACAAAAGATGTCGAGTTAATCCTTGGCTTGTGAACGTACTTCTTTGATGGAGAGAACCTTCGCACTACGTTTAGGAACGTAGACGTCAGACCCTACTTTTATATGCCCTGGATACACACTTTGGGTAGATCCATTCTTCATTGCTATGTCTACATGCATTGGGTCCCAAGGACAAGCGCTGTTGGATCATTAAAGAAACAAAAGTTAAATAAAAAGTTGTCATTATCATCAAATAGCTTGTCCTGATCAGAACTTTGCCACCCTAACAGTCCTCCGGAATTTCTCTCTCTCTCATAGACCAGATGTCCTGCCTCTGCAGCCGTCAAGTTCAAACCATCAGTTACATCCTGAATCCATCTTTTCCGTGGTCGTCCCCTTTTTCTCTTTGCCATTACGTAACATTAACTCTTTGATTCCGTAATTGTGTTTTAACCACCGGGTGCATTTATGTTACATTGTATACTGAATTAGCCAGTATATTGGCTTTGCGTCATCTTAAAAAATACCGCGACATGTATATCGACTCTGCAGTGCGAATGGATTAAAAAATTCCAGAATCGTCTAAATAAGTCGGTCTATCACGTGCCGATGCTGTCATTATGTTGACGTTCATGCATTATAACCCACTATATATATATATTCAGATTCCATCTCATCGGGTACGTTTATCCTACTTACAACTATTGTTCTTCTTCTTCTGTGTTCTCACTAGATTGGGATTTCGGATTCTCTAATAAAGGCAGCCGTCTGCCTCAGATTATCAGCAACGCCATAGATATAATTTGTCTTGGACGCTAGTGTAAGTGGGCCACCTCTTTGTTCTCAAGTCTGCATACTGGGGACAGTTCTGTAGGATATTATTCCTATGATTTCTGTTTCCCCGTTTGTGCCGCCCTCTTCCCGCAGTAAGTTTTGGCCACCCTCGTGATGGTAGGTCTGACATTCTTACTGCGTGGCTAAATCTCCGAGGCAGATTGGCAACCGTAGAATTCGTTATCCCATTCCTCATTGTGAGGGTCGTTGCACCATGTTATGCGCCTGACGGCCTGGTGCATCCGTTTTCTGCAAGCATTTATTTCGGGTTAGCATTCCCTAGCGGACACATGCATCCGATTTCAGTCAAACCTCCTTAGTCGCCTCTTACGACATGCGTGGAGGTAACAGTGGTTCTATTCTTTACACCCCAAATTTGGGCCCCGGTAACCACTCGGGCGTTACAACTATTGATTAGTTTCTGTTGATTTACCAGAGTAGTGCAGAAGCACATGTCTGAGGTTATTGTCATCATTGCTTGGATGAACGGCTATTAATATTATTAGTGGTTTGTACACCTGTTTCGTAGACGCGAGATCAACATAACATTCCACCGAGTGAGTGTAATTTTTTTTTAAACTATAACGACTCTCGTGTTGATCCACTTCTATTGGCAACCAAAGAGATAAAAAAAAAAGGCTAGACGTGACGCTGACCATATCGTTCATCGCTTACCGCTGATCAAACGAAACATTCGAGCCTAACACTGTGCACCACAATATACCACAAGGTATGAAATCTGATTCTTACTTATAATAAACAAAGAATAAATAGTTATTAATGAAATATATTACCGATATAAGATAGCCTTGTTAATATGTCGGAATTTCTTCTCTTCTGTTGTATTCTTTGCTTGATCACAGCCAACTCTAATATTGGGTCGCATAACTGAACGGGTAAACCCTGACCTAGTTTCAGTTGGGGGCTTGAATTTATATATGTATGATAGAACACTGCAAGCTTTTTGCAATTTTACTCAATTCTATGAGTCTATGGTTATTTATTGAGAAAAATATTCATAATAGTGATATTCTTTATTGTTAAACTTAACTTGTTGCCTAATATAACCTTGATTTAGCATGTTGTGTTGACTTTAAAATGAATTCATCTATATACAACAATACTGGAATGCGAGGTCACGTGACGGTTGTGGTCTTATTTCCTTTAATTTTTACCATGGTCCGCCGTCCGTATGAGTTTATAGTTGACTGTGGCTTGATAAAAGCCTTTGGTTGAAACGTCGATGTGTATCTTTTTGTACTTTGTAAAACGACGATACTTTGTTTTTAAATGTTAGTCCTCGAAATGTATTACTGGGTCAGTGAAGTCGAAATTCAGGACAACGAAATATGTAAAGATGCCAAACACAGTAAAACAGGTAGGCTAGAATTATCATGGAAAAAATAATGAAGTATAAAGTTAGCCCTCATATATGATAATCAGAAAACTAGGTCTAAATATTTCACTTTGTGATAGTGATATGAAAACCACGCTTGATCTTGACCTAGAAACGTTAAGATAATGCTTGTCTTAAGCGACGTAAGAAAGTTTCTACACTGTATTTAATATATCTTATTCATTTCTTGCTGTTTGGACGTTATTGACAGTTCATTTGTGTGTTTCGTGCACTCTCAGATCAGTGTACTTTGTGATAACAAATTACTTTATATTACAGGTATGGCATTTGATTTCACGTCTTATCTAAGTTAATGTAAACTTCTCGCTCTGTCTCGCAAGGAGCAAAAATAGTAACACTGCGACCAACAAGGCATGTCGTAAGAGGCAACCTGCCCGTGTGTTGCCGGGGCTCTCAAGGGCAGCAAAGTATAGTAACGCTGCGACCTACAAGGCATGTCGTAAGAGGCGACAGAGGTAGTGGCCTATGGAAGCTACCTAGTAAATAAAAAGCGTCGCAGAAGTTGAATGTGCTAGCCTACTTGTATGCGTATAACTGGCACAACGTACAATCGCTCTTAGACAAATCACACAGAGTGGTTAACAAATCGTTGATATGTAACGCTCGAAAAAGATGAATGTAGAATTGTGAGATAGCTAACGTGTCTGATATATCCGTTAATACGCGTTCATTGTGAAGGCCGATAATTTATGCAATCATTCTTTAAGGTCATTATAGACACCGTGTTTTTAAACAAACATTCGCCACTCCTTTCTATTTTGTGATATCCTTCCTACACCTTTCCAGATGTACGTTTCATCTCAATTTTCCAACGAGTTCTTCTTCTTCTTCTTTCTTCTTTGCGTTCGGTTCCGTGTTCTCATCTAAACCATGCGATGGGTTGACTCTAAGAAGCTGCATGTCAGAGTTCCTCGTGAGTCACGAGTTCTTTTTGTCCTCTTCATCTTTTCCCCTACTGATTCCAAATTTAAAAGCCCGCCTTGCTATGTTTTCTACACGAAATTCGTTCGTTTAAAATATTGTTTGTAGATTTAATGTTGTCTCTTCTAAGATTCACTGTATTTTGTAGTTCACACAGAAGTCCTCAGAGTTTTCTTTCTAGTGTTGTTTCATTATACCAGTAAGTTTGCCTTAGTATATCTTATTCACATCCAAATCTGAAACTCACAGCACTATTTTGTTTTCATTATATATCCATTTTAACACATTTTTGTTTCGATCCAGAAGCACTTGAGCTTTCAGCTCTTCGGCTCGTGCCATGGACATCGTAACCCTGCGGTTCGGTGCCACGAACACCGTCAATCTGGAAAACTTGTGGCTTTTCTGCCAGCCCATGGAATTGAACCGCACTCACAGGGGCTTGTCACACATTATAAGAGAGTATCGTTAGTTGTTAAACGCAAATAACACTATAACATTTTTAACATTCATGTACTGAGAACGAGACGAGTTTTACAAATGTTCACTTTAACAATTATACTTATCGTAATCAAGTCATCATTGACCTCTTTGTCTCATGGGGCAATAGGTTTACGTCACATAGTTTATTATGAACAATCACGTCTGTTGTTGTTATAATGGCCTATTATGAAGTGCAATTGTTGCCACAGTTTCTGCAGGTGAATTTGGAGACACGAGCTGATGTAGAGGATGGTCTCTTTGCCCTCTCTTTTGCCTCTATATGTAATGGCGTTTTTCTTTTTCTTTTGATCCATCCTTCACTGCCACTCGTCATGCCTGCCTGTGTCTGGCAAACCCCTTCCAGTTATCTTTGTTTATGTTGGGTGAAGTTAGATCACGCTTAAAAAAAAGTGTAGTAATGGACACCCATGTTGTCTAGCACCAGTTGGCCATATAGAATGCTCTTTTTCACGCCCGAGTGGTTACCGGGGCCCAAATTTGGGGTGTAAAATATAGAACCACTGTTACCTGCACGCATGTCGTAAGAGGCGACTAAGGAGGTTTGGCTGAAATCGGATGCATGTGTCCTAAATGTGTAGATGTCTATGCGTTTAGGGGTCTACCAAACCAATGTGCAGCGTATACACGTTCTTGGCAAAGATCAAACATATCACAAGGAGAGATTAAAATTGATCGTAAAGAACGAACGCAAAGAAGAAGAAAGAGAACAAGAATGCTCTGTTGAGATTTTATCATCGCAATCGCTCATGCGGCAATCGTGTCTCAACCATCTCAGACGTCGCTGACACAGCAAGGTGTACATGTTTGGATAGTCATCACTGTCCAGAATTTCTTTATTGAAGATGTTGTCTTGCCATCGGATGTTGTATATTCGCCTGAGATAGCGCATGTGGAAAGTGTTACGACGATGTTCTTGTCTTGTATATGTGGTCCACGTCTCACTACCATACAGTAGAGTACTGAGAAAACAGACTTTACATATTTGTGTTTTGGTATTTCGTGTGAGTGCCCTATTTTCCCATGTATCCTTTGCTAATTTGAACACAGCAGCGAATGCCTTCCCGGTGGGGCTGCTATTTTCATCATCAAGGGAGAGCTTGCTGCTGACAACAGGTAATGTATGCACAGGTGTTGACTACTTCGACCATATTACTTCCAATGGTAATGTATGGGGCTCTGCTAATATCTTGGAACATGACATTCGTTTACTTCAGACGGATGGTCAAGCCAAATTCGTTGGATGAACAGTCAAATATTGAAGCTCTTTCTCTGTGTGCAATGTTAATACTGCACCGTTTTCTGTTAAATTAATTTTACATTAATATGAAAACAACTAAAATAGTTTCTTGACTAGTTCCCCCACCGACCAGAGTCCCCCCTTCAGGTGGCCTTTTGAACTTTGGTCATGTTGAACAACTTTGGTTGTGTTTATTTTTAGAAAAAAAGAGTTTTTACTGATTTGGGTTGTGCATGAATATAATTGAAAGATTCAATTAAAATAAGAATCTGATTGATTCTCATTGCTGATTAGAACGGCCATTTTACAGTTGCATTTTATTCTCAGGGTTAGGTTATATGTGTGGGTGTTGTATGGGTTAAAAGTGCAGGCACAAAAGACAAGTACAACATTTAGATAATACCATTGTCCTCACCCAACTTGTTACAATGGTGCCGTGACCAGGATAAGTATGTAATCAGTAACTATATTACTATCAACTTAACGTCTTCTTTATTACCCCCGCCCCCATTCCCACACGTTACCTCTTTACACAAAAACAGGACAATATTTCAGAAACTGCTGAACATATTTCAAATGTCGCGCGAAAAGTGATGTGTCCTACTCAGGCAACTCTTCCTTAGTAAAACCAAATAAGTGGGTGAGACTTGAAAAAATGTCATATTTTCGATTCAAAAGACGATGATCACAAAAAACTGTTAACGTATTGCTTTGATCTTCAGTTTGAACAACTGCAACTTCCTGAAGATTTCCGTTGAACATAATTGAAGATATGATAATATAAGGGAAGGAAAAACATATCAAACGAACACTGTTATCAAATTGCTGCTATGCGAGAAATGTTCTTATCTCGACTGTCATTTCCTTAAAACGAGACAAAGCTTTATCTTTTGATAACCGACAACCTTTAAAGTGTAGCAACAGTTAATGTTGTTCTCTATCCATATCTGAAACAAAACTGTTGAAAACGTTTTGAAGTAAACGTGAAGTGGTCTGGTTATGAAACGTTTGATAAAACTGACAATTTGACTGAATTATTGAAGGTCCTGTCTTTATATTTCTGGTATCTTCTTAACAATTAATGTATATCTGTGTATGCAGGAATTATACAAAGTCACCATCGGTATTCTTTTCTAAATTTTTGATGTAAGTTTAGTCAACTGTACAGACATTGTTGATGTCATGTATGTGATTCTTTTTCTTGTTTTCGTCAAATATGAATTCAGGTGTAGTCATGGCGTCTGGTTTGGCGCTTCTGATTTTTGCGTGAAGGTATGCTTGTCTTTTTATAAGTGTTCCTCGTGAAGCATGCGTGTCTTGTCCGACCTCAGAAGTAGATGTATGTACTAATTCCAGCACTTTTTAATCAATCCTTGTCTCGATATGTGATCAGCTTATTTTAGATGTTACATACTTCTTCAGCTATTGTGTGCATCAAAGAGAATATGAGCAGTATAACTTCGTAAACATTATTCTCTTGCGCGTACCTAACGTAACACAATAAGGTCATGTTGTTTGTGATTGCAGACGTCTGGTGCTTTCTGAAGTCTGTAATCATTGACGCCAGTCCAGCTTTGATATTCGGTCACCTGCCTCAAATTCTTAAAATCACTGTGTCTAATTGTGTAAGCGTTGTTTATATTAAATTTAAAGAATTTGTCCGCGTTTTTTGGTAACGTTTCTTCGCTGATCTCATGAGTCCGCAAACAACATGCTAAGAACCGCTGGTCTACAGTTTAAACCCAGCTGACGCCTGGGGTCTGGTTTGAAAATGAAAATCGTGACATATATTTGATAAAACTTAGCCATCAACCAGAGTAATTGAGTCGTCGATTTTCTAGGCACCACTTATACGTTCAGTAATTTGACATTGCTTTCTGAACGGAGAGGTCTATTTTTATCGTTTGTAAATACCATGGGAACGAATTTGCTTCCAAACTGCCCACTGCTCGTCTGGTTTACCGGTGTCGAATGCTGCCATTCACCAGTATCTGGTTTGTAGAATCAGGAAAAATTGGATTAGATAACTGGACCACTGGGGAAGGTAGGATTTTTTCCGAGTGCGGCGTTTCTCATATTATAAATAAGACCTTTAACAAGTCTTACTCCCCGTTACGGTACGATGTAAAAATAATATGTTGACATATGGTGGCATTCGTCGTTGTATGCTATGTGAGATCAAATGTTGATTATTTTTGTTAAAACACTGAACATATCATAGTTTACTTAAGATACCCTATGTGTCTATGTTTCGGTGTCCCTAACTCAATAAACAAATAACGCTCTTTTGAAATATAGATAATACGAATTTCGTTGGGTTCTCTTCTATTTTCTTACTAATAAATGCATACCTAGAATTAATCTTTAAGTACGCATGACCCTTAGCAGAACGTCGCTTTCATCTTAACCTGCCTAAAAAACTCTATATTTCTAGAACGTTTTCCCGCATCTTTTAACGTTATATATTCAGACTTTTTCTTTGATGTGTATCATCTGCGTTCGTAACGTAATTCCGTTCTATGCTCTTCCCATGCCTCTACCACGGAACCATGTTTTCTAATACTGTTCTCTCCTATTTTCGACCTATTTTCTTAAGAATAAATTCATACGTTAAACCAACACTATATGTCATTCATCATTAGTCCCCATCAGACTAAGGCAGAGACATAAAAATTACCCCTGAATTCGAGTTTATGCCTTTACTATGACATAAGAGTCCTTCGTATATCACGGACAGAGAAGAGAACAAATAGATATATCCAGAAAGAACTCAAAATCAAAGAAAACTGGCTGATGCTACAAATAAGAAAGAGACAATTGATATATTTTGGACATATAAGAAAACACGAAGGGCTGGAAAAGACCATCATGGAAGGAGGCATCTTGTCAAAGAGAAGAAGAGGAAAACCAAGGAGAAGATGGATTTAGGATGTAACTGATGGTTTGAACATGTCGGCTGCAGAGGAGGGACATCTGACCTATGAGATAGATATATTCCGGAAGACTGTTGGGGTGGCAGTTCTGCTCAGGACAAGCTATTTGATGATGATGACTATGACATGCGGATCTTCATGAGCAGTTTTGTGATGGTATTTTTATGTCTCTGTTTCGATAGTTGTTTTTTTTTCACAATGCAATGTCGACGTCCTCACTCTCATCCCCTTCCTGTTGCCGTTTACGACATGCGAGAGTGGTTCTACTGTGCATCCTTGGAGACCATCATTAAAAGACGAAGATGGAGGTGTTTTAGACAGGTATGTCATATGCCAGTGGGGGCATTGGCTAGGACAGCTCTCAGGTGGACAACGGATGGGATGATGAGGCCTTGACGTCCAAAGGAAACATGGAAAAGAACGGTGAAGAGTTTAGGAAGTGTGGCCTGACGTGGGTGACGGTTGGTAGAAAGGCAGCAGAACGGCAACAGTGGAAGTCTCTTGTGGAAGCCTTATGTTTCATTTGAGACACGAAGAGGATATAGAAGAGATAGAGTGGTTCTATTCTTGATGTCACGGAAACTACTTAGAACCCAAACTTACCGTATTATCATCTTAGCATAACTTAACTTTACAGAAACCTGCGGAATGAAAAACAAAAACAAACATTAATTCGGTCACAGTTTGTTGTTCAATTCAGTTAATTAGTCTTTCCTCTTGGGCCTGTGGGCGGCGCATAGGGCAGAGGTCATAGCTCTCCATGTCTCGCGGTTCGTTGCTATTTGTTTTAAGTCTTTAATGTTTACTAGGCCCATCGTTGAGCCTTCTCTGGTGATGGTTCTACGCAGAGTCTCTCTTGGTCTTCCTCGTTTTCTTTTTCCTCTGGTGTCCATATGAGGGATTGGTAAGGAGTCTTCTCTCATCCATTCTAAGTGTGTGGCCGATGTAGTTCCAGCGGCGCTTCTTATAAAATTTGATACATTTTCTTGCTTGGCCTCTCGTCTTATTTGTGTATTGGGTCTGAAATCTGACCATTTGAGGTTCAGTATTCTTCTAAGACATTTATTCTCAAAGTTATCTAATTTTCTTTCTAGAGCTTTTGTTGCTTTCCAACTCTCGCATCCATAAGTTAATACTGGAATCACACAAGAGTTAAAGATCTTTAATTTTAAGTGCTTGCTGAGTGAATTGGACTTCCATATATTTGACAATTTGTTAAAAGCACTTGATGCCAATGCGATTCTGTGTGGAATTTCTGGCGCTGTATCCCCGTAGATGACATCATACTCCCTAGGTATGTAAAACTTTTGACTTTTCAAGAGTGTAGTTTTTAGTTGAATATTTTCTGGACTGCTGGTAAGGTCAACAATTTTTGTTTTTGTGGTGTTTATTTGGAGACCAATTTGTCCTGAGATATTTTGGAGAAGGTTTGTTTTCATTTGAATATCTTGATGTGATGAACTCAAAAGGGCTATATCGTCGGCAAAATCAAGGTCTTCTAAAATTTTATCAACCCACTTGATGCCCATATTTGCGTTATTGGTGCATTTTCAATTCAGTAGTCAATGTGTTAAGAGAATACTCCGAAATATGCTGTGGTTGCTAATGACTTTGCTTCTTTTGCACGTTGTCCAGATTCAATTCAACATTGGACTTGGAATATTTTTCCAATCGCAACAGTTTTCAGGTCGAATGGGTCCCAAGAAAACATTGGAAGTAAAGGCAGCCGGCATGATGTTGACAACATCACCCATCGTGTGCCAACGGTCAATGAATAATACAGGCCTAACACCGTATTCACTCATATACTTCTAGGTATGAAAAAGGGTTTCTAGAAATATGTTGCATTCATTTGTAATAACGTATATGTTTACTGTGTATTTTTTATGGCCCACTATCTTCAAAAACTGTAACATCATTAAAACAGTCGATTTTATGTAGTGCTATTTGAATTTCAGGATGGCTGACAAACTGTTGGAGGCAGCTTCCAGTAACGATGCGCAAAAACAACAAAATGAAAGTCTTCTTGAAGAAAAAATAAAAACAACAAAGGTAACTTTGTGGAAAATAAACTACAAAATATGCGACAACGTCTCAAGGACAAGACATATAGAAATAAATTAATAAACTCATGGTTGATATCATGGGCTTTCTTCAGTTTGGTAAGTTCCTTAGCAATTTTGTTCTTCTTCACCGTTGTCGTTTTTATGTTATTTATCAGATCACAACAGGATTAGCGTCAATAAACTAAGTTATTTGCAACAGGACATCCATAAAGTTATATCAGGTTGGAAAGTAACATGATCTTCCTTACTTGCTTATTCCTCTCTTCTCCTCGTAGAGTATAGAGTCTCTACTGTTGTCCTCCACTTTACCGGTCTCTGGCTGTTTTCTTACTGGCTTCTCAGGATAGTTCATCGTCTATTTATGAGGTTTTCTTTTCCCTTGTGTTCTCTACTCAAGTGATTGTCTATTAACACTCGACTTTATTTTCCTATGTGTATGCCAGGCCCATCGCCATTTTTTCCTCCTGACCTGGGTCATCCTGTGTTTCTGTTCTTTTTTTTCTTGTGGTAGTCGATTATGAATTAAGACGTAGTCATGACTCCTGGTATGGCTCTTCTGACTACATTTGCGTGAAGGCATGCTTTCCTTATTATCAGTATCCTCTCCATACAGGCGTGGTTTCTTTCAGACATTAGTGAGGTCGTTCCGGTTTAGGAACATTCTCAACCATACTGGGACATGTGTCGCTTTGTAGTCACCAGGTAATTTGGAACTACTACTTTGTATTTTCCTTTCCGAAAGAGAAGAAAAATTGGGCCACAGCTGAGCATAGAAAGTCTGGAAGGGCAGTTTCATCAGGCACAAGAACGCAACTTTTATTTTTGCTCTTCGCCTACATCACTCGCCTTAGTTCTCCCAGAGAGGACAGTTTTGTTAGGCTCTAGAACACAACTTTAATTTTGCGCTCGACCAACGTTGTCATCCCCGTTACCTGCACTTGGCCTTTAATATGTAGTTAACTGTAGTCTTCCCTTGCGCCGACACGATACAGACACAATATCTCGGACTTTCACGGTCTTGTATGAGCGAGCAATTGTGGTGCAACCATTGACGTTGGGTGCAGTGAGTTGACGTTTACGATAACTTGTGCCTTATCTTTGCTCCGTTTAGCAGTCAATTGTACTGCATTTTTAACTGCCATGTGTCTTTGAACGTCAGTCAGGAGATGGGATACAGTCACTATGAGATTCTGTTAGTCAATATTGCGAGTAGATCAAATATCAATCGTGATTGCACCCACACAACTACCTTACCGCATAGTAGTTTTCCCCTTGTTCCCACCCACTTTGCTAGACTACTAAGCCTTAGTCTGTTTCCAAGGCCACCACGTAGAAGTGGGATAGGGTCTTGATTACTGCCAGCCCACTGTCTCTGGCCATCGTTGTTCCGTTGTTTCATTGTGCATCTGACCGCAGTTCACTTCTCATGGGTGGATGTTTACTCTGTATAGCTTGCAAAATGGATAGTGCATCTGTGAAAAAACCATCTGTTTGCAGTCAGAGTTGGTGCTATCGATCATGATTGCAGCCTATAGTAGTGCTTGAACCTCTGCTACGTAATTTGAACAGAATTTGCCACTTGGAATGAGCTTCGTTTCGTGTGGTTCTTAGGATAGGTAATAAAGATACCAGGCTGTTGACAATCTACTTATGTGTCCGAACCATTCAATTTGTTGTTTCATGATGAAGTTCAGTACCCGCTTTTTACCTTATGTCTTCATTTATAAATCGATCTCTTCTTGATACTCCCAGCATTCTGCGTAGACACCTCATTACTGTAGTGACTAGTTTTCTTCTATCGTTTGATGCCAGCGTCCAGATTTGGCACTGATAGCATACTGTTGGGAGAAAGATTGTATTGAACCATGCTTCTCTCTCTTAGTGTTCATTGTTCATGTTTGCATTTTAAAATTGATGCCGTTAGGTCTATGATTTGATTTGCTTTATTGCATCTATGTTGGATTTCGTTAGTTATTCGTCCATTTGCTGAAAAATTATCCCTATGTATGTAAAGTCTTTGACTTGCTTTAATGGGCGTTTGTCGATGGAGATGTTGGTAGTGTTTTCCTCTCTAGCGAATGTAATTACTTTAGTTTTGTCTATGTTTATTCTCATATTGTATTCATTGCATGTTAACTTTGTATGTTTATGTGTTGCTGAAACTGTTCTTCTGTTATTGATATGACTGCCAGATCGTCGGCAAAAAGAAATTCGTTTATGAATTCTCCAAGGCTGTTCACTGGTGTTAGCAATTTTGCAGATTTGATCAATATATGTTATGAACAATAGTGGGGACAGCACGCATCCTTGTCTTACTCCTGACCCAACGTGGAACTTTTCTGGTAGATTTGTGTTTGTTCTAACCATACACTGATTGTTTATATAGAGGCATAAATTAATACAGTAGTCATTAACTCCACAGATTGACAATATTTTCCACTTGTATAGACTGCTAAATTAACAAATGTTGGTGTGTTGAAAGAAGTCAACTCAATGTGAAATCTCTTTAACAATATATCAAAGATACAATCACAATTTCCTCACTTGTCATGTAGAAAAAATGATTAGAATACACGGTGACAAACAGCAAAATTCAATACCTCTGAAGTCTGATTAAAGCTCACATGAATGACGAAGAACACTGGGTATACAAACAACTAAGTCTTCACGCAAAAACCAGTTAGATACGCAATATTAAGCGCCATTACAAAGCCAGAATTTATAACTTGCGAATGGGGAAGAGTCATTGGGGAATGAGACAGAAATAGATGGAGAAATAAATATCTGGAAAAACTAACTTCATGACACAGGAAGATGTCAACAACATAATTTATAGACAATACTCAGAACAGAGTAATCGAGGCTAGATGTCAAAATGCCAACGCTGTGACAGTAGGTAATATTGTCAGCACCTGCACAAACGCCCAAACAAAAAATTGTGAATCAAGCGACAACTGATAAGCTGTATATTTTACCAACTCTATATTATTAATTGTCAAAGTCGCCCGAGTGGTTACCGGGGTCCAAATTTGGGGTGTAAAGAATGGAACCACTGTTACCTGCCACGCATGTCGTAAGAGTCGACTAATGAGGCTAAGCTGAAATCGGATGCACGTGTCCTCAACGTGTAGAAGTCTATACGTTTAGGGGCCTACCAAACCAATGTGCAACGTATACACATTCTTGGCAAGATCAAACATATCACAAAGAGTGATTAAAATTGGTCGTAAAGAACAAACGCAAAGAAGAAGAAGAATGTCAAAGTTTGCACCAACTCCCATTTTTTCAATATCAAACATGGTCCCTAACTAAAACTAAGGAGAGAAAGATAACAACCATGTGAAATGAATTAATAAAAGCTGTCAATGTTACAATATGAAATATAAAAAAACTAAAACATTTGAAACAGCGTAGGTATCACAACCTGCATCCAAAAACCTGAAAATTAAATAAAGAAAGTGGTACAGTCAGCTAATGAGAATGGAACCAGGTGTACTACCATCAAGCACCTTTAAGAATCCTCACATTAGTCTTGGAGCAAAAGAAAGACCGAATACTCGAAGAATAGATACCGTCACAGAGATCCTATGACAACATGTACTAGCTTCTACAAATACAATACAACTGGTCTAAGATAGAAAACTACGACTCCCCACGACGCTTCACGGAACACGTTTACTTGATACGATATAAAATAAAATAATATAAGACGCAGAAGTGATATTTGTTAAAATTCACGATAGTCTACGCTGGATAGAGTTGCATATAATGATTACGATGGCGATAAGGAAAATGATAATTATGATGATGAAGATTATAATAATGAATATTATGATAATGGTCTTCTTTGTTTCTTCCTTGCGATCGGTTTCGTATGCTCGTCTAAACCATAAGATGAGTTACCTCATCTTCTTCTTTTCAAAGAACGCTCCATATCGACCACTTGTTAAACCACTCTTTGCGATTTACATGTGATCTGAGCCTATGAGTGATTGTACATTGTGCCAGTTATGTGCCTACAGATAGGCCAGCACATCCGATTTCTGCGACGCTTTTTATTTACTAGGATAATTTCTAGGCTGCTACATCAGTCGTCTCTTATGACATGCGTTGTAGGTCGCGGTGTTAGTATTCTTTGCTACCGTTGCGGGTGAAACACACGGGCAAGTTGCCTCTATGAAGATGCATGTCAGTTAAAGTTCCTTGCGAGTGCCCAATTTGTTGCTCTGTAAACTTTGTTCATGAGGCCATGTTTCATTTCGTTTCCTGTATGTATGATGGACATGATTGCAGGATGTGCTCTGGAGTCTGTGTTTCCGTCTCATATGATAATTATTATTATGATGATGATGATGATCATGATGATAATGATGATGATGTTAATGATGATTATAATGATGACAATGATGATTATGTTAATGATGATTATAATGATGATAATGATGATTGTTAAGGATGATTATAATGATGATAATGATGATGATGATGATGTTAAGGATGATTATAATGATGATAATGATGATGATGTTAAGGATGATTATAATGATGATGACGATGATGATGTATGTAAAGATGACTATTATAAAGATGATAATGACGATGATCATTATAATGATGATGACAAAGGGCAAAACTAATAAAATTCAAATTTCAAGATGTGTTTCAAGATAAGTAATACTTTTTTCTGTTTCAGGGCTTGCAAGGTGGATTAAATGGAGTGACCCTGCTTGATCTTCAGATTATTACTAAAACAGATCTTGAACAAGCATCAGCATTTGTTACTGGATTAACTAGTGGCTACATGGTTGGATCTCTTCTCATCGGGGCTATTTTCAATAAAGTAAGTCATACATTATTGTTGCAAATAAGCTACGAAAGAGACAAATATATAGCAAACCATTTTGACAAGTAATGAAGATGTCTGTGGAATTTTTTCCGACCGTAACGGCTATCAGGTCGACCCAGCCTCAATTTGGTACCAGGAAAAGCACTGGGAAGTAAAGGCGGGCGGCGTGATGTTGATCACATTACCCATCGTGTGCCGACGGTGTTAGTTAGTTAGCAAAATACGTTTTAAACACCGTATTACCCTATATACCGCATAGTATAAGAAGGGTTCCTTTACTTGTTGTACTGCAGATGTCACGCTTGAAACCAAAATGATAAAAAATAACTTGTATGCCATGAAGTGGGAGACACCGGGTTTAAGAAATAAAAACGCCTTGGTGAAACCCTGAGCCGAACTTTACTAAAAAAGAGAAGAGAAATATCATTCTTAATTCCATAGAAAAGATTGAATGAGTTGCCCAGGATAGAGTAGTATGGAGAAATTTCTTACAAGCTCTAAGTATAACGTATAATAATAATCCCAACAAAGAGGTGAAGAAGAGGACCCCAGATTTCAGATCGTCAGCGGTTATACGATTTCTAAGGCCGACATTTAAGGATTGAGACCCAGTTATAATCAAGTTCTTAACAGCTACGCCAGTAAACGTTGTCGAAGCTGCAATGTCCTGACATTAGTTCACCTTGTTGGTCTTGCCAAATTGCTTGATTTTAGTTCTATCTGCATGTGGCTGCCATATACCAGTATCTGGAACCAGAATGACCAGTCACCGGTCTACTAGTTGGTTTTCTTAATGTTGGTTGGATACCTAGTTCTTCATCATCAAATAGTTTGATCTGAGAATAACTTTGCCACCTTAACAGTCATTGAAATGTCTCTCTTTCGTAGGCCAGATGTCCTGCCTCCGCAGCCGTTATGCTCAAACCATCAGTTACATTATGAATCCATCTTCTCCGTGGTCTTCTCTTCTCCTCTTTGCCCTTCCATGATGGCCTTTTCCGGCCCTTCGTGTCTCTTTATATGTTCGAAATACTTCCAATTTTAGCTACTGAATTTGTTAGTTTGATTACGCTTGGTAGTTAGTTTTGTTAGTTAATTACGTTATTTTGTCAGCTATTTCGATAGTTAGTTTGTTGTGTTAGTTAGTCATATAGTTAGTAGTTAAGTTAATTAGTCGTGTTAATTAATGGGTTAACTACGTAGCTAGCTAAATAAATAATGAAATGTCTGGTTAGCTAGTTAGTTAATTAGTTGAAATCTTCTTCTTATTCTTTGCGTTCGTTCTTTACGACCAATTTTAATCACTCTATGTGATATGTTTGATCTTTGCCAAGAACGTGTATACGTTGCACATTGGTTTGTAGGCTCCTAAACGCATAGACTTCTACACGTTTAGGACATGTACATCCGATTTCATCCAAACCTCTTTAGTCGCCTCTTACGACATGCGTGGCAGGTAACAGTGGTTCTATTCTTTACATCCCAAATTTGGGTCCCGGTAACCACTCAAGCGGACTTTCGTTGAAATGAATAACCAACGTATTTGATTCAATTTCTGGTATGCTCAGTTCTCTAGTTTATCCAGCTGATAACTGGTAACCCTGGTGTTCTTAAAACTCACTATTCTCTTCCTATAACTGGTATCCGGGCTTTCTAAGCTAGCGGGAAAATATGTATCAGCATTAGTGCTATGTTGTACGTTCTCAACCCTGATATTTTGTATACATTGAAATTAACTGAAAGCAGTTGTGAACACTTTAAGTGACTTGTCGTTGACTATAACAAGTTTTACAGTAAACAAACTTAATCTTGTAATCGTTATCGTCGACCTTAACATCTCTATTTTAGAGAAAGAAAGAGATAGAGCAATAATTAACGACATAGTTCCTGGTAGATCAAGCAAGACTAGATGCCTGATGGGCAGAGCGAGGAGTGTGTTTGACCAGCAAGCCACAGGAACCATCAAAATGTATATCATTCAATATCTATTGGAGGAGACTGAGCTCCTATGGGTCTTCTCAGAGTGCAATGACATTGGTTCAGTAACCAATAACAGGCAAGAGACGACAATGACGATTGGAGTAACAAAACATTAAAGAAACCTTGAAAGAGACAAAGAAGGTGACGTAAAAAATGAGTTAGAGTCTTTCAGGAAAGATGTGATGAGAGTGACTTTCTACAAAGGGTATGATACATAATCATAATTCCTCTCGTACCGTTATACCTTACATAGGGCCTGAAAGTAATTTCTCCATAACGCTCTATCCAGAGCAACTCGCGCAATCTCTTCAATGGAATTTCCTGCCTCTCTCAGCAAAGTTCGTTTCAGGGTCTCCTTAGGTCGTCCTCTCTTTCTTGAACCGTATGCATTCCACTTCAATGCCTGTTTTGATATTCTTTTATCATTTCTTCTCAAGGTATGTCCAAATATAAGAGCCAGCCTTCGACCCAGCCTCAACTGGGTACCAGACATGCTCTGGGAAGTAAAGACGGCCGGCGTGATGCTGACCATATAACCCATCGTGTACCGACGGTCAATTAAAAATACAGGCCTAACACTGTATTGACCTATATACCATGAGGTATGAAAGGGTTCCTTTTATGTCCAACATATCTCCATCTTCTCCCTGTTATAACAGTTTTTAATAGTGGTTGACCAGACATTTCTATGATTTCATCACTTCTGAATTCGTCCCATTTTCTGTTCATTATTTTTCTCAGACATCTATTTTTAAATGTATTAAACTTGCTTTCTATATCTTTAGTCATTTTCCAACTCTCGCTGCTGTATGTTAAGATTGATACAACTTTTGAATTGAAAATTCGTAATTTAGTTATAAATGACACATACATAATATTAACTCTGTTATAACAAAAATCATTATCTGTTAGTTTCTCTGTACAACTAAAATTGTTTTTTTTCTGTTGTTAATTTTCTCTTTAGGTGAACACCAATCTTCTGCTCTTCATGGCGATGGTTGGAATGGGAGGAATATTCGTAGTCACTCCATATTGCAGCAATTATGCCTTGATGATTTTTATTCGAATATTATGTGGTTTCTTTGCCGGATGTATCGATACTTGTAAGTACACCTTAACTGACATTGCCTTGCTGATAGCATCGATACTTGTAAGTACATATTAATTGACAATGCTTTGCCTATAGCATCGATACTTATAAGTACATCTTGACCGACAATGCTTGCAGGAAGAATCGATACCTATAAGTACATCGTTACTGATAATACATTGACGGAGGCATCGATACTTGTAAGTACGTCTTGACTGACGATACTTTGCCTCAAAAGTTGATACTTATAAGTAAATCTTGATGCTTTGCCGGTGGCATCGGTACTTGCAAGTACATCTTTGCTGACAACGTTTTTCTGGAAGCATCGATACTTATAAGTACATCTTGACTAACGATAATATGTCGGAAGCATCGATACGAGTAAGTACATCTTGACTTGCGATACTTTGCCGGAAATATTAATACCTGTAAGTACATTTTAGGGGTGAATGTTTACTGCGACCAAGTAGTTAAGCTGACTTCCGGTCTGGAGGTTGCGAGTTCGAATCCGGACAGCATCGTTAGGTTCACAAATGCATTTTTTAAATCGTAGAACGCGCTTAGAATTATTAATGGAGCTACTGAGTTTTTTAACCTCAGAGCATATGATACTGAGCCGAGAAAAAGAAGAATTTGTACTTATGTTTGCTTTACCATGATGTTGCTTTCAGTTTTGTGTTTCTTAGATATGACCATCTTTTCTGCCACTGGATTGTTGATATTGTATCTTTCTCTATTCCTTCTCTCCTCTATCCCCTACGCTGTTTCTAATATCTCTTTTATGTGTTTTAAAATGTGTTCAGAGAAAATACAAAAAATTGTGGAGGCAACAAACCCATAGCAAACGCCCACAAGATTCCATCAGCAGACTAAACAGAAAACAGCACACAACAATCTTTCGCTTAAGAACCGGTCACTTCAGGCTCAACTATAACATGCAATAATAAAGCCTGCTCAGACTGCACAATGTGCATGTCAGATAGAAACACAGACTTCGGAGCACATCCTGCAGTCATGTCCATCATACATACACCAACGAAACGAAACATGCCTCATGAACGAAGCTTACAGAGTATGCTATGGGGGACTCTCGAGGAACTTCAACTGACATGCAGCTTCATAGAGGTAACCCATCTCATGGTTTAGACGAGTATACGAAACAGAACGCAAAGAAGAAAAGAAGAAAATGTGTTCGCTTCACATTGAGACCAGATCAATCGTCAGTACTCATTCTTGACTAACTCATTCAACTTGTATATTTGATTGTCAATACGTATTGCTACTACTTGTTGCTAATACATGGGTTTTTTAAAACTCTTAGATGTTTGTGATTTATATTTAAGCTTTTCTAAGTGTCGTCAGCTATCTAATGTTTTACCTTGTCAATGTCTTGATGTAATCCGTAAGGACTGTTTATTTGTTTGTTATTCCACAAGGCGGGAGAAAGACATATATCTGCTTTTGAAAATAAGTGTTACAGAAGAGTTATCCGTATATCATGGACAGAGAAGAGAACAAATAGATATATCCAGAATGAACTCAAATTCAAAGAAAACTGGCTATGCTACAAATATGAATGAGAAAAATGAAGTATTTTGGACATATACAGAGACAAGAAGGGCTGGAGAAGACATGGAATGAGGCATCCCGGCAAAGAGAAGAAGAGGAAGACCACAGAGAAGATGGATTCAGGATGTAACTAATGGTTTGAGCATGACAGCTACAGAGGCAGGACATCTGGCAGGAGAGAGAGAAATTCCGACGGACTTAAGGTGGCAAGATTCTGCTCAGGTCAAGCTATTTGATGATGATGATAATGATATATAAGACAAAACATCAGCATAACACACACACACACACACACAGTATACGAATATAACATTCATTCCCCATCATTCTTCTTAGGTAGCTTCAAGTATACGAATATAACATTCATTCACACATCATTCTTCTTAGGTAGCTTCAAGTATGAAGCAATGATGAATATACGTAGCACTTAACAAGCTTAATCTTTTGTGTATTTTTTATTTGTTTAGATTTTAATACATTTTTTTTATTTTGTTAAAAGTGCTCTTTTATTTCTATTCTCTTCCGAACTTCAATTTCAAGCCTGACGTCCTCTTTTATTATACGTATAAAATATACATAATTTGACACTTGCTTAAGTCTTATTCCCCATACCATTATGTTCAATGCTTGTGTCTCCTTTGCTTTGCTTATTACAATTGTTTTTGCTTCCTCACTATCACTATCCAAGCCACATATATTACTTTTTCTGCTTACTTGTTATAATAGTTGTTGCAATTTTTGCTTGCTGTCATCTAACATCGCCATATCATTCGCATGCCTTACGTTATTTACTGTTCTTCCACTGATGTTAAAACCTGGTATCCTTTCAATTTTAAAGACCAATAATATTTAACTCGGATATTTTGAGCACAAAAGAACGAGATAAGACAATGTTGAAAACCACAATAAAGCAAAGTTGTAAGCAAAGAGTTTTAAAGGAAAGCAATGATACAAATGAAAATTAATTTTTAAAGAAACATTAAGGAATGAATATACAAAAAAAAAACTTGGCATTATGCACAACAATGTAAAGAGAGGAGGAAAACGTTGAAGACCCAACACAAATGACTTTGAAAGTAGAGATGGCAATTGATTCATGATAACTCTTAGAATAAACTGTATTCTAAATGCTAACTCATAAATATTCATTTGTAATTTTGAAGAAGATTATAAATATACAAGAAAATCATGGATCGATTAACGAAACATTTCTATTTCAGCTGGAAATGCTAGTCATATGCGGACTTGGGGAACTGACGGTAAAGTTCTCATGCAAATAATACACTTTTTTGCTGCTCTTGGAGGAGTTTTTGCACCTTTGTATACGGAACCTTTTCTTGCTAAACTAGTACCAATAAACGAAACGAGCAGTATAAATTTCACAACTGGAAATGTGTCTTCCGAACTTATGATCGTTGAACCTGTGGAAACAAATGTACATTACGCTTTTATTTTAACTGGTGTGTTCACAGCGGTATCAGGTATACCATTTATTGTGTTGTTTATTGTGAATTCAAGAAAGACAAAACATGTGACGAATGCGGTTGTTGGAGACCAAATTGTTGAAAGAAAACTCCCATTATCGCTGCATGTGTTTATACAGATGATGATTTGTACTTTTTTCATTTTCTATAGCTGCATTGATCTTACGTTTTCAACTTTTCTAATGTCGTTTCTGATAAATGAATACAGTTTTGTAACAAAGGCAACAAGTGTTTATATAACTGCTATATACTGGTGTCATTTAACTTCCAGATTTATAATGATCTTTGTATCACAAATGTTATCGGCTGTTTCTTTGTTGCTTCTGTGTTTAAGTTTGATGGTCATAGCATACACAGGCTTCATTACCAGTGCAGTATTTGGATCTATTACAGCTATGTCCATGTTCACTGCCATGGCTGGTCTTGGAATGTCTGGTGTCTTTGCTACAGCGTTTTCTTGGACAGAGTCTGAATTGCTGAAAGTCACTGCTCGAGTATCCTCCAGCATAAGCATAACAGCATCAATTGGCAAGATATTTAATCCTTTACTGCTTGGTATCTGATGGAACAATTCACTAGCATGTGGTTCTGTTATTTTTTAGTTGGTGAGACCACCATTTTGTGCCTTGTGTTTACTTTCCTATTGTTGTTTAACAGATATTTTGTAAACAAAAGTACTTTCTCTAAATTATTTACGACAGTCTGCAGCAGTTATTGAAAAGACTCAATTTTTAGCAAATAGTGACAGCCATGCAGCGAATACAGACATAAAAATAATTTTAACTTCGAACTTAGAACGAAACCCTCCAAAAAAAAAACAGTGTTCCATAAATATATATTACTATTCGAGATCTGATTTTGTTTCGAAAAAACCATTGTATTTAATATCTAAATTGTAAACCTAGTAAGGATATGACTTAAGAAATGTAACGCTAGCCAAACGTTTGGTTGTATCAATGACACATTGTCGAGAGAAAGGCAGATCCCAGTGTACCAAGAGATGAAGGAAAGACAATGGAACTAGATGGGACACACGTTGAGAAGACCAGAGTGGTATATCACAAGAAGGATGCTTTCCTGATATCAGTAGGGAATGCGAAAGAGAGGAATTCTAAAACTACATGGAGACTATATTTTTTGGTGGGGGCAGAGATTAGCTATATACGGTGTAGTTGTAAGGGGATGTAAGAGACAGCTAAAACTAGAAAGGCAGCATGTGATGGTTGATTGCCTGTGCTCCAATCGGAGTTAAAAGGCACTGGAGAGAGAGAGATAGAGATAGAGAGAGAGAAGAGAGAAACGGTTTGGGTAAAAATAAAGCACTGAGAGAGAGAGAGAGAGAAATAGAGAAGAAAGAAATATGAAAGCTCGTATAGTAATTGATGTTTGTACTGGGTTGATGTTTGTACTGGGTTGATATTTGTACTGGGTTGATGTTTGTACTGGGTTGGTGTTTGTACTGGGTTGATGTTTGTACTGGGTTGATGTTTGTACTGGGTTGATGTTTGTACTGGGTTGATGTTTGTTTACAAATGTACCTCATTATTTTGTATATGCATATCCACGGATATATTAACCTGAATATACTCGAAGAAAGAAGTGATGATCCAAACGTTGTTGGTGAACTTCTAAAATCTTTTACTTGAAGTGTGTAGAAAATAGCAACACAAGTAACTTTTAAAACTAAATAACCACTTGTGTTTTATCTTTGTCAATTCATCCATGAGCCACTATAATGGCTTTTACATATAACTTTATTTCATTTTGTATTAAACCTTCCAAGATTTTAGTGAAACCTAAAAAAAAATTTTTTTAATAACTATGTACATACATTTTGTATTCGCAAGTTACCTACCACCAAAAGCAAAGGACGATTTAATCAATCAGAAAGCCATGAATATCAACACAATACGACTTCTATTATACGATCCAACTAAAACAAGTTGGCATTCTGTGACTCAGAACAGGACACAATCGATTTTGCAGCAACATGTATACAAAATTCAAGATTGGCAATTCATCCATGTGTACATGTGGACAGGCTTATCAAACTGCACAACACATACTTCATGTCTGCCCCGAATATGATATACTGAGACACGCAAAATATGGACCTCAGAGATAACAGAGCCGACGAAAGACACTATCTACGAAGCGCATACAAGGGCCGTTTTAGAAATCTCTTCTTGACCTGACGTTGTGAGGCAAACAGGATTCGAGAAAAGAAGATGAAGTGAAACAACACTGAATATAAAATTACACGAGCCTCTATGTGAGCTACAAAAGACAGTGACGTTTATACAAGAGACAACGTTGAATATGTAGGTAATATTTCAAGCAAAGGAAAGGAAGAAAGGATATATACTAATACTAGAATATGTACCAGTTTTTCGCACGGAGAATTTAGTTTAAATCTAGTTGTAAAGTCCCAAACAATGTGAGATTGAGCATATTAAAGAAACGTACCCCATCCCCTCAAAATCGGCTGCTTTCTCAATAATAACAATACGTTTTCTCTCTATGCTTGGTGGGAAAACTTTGTCGTTGACCACATAAGATTAAAATGCCCCTCAATCCGATTGCCAGTAAAACCTGATACAATAGACTTCCCGTAAAAGTTGACAAATAATAATTGGCAAATTGAATTTAGTCAGATTATAAACTGATCAAATGTTATATTATAAACCAGATTGGAACTTAGATATAGAGGCGAACCAATAGTCCTGTTCTATAATTTTACATCTTCCCATCTATGAAAGCTACCTCTTACAAAATTCCAAGTCCGTAGGATGTCCAGATGTCTTGAAACAATGAGAACAGACACACATACAATTACATTCTGTTCATTCTTATAGATATATAGATTGATAACTACTGCTTTCTTTCTTTTTTTTTTTCTTTTCTCAAACCCTGTTTTGCATCACAGCGTCAGAATAAGAAGAGATTTCTAGAGCGGGCTTTTGTGTGCGCTTCATAACCAGTGTCTTTCGTTATCTATGCTATTTCTGAGGTCCACCTTTTGCGAGGCCGGCCTTTTGCTTTGTATCCACTGTATCGGAGTAACATTGCCCTTTGGGGCGCACTGTCTGTTGGTAATCTACTTATGTGGCCGAAACATTTAATTTATTGTTTCTTGATGAAGTTCAGTACTGATGTCGTATCCCCCCTTTTCCTGATGTCTTCATTTCTAAACCAGTTTCTTCTTGTTACCCCTAGCATTCTGCGTAAACACTTCATCTCTTCGTGACTAGATTTCTTCTATCGTTTGATGTCGGCGTCCAGATTTGGCACTGACAGCATAATGTTTTTAAGGAAGATTATGTTGAATAACTACTGCAAAAAACGTCAATACAAAAGCAGTGTATGATAAAAATGTTGGTGTAATAAAACAATTGCGATCAAAACTCGGTAACATTTACGGTATGGAAAGGGTTAATACACTTGAAAATCGGAGAAACGAGAGAGACTGAGAAGAGAGAAAGAGAGAGATAGAGAGAGAGAGAAGGCATATTTAGGAAGACATGACAAGATTAATGGGAAAATTGTAATTGTGTGAAGTTCAGAAGGATGCAAATATTTTTAAGCAGAGCTCAAAACCATGCATAAAAATAGATTTGAACAAGACAGAAAGGCACGAGATCGAATGGGTATCACAGGCTAGCGTGAGAGAGAGAGAGAAGAGAAAGAAAATAACATTGTCCAGTGCTCAAGTACATACGTTATATTTTATTATATGCAACTGCGATGGTTATATTTTGTTTATAGTCTTCATATTTCCTTGTATTTACTGTTAAGGCGGGTGTGAAGTTGTAATAAACACTTCTCAAGTAATGGAAGTAACTCGTTTCCTTCAATTGCCTTATTTGAAATACAGTTAATATTTTTGAAATTGTGTCCCTTGGTTGAAATCCACAATGCTTATTTACTGATTGCTTGATTCGGTCACCATCATTGCATTTCAGTGAAAAATCATGAAAATCTCGGCGGTAGTGCACGGACCCCGTAACAACGGCTTGGGTCTCCGATGCAATTTTGAAGATGATGAAAATTTATGTCAGAATCTTGTTTTAATCTGTTTTAACGAATTTTGCTAGTTTAGCGGCTGTATATCCTACTCTATCGATTTTTAACAGCCAAATGTTCTTTTTTGGGCTCAACTTGAACACGAGATCTACGGTTTATAGTTTATCTCCGACAGGACTAGGAACTCGATCTCATGTACATTGAGATCAGGGATCTCTGGGAAAATATCCCGATCGCTCCATGCGGGAAACGAAACGAGTGTTTTGTTTAGATAGAGACAAGTACCTACCTCCACGTCACAATGATCTGTGCATATAACATATTGTCACTGCAGTACAATCAGTTTTAAAACTTCGTGATTCTACCATGAGACGAAATCAGCACTCGAACGGATAAGTTCTGGATTTCTGCTTGCATCTTAATAAAATTAAATGTCCCACTGTCTTTTCAGACCTTAGCCTGTCACTTCACATTTCTACCTCTAGTGTGCAGGAGGTAAAAGTGCCAAATTTTTTTCTCGTGCGTGGTTCCAAGAGTTTATGATTGAAACCACGACTCTCTAGAAAATGTCCGTGGCCTTTTTCAGACCTTAGGGTATGAAGTGTCTGTCACTTTACATTTCTAGCGCCTAGTATGCAAGAGGTAGGACATCCATTTCTTTCCTAACGTGTGGAGCGTCGTTTGGGATTGAGCCCACAGCCTCCTGTATCCGAGTCGATAGGCGATTGCCTATACATTACGCTAATCCGTCCTACTTCTTCTTCTTCACCTTTCAGCTCTAAGCGAAGCACAGGTCTTCAATAAACTTCTTCCAGCTCTTCCTCTCTCCTGCCATCCTTTCCAATTTTTTCCATGTTTTACCTACCCTTTTAATATCAGTCCCCATCCTTTTTTAATATATATATATATACAGTGACGGTTCGTCATTAGGCCAGTGGGCCGAGTCCCACAAAAATAAGGTGTAACGTGTATTTATTATTTTATACATTTGCTGCCTGCCAACTACAGGAGAAATGCCAGAGCAGCACCGTAACCTCTATATGGTCTTTGTCGATCTGACAAAGGCTTTGGACACGGTTAACAGGGAGGGTCTATGGAAGATCATGGAAAAATTTGGATGCCCAAGGAAATTCATCAAGATCGTTCAACAGTTTCACGAGGGCATGATGGCACGTGTACTTGACGAAGGGAGCTGTCGGAAGCCTTCCATGTCACCAACGGCGTCAAACAGGGCTGTGTACGGGCCCCAACACTCTTCAGCATGATGTTTGCTGCCATGCTCACGGATGTCTTCTGGGAAAGCGACGAACATGGGGTAAAGATTAGATACAGGACAGACGGTAACCTATTCAATCTTCGGAGGTTAAAATCCTCCACCAAGGTAAAAGAATCAACTATCTCAAACCTGTTGTTTGCTGATGACTGTGCCCTCGCTACCAACTCTGAGGAAGAAATGCAGACTTACATGGACAAGTTCTCAATGGCCTGTGATAGGTTTGGCCTCACCATTAACACCAAAAACAGAGGTCATGTTCCAGCCGCCCCTAGAGAACAGTATTACGATCCAGTCATCAACATTAAACACCAGCGTCTCCAGTCAACGGACAACTTTGCTTATCTTGGCAGCCTCCTATCCAGATCGGCAAACATAGATTCTGAGGTCCACAATAGGATATCCAAAGCCAGTGCTGCGTTCGGAAGGTTACGTGTCACTGTGTGGAACGGAAGGGATAAGCATAGTCACAAAGCTGAAAGTTTACCAGGCCATAGTGCTAACCACGCTGCTGTACGCAAGCGAGACATGGACAGTGTATAGCAGACATGGAAGAAAATTAAACCATTTCACACAAGCTGTCTACGCAGAATACTAAAAATAAACTGGCAGGACAAAATTCCAGACAGCGAAGTCCTCACAAGAGCAAAGATCCCAAGCGTCAACACCCTGTTGCAGAAGGCCCAACTGAGATGGGTCGGTCACGTTGCTCGAATGCCTGATAAACGCATCCCAAAACAGTTGATGTATGGCGAGCTTGAAGGGGCAGACATTTAGCTGGTGGACAGAAAAACGCTTTAAAGACACTCTTAAAGTGTCTCTGAAATGCTTCGATATAGACAATACGTGCTGGGAATCCTTGCGCAAGATCGCCAAATGTGGCGCTGTAACAACAAAAGAGGAACCGGAATAGCTGAGAATCATCGTATTGTTGAGTCACAGAGAAAACGAGCAGCGCGAAAGACAGAGCACACAACACGCACATGTCTAACCTTGATCATGTATGCCCCACCTGTGGTCGGGGATTCTGTTCTAGGATTGACTCTACAGTCACCTCCGCACACACCAGAGAGGTGCAACAGTACACGTCTGAGATTGTTGTCATCATCGCTTGCGATGGACGGCTATTATTACATTTTATACATTAAACTATATCCTAACCGAAACCATGATTTTTCCGAAAATATATGTCTGGCCCCACAAACAAAAATGATCAGGAGCCGCCACTGTATATATATATATATATAACAATGCGTCCTACTGGTTACCTCTTATATTACTAAATTTGTTATTTTATTGTTTGTTGCATATATTTCCCGAGTGATTTCAATGTTTGTCCTGCGTTTGATTTTCTGATGTTTATTGACAGTAATTTGATCTTAAAAATATGGTCTCTGTCCTTCTTCTATCTCGTTCGTTCTCATACTTCCGCTGGTATTAGCAGGATGCAGTCTGAAGAACGGAATCCGTTGTATCACTTTTCAGGGTAAGCTGTCGTATCTGCACCTTTCGGTCCAACACATCTGAGTTCAGCTTAGTCTTTTTTATGGTACCGGGCTGGCTTCTCCCTTTTTGATAAAATCCGAACTGGTCTTACAGTGGATACCAGCTCACTGTGGCATACCAGGAAACTAAAAGGCTGACAAACTCGCAAGGGCTGGGGGGAGCCTAACCACCCAACACAAAGTTTTACAGAAGCAAAGACTCTCCTGAAACAATCCAGGAAAATGATCTGGAGAAAACAAATGGAGGATACAACCCAGAGCATGACAGTATAAATACACTAAACAGAAAGCACAGACAACAGTCTTCAGACTTAGAACGGGACACTTCAGTCTCATAGCACACCTCCACAGAATGGGTCTCAGGGACTCAGTAGCCTGCACCTGTGGAGCACCAAAGCAGTCCCCAGAGCACATTCTGCAAGACTGCCCTAGTCTGAGTAGTGAGAGATTGAAGATCTGGCCAACAGAAACAACACTACAAGACAAACTATGAGGAACCGGTGAAGACCTCAAGCGCACCGCCCTGTTTATGACACATACCGGAGTAGTCGCATAGCAAAAGTTGATCGCAGAAGAAGAAGATCTTCACAAACTTAGTTGGACTTATTTGTAGTCGTCTGTTTCCGGGGCTGACACGGGGAGGAGGAACGGAGTCCTGTTCACTTTGTTCTTACGCTGACCTTGTCACTAGCAGTCAGTTACAAGTCGCTGACAAGTCAGTTACAAGTCGATGACTGCTACTAAGCCTACGCAGTTTATGTATAGTCTTCCAAAGGAGTCTAACTCCGGTCACTAATAATTTTAAAAATTATATTTTTATATTAATTAATCGAAATGTGAATGTATCCACTAGCGACTTATCCTGGGCCTTAAGCCTACGTGTCCTACAATCTGAGATATTTATGCTCTATGAAACCAATGTGAGCACCAATCTCGCATTTATGAAGGCACGGGTTCGAATCCCATGTAACACGGGTTTGAGTCACATGTAACACGGGTTTGAGTCACATGTAACACGGGTTTGAGTCACATGTAACACGGGTTTGAGTCACATGTAACACGGGTTTGAGTCACATGTAACACGGGTTTGAGTCACATGTAACACGGGTTTGAGTCACATGTAACACGGGTTTGAGTCACATGTAACACGGGTTTGAGTCACATGTAACACGGGTTTGAGTCACATGTAACACGGGTTTGAGTCACATGTAACACGGGTTTGAGTCACATGTAACACGGGTTTGAGTCACATGTAACACGGGTTTGAGTCACATGTAACACGGGTTTGAGTCACATGTAACACGGGTTTGAATCCAAGGTAAGTAAATGGATTTTGTTTCTGTCGCAGGTACAAAATAAATGTCACCATCTGTACATGGCATACATCATTCTTTTGATCTAAGCATATTTACCGATTGCAGAAATAACTATTTTACCTCATGTTATCACTATCATCTTTTTCTTCTTCTTCTTCGAACGTATGTGATCCAAGCCTAAGAGCGATTGTACGTTTTGCCAGTTATCACTAGTATTCTACAAGTAGGTCAACACATCCGATTTCTGCAATGCCTTTTATTTACTAGGTACTTTATTGTATTATTATTGTTGTATCTGTGTCTATCCCCTTCCAACTCCCCTCCCTTCTAAACCCTTTCCCTCCATCCTTCCTCCCAAACAACTATGTCTTGTACATCTTCTCGGGATTTAATCGATAGTACACATCTTTGACTAACTTATTGTTTAATATTGGTATTTTATTTGTTACTGCCACTTGTTACACAATGTGTATTGCTAGTACTACTATTTGTTGCCAATATATGCTTTTGTTATTCTAGATCTTTGTTGTCTATAGTTAAGCTTTCTTTCATGATGCTAACTTTCTAGTTTACTACCTTGTCAATGTCTTGTGTAATAGATAAAACAAAACGATAAACTGGTTGTTACTCATAACAAACTATTTTAGTTCATAGTCTTAGATCAGTCTGTATTTAAGTACATATTGTGATGTCATGACCACATGAACAAACATGCAAGAAGGGTTGGACAAACTAAAAATGAAAAGAAAATTGTTAAAGAAATCAACAATATACAACTCAAATATTTTGAGCACAGAAATAAAGACACATGATAATGTTCAATAAATTAAGAAAAGAAAATCTACGCAAACTGGTAAGATGAAAACAATGATACAAGTGGAAATGAAACATTAAGAGAAGAACATTTTTTTAAAGTTGGCACTGTGCACAACAATGGAAAGAGGCAGAAAAGCTGAAGATCCTACACAAATGACCTTCGATGTGAAGATGAAAAATGATCCGATAATTCTTAGAATAAACTGTAATTACGATCCGAAAAGAATAAACTATATTTTAGTATTAATAGTCTCAAAGCATGATTATAATTATCCCTTTGTAACTTTAAAGAAGATTGTAAATATGCAAGAAAAACATGGACCAATTTACTGTATGTTTCTGTTTCAGCTGGAAATGCTAGTCATATGCGGACTTGGGGAAATGACGGTAAAGTTCTCATGCAAATAATACATTTTTTTGCTGCTCTTGGAGGAGTTTTTGCACCTTTGTATACGGAACCTTTTCTTGCTAAACTAGTACCAATAAACGAAACGAGCAGTGTTAATTTCACAACTGGAAATGTGTCTTCCGAACTTATGATCGTTGACCCTGTGGAAACAAATGTACATTACGCTTTTATTTTAACTGGTGTGTTCACAGTGGTGTCCGGCGTACCATTTATTGTGTTGTTTATTGTGAATTTAAGGAAGGCAAAACATTTCACAAAAACGGATGTTCAAGATCAAATTATTGAAAGAAAACTTCCATTGTTGTTACGTGTGTTTATACAAATGATGATTTGTATTTTTTTCATGTTTTATTGTTGTATCGAGCTAACCTTTTCAGCTTTTCTAATGTCGTTTCTGGTAAATGAATACAGTTTTGTGACAAAGGCAACAAGTGTTTATATAGCTGCTACATTCTTTATATCATTTGCAACTTCGAGATTTATAATGATCTTTGTATCACAGATGTTATCGTCTGTTTCCTTGTTACTTCTGTGTTTAAGTATGATGGTCATAGCACATACAGGTTTCATTACTAGTGCTGTATTTGGATCTATTACAGCTATGTCAGTGTTCACTGCGATGGCTGGTCTTGGAATGTCCGGTATCTTTGCTACAGCGTTTTCTTGGACAGAGTCTGAATTGCTGAAAGTCACTGCTCGAGTATCCTCCAGCATAAGCATAACAGCATCAATTGGCAAGATAGTTAATCCTTTACTACTTGGGTATACAATGGAAAAATTAACTAGCATGTGGTTCTGTTATGTATTAGTTGGTGAGACCGCCATTTTGTGTCTTGTGTTTACTATTCTATTGTTGTTTAACAGATATTTTGTAAACAAAAGTATTGCTCTTAATTATTTACGACAGTCTGCAGCAGTTATTGAAAAAACTCAATCTTTAGCATTTGATGACAGCCATGCAGCCAATACAGATATAAAATTATAATTTTAACTAAGAGGAACCGAAGAACGAAACAAAAATACAGATTTCAATCTGGTTTCAATCTCATTCGGTAACCGAACAATTTTATTTGTCTTTTAACATGTTGGATGCATGGTGTGATTTCATTGACATTTCTAATGTTCTCATTACTCACTCTATCCCGTCTGGTAACATTGAGGGCTTTTCTTAAACAGCTCATGTCACACGATGTAATCTTTTCTCTTTTTATTAATTTAGTGGCCATGTTTGACATTAAAAACAGAGTTGGTAGATCTATGCAATTTATCAGTTGTCACTTGACTGCCATGTCTATGTTTGTGTGTTTGAGCAGTGGGGAAAGTTGGCATGTCCCTACCTTGGCCTTTTTGGCATCTAGTCTCGATTCCTCTGCTCATTTTATCATCTTCTGTGAAAATGCTTCTCAAATATCTAAATTATGGGACATGTGTGATTTTTGCGCTGTTCACATGTGTGTTGATTTGGTTGGTTGATCTACTTATTGTCATGGCTTCTGTTTTGGTGGTGTTCATTTTCAGTTATAATAGTGCCAATTCTCTATTCTTCTGAAGTGAATTCTTTATGCTATACATCGTTTATAATTATTCCCAGGAGTCTTGAAGTTTCTATTACTTTTGCCATTAATTTTTCTGAGCCATCTTCATCACTACCTGGTGCTTTATTCTTATTCTCTTAATTACTTTTTTTTTTACTTCTACTTCTGAAATGGGTTGGACGTTTACATATAATTTGGCTTCTGCTTCTAGTATGTCAGTAAGTACAAGCAGATTTGGGCTGTTCAGCAGTTGCTGAAAATATTCTCTTCGTCTTTCGATTTTCTTTCTCCCCGAGATTTTTTTCCATTTTTTGATTTTCATTGGAGATTTTGATTTGATATCATGTTTCTCCTCAACTTTTTGGTCATGTTATAAAAAGTAAAAAATAAATCTTAACCTCGAAGTATATAGTGTAAAACGGTGTTAGGTCCGTATTTTGTATTGACTGACTGCTGATGGCTGAGGTGGTCAAAATCACGCCGGTCGCCTTTACTTCCCAGTGCTTTTCCTTGTACTTAACTGAGGCTAGATCGACCTGCAAGCCATTACGTTAGGAAAAATATTCCTCGTCAACAACGGAATTGAACCTGGACCACAAGCCCAAGAAGTGAGTTCACTAGCAACTACGTTACTGCTGGACTCCAAATTTTTAGGGTAAACAAAGATTTAATATCAAGTTTGTTGGCTGCTTCTTCTGCATCGTTTGTAAATTTCTTAACATACAGTCTTGTATCTTCTTTTACCCCTGCTTTAACTTCATTGTCCTTTGAGAATATTCTGCTACACTTTTCTCTTTTAGTCTAAGTGATTTTCTACTGAGTAACCTTTTCTTGATCTCTTTGCTTTGTTCTATTTCATTCCATGATTATGATGGAATCCATTTTTCGGTTTTCGATTTCCTGTATCCTATTATATTCTTTCAAGCTAGCCTGAGAGCATTAAATGTGTATGTCATTTATGTGTCTTCCATTAGTAGACTAAAATTGTTAAGCCAACTTCAACTTTTATTTTTTACTTTGTTTAATGACATTATACGAGTATTTTAGTTATCCATATTGCCATGACAAATGCGAATATTTAATAAACGTATTTTAAGTCAAAATAGACAATTCATTTCATTCAATTGAATCTTTGACTATAGTTAATTTTTTTTAATTGTATCCCTTGGTTTTTTTGTGGTTTTTTTCGATCCAGAAGCACTTGAGCTTTCAGCTCTTCGGCTCGATGCCATGGACATCGTAACCTTTGGTTCGGTGCCACGAACACCGTGAATCTGGGAACCTGTGGCTTTTCTGCCAGCCCGCGGAATTTAACCCGCACTCACAGAGGGTTAGTCACCCGCAGTTCAACGCGCTACGAACACGCTGGGCAGGCGGGCACCCCTTGGTTTAACGTAACTAAAGCTACCTTATTCACTGCCAAGTAAATACAAATCATTTTACAATTTCATGATTCTACAGCAAGGCATAGTAAGGGGAGATCCAAAAACACCTGGAGACGGGAGTTAGAGATGGAATGCAAGAGGACGGGGAGAGAGTGGCGAGATCTGGAATGGATGGCCTTGGATAGGCGGGCTTGGAAGGCCTTGGTTGCGGACCTATGCTTCCTAGGGACGAAGGGAGAAGAAGAAGACAGCAAGGCGAAGACGCTACTCGGACGGATCAATGTTCAGTTCATGATTACCTCTTACATTACTGAATTATATATTTTATTGTGTGATGCATATATTTCCGCCAGTGCTTTGAATGGTTGTCTTGTGTTTCATTTTCCGCTACATATTGACAGTAACGTGTTCTAGAAGATATGGTTAAACTTGACTAACTACTTACTACACAAACCTCTGTGTGAGCTACAAAAGACAGTGAAGTTCATACAAGAGACATTGGCTGAAATCGGATGCACGTGTCCTAAACGTGTAGAATTTTATGCGTTTAGGGGCCTACCAAACCAATGTGCAACGTATGCACGTTCTTGGCAAAGATCAAACATATCACAAAGAGTGATTAAAATTGGTCGCAAAGAAGAAGAAGATATAAGAGACAACATTGAATATATAGACAAATTTCATGCGAACGAAAGGAATGAAGGACTAACTACTTGTTCAATCTTGACATTTTATTTTTCACTGCCAATGTGTACCATTTATTGCCAATACATGCTTTTTTGGCTAGATTTTTGCTGTCCATATTTAAGATTTCTTTCATGATGCTAGCGTCCTATTGTGTTACCTTGTCAATGTCTTGCGTAATAGATAAAACAAAACGATAGATTGGTTGTTACAATGATTCTCATAACAAACTATTTTCGTACATAGTCTTAGATCAGTCTATATTTTAGTACATATTGTGATGTCTTAGACTTAGGAACAAGCATACAAGAAGTGCTGGTCAAACTAAAATGAAAATTATTGAAGAGATCAGTAATTTACAACACAAATATCATAACCACAGACAGAGACATGACAATGCTGAAAACCAATTTTACAAATGTTTTAGGCAAACGGTTAAGAAGTTTTACAAATGTTTTAGGCAAACGGTTAAGAAGTTTTACAAATGTTTTAGGCAAACGGTTAAGAAGTTTTACAAATGTTTTAGGCAAACGGTTAAGAAGTTTTACAAATGTTTTACGCAAACGGTTAAGAAGTTTTACAAATGTTTTAGGCAAACGGTTAAGAAGAAAGCAGTGAGATAAGAGGAAATAAATGATTAAGAATGAAAGTCGTGTCATATCCTTTATAGGACTTCGCAATTAACCACAGTAAACGAGTTGATAATTTTTCTAGGCCCCCACTTATACGTTCAGTAGTTTGTAATTGCTTCCTGAACGGTGAGGTTTATTTTTACCGTTCGCAAAACTGTCCGCCGCGGAGGTTGAACCAGGTACTCGTGGATTGTAATCGAGCTCAATACCGATAAGCTACAGTCGCCCACAAGAATTACTAAGAGTAAAAAAAGGTTTGGTATAATGTTTAACAATTACAAAGGCAGGAAACGTTGAAGATTCTACACAAATGACCTTCAATGTAGAGATGGCAAACGATCCGATAACTCTTAGAAAAAATGGTATTTTAGTAAATATTAATATTCTCAAAGCGTTGTTATAATTATTTATTTGTAACTTTAAAGAAGACAGTAAATGTACAAGAAAAACATGGACCAATTTACTGCATGTTTCTGTTTCAGCTGGAAATACTGGTCATATGCGGATCTGGGGAAACGATGGTAAAGTTCTCATGCAAATAATACATTTTTCCGCTGCTCTTGGAAAAGTTTTCGCACCTTTGTATTCGGAACCTTTCCTTGCTAAAAGAATACAAATAAATGAAACGGAAAGTGTAAATTGCACAAATGGAAATGTGTCGTCAGAACTTTTAGACCCTGAGGAAACAAATGTACATTACGCTTTTATTTTAACTGGTGTGTTCACAGCGGTATCAGGTATACCATTTATTGTGCTGTTTATTGTGAATTCAAGAAAGGTAAAACATGTGACAAATACGGTTATTGGAGACCAAAGTGTTGAAAGAAAACTCCCATTGTCGCTACATGTTTTCATACAGATGATGATATGTACGTTTTTCATGTTTTATTGTTGCATTGAACTAACATTCTCAAATTTTCTAATGTCGTTTCTGGTAAATGAATACAGTTTTGTAACAAAGGCAACAAGTGTTTATATAACTGCTACATTCTTTATATCATTTGCTACTTCGAGATTTATAATGATCTTTGTATCACAGATGTTATCTGCTGTTTCTTTGTTGCTTCTGTGTTTAAGTATGATGGTCATAGCATACACAGGCTTCATTACTAGTGCAATATTTGGATCTATTACAGCTATGTCAGTCTTCTCTGTGATAGCAGGTCTTGGAATGTCTGGTGTCTTTGCTACAGCGTTTTCTTGGACAGAGTCTGAATTGCTGAAAGTCACTGGACGAGTATCCTCTAGCATAAGCATAACAGCATCAACTGGCAAGATATTGAATCCTTTACTACTTGGGTATATGATGGAACAATTCACTAGTATGTGGTTCTGTTCAGCGCCGGATTAGCCTAGTAGCAGAAGTAGCAAATGCTACGGGCCCTGGCTTCTAGGGGCCCTGCGCCTATGTGACAGATGAAAATGGAAAAATAACCAGATGTTATATCAAAAAACACGCAAGCTGTCTGAATTTTTAGATGTCGTTTGTGATGGTGCTGAATCCAACGAAATCGAAGCAGAAAATACAGAAGACGTGTCCCACTGTGTAGTAGATGAAGGCAGTGCTATAGAAGAATCATCATTACCAATATTACCATTAAGATCAGCAACTCTTCACGATTTAGCCACATTTTTCATACGACAAACTGAAGTCGAATGTACAGCAAGTCCTTCCAATTTAGCCATATCATCTTCAAGCCAAAGAGAGGCAGAAAGCACAGCACATGCTTCTAATGTAGCAACATCATCTACAAGCCAAAAACACAACGAAAGTAAAATGTACTCAAACGATATTGGTGAATGGTCAAACAACTTCAAACAATCCACTATTTTTGCGAACGTCGTTTTTCACATACACACATACACCAACAAACAAAACTCACGTGAGAGATTGGTTGTGTTATACAGAAACTAAAGGACAACTGTTCTGTTTTGTTTGCAAAGTTATTGATTTAGGCTGTACCATAGAGTGACTGGTGTATTTGGAATACTCCGACAGTTAAAATCTATTACAGAGGAAGAGATCTTGAAAAGAACTCCAAATATTGTCAGCTCTTACCAAGAGGATTTGGAAGAAAGCCTAGGCGACTAACTTATGCAGTTCATTGAACTTTTTAAAACTAATGTCTATGGCTTTTTTCATCTTTACAGACGGTCAATTGGCAAGTGTTTTACTGTGACAACTTCTGAGTTTTCGCTTTTCTCTTGTCGTTCAGCTCGTACATAAGTCTCTTCTCAAAAGACTCTGCGCCCTTTCGTAATTTGGCTTTCCACACAACTCTGTCATCAGCTAGTCCTTGCCATGTGCTGGGATCTATAGAAACGTTTTTCATTGAGGCTTTGCAGACATCTTTATATCTGAGCAGTGGTCTGCCCTGGTGCCTCTTCCTCCGAAAGTTCACAGAACAACATTTGTTTTGGTATGCGGCAAGTTTCCATTCTTCTCACATGTCCCAACCATCTTAGTCGTCTACTGCTGTAAAACTAATGTAGCTGCTGCTATTAGCAACGAAAAGCATGAGGCTCTTGAACTGCAATTTAATAAACTTGTAATGGAAAATTCATTAGAGTCGTGTTTCCCAAATGTAGAAATAGTCTTACGAATTTACTTGTCTTTAATGATTACTAACTGCAGCGGAGAACGTTCTTTTCAACATTAAAGCGTATAAAAGTGAGTTAAGAAACACGATGGGACAAGATCGTCTAAATAACCTCACTTTATGTCGTTCAACATTGAATTTACTTAGAGAAATTGATTTGTTTAGTATTATCTCTAAATTGTCTCACATTAAATCGAGACAAGTTTGTTTGTAAAAGTTGTGTTTTATTTTATTATCATACAAAACCTAGGGCCCCGCGCTAAAATTTGCTACGGGCCCCGCGCTAGCCTAATCCGGCGCTGGTTCTGTTATGTATTAGTTGGTGAGACCGCCATTTTTTGTCTTGTGTTTACTATTCTATTGCTGTTTAACAGATATTTTGTAAACAAAAAGTATTGTTCTCTAAATTATTTACGTCAGTCTGCAGCAGTTATTGAAAAGACTCAATCTTTAGCATTTGATGACAGCCATGCAGCCAATACAGATATAAAATTATAATTTTAACTAAGAGAAGCTGAGGAACGAAACAAAAATACAGATAATTGTATACATATTCTAACCATAAATATCTGAATTAATGTATATATATTCCAAGCCTACCCAAGACAGGAAATAAGTACAACACTAACCTAACAAAACATCTCCATTTAGAACAGAAAATCAATCTCATTTAATATTGACAGACAGTGTGCAGGACATTCATAATTTAAGTTATTTTTGGCCGTTCATATTAGATCACTTTATCCCAACGCAACCTCGCACGTTTGACAAACATGCGCTTGTCCTTTCCTCCAATGTAGCAGTTATCTCAACGCAACCTCGCACGTTTGACAAACATGCGCTTGTCCTTTCCTCCAATGTAGCAGTTATCTCAACGCAACCTCGCACGTTTGACAAACATGCGCTTGTCCTTTCCTCCAATGTAGCAGTTATCTCAGTGTTCCTTCGTTTACTGCTTTTACAAAGAGCTGGTTAACACATTCATCTCTTTCTACTATGCAGACAACACCCTCGGACGTGTCCGCATTTAACCTCCAATTTAACAAGGTGGTTCAATATCTCGATTCTGATTCCTGTCTCCCTTTCATTTGCTTAAAATGTTCTTTATCTTTTCGATATTGTTGCTTGTTTAAGCTTTACTGAGGCAGGAAATATCGGTCTCAGTTCCATGGAGGAGATTGAGCGAGTTGCCCGGGATAGAGCGGTATGGAGAAATTACTTGCAGGTCCTATGTAACGTAGAACAGTACGAGAGGAATTATTATTATTATAAGCTTTACTGACTTTTTTTTATAGCTGACACAGAAGTCTGTGCAGTTTTTTTTCCAGTGTTGTTTTACTAGTTATATCAGTGAGTTTGCGTAAGTATATCATATTCGGAGTAGTCTCAATGTATGTGCTCTACAGTCTAGAGAGCATGGCCATATGTATGTATGGTTGATTTGCCAATATGAAGTAAAGTTTACATATAGTTGCGGAGTCCTTTGTGTCCTGTTCTGAGAAAAAAATTGTAACTTGTTCTAATCTGCTAAAACTAAAACACAAATTTTTCACTATCTTCAAAATTACATCAGGGACCTTTACAAATGCTACGAAGCTCGTGTACTTTCATTGAGATCTTCCGGTGTAAGAAAGAGACTGGGGCACACATGGTTATTCACCAAAGTGCAATGGTACTATCAATCAATCAGTCTAATTTGCCCATGTTTCGGTAGTCGTCTTATGTTTAGTATTGGTGGCTTTCTGTTTGATTTAGTGATCCTTTATTTTAGGTGATGAGTAACTGGTTACACTAGGCTCCTCTCACGTAGTCCCTTCCTTGGCCAGTCGGTCTACTGTCTCATTTCCTTGTATTCCACCGTGAGACGTATAAACTGCATGACAACATTTCGTTTATTGCCCAAATCAGTGGTCAGAATTAAACAGGAGTATGTAGAAGAATATGAAAATATTTTCTTAAACTGAAAGTAGACTGAGAATGTGGCCACACACACACACACAGAGAGAGAGAGAGAGAGAGAGAGAGAGAGAGAGGCACAATGTTAAGATCTTAACGGTTTTTCTTTATCACTATAAAAGACCACCAGGGTTCTACTTTGTTTAAGAACATCATATTTTAATTATGCATACTTCCATGACTAATGTGAAGATTTAATAAACATAAATAGATCAAAGTAGAATCGTTTTTTCGATTGCATTTTATTTATACCGTTAATTTGTTGCTATTGTATCCCTTGGTTGCTACCAAAGTTAATTTACGATTACTGCTTATAACCAAAGCTTACCCATTGCTACTGCAGCGCAAATCATTTTAAAACTTCATGATTCTACAGCAAGGCGACGACGCCACTTGACGGAGCCGTGTTCGATTCCTGGTTACCTCTTACATTACTGAATTATATATTTTATTGTTTGGTGCATCTATTTCCCCAAGTGCTTTCAATGTTTCTCCTATGTTTATTTTTCGCTGAGCACATTTCAATGTTTCTTCCGTGTTTATGATCCGCTATTTATTGGTAGTAACGTGGTCTGGAAGATTTGGTTAAACTTGACTAACTACTTTTTCAATTTTAACATTTTCTTTTTCACTGCCAATGTATATTATTTGTTTTCAATAAAAGCTTTTATTATTCTAGATCTTTGCTGTCTATATTTAAGGTTTCTTTAATGATGCTAACTCTTCTTCTCCTTCTTTGCGTTCGTTCTTTACGATCAATTTTAATCACTCTTTGTGATATGTTTGATCTTTGCCAAGAACGTGTATACGTTGCACATTGGTTTGGTAGGCCCCTAAACGCATAGACATCTACAGGTTTAGGACACATGCATCCGATTTCAGCCAAACCTCCTTATTGCCTCTTACGACATGCTGGCAGTAACAGTGGTTCGATTCTTTACACACCAAATTTGGGCCCCGGTAACCACTCGGCGATGATGCTAACTTTTAGTGTGTTATCTTGTCAATGTCGTGTCTTGTGTAATCTGAGTTTTTTTTCTCGATCCAGAAGCACTTGAGCTTTTCAGCTCTTCGGTTCGGTGACATGGACATCGTAACCCTTCGGTTCGGTGCCACGAACACCGTAAATCTGGAGAACCTGTGGCTTTCTGCCAGCCCGCGGAATTTAACCGCACTCACAGGGGCTTGTCACCCGTCGTGCACCGCGCTACGAACACGTTGGACAGGCGGTCTTTGTGTAATCTATAAAACGAAACTCTAGATCGGTTACTTATTGATTCTCAACAAATTATTTAGTATAGTTTAGATCAACTGTGTTCTCATTGTGATGTTAGATAATGAAATTGTATTTTAACGTTTGTACTAGTAGTTTTAGATCAATCTGTGTTTCTGTACATATTGTGATGTTTTAGACACATGAACCTCTTCTTCTTCTTCTTCGAGCGCTTCATATCAATCACTTGCCAACCACTCTGTGTGATTTGTATGAGATCTGAGCCTAAAAGCGATTGTACTTTGTGCCAGTTATACGCCTTCAAGTAGGCCAGCACATCAGATTTCTGCGTTGCTTTTTATTTACTAGGGTAGCATCCCTAGGGCCTACATCAGTCGTGTCTTACGACATTAATTGTAGGTTGCAGTGGTACTATTATTTGCTTCCCTTGCAGCCCTGGCAACACAAGAACGAGACACATGAACAAACATGCCAGAAGGGCTGGGCAAACTAAAAAGAAAATTGTTGAAGAGATCACCAATATACAACTCAAATATTTGAACCACAGAAAGAGAGACATGACAATGCTGAATACAATAATAAAATGAAACGCAAACTAGTAAGAGGAAAACTCGATATAAATGGAAATAACTTTTTAAGAAACGAACATTTTAAAAAAGCCTTCGCAAATTCTCAGCAATGGCAAGACACGTTAAATGTTGAAAATTATATATGTACCAGTAAACAAAAGGTTACGTGATACCGTACACCAGTCTACTGACCCTTATACAACTGTACAAAGAACACTCCTAATACCTAATTCAACAAAGGAACACCCCTAATGGCAACTCCACTCACATACATCAATACACACTCGAAGAAATAAACAACACAAAAGAACTAACACCAACGTCACGATTCAAGAACAGTAATTATAAAGCATCTATTGTAGATTGAAATTTCACATAATCATTATTCATAAACATAATGCACAATAATACAATACACATAAATTAAATTTCACATAAATCAACTTATTGAACATTGCTAAATTTAGCAGCTAATAATATTACCTTAAATTAATCTCCTGGTTCATATCCTTTGTCCTTCGTAGTACGAAGAGCCTCACAACAACAAATTTCAGTATTGCAGAACTTTAGGATCACACAGTGGCCTAAACAGTACAAAAATCACGCTGTCGACATAAGACAGTGACTCACGACGATTTCAATCTTGTAGAATATATAACATCACCCAGATGCCAAAACAGTAGAGACGACGTTGTCTAACCAAAAGACAGTGATAACTTTTCAGTCTTAGAAAATATAACATCCAGATCAACGTGAAGTCTCAGAGAATGTCATATTAGAGAATATAACATCACTCAGATGCCAAAACAGTAGAAAGATAACATCACACAGATGTCAAAACAGTAGAAAACTAACATCATACAGATGTCTATACAGTAGATAACGACGTTGTCTAATCAAAGAAAACCATCACGACCGTCTTGTCCCTTATCCATTTTCTCTGTCCGTCCTACTGTCCAGTCCCAGCCTCAATCATAAATCGACTACTTCAACAGTACTGCTCGCCGTACCGTCCCAGACTCAATGTACAATCCATCTGACTCACTCAAAAATATCAAAAAACGCCGAGTTCGTTCACAACTCAGGTAACCTTCGTGACAACTTGATGAGCTGTCATGAACTATCATCACCACAAAACAATCACAACAAACGGAATAAATAAAAAGGGAAATAAACAACTAAAATATAATCAGGAATTTATCCCCCCTTATCCACCAGGAACAGTAATACTGTTATGTTATGCGATCGACATCATGGCACATTGGGCATTCCCATTCGTGCTCTGTCATCCGTTGCAGCAGCCATCTCAAAGTCCATTTGCTCACAGTACCCATGAGAAGTTGATTACTATATCTTCCACGAAGAGGGACACTGTCTGGCATGTCCAAACTTAACGCCTAATTCTCGAACTCGTTCCAGCGTCTGAGACCCGCCCGTGTCACACAATTGAGAGCGTACCGCATTGATGATATCGGCTCTGTCCATACTTCTGCCCACTTGAGTCGGAGCACTGTTTGCAAGAGAGTCAGCACGCTCGTTACCCCGCACTCCAGCATGTCCGCAGCTGTGTAATACTGTTACATATATAGATGACTTTCGATGTGGCTATAAAAACTGACCCGATAATTACAGGAAAAAACCCGGTATTTTAGTTAGTATGCCTACAGTTACTATTATCAGAACTTGTTTAGAATTATTTCTTTGTAACTTTAAAAAAGATTATAAATATACGAGAAAGTCTTTCATCAATTTACTACATATTTCTATTTCAGCTGGAAACGCTGGTCATATGCGGCTCTGGGGAAACGACGGTAAAGTTCTCATGCAAATAATACACTTTTTTTATGCCCTTGGAGGATTTTTCGCACCTTTGTATTCGGAACCTTTTCTTGCTAAGAGAGAATTGATGAACGAAATGAGCAGTATAAATTTCACAAATGAAAATGTGTCGTCCGAACGTATGATCGGTGACCATGGGGACACAGATGTACATTACGCTTTTATTTTAACTGGTGTGTTCATAGCGTTATCAGGTATACCATTTATTGTGTTGTTTATTGTGAATTCAAGAAAGACAAAACATGTGACAATGCGGTTGTTGGAGACCAAATTGTTGAAAGAAACTTCCATTGTCGCTGCATGTGTTTATACAGATGATGATTTGTACTTTTTTCATGTTTTATTGTTGTATCGAACTAACCTTTTCAACTTTTCTAATGTCGTTTCTGATAAATGAATACAGTTTTGTAACAAAGGCAACAAGTGTTTATATAACTGCTATATACTGGGTGTCATTTGCAACTTCCAGATTTATAATGATCTTTGTATCACAGATGTTATCGGCTGTTTCTTTGTTGCTTCTGTGTTTGAGTTTGATGGTCATAGCATACACAGGCTTCATTACCAGTGCTGTATTTGGATCTATTACAGCTATGTCAGTGTTCACTGTGATGGCAGGTCTTGGAATGTCTGGTGTCTTTGCTACAGCGTTTTCTTGGGCGGAGTCTGAATTGCTGAAAGTCACTGGACGAGTATCCTCTAGCATAAGCATAACAGCATCAACTGGCAAGATATTTAATCCTTTACTACTTGGGTATATGATGGAACAATTCACTAGCATGTGGTTCTGTTATTTTTTAGTTGGTGAGACCACCATTTTGTGCCTTGTGTTTACTTTCCTATTGTTGTTTAACAGATATTTTGTAAACAAAAAGTACTTTTCTCTAAATTATTTACGACAGTCTGCAGCAGTTATTGAAAAGACTCAATTTTTAGCAAATAGTGACAGCCATGCAGTCAATACAGATATACAATTATAAATTTATAGAATAGAAGCTGAGGGACGAAACAAAAATACGGATAATTGCATATCTATTTTAGAACCTAAAATAACTGAGCCAATATCTATATTCCAAGACTAACCATGACAACACAAAAGAAATATAACACTAGCCTAACCAAACATCTTCATCTAAAACAGGAGGAAATGTTTAATGTAATGTTGACAGTAAAAGCAAAGTAAACGAACCCTTTCATACCTCGTGGTATATAGGGCAATACCGTGTTAGGCCTGTATTTTTCATTGACCAAATGTTGACAGACCATGTGTAATTTTAATTTTTTTTCTTTTTTTCTAAGCTTATATCAAATCACCTCATCCTAAATCACCACCGCACGTTACTCCAAAACAGCAGTTATCTCAGTGTTCCTGTGCTAACGATGAGTTGGTTAGCACATCGCTCTCTTCCCACTTCGTAGACAACAGATCTCGGACTGGTCCGCGCTTAATCTCCAATTAAACATGGTGGTTCAATATTTTCAATTATGATTTCTTTCGTTCCCTTAAAATATTGTTTGTATATCCAATCTTGTTTTTTGTATAAGCTTCACTGACTTGTGTAGCTATTATAACGCATAATTGTGTGCAGTATTCTTTCCAATGTTGTCTCACTGGGTATACCAGCGAGTTTGCCTAAGTATATCGTATTCGGAGCCGTCTTGAAATATGTACTCTTCAGTCTAAGGTGCCTGTCCACATGACAAAATTACTAATATTGTTTTTTGTATACATGTAGCTGTGGAGTCGTCTGTGTCATGTTCTGATATGAGACACAGAATGACAACTTGAGAGCTTTGAATGGTTTTATTTATGAATGGTCTCAAACTGCACATATTTTGGTAGTCGTCCGCGTTAGCATTAGTGGCTTTCTGTGTGATTTTTTTATTCTCCTTTAGTGATAAGTGGCTGGTACACTAGGTTCCTTTCCTGCAACATCTTCCTCGGCCAGTCGGTCTGCTTTCTCATGTCCTGGTATTTCACAGTAAGACGGTATCCACTTCATGAAGATCTTGCTTTGGTTGCACTGCTCAGACTGCACATTGGTTATTGTGTTTACGGTGCGACAAACTGTTTGTATTGACGCCAGGTGGATACAATTACTTTAGGTGAAATTGGGAAGTTTCTGTTCTACATACCGTAGTGCCTAAAAGGGTGGGGATGAGGCGTATTCAGGTTCTCTGTGCAATACACACAGATCACAAAGAGTGGTTAATATGGTTGTTAAGAATGAACGCAAAGAAGAAGAATTCCTGAGATGAATCATGTGGCATTCCTTCCACTTCGTTTTCCCCAAACTAGCATGCGCTGGGGATTTTTTTCTCACAAGTGCCAGCGGGTCTGCTGTACACATTTACGTGTTCTTCATTCACGATTGGTTAAAGTTATAATTTTTACTGTAATCAGCTGTTGCTGTTCACACCCTCAACTTTTCTGTACATCATTTTAAAAACTTGACCAGTTGTTCTATTCTCATGATTCCTTGTTCCACATGGCAAATGAGAAAGATCTCTAGTAGTTGTGGTTGGACCATTTCGAGATAGAGAGCCCTGCACTGCGCCTGTCTGTCCTTCACAGAATGTGCAATAACGGTTTAAATATATAAATATTGTCACTGCACTTTTTGCGTGGCATCCGGAATTAGCACACCTCTAGATGGGATGACTCCAGTTTCATCACTATTGTTTGCTGATGGGGAGGGGGAAAGAAGAGAGGAACGGGCGTGTGATTGTTAAAGAGATGTCTCCTTCCTACTCATGTTTAACCAGTCAGTCAAGAATGTTGCCCAGAGTGTGGCACGAGAAGTCAAAGATGAGCTAGGTAAGATGATGAGTACCTTCTTCTTCTTCTTCGAACGCTCCATATCGACCCCTTGTCAACCACACACTGTATGATTTGTATGTGATCTGAGCCTATGAGCGATTGTACGCTGTGCCAGTTATGCGACTATAGGTAGGCCAACACATCCTATTTCATTTACTAGGATAGCTTCCCTAGGTCCTACATCAGTCGCCTCTTATGACATGCCTTGTAGGTCGCAGTGGTACTTTTCTTTGCTTCCCTTGCGAGCCCCAGTACCACACAGGCGATCTTTGATTTTACTGCTTTACTAATTTGTAAACATTGTTCTCGACCACTGATTTTTCAATTCATTTTTTGTAAAGATGTTCAAGTTAATGTCTGAGAGCAAACGGAGAACAATAAGTAGTATAATGCGTTCATCTAGGTATACTCATTTTATTAGAAAGTTTTCTAAATGGCAATTAATAACAACTAAACAGTTTTGTTCAGAACTAAACACGAGTACGTAGAAGAGATGTGAGAATATAAGTGTATACAGACTGATGGTAGACTGTGAAACTGGCCCCTAACATACAGAGAGATATGTAATGAGCTCCAGCAGATCAGACAAGAAAATACGCATACAAAAGAAGAGATAAGCGAGCCACGGGAACCATCAGTAGGTATACTCTTTGATATCTATTGGGGGAGATTGAGCACCTATGAGTATGCCCGGAGTGCAATGACGTCAGCTTAGTAACCAATAAACAATATAGAGAGAGCTTAATGTTTTTAAGAGCTTTAAGTTGCTTTTTCTCTACTATACTGAAGTACATTAATAACGCACCACCTGTATATTCCAGGAACAGAGTGTGAAATGTAAATATAAGTGTTTACAAGCTTACATATTTGGAATCCTTATTAATTTTCCTTTCAATGCATGATGGTAATTAATTTGTACATTTGATTGTTATGAAATTAATTACATTTTGTACAGGCAAGGGAGAACACAACAAATGCAACCAATAAAAAAAAAATTCATTCACACTATCCTCAGTATCTGGTACGTCCACCGTGTGCTTGCAAACAAGTTTGGCAGCGGCTCCGCATGGAGTGCTCAAGTCTGTGAAGGAAATTATGTGGAATCAAGTCCCATTCACGTGTAAAGCATCTTCCAGCTGTTTCAGATTAGCTGCCGGGGCGTACCTGTAGACTCTGCGTCCAAGCTCGTCCCAAAGATGTTCTATAGAGGACGAATATCGAAATAGGGGAAGACTGCAGTAAAACTTGGTAAATAGCGAAACACGTACAAACAAAGTACTATAGTTTTACAAAATACAGAAACAGTGACGATAAACAGCAACGTTTCGACAAAAAGGCCTTTATCAAGCAAACGACACAACAGGAGTGACGAATTATAGAGAACACTTACAAATGGACGATAACGGAAACACGCAAATTTATCTAATGATTAGTGGTATAAAATTAGATAAATTTGCATGTTTCCGTTATCGTCCATTTGTAAGTGTTCTCTATGTTTGGTCACCCTGTTGTGTCGTTTGTGATAAGGCCTGTCGAAACGTTGCTGTTTATCGTCACTGTTTCTATAGGGGACATGTCTGGTGATAGGGCAGGCCAATCAATTGTCATAATGTTCTGCTGCTGTAGATATTGCTGCGTTAAGCGTGCGTTATCCTGCTGGAGAAGCTGCAAGTCTGGATAATTTCTGAACGTAGGAGCAACCAATGCATCCAGAACCTCATCTCAATATGTCACAGGATTAATATTTGCACGGAAGACGTGAAGAAGCAAACGATGGTGAAAACTGAATCCTCCCCAAATGTGAATACTACCACCTCCAAATCGATTGTGTTGACGAACACAGCAATCTGCAAACGCTCTCCACACCGTCACCAAATCTGCACACGTCCATCAGCAAAGGATAGGTTGAATCTGCTCTCGTCTGTGAATAGGACAGCATTCCACTGCAGTCTAGTCCATCTGACATGTTGTTCTGCCCATTGCAGGCGCTGCTGACGATGTCTATGAGTCAAGTTTGGCCCAACATAAAGGCTCGTCTTGCAGTAAGGCCTGTATCTCTGAGTCGTACCATGGTATGACTGTCTTTCGAGAGACTTGCCACGTCTACCCACTATTGCTGTTGCTGTTCGACTTGCCGGAGAGAACGATTCCTTAGGTGACTGAGCACAATATGGCGATCTTGCGCAGGGTAGTAACTCGTGTTTGGCACTCCGACGTCTATCCGGCCTGCCAGTGCTCCGTAACGTTCATTGAGAGGTACAATAGTGCTGTGGTGGCAATTCATCCTTCTGGCAATGGCCCTCGAGCTCATACCGGTACACAACATACCAATGGCTCGTTGGCGGTCATTTTCCGAGAGTCGTAGCATTGTAAGCACATGTACCGGGTGTTTTGTCTCAACGGCCTTTTATACCGAGTATACTGCCACAACGCCTACACACTTTCAAGGTCCTAGCTGTTGGGAATCGTGTTGTACGTGTAACTTCCGTTGTTTTCTTGTAGTCTGTACACAAACCCGTGGGTTTGAAAACTCACTTTCCATTCCAGCAGCCATTCGCTCTCTACCTCATGACAAACACGGAAAAACACATTCCCATACTTTTTTGCTCACCCTCTCAGCAACAGTATTTATCATAATGGTGCGTTTTTAATGTGCTTCAGTATATAAAAGACTACCAGGCCCGTCTGCCCAGCGTGTTCGTAGCGCGTTGGACTACGGGTGACTATCCCTCTGTGTGTGCGGGTTCAATTCCGCGGGATGGCAGAAAAGCCACAGATTCCCCAGATTTACGGTGTTCGTGGCACCGAACCGAAGGGTTACGATGTCCATGGCACCGAGTCGAAGAGTTGAAAAGCTCAAGTGCTTCTGGATCGGGAAGAAAAAAAAAAAGACCACCAGATATCTACTTTGTAAAGAACATTCATGCCACCAAGACAAATGTGAAGATTTAATAAACATGTTTCCATAAACGGAGGTAATTCGTTTCGTTCAATTGCATATTTTACTAGTTAATTTTATTATGTCCCTTGGTTTCCGTCATGTAAAAATAATTCAATACATTATAAATTATGTTAAAACATTCTACAACTAGGCGAAGCCGACACTTTGATAGACCAGTGTTCGATTCCTGGTTAGCTCTTACATTACTGTATATATTTTATTGTGTGGTGCATGCATTTCCGCGAGTGCTTTTAATGTTTGTTCTGTGTTTTTGCTGTTGATTGACAGTAACGTGTTCTGGAAGATATGATCTCTAAACAATTGGCTGTCCCCGGCCGACCTGCAAGGTAGCAGGTTGTACAATAGGCTGACCCAAATTTGGGGTGTAAAGAATAGAACCACTGTTACCTGCCACGCATGTCGTAAGAGGCGACTAAGGAGGTTTGGCTGAAATCGGATGCACATGTCCTAAGCGTGAGAAGTTTATGAGTTTAGGGGCCTACCACTCCAATGTGCAACGTATACACGTTCTTGGCAAAGATCAAACATATCACAAAGAGTGATTAAAATTGGTCGTAAAGAAGAATGTATCTTTTTTTTTTTTTTTCGTCCGCTTTCAACTCAGACGAAGTTCCATCTCTGAAACTGATTTTTGCGTGAAAATCTGTTTTTTCCCATTTCTTACAATGGCAGCAGCGTGCACATTGTAAATTACTTTACACTGGCAGCCGTGTGCTCAATGTACTCGTAATTAGTATTCCCTCGCCATACAGGCAGATTTTCTCCGACTTCAGAGGTACTCACGTTATCGTCCTGAGTAAGACCAGGGGACTCGAACAAATGCCGGACAGTAGGTTCGAACCCGAGCTATGAGGGCGTCTCACAGCTAGCAGGCCGAGCTACTATCAACTACTCTAGGCAGTCCCCGAAGAATGTATCTCAGCCAAATCCTCATGCTCTTCTCAACTGCATTCATCCTCAACACCAAAGTTGACTTGTTTGTGATCTGTGTAGTTTGTGCAGAATGTATGTTGTAGCCAAGTTATAAGACACCTACAGAAACCCTAAATCTGACCAAAAGTGATGCTTGGATAGATTGGCCTTACAGTCAAAGACTTATGTTCTTTCTCCTACTGAATGTCGTTCACTCTGTATTGATCACTTCTCAGCCACTCATTGCAGCTATTTTATGATCTTAATTCTTAGCGGACCAGGGCAAAAGTCATGTTTTTACATGCTGTTTGTTTTTAGAATTAAAACGCCCTTTAGTGTGGCTCTTAGTAAAAAGGCATCCAAGGAGTTAAGTAGACCATGTTCACACTTTGACAATTTTTCTGACACTATGAGGTTGTTCCGGATTAGGAACATTTTAAACAGTTCTGGGGCATTAGTGGTTTTTGTCATACCCAAGAGATTTGGAGTTTTCACTCTATTTCTTTTTTATGGTAGCAGAAACATATATTTTATATATATCAGCTGTATTGACAGACAGTTTAGCTATAGTTACATTTCAGTTTTGCTTTACAGGCAGCAGTACAGTAACATCAGCCATTAACAGTTTGAGCCAAGACCAGACAATTCTGGTTGACCAACAGCCACTTGCATACTTCTGTGCCACTATTGATCTCTATATGTCGACCAGGGCACTCATGCAGGCGCAGCTACTGAGAAAGTGCACAAAAATCTTATCCCAGATGTCATATACACTACTACCCAACCTTATTGTAATTATAGTTCTATCTCTAACCACTTTGTCAGAATACAGTGCAATATGGTTTTGGTCAATGTCAACTCACTGACCCTGCCATACCTATTTAATTGTGACTATAGCCCACAGCCAAAAGATAATAACCTGAACCACAGAGACTAGGGCAGAATATTTAGGTTGCCTACCACACACATATACCCCTCAATCATCATCTTCAATGATCCAGCGGCATTTGAGCTCTTGTCCTTCGGTCCAATGCCATGTAGTGGTATCTGCATATGTTTAAGTTATTCTTTTATTCCGTATAATGTGTTCCATTTATCTGCCTTGAGAAAGGATCTTCCTGATGTCATCTAGTGCTTGACTGAAGAGGTGGTGTTGAACGGTTTCATGTGTTGTGGTTGAATTCTGTTCAAGTGATTATCTACAGATGGACCACTGAGCATACACAAGACAGGATGGTGACAAACAAACCACCTTATTAAATGCCTGACATTGGAAGATCTATGCAAAAACTATTACCACAAATCCCATATTATGAACACCATATATGGAGAAACAGATGAAATGAAGATGTGTAGATACCGCTATCTCGCACTAGGAAGAAAACCATGTGAATTCATACAAATTTTAACCAAAGTCCTGGACAGTGATTTTTATGGTCAAAATTTGGATGACAAGTTAAAATAGTAATTTTAAAATACAACAAAAAAACTAGCATGTGTTATTCCAAATGTATTTTTTATTGTCTATTAATTTGTATACCTGTGTAAAAACAATGTATTTTCAACACGCAAGAAATCCCCAAACAAGTAGATATGTCATTTCCTTCTATAATCACCTAAATCTGGCATTCAAAACAATGCGCGAATAAACTTTGTGTCTATACGATAGGTGATAGATAAATAAGTAAAGCCATGGTATAACTTTTATAAATCTAAAGACAGAAAAGTTCCAGTAATATCACTCACTACATCCTACGATTCGTGATGAATCCACCAATAATATAAAAGATATTCAAACAATTAATCCTGGACAATAATGATCAAGTAATGGGCATGATAAATAAAAGTTGTTCCTACATCTGCTCAAAGGGTTTAATTATTTAGTTGCACTCTCTAAGTAGGCTATAGGTTCACCTCTCCTTCTCATTCTTCAAACCAGCAAAGATCATCTTAGTTCCAGGGATGAATTTCTTTGGGTTTTCTAAATACTCAAAAAGTGTGTCTCTTGTCCATGTAATACCTGAAAATTTGAAAGTTTATATCTATCAATTAAATAATACACAGACATCTTTTAAATATATATATGACACTTCAAAGGTGCAAAATTTATGGGTTCATATTTTCATTAGTATGTTACTCATATTTTTAAAGCCGAAACACCAAGTTCACAAAGTAGTAAAAGAAAATATTAGAGCTCTTAGATGATTTAGGTTTCAGTAGTAACTGACTTCATTCCTGATCCCTTAAATGATCAGGACATCTTGCTTGGTGACAAACTGGTATAGAATAATTTTTGCTAACTATTTATCTCTTCTGATTTATGTCTCTTCATTACCATTGGACTCTACTTTGTCTCATGAGACAATAGGTTTGTGTAATGTAGTTTGTTCTGTGCTGAATCACATTGTCTGTTGTGGCTGTAATGGCCTATTCTGGAATGGCAATGAGAAATTTGTATGGAATATCTCATCTGCCTAGCGTCAACTACCCTCTACTTCGCTGATAAGACTATAGAGGAGTGCATGCAAGCAAGACATATGTATCAGTTTGGTAGCAGGAGCTGCCAGTAGGGCATTACAAGCCTGTCAGCCTTAGGGTCTCCATCCAGATTTTCAGTTTGGATTACTCCATAGCCTTGACCTCTCCTGAGACTGCCACAAGGCAGTGGAGCTATTTTACCCATAGCTGGGAGAACAGTGTAAACCCACTTACCAGTGGCAATTTTTTTTAAAACACCTGGCCTAGGGAAGTCCATTTTCCTAGGCGAGCAGGGTACAGTTGGTCTTTGGCCTTATGGTCCAGGTATAAAATGCTGGGAGGTATGGCTGACTTGTGTGCTCTGTTGGTCAATGGCAAGCTACTATTTTTTAACCCTCCTAAGAGAGACTAGCCGATCCCAACACAACCTGCTGAATGCAATGCCAGTCTCAGAACACACCTTTGATTTATATTTAGCTCTACGATAAGAACTCACTGTGTAGCGCATTTCCTTATCTAATTGAGCGTAACTAGTGTGGATTCAATTTATGCAATCAATGATTGCTGGTGAGAGATTAACTGACCCACTAATAGTCACTGTTGTTCAAAGATCAGGAAAACTAAATCGCGATTTTGGAAAAGAAAATATGGCGTTAGGGTATACCAAAGACAAGCATAAAGAGAGAAGCTAACTTGAAAAACGAAATAGTCAAGGAGCAAGAAATAGACTGACAAGATGGCAGTGGTTCCATATGAGCTCTCCCAACCCTATGAGATCTCATCAGAATGAATAAGACTGATATATTTTGAGAACAAACTGAGGGAGTAGTGCTATTTAGAAACTAAATGAATATGTATGATTTAAGTAGTTTTAATAATGCCATTTGAAATTTTAGAATATGTTTTCTGATTGATTTAGAAGATTTACGCACTAAAGTTACTGAGTTACTAAACCACCACTGAAGTGTTTTGTGTTACTGTACATTATGAGATTTGGTGTTAAATAAAATCTTCTTTGCGTTCGTTCTTTACAACCAATTTTAATCACTCTTTGTGATATGTTTGATCTTTGCCAAGAACGTGTATACGTTGCACATTGGTTTGGTAGGCCCCTAAACATATAGACTTCTACAAGTTTAGGACACATGCATCCGATTTCCGCCAAACATCCTTAGTCGCCTCTTACGACATGCGTGGTAGGTAACAGTGGTTCTATTCTTTACATCCCAAATTTGGGCCCGGTAACCACTCGGGTGTTAAATAAAATAATAATAAGATTATGGCAGGATAAACAAAATATCCTGTTATATTGTAACAGGTTATCATATGGAACAAAAAAACCTCTAGACGTTTGAAGAGTTAAGTTAGGAAACATTGCAAGGACAACATAAAATGAATTATTAAAATAATTACATGATTAATTAAAGTCAAACTTAGCAAATACAGGGTGTTCAACTTAAAAGCAGCCCCAGTGATAAATAGAAATTTGCCAGGTACGCATTGCATCTCGTCTATTTACTATTTAAACCAGTTCTGACTAGCTTGTCCTACGTCATATTTGTTCATTGCCCCTTCCCGCACTACAATTACACACCATCACACAACCTTGACCTATACTACGTCATAACTGAACCTTCTCATTTCCATACATATATGCCAGTTTAGCTCCATTCACAGGCTGCTTTTAAGTTGAACACCCTGTATAAACAATGTTAGAAAAAGTAACCTTTGCTCTTATTTGCATCAGTGTAAGGAAATCCAGGTGCCTGGCCAGTCTTACGACCAACCAGACCATGGAGATTGGGTCCGGTTTTGTGACCCCCACCGGCCTCTACAGTATGGCACTGTTGGCATTTTAGCACAAAAACTTTCTTGCCCTTCTCAACATCACCACTGGACAGGTCTATCGGTTCTTTCTGCAAAAGACAAGAAAAGGACCATTATTCTCAGAATAATTGTGCTGTATAAATATGCATGAAAAACAGTGTTTTCCTGATTAAATAATCCTACATTCTGGATTCGTAAAATCTTAGTTATCCATCTGTACAAAGTGTCCTGTTGGATAATATGCGTACACTTTGAGAGAAATTCAGTTGTGCTTGTCGTACATGTCGCAGGGGCCTGAGGTGGTGCAATGTACTCATTCTCTGCACAAACCACAAAGAGTGGTTAACTTGTTTGATAAAGAACACAAACAGACAACTATTAAAGATATTGGTGATGTGATCTGATGACTGGCAGAAAAAATGATGAAATATAACTTCGATACTCCTCACAAATTTCAAAATTCTTAAAACAGTGTTACTGTAATAGAAATGTAGCCTTTACAAACCCTGCATTTTGTAACTATCATTTGCATCTATCCAAATTCCAAATATACAGCATGTTTGAAAGACCCGATATTGACACCCATATTCAATAAGATTAAGAGCCAAACTCAATGTCATTATTGCTACCAAAAATCAGTAACTTACTGATAAAAATGTCACCTGTGACATCACAAATTCAAGATACGGTATGGCCCAGTTAACTAATTTTAATCATTTAATGCAACTATTCCCACAATGTGAATCACGCCCTAAGTGGGTGATAAGATAAAAATTGGCAATCGGAGAGAGGGGTATACGGGTAAATGGGAATTAAAGATGTTAATACTATTCTTATAATAATCATTTTAAATATATTTAATACATTCAAGTTATATGAAATGACGAAATCTCATCTGCCAAACTGCATGCGATAGAAACTTGGCCTGGTGCCAGCCACATCATTATCTCTTAAGACATCTATGTGACGTTAGAAACATGCAGTACTTTAGAGTAGTGCCAAAACATTATTTAAAGTTAACTAGCCAGTTATGTTACAGAAAAATGGCATAATAACATAGAAGTGCAGAGAGAATTGTGCAGAATACATAAAATTTGAAATTATAAAAATTGCCAATAAATGTTAATGTGTGGAAAGATCTTTTCTAATGAGACAATGAAACCTTCCAGGATGATATACCTCAAGCAGATACACCCTGGTGTGGAAGATAAGGACCTAGCTTTTTTTTTTTTTCAATTGCCTTGTGATAAAGTTCCCAACTGGCCCACAATGTCAAGCCTGTTCGGCAAGACTTCACAACAAAATACAAATGGTATCCAAGATTCCGACATTTCATTAATGATTACAAAGTCTGGAAAGCAACATCCTATAGGCGAAGAACTCATCCTCCCCACAGTTAGTGAGGTACTGAACACAGTTTTGTCCAAGTCACCACATCATATAACCAACAATTCAGTGCCATGAGTTGATGAAATGGCTGCTAATGTGAAAGATACACCGCAATATATTACAAATTAGTTTACTACAGCGTTTGCATTAAAGCTGGATGAATCAACATCCAACTGAAATGAATCTCTGCTTCTTGTGTATATTTGCTTCATAAAAAATGAAAATTTGGTGAAGAACTATTATTTGGCCAAGAACTAGAAACAGAACACTAAGAAATATTCAATATTTTGTGTTGATCAGTTCTATAAAGAGAGCAATTTCATGAACAAACATATGTGCTTGTGCAACTGACGAAGCACCATCGATGGATGGCAGTTACTGTATATTTCTTGCTTTCTGTTTTGTTTTTAACGCTAAATATCTTTATTATTCACTTTCATTGATCTGCATCATTGATTGAAAGCAAAGTTCAAGAAATCATACAAGAAGTTTTGGTTTGAAATAAATTTATAATCACTACCATGCACTATAGCATTAGAAAAAACAAATCTTAGTTGCATTTGATGTAATGCAGTTTTAGTGCTTTAGCGCAGTGTTGAATCTGTTGTCTCAAATCTACTCCAAATTATTGTTTTTGGCGATTTAAAACTTATTTTGCAACAGAAAGCTAATTTTTCTTCAAGTTCACCCATCACATTAACCCTTTTACTCTTATTTTGTGTAACATTCGGGTTCATTTAAATTGTAATGTATACTGAATTAGCTAGTATAATGGATTTGTATTATCTAATAAAATACCCACAGCCAGTATATCGGCTCAGAAGGTCAAAGGGGTTAACAGTGAAGTTACTACATGTGACAGATTAGTGAATCACTGTCAATGGTAATATCTGATTACATCATCATTATGCTCTGTAAAACTATACAAGTGATGTTACCTAATCATTTTTTTTTAAACTGAGGGTGGGGTGGAAAGATTGTGTTGAGGTTAACTTGGCCCAAGGGGTGTATGCCTCAAAATGAGAAATGCTGATTTAACCAGTCTTCTGTTAAATAATACATAATCAGATAATCATGAACTCCACATTCAATGGTACTGCTGTTTTTGTCCAATGAGAACATTTTCTGAACACAGATTCACAATGAGTGCTAGCAAAATACATATGAGACATCAGATGTATGTGAAGGGTAGCTGAAGGGTAAGATTATAGATATACACTGTGACTCTGTTCGATGTATACAAAATATATAGATGAGTGTGATAGAGACGAAAGTTTAGGGAAATTTGAGAGGGTGATCGCGATTGATTTTCACAACAAAGTCAGTCAAAGTCAAATAGCAATATTATTACATAATACATATGATTTCATATGAATGCTATGAAATATTGACCGACTTTCGAAAGCTAACCAACATACAAATTTAAGAAATAGGCTCGATTCAGTTTGATGTTACTAGTACTAATATAATTATATTAAATAAGAAAGTGAAAATAAAAGCAATACCTCCTAAATAATAAACTAAAACCCAACCAACGTGAGTTGAGCGATTATTCCGGACGTTCCCAGGTCCGTGAAGGACTTACTCTTACTAAGCGAGTTACTCGTCCCCGTTAAAAAAATTACGCACATGAAAATAATAGACGAGGGCATGATATATCTATTGAATATTGAGTTATTTTTTACTTTAATAATACTGAAAATTAACTTACTGCTTTTTTTGCTTTCTCAGCAGGCATTGTTAGTACCAGGCAAGTCTACGCTGACACAAAATGAGAGAACGTGGTTTGTTAAAACAGGTGGAGCCTGGAGGTCACCTTAATATGCTAAATATATGCGAATGACCTTTGGGTTAACTTGTAGAAGATTCTATCGTCTAATCTAGTTCTGAACATTTCTAGATTTCAAGTATATTAATATTAGAAACAGAAGTCCATTAATGTATAAGTCGTTTAACATATTGAATATGACATAAATTACAAATATTGTCACAACGCGAGTGATGTAAACATAATTACTGCGCTAGTTGTGTTATAAATAATGAACTCATCCCATCTAAAATACCGAATCTATTAATAGTACAAAGCTTGCGCAATTTCGTGTTTAATACCATTATTTTCCCCTTTAAAGGTATATATTTATAATAACATCTTATCTATCTTATCTTAACCACATTTGACGTAAGCTCGTGGAGAGTTAGTTCTATCTTGACAGGTGAGTTGGCTTGACGTGTCAGTCATGCTTTCGCACTTGGTGTTAATATCCATTTGTTCTTGGCTGCCTGTGTCTAGGACTTGATGTATAATAACAATAATTTGAATTTGGAAAATACAAATATATTCGTTTGCGGAAAATATTCTTGATCATGAAATTATTGCAATGATGTAATAGGCATGCTATATTTAACTCGTACTCGTGAAGAGCGACACGGTACAGTGAACTGACATGGGCGCCGGCCTATAGCTCCTGAATAGTGTTGAAGTATGAGTGTCTGTGTGTACGCGTGGTTCTAGGTTGTCACTGCTTTTGGATTTTTCTGCTTACTGACTGGCGTGTTAAGGGTAATCTTAGCGGATTGTTCTGTTGGTTGACTGTCGTCTTGAGGACTTGTGTCCTGCTGGTAATCATGTCGGAGGATGGGCTTTGTGATATCTGGCTGGCGTCTTGAGAGGGTTTTTGTGTTAATCTGGTGCGTTGTGCTGCCTGGGTGGAGTCCTGAGAAGGACTGTCCTTTTTTTTTAGTAGGTTGTGGTTTGGTTAGCTTCTTGAGTCGGATTTAGTCTGGGTGTTATATAAATTCCTACAAAATATTTTCACCATTTTCTAAATTAAGTCAGGGACCCTCGCCGTTGCTACAAAGTTTTGCACTGTCGCTGAGATCTTAGTGTGTAAGAAAGAGATTGGAGCACACATGATTACTCACCGAAGTGCAATGATGATGGTCCAATCAATCAGTGTTATTCTTCTCTCGTTTGTTCTTCACGGCCAATTTTATCATTCTTTTTGTGATATATAATTGATCTTTGACAAGAACGGCTTTTTACGTTGTGCGATTATGCGCCCATCGTGACTAGGCTCGCCCGACCGATTTCAGCCAGCTGTTTATTTACTAGGGTAACTTGCTCTAGAACGATCCGTTGTGATCTATATTTTGGCTTGGATCTACGCCTTTACGATCATCTTTTGCCGTATATTTGGGCTTTATGGTCTACGCCAAACAGTGAATCTACACTGAGCGCCCTTTCTGACTGTGAATTCGTTCTGGATTAGGAACGTTTCTCGGTCTTTTGGAGCACATAAGCTTGTCCTGGGACGGCGTCTTACTCGTATAACACACCGTGTAAAGTGTCGGCCTTCGCCAATGTTTGAATTTGGACAGCCTGTCAAATCTTTATATTTTCCTGACCACTTTGAGTTTATTCTATGAGTAGGAACATTCTCAACCTTTCGAGCGCGTGTCGGCACGTGGCAATTTGCAATTTCTACTCTGCATTTTTCCTGGTCCAGGGAAACACTGGACTGGGGCTAAGCACAAATAATATAGAGGGTCGTTTCAATCGGCGCTAGCAACGCAACTAAGATTTTGCGCTCGACAACATCACCCACCTCAGTTCTTCCGGGGATGTTGGTTGTAAATGCAACAGTACCTTGCCCGGTTGTCCCAAGGAGGACAGTCCCGTTAAGCATCACCCGCCTCAGTTCTTTCGGGGATGTTAGTTGTTATTTCAACAGTACCTTGCCCGGTTGTCCCAGGAAGAGCAGTTTCGTTAGGCACTAAAACGCAACTTTAGAATTTGCGCTCGGCCAACCTTACCCAGTAAATGTATCTGTGCTAAGCCTTTGATATGGAGTTTACCGCAATCTTCCCGTATGTCGACACGATACATCACAGCGTTTTCAAAGATACTTGTCGAGACTTTTTTCGTACCTCGAGACTGTCCGGACAAGCATCTCAACTCGAAGGCTCAAAACGGCACAGGGCTCACCACATATGGGCCCCACGTCTCTACTATGGATGCACCTCTCATCCCTAATGTTCGTCTGTACACCTTTACCATCGGCCGGGAGGATGATAATTGTGGTGCGACCGTTGTGGTCATATTTTCCGTGCCTCGTGAATGCCTTGACACGTAGCTCGGGCGCAGGACTTCCAGATTTCGCACCATGTGGTCCCACATCTCTACTCCGAAAGCACCTCTCATCTCTTTAATTTTGGTGTGGTCATTTACTCCGGGGGAGTTAGCATTCGTTCGCAAACGACTCGTGCACTGCTGTTTCTGATTTTTTTTCGGCAACTTGGGCACATTTTATTGGACATCGGCCGGGAGATGCGTGCATTTTTCGTAGATTATGAACCTGCATTGCTTTCCGTGCTTACACTACTACCACTACCAGTAGCTCTCCCTCTATCCCTGCCCCATTAGCCAGACCGGAACAAAGGTTGTTACCAGGGTCACCGCGTGGAGGTGGGGCACAGTGTCTTGATTAGTGCCAGTTCCACTAATCCTGGCGCGGCGCTGTCCCCATGCGCCCTTGACACCACATGTCTTTCTAAAAGACCCAGCAAGTGAGTGTCAGATCCAGGAAGAGCTAAAATTCCATAAACAAAAAGCTTCTCCGCTTAACAATGGGAAAAAGGAAACTTTAGTCAACATGTGAACTTTGCGATGAGGAAAATATTACAAAGCACTTCCTACTTCACTGACAGAAATTTCAACATCACAACTAGAACAACAATTGAAAGATAGGAGTCCATGTCGTACTGAGACAGATGTACAAGAGAGACTGCATCTGGTCAAACTCACTAGCTAGACAGCATGGCTTGATATGAGAAATTGGATAATATCTCACTTTACCCATCATGTCTGCTTCAGTGAACTTTCGGAAGGAAGACTGAAAATCCTGCCAAGGTCGCGACATCTGCTAAGATATTAAAGATATCTAAAGGCCTCTCTGAAAGGACTATTTTATAGTCCCAAAAATGGAAAATTGAGCTATATGACTTGGAGACTGAAACTAATATGGAAAAAACAATGTTATCGCCCCAAGAGGCAGAATCCAAGAGAGAAGTTTATGTGATGAGAGGCAAGTTAAGAAAATCTTCTTCTCCTTCGAACGCTCCATATCAGCTACTTGTTAACCACTCTGTATGATTTGTATTTGATCTGAGCCTAAGAGCGATTGTAAGTTGTGCTAGCTATGCGCCTACAAGTTGAGGCACATCCGATTTCTGCGATGCTTTTTATTTACTAGGATAGCTTCCTAGGTCCTACATCAGTCGCCTCTTACGACATGCCCTGTAGGTTGCAGTGGTACTATTCTTTGCTTCCTTGCAGGGCCCATGCACCACACAGGCGATTTAAGAGAATTATGTCCAAACTCAAAAGTTGTCACAATTACACACGAAACGCGCATCGAATTCATTTCCGTTTCCTGTAATCCTTTCTTGTAACTTCTGCAACAGAGATGGTATGTTAAATGTGTAAGGCTTCTTGTATCCGTCTTCATCTAACTAATTTAACTTATCAACATAGCTAATTTGGTTTGCCATACAAAATTTGCATCTTTCAGAACAAAGTAGACACTCAGTGCAATTTCTGGAAACGAAATATTACTTGATATTCCCCCAAATGATTTGATCAAATGTTTGTTATGCCCAATTTATCATAATATCAATTTGTGTGTACATTCAAGTCAGTGAGTGATATACGTGATTGTCATTAGCAGCTTTGTCTACAGTAGCATTAGACGTATAGTATTATATACGTTATAACTATTATAAGGTTATATAATAATATGAAGTCTCAAATAGTTAGTGAGTTAAGTTAGTATAACTAAGTATAACCGTTCGGCTTTGATATACACATCACATGTATTGTATAATAACGTAACGGCATTTAACGTGACGCGATTATTTATTGTCATTACGTAGTAGTAAAGTTAAGGAGTTCAGTAAGTGTAGTACGTAAGTACGTAGTCAATAACAAGGTATGATACTCATAGCCTGTGAGTCGCCCGAGTGGTTACCAGGGCCCAAATTTGGGGTGTAAAGGATAGAACCACTGTTACCTGCCACGCATGTCGTAAGAGGTGACTAAGGAGGTTTGGCAGAAATCGGATGCATGTGTCCAAACGTGTAGAAGTTTATGCGTTTAGGGGCCTACCAAACCAATGTGCAACACGTTCTTGACAAAGATCAAACATCACAAAGAGTGATTAAAATTGGTCGTAAAGAACGAATGCAAAAAGTCAATGACTCAAATTATAAACATTTAATTGTTCATTCATTTCCACTTTATGTTTGCCCAGTACTGGGACTAGTATAATAATAATATAGTTATTTTCTTCCCTCGAACGCTCCATCGTGTCGACACGACACAAGGGAAGAATGCAGTGTAAACCCTGTAACGGAGGCAGAGAGCAGATGAATTGGTTGGCTAATCTCAAAACACAAAGTTACATTCTTATGCTTAACAATACTGTCCTCCCTGGAACAACTGGGTTCAGTAATGTTGTATGTGTGCAAAAATCTAAAGTTGCTTTCCAGAACTTGATGCAAACTGCCTTTCCTGAAAGAACTGTGGTGTGTGATGTTGACAAGAGCAAAGCCTAAAGTTGCGTTTCTAGTGCCTAATGAAATCTTCTCTGCGCTCGTTCTTTGCTACCAATTTTAATCACACTTTGTGATATGTTTGATCTTTGCCATAATGCAAGTTCTAGCCAACGAGTTTAGGACATGTGCATCCGATTTCAGCCAAACCTAATTAGTCGCCTCTTACGACATGCATGGCCAGGTAACAGTGGTTATATTTTTTACACCCCAAATTTGGGCCCGGTACACTCTGGCACCTAATGAAATGACCCATCATGTTTATATGTGCCCAGCTCATTGTTTCCGTCGTAAGGAAAATAAAGCATAAACCTGCAAATTACCAACACACACTTCTAAGTGGCTGAGAATGTTCCTAACAACCTCACATTGGCTCGAAAAGCAAAACCGAAAATGGAGAGGTTTGTCGTCTTGTACAAACCCAAACATTTGCAAAGGATGACACTTTTCGTACACGATTGTCCTACACGTGTAGGATGACATTCATGGACAGCATGCAACCACTCCCTGGCTCAGTGCCAATTAAACAGACAAAACTTGATCATTCGAGTGACAAGTCCACATGTCCCAAAATACTGAAATTGTTCCTGATCCGGAACACCACCCAGTCAAAAAGGACGACATTTAGGCATACTCTTTAGTGTAGATCATAAAACCCAAATATACTTCGAAAAATGATTGTTAAAGAGTGATAAACACACGAAGGAAAGGAAAGTGTGAGGGACTGACTAAGACAGACAGACTCAAAATTTCCCTTATGCTGAAATTGTCAGAAATGCATGTCCTACAGGCATATGGGCCTACAACGGAAGTGCACGTATAGTCGTTCTTGGCTAAGACCAAACATATCACAAAGAGTGATCAAACTAGTCTTAAAGAACGAATGCAGACAAACACCACTAGCTGTACTAGCCTGAGTCCGAATGGGAAGTGTGTTTAACCAGTTATCCATTGGAATCATCACCATGCATACCTTTCAGCATCTGCTGTGGAAGATTGAGCACATATGGGTCTGACCAGACTGCTATGATGTAGGTTCAGTAACCAATAGCTTACATTACATATGACATTGAATCATTTGGTGGTCTAGGGATAATACATGGCAATTTCTGAAACTTAAAACTATTATTATGAACACAAATATACAAATAAGAAATTAAATATACTGTATATATTGTCTACAGGCCAAACGAACCAAGAAGGTTGGGATTGTTGGAAAGTATGGCACACGATATGGTGCTAGTCTCCGAAAAACTGTAAAGAAGATGGAGGTTACCCAACATAGCACATATACCTGTCCCTACTGTGGAAAGGTTTGTACAAATTTAAAGTATTTGTTTATATTATCAATAACTGCCACATTTCTGGGTGGATTTTTTTGCAGACTAATGGTTCTAATGTCGACCCAGCTTAAATTGGGTACCAGAAAAACACTGGAAAGTGAAAACTGGTAGCGTTGTTGACTATCACCCACCACATGCCTATGGTCAATGAAAAATATGACCCAACACTTTATTCCCCAATATACTTTGGAGTATGAAATAGGTTCTTTTTTGTGCCACATTTCTACCTTAGATTCGATTCATCATGGTAATTTATTTCATTGTTAGAAATGCACTAAGCAAGTATATGATATAGCCAGTTTATTTTATTCATTTCTTTTGATATGATAACTGGTTCATCAGTAATGTAATATGCAATTATTTTAGTTTGTTAGGGGTAGTAAGCATGAATATAAAGAAAACAGAGGTTATGGTTGTCTCCAAGAAACACCAATATGTAATATCAAAATAAATAATACAACACTGAAACAAGTCCATAGATTCAAGTATCTGGGAACATTCCTAACATCAGATGGAAGATGTACAACAGAGATTAGAAGTAGAATAGCTCAAGCGAAAGCAGCTTTTATGAAAATGAAGAACACACTATGCGTGAACTCACTACCAATGACATTAGCAAAACGAGTACTCCTTGCTATATTGAACCAATACTTATGTATGGCAGCGAATCATGGACAATGAACAAACAATACATCATTGGAAGCCACAGAGATGTGGTTTTACAGAAGAATGTTGAAAATTCCATGGACAGCAAAGAAAACAAATGTGGAGATTTTAAATCAGGCCTGCACACAAAGAATCCTTATCAAAAGAATAAGAATCCGACAATCAAGGTTCTTCAGGCATATAATGCGAAGAGAAGGTTTAGAACATTTGGTGGCTACAGGTAAAATTCAGGGAAGGAGAGGTGGGAAGATGTTGGATGGCCTGACATCATGGTTCGACAAAATATCGATGTCAGAACTGATTACATGCACCAAGCAAAGAGAGTTGTGGAGAGACATGATCGCCTACGCCGGCAGGCATGACACTTGATTGATTGATTAGTAGGCTTACATGTGCTTAGTTTTACAGCAAACTTCATTGTTCGCTCTATACCCCATTGTTTGCTCTATGCCCATCACCTCTTCAACCACTATTTAGGTGTGTCAATCGCACTTTGTAGTGAGTTTGTTGTGCAAGCTAAACAGATACCTACAAACCTGTAGGCCAGCACATCGAGCTTGTGTATGCTTTTTGTTATTCCAGTTTGCCTACATAAACTGGACACACAAAAACAGACTTAGGGAGAGTGTGCCCCTTCCCGGCGTGCCAAAGCAAAGTCAGCCAGAGTTTGCCACCATGCAAATGGTGTCGACGAATCAAGCCAGGTGGAGAAATGTAATTCTATAAGACACCAAGAGTACAGTTGTGAATACATTTGCTTACTGGGTGGTTGGTTCCAAATCCCAAGTTGGAGTGTACTTTTTTTCCCAACAGCTCTCTGGTCTAATTTCTTCTACATTCGCTCTAAAATAACTGCTTGTTAACCACTCTTTGGTTTAAACCAAACAGCATAAGTTTGTTGTGCTGCTAGCTTACAGCTGTTAAGCTGCTAGAATTGTGTCTTTAGACCCATCACACGTTTTCCTAATGACACAGTCCTAAATGGGCACCAAAGAAATTCCATAAAACACAATCATTGAGCAGCCACAAGTGAATGTCCAAGTAGAAATACAAACCAGACTGACTGGCAAACAATTTCCTGAGATGGGAATTTACAAGCTTGCATCAACACCACCGATTGTCAGAGATGGATAGGAGGGATGTTATTTGATTTCTCGATATCAGCCTGTTTGATGAAGAAACTAAAATTGTTATTAAACCTAGGGGTTGCTGATAGCAAAGTTGATAATGTGCTAATGAAAACATGCCATGAAAATTCTTGGGTTCACAGCCAAATCTGTCAGATGTGCCATATTGGGCATCATGATTATGCCTGAATTCATAGCGGGAAACCCAAAAACATATTAAACCTATCCAGTAAGTTAAGAGTTTGGAATTACCATGTTGTGTAAGCTGAGAGCCGAGGTAGCGTAGTTGTTAGTGAACTCGCTTCTCAAGGCTGGTGGTCGGGTTCAACTCCCGAGTGTGCTGGAATTTTTCCGGCCGTGACAGCTCTCAGGTCGAGCCAGCCTCAACTGGGTACCAGACATGCTCTGGGAAAGTAAAGGCGGCCGGCGTGATTGATGCTGACCACATCACTCATCGTGTGCCGACGGTCAATGAAAATACAGGTCTAACACTGTATTGCCCTATATACCACTAGGTATGTAAGGGTCCCTTTACTTTACTTACTTATGTTGTGTAAGCAGAACTGGATGTCTGAAGGGTGTTTAATAACCAGTGAGCCACAGAAACCAGTATGTATACCCTTCTACAACTGCTGGGGAAGACTCCTGTGGGTCTTACGGAGTGCTGTGATGTCAGTTCAGTCACTATTAACCATTGGACAAGATATGTATAAGGAAGCACATGTATAATTTTCTACATGTACACTAATAGATCAATTTAGAAAGTGAAACAAAGATGTCTGCTTTGAACCGTGTGGCAGACAACAGGTAAACATGAATACAATGACATTTAGTAAGCGATGGATTTGACAGATTACCTAAATCTCAAACAAAACCTGAAGAAAAGGCACATCAGTGGAAACTGCTAAAACTGAGCATTATGTGTTGAATGTGATTTTAAAAAAATGAGAAAAATCATTAAATAATTTATGCTGAGATAATTGAACAGTGTGACTTTCAGAAATAAATTGACAAGAGATATACAAGTATACGACATCACTGGAGGGATTAACAAAACCAGATTGGAGAAATTAACTAAGTCAGATTTCTTCTTCTCTTCCTCATTTATACCTCAGTGCAGTGTTGGGGAAAAATGTATAGATCTTCTGTTCGCTTGAAGTTGGTAATCATTTCTTTAAAGTTGTTCTTGATGCTCCTCTATTCATTATATGAAGTGTTGTATGCCATTATTTAATTTAACAGTTCGCTCATAGAACAGTAACATAAAACTGTAGCCAAAATGTAAACTTTATTTTAACTTTCACATAATTAGGACGCCATGAAGAGGAAAGCTGTTGGTATCTGGAAGTGCAATAGATGTTCAAAAACTGTTGCAGGAGGCGCCTGGGTTTACTCGTGAGTATATATTTGTGTAATTAATCTCATGTTTCATTTATTTTACATGTATATAAAAATTTGTAATGCAGTATCCGTTTATATTGTCAGTTTTTCTGGGCATAGGAGATGACAGACATCAGAGTCAGTGAACCAGAGTGGACTAGTACCCTAATTCACTTTAAAGTGATGACCTAGGTAGCACTGCAATATGCTTAATCGAGTAAAGATTAAAGAGAGAATGCACGCTCAGTCCCAAAAATGCAGTGCTGAAAACAGATGTGAAAGCGCAGCATCTTAAGAAAGCACACTAGGTTGTTTAGTGAAGTACAATGATGATGGTCAGTGAATCAAATCAGATGTGAACTGATTCCATAAATTGCTTTAGATTGTGCCAAAGCATAAATTGCTAGTAGTGATGCTACTATTTGTTTGTGTCCGAACATTTTTTATGACCAGTCTAATCACTTCTTTGCGATCACTATTTTAATGATTATACCGTTAGACGCGTTCTTATGATGAAGTTGAGTTGTTGTCTGGAGCTCATCTTTCGTGCCATGTAGTTTTGAATGTAATGTTGGGTTGTAGGGCCAGCATTCCTCTCTAGACATACAAGGGACAGTCTTGCAGGACATGTTCTGTGGTTTGCTCAGCAAGGACACAGGGGATGGGGACAAACGTGGCCTGTGTAGGTGTTTGTTCAGTCTGTTATGTCCTACCCTGAGTCGGAAGATGATAGTCTGACGAGTGTGTGGTAGTCATCGTTGGATAGTTAAGGTTCTTTTCTGAAGTCCACGATAGCTTTTTTTTTCTCTTCAAAGTAGGTGATTTCATTTTCTACTTGTTCCCTTTTTTGCTAGTTTGTCTGCCTTCTCATTACCTGGCACTCCACAGTGTGAAGGTACCCATTGAGTGTAACTCTTTGTTGGCAGAAATCTTGCTGAGTTCCTTTCTCAGGGTTGGGAGTTTACTCTGGAGGGCTTGCATAATGGATAGTACATCTGTGAAAAATACTACTTGTTGGCAGTCAGAGTTGTCAAATTTACCAGTTGGAATGTACCTTGTCTCAGTGTGGTTGTTGGGATATGTAATATAGATACCAGCCCCTCCATTCTTAATTGCATCTGTTGCAGATCTATTTATGTAGGCATTAATCCATGATAGTTTGGGGTATTTTTCTTAGATCATGCACATAGTGACTGTTCTCTTCTGCAAGTCATTGTGCATCTCTTCCAGTTGCAAGTCCACTAATTGTTGTGATAATTTATGCAGTTGCATCACTCTTTGTGATATGTTTGGCCTTAGCCAAGAACGACAATATGTTACGCTTGTGTGTTTGAAGGCACCTACATGTTAGGGCAGACGGATCAGAAAATTTAGGACTAGCTATTATTTAAAACAATTTCTAATTTTGTCTCCATTCTGATTATTACTATTTTTAAACTAACATTTGCTTCTTTTCCCCAGCACAACCGCTGCTGCTCAAGTCACAAGTGCCATCCGTGCTCTTAGGGAGATGAAGGAAATTTAAATATACCTCTTCAATAATGTTTGATTTATGAGTATGCAACACATTGTTATGAGTGTTAATCGCAAATAAAGTCCATACATAATTGAAATGGATGAATGCATCCTGTGACTTGTTTGACTTTTACTGTGAAATTGTAAATATAATCATACTGCCATAATCCAAATATCTGAAGGACATATTAGAATGGATGACTCATCTTCATAGAGTTGTGATTTGATTTAGTGGATATCAGTATTGCAACATTAAACATTTTGCCAGCATGTTGCCAGGGCCCACAGGTGAAGTAAAGAATAGTAACACTGACCAACGAGGCATGTCATAAGAGGAGACTGAGGTAGGGGCCTATGGAAGCTACCCTAGTTAATCAGTGAGCCACAGGAACTATCAGTATGCATACTCTTCGATATCTGTTGAGGAAGACTGAGCACCTATGGGTTTGCCCGGAGTGCAATGACGTCAGTTCACTAACCAATCTCTTGTCTGCCTGTTGTTTTCTCATGATGTGCTGCTTCCGTTTTTTTTTTATCTTCTTTCTTGAATCCTGTATGCCTCACAGCGTCAGGTCAGGAAGAGATTTCTAAAACGGGCCCTAGTATGCGCTTCGTAGATAGTCTCTTTCATCGCCTCTGTTATCTCTGAGGTCCATCTTTTGCGTGGCGGCCTTTTGCTTTGTACCCATTGTATCGGAGCAGCATTGCTCTTTGGGGTGCACTGTCTGATGGTAATCTGCTTACGTGACCGAACCATTTAATTTGTTGTTTCTTGATGAAGTCTAGTACTGATGTTGTACCCATTTTTATCCTGATGTCTTCATTTCTCAACCGGTCTCTTCTTGTTACACCAATCATTCTGCGTAGACACTTCATCTCTGTTGTGACTAGTTTTCTTCTATCGTTTGTTGTCAGTGTCCAGGTTTGGCACTGGTAACATAATGTGGGAGAAAGATTGTGTTGAACATTGCTCTTGTGTTCATGGTGACATGTTTGCCCTATCATTTGATTTGCTTTGTTGCATCTGTGTTGAATTTCATTAGTTATTCTTCCATTTGCTGAAAAATGCTCCCCAGGTATGTGAAATCTTTTACTTGATTTAGTAGGCGATGGAGATATTGGTAGTGCTTTCCTCTCTAGCGAATGTCATTACTTCTGTTTTGTCAATGTTAATTCTCATGTTGTGTTTGTTACATGCTAACTGGAGTCTGTTGATGTGTTGTTGTAGCTGTTCTTCTGTTGTTGATATGATTGCCTGATCGTCTGCAAAAGAAATTCATTTAAGAGTTCTCCGAGGTTGTTTCCTTGCTGGTGTTAGCTATTTTACAGATGTGGGCAATATACGTGATGAATAGCAGCGGGATATTCGCAACCTTGTCTTACTCCTGACCCTACGTGAAACTTTTCTGATAATCCTGTATTTGTTCTAATCGTACATTGGCTGTCAGTATACATATTCTTGCATTGAATGTAATCTAGGTGTTTTTTTTTCTATTAGCAGTTTTTTTTGTCTTGATGGCGCCAGCTTTTTTGTTTAAGTGAGGGGAGGAAGAGCGTAGTGCTGTGTTTGATGCTGACACATTACGTTAAAGCATTTATACGCCTGTGTGTTGTCGGGGCTCACAAGGGGAGCAAAGAACAGTAACACTGAGACCTATGAGGCATATCATAAGAGGTGACCCTGATAAATAAAAAGCTTTCACGGAAATCGCATGAGCTGACTTCTTGTGGGTGCTTAACTGGCACAACATACAATTGCTCTTAGGCTCATATCACATTGTTTTAGCAAGTGTCGATATGGAGCGTTCAAGAAAATTATTATTTTGCATGGAGTTATAGTGGAGCATGCTATCACATCTTCTTGCATTCATCCGCTATGAATTCAGGCATAATTGGGGCGCTGAGCACAGTCCTTCTAACTGAATTTTGCGTGAAGGCGTGCTTTCCTTTTTATTAGTTTTCCCCGCCATACCCATGTCTTCTCCGACTTCAGAGGTAGCTATGTTCTTTGAGCGCTCCATATCGACTACTTGTTAACCAGTCTTTGCAACACCTCCGATTTCTGTGACTTTTTATTTACTAGGATAGCTTCCCTGCCTCAGTCGCCTCATATGGTAGGTTGCAATGTTACTCTTCTTTGCTCCCCTTGCAAGCCCGGCAACACACAGGCGTCTGTCGGGTCATAGGGCGGCATTCAGGGCTGACTCGATGCCATGAGGGGAGTGAGACCAAGTAGAGTTATGTGACTACAATGAAATGGATGTCACCATGAGGTACTTCCCCACACAAAGACCCCAGTTTTAAGAATGAATACCAGCTAGGTCTGAGTATATGCTGATATGAATGGAATGTACTAAAGAATAATGAAATGGATGTGCATTTAGAGTACTTCTTCTTTTGTCGTCACACTGCTACCGGGTTGTTGCCCAGTGTCGTGGTTTTCTGTTTTTGTCTTGCGCTGTTCTAGTGGCTTGTGTGATTGTTATCTTTGCTCTTTCACAGGATTCTGCTACGCCATCTTTTCCATGGTCTACTTAAATAACGTTAAGTATATTATCAGAATATCGATGGGGAAATGATGGTGTTGCAATTAAAGTTGCAATAAGAACCTGTTGAACACGTATCTCGATCCACATCCTGTGGTATTTCTGACATGCAGAATCGGCAAACATTTTCTCATTCATTATACCCAGCCCATGCTTTCTGTAACTGCTAGTGTCTTCTATCTTTGCATTTAAGTTCCCTCATCAAAACTATTATTTTTCTTCTTTCCATAATACTTTGTTATAGAACCTCTCTTTAGTGGCTTGTTCTCTATCATTGGTTGGTGTGTAGCATTGGATGACCTTTAGGTTAATTTTCTTTTTGTTAGATCTGAATGTTGCTGTTAATATTCTAGGCCCTATTGTTCCCTATTCTATTTGTGCTTCTTTAGACGTGTGCTTTCTTCTTTTTGCCCTGAGGACAACAGCATTTCGCATATGTGCAGTATAAAAAGCATCGCAGAAATTGGATGTGCTAACCTACTTACTTGTAGGCGCATCACTGGCACACCGTACAATCGGTCTTAGGCTTGGCTCACATACAAATCACAAAGAGTGGTTAACAAGTGGTCGATATGGAGCGTTCGAGGAAGGAAGAGCTGGAAGAAGTTTGTTGAAGACCTAGAGTGATTGAATAATAATAGTGTAATATACTAAGGCGAACTTACTAGCCCAGTGAAGCAACGCTGATATATACACAAATCGATGACGTTTATACTTGATAAAACAGTGAAGATGGAAGAAAGATGTTCAATATCTTAAGTCATAAAAAGTACAGCTTGTTATTCTCTATAATCAATCAGAAGTTACCGAAACCATCATAAGAAAGACAACGAAGTAGTTCATAAGTACGGTTCCAACTTCACTGCAACGGGTCACCCCATAATTGCTCCGTTCCTGTGCCAATGAAAATCACACGAAATGCTAACAACAGTGAAATGTTTCCTGTGTGAACTAATTCCAGAATGAAACAGCCTTGTACCGCCACAAAAAAACCTGCACCGCATAAAATGCATATGGCCGTCGCTAATGTAGCAACACAAAACTGTTCATCACTTGAATTGCAATTCTTGTCGAAGGAACATCAATCATGACAAAATCCAACTTTCTGCACTCGCAATATAACTGCATACGGCAGATTGAGCTTGTTCGTCATAATCGCTGTCCGCCATTTTCTGAATACACACAACAAACGCACGGTTGACACAGCAAAGCATTCCATGTAACAGTCATAGCTCACAGCGTTGCTCAAGCAGTAGCTCGGCAAACGAAACCGGAAAATACCCGACCAAACATGGCGGGAATGCGCTAGCAAAGTCGTGTTCAGAATCAAACAGTTCCGACTCTGAATGGCTTTTCCGCATTCCGCCATTGCTGGCCAGATTTTCCGACGAAGTAGTATCTACTTCATTGCCTCGGGTTTTACCATATATGGCTTGGTCTCTCATTTTAAATGTCTGAGAAAAAAGTTCTTCTTCGAACGCTCCATATCGACCACTTGTTAACCACTCTTTGTGATTTGTATGTGATCTGGGCCTAAGACATTGTGCCAGTTAGGCACCTGCAAGTAGGCCAGCACATCCGACATCTGCGATGCTTTTTATTTGCTAGGCTAGCTTCCCTAGGTCCTACATCAGTCGCCTCTTACCACATGCCTTGTAGGCCGCAGTGTTACTAATCTTTGCGGCCCACGTTAGAGTTATTATTCTGAAGTGAAATCAATGCAGTTTTTTTTTGCCATTGGTGTTTATGATGCCGTCGCATAGGCGTTTCTGCAAAAGGAAAGAAGAATGTGTCTGATATTCAAGTGAAACATGGAAATATGTACTATTTACAAAAAAAATAGTTCAATAACTATCGTTGCGTAATTGAATATAGTTGGCAAAGAAGTTAAATAGGAGGGGCAGATATGTCACATTATCAGGCTACACCACTACTGTGCTCATTCATCCCCACCAGATTGAATGCTGGGCATGCATCTCTCTCTCTTTAGCCTGTTACGCCCTTGGCGTTTAGGACAGCAACAAACGTACACCATTCTTCCCTGTTCATGGCCTTCCTCTGTATTGTGTTCCAGCTATGATTCATTTCCTTCAGCTCTTGCTCTATCGTTCTCCTCCAGGTCGTCTTGGGTCTTCCACGCTTTCGCCTACCCTCTGGAGTCCATCTCAGTGCAGTTTTCGTGTCGGAGCCAGTCTCCATGCGCATCACATGTCCAATCCATCTCCAGCGTCGTCTTCGGATGATAGTGCCCATATTCTCTTGTTGGCATCGTGCAAGCAATTCTTGATTTGAGATAGTAGTCGACCAGTACACGCGTAAGATTTTTCGCAGACAAGTTGTATGAAAGGCGGAGAGTCTTGACATATCCTGTTCTGTCATTCTCCAGCATTCCGATCCGTACAGCAATGTTGACAGCACACAGCTGTTATAGATACTAGTCTTGGTTCTGATGCTGTATTGGGCAGATTTCAAGGCGGTCTGAAGGGTCATGAATGCACTTCGTGCCTTACTCAGTCTGTTTTTAATGTCAGATCCAGCGCCTCCTTCATTGCTAATAACACTTCCAAGGTATGTGAAAGCGGTTGTATCTCGGAGGGTTTTACCTTCTAGTTTGACTGGTGCTGGGGTTGCTATGTTCAGAGTCATTACTTCAGTTTTCTTCTGATTTATTTTCAGCCCAACCATCTCACTATATTGGTTAAGGCGGCAGGTCTTTTCCTGGATATCTCTATGTGTATGAGATAGGAGTGCGATGTCATCTGCAAAATCTAGGTCTTCCAGAGTGGATGTGAGCGTCCATCTAATACCTCTTGCCTTATCTTCCGTTGTTTTACGCATCACCCAATCTATGACAGTGTTGAATAATAGGGCTGACATAACACATCCTTGTCGCACGCCTGTTTTTACTTCAAACTTTAGTTCTGAAGTTTCAACACTGCATGCAAACTTGCTGTAGCAGCTTTTTATAATATTTATAAAACACAGTGGGATTCCATACCATCTTAAGATACGCCATAGACTTTCGCGGTGTATGCTATCAAAAGCTTTTTCAAAATCTACAAAGTTGATATAGAGTTTGCTTTGCCATTCTGGGCATTGCTCTATGATATTTCTAAGAGCAAATATTTGGCCTATACAGCTCCGTTCTCTGCGAAATCCTGCTTGTTCCTTTCTTAGTTTCTTATCCACATCATCAGTAATACGTTGTACGATGATTTTGCTTAAGATTTTATATATAGATGCTATGTTGTCCCATGTTCTATCTATGTTGTCAGTTTCATCCGTAGTTTCATTACTTTCTAGGGCTTGGAATCTGTTCTTTATCTGCATTATAAACTTATCCCTTACTTCCGTGTCTTTTAGTCTATCCACATCGAACCTCTTTGGAAGTTTTTCTGTTGTCCTGTTTTTCTTAGTTTAAGTTTGACATAAGCTGTGACTAGGTGGTGGTCGCTACCAACATCTGCACCTCTCTTGACTACAACATCTAGCAGCGAGCGTCTCCAGGGTCCATTGATCATTATATGGTCTATTTGGTTTTTATCTCTGCCATTAGGGGAATACCATGTTAATTTGTGGATATCTAAATGTTGAAATAGGGTTCCTCCTATAACGAGATTGTTCATGCTGCAGAAGTTTACTAAACGTTCCCATTTTCGTTCATCATACCACATCCATATTTTCCCATAGTTCTATAACTATGCGTGTTGCCTTGTCCGACCTTCGCATTTAGATCTCCCATAACAATGATAACATCATGGGATGGTGACTTGTCTAATTCTGCTTGTAGGTTTTCGTAGTAAGAGTCTTTCTTTGTATCTTCGATATCATTAGTTGGCGCATAGCATTGTAGGATTGTGATGTTTGTATGCTTCCCTTTAGTCTGATCTTAATCAAGCGGCTACTGATAGGTTTCCATTCTAACAGACACTTTTCCACGCCTTTTCTTAGGATTACTGCTACTCCTTCATGGTGTAGGTCATCGTCTCGTCCAGAAAAAGGACTGTTTCACCTGTTGCAGTGGTACTTCTTCCATTTCCTGTCCATCTGCTCTCGCTAACCCCTAGGATATGTAGATTATATCTTCTCATTTCTGCTGTTATTTGTGACAGTTTTCCGGTTTCGTACATTGTTCTTACATTCCAGCATCCAATTCTGGTCTTGGTTTTGGCATTCAGGACTTCCGTCCTCATGAAAGTAGCTTCCTTTTGGCTTTCACCACTTCCAGTCATGTGAGTCAATGACTCTGGTAGCCCTTCATGCCTGTAGATAGGTTGTATGTTTGTTGTTGTTTCCGTAACTTTAATTTTTTTAAAGGATGGGATCGTTAGTCCCAAGCCCAACCCCCAACCTGGAGGACCAGGAGACCATGCTTCGTCTGTCCCTCTTCAGTGACCTTTCCGGCTTGGGTAACCCTTCCGGGAACATAAGTTCCTGCCGTCCTAGCTCACTGTATCATTGGAGCACGCAAGCCTCCCCACCACAAGGTAATGGCCTCATGGGGAGGCTGGGCATGCATGGGTGTCCACAAATACTTTTCCTTGAAGGGACGAAATGAATTTAAAAAATTTAGTTGGCAGTTTGCAACGCAGAAATAGAGAAGAACAGACTGAGAATCATATTTGGATTGCGGACTCCATGTATAGAAATATTAGCTTCTCATAAATGTTTACACCATAGCTAGCTAGTAATAATCAATCACATATTTTTCAACTTCTTCTTTTCTATAATCCTCGCTGTCCGTGTGCTGCCGGGGCCTGCAAGGGAAGCAAAGAATAGTACCACTACAACCTACAATGTATGTCGTAAAAAGCGACTGATGTAGGACCTATGGAAGCTACCCTAGTAAATAAAAAGCAACGCAGAAATCGGATGTGTTGGCCTACTTTTAGGCACATAACTGGCACAGCACACAATCGCTCTTAGGCTCAGATCACACAGATTGCTTCTCCTTTGCGTTCGTTCTTTACGACCAATTTTAATCACTCTTTGTGATATGTTTGATCTTTGCCAAGAACGTGTATACGTTGCACCTACAAGTTTAGGACATGTGCATCCGATTTCAGCCAAACCTTCTTTGTCGCCTCTTACGACATGCGCGGCAGGTAACAGTGGTTCTATTCTTTACATCCCAAATTTGGGCACCCGGTAACCACTCGGGCGACACAGAGTGCTTAAGAAGTGGTCGATGTGGAGCGTTCAAAGAAAGATAACCTCACAGCGTCAGACGCCCTGAGATAAGAGATTTATAGAGCGGGCTTTGTGTACACTTCATAAACAGTGTTTTTCGTCGCCTCTGTTATCAGCGAATTAATCATTTTCCAGAAAACTAAAAAAATATTTTGGACGCCCACGAGAGCATACATATAGCTTGTCCCACTATACTCTAGGCACAGCCACCTTAAGACATTCTTTCGATGGCTATGGCTAGACATGTGTCCGAATGTTCAAAGTAAATGGACAATCTCTCAATTAGTGCGCTACTATCATGGTTGTCATAATGATGCACATAATGGTTTTCCATCCACAGAAAACGGGATGCAAGGGATGTTACTCTGAAAGGCATTTCCGGTTTTTAATGTTCACGCTTTCGTGTGTGTCTCAATTTTCTACGAGTCCTGAACCTGTCTTGGGAAAGGATTCAAATAAGACAGAATGCAGAGTGATGATGTAAGTATTCTTTACGGCAACTGTACATTATACCAGTGATACGATATACAGTAGAATAATACTGACGACAACGTCCTATATATAATACATGAAAATGATTGATGTGAAGTTATGGGCATGGCATGTGATGTAACTTAACATTAACTTGATTAACTGTTTCAATTTGAATTATGACAATGAAATGTTCACGGTGACGATGTTGGCAATCAGTGCCGCAATGTTGCTGCGAACTTGCTTCTCTGTCTTTTGGCTAAGATCAAAGTGTAGTGCCCGCTTGATCGCAGATTGCTAATTTTATTGTTATTTAAAAATGATCTAATGCCAAAATAATGTTTTATAATAATATCTCAAAATTAACAGAAGCAAAAGTTGTATTTCTTTATATATCGACCACTTGTCAACCACTCTGACTGTGATTTGTTTTTGTATGTGATCTGAGCCTAAGAGCGATTGTACGTTTCGCCAGTTGTTATGCACCTACAAGTAGGCCAACACATCTGATTTCTGCACTGGTTTTTATTGACTAGGTAGCACCCTAGGCTTACATCAGTCGCCTCTACAACATGCATTGTAGGTCACAGTGGTACCATTCCGTGCTTCCCTAGTGGGCCCCGACACCACACGGACGACCAGCATAATAAACACCATACCACAAAACTGGGGCCAGTTTTATTTAGGATATATCCAGTTCTATATAAATCTGAAATTTTATACTCATATCTGATCACATTTGCTCCACATCAACCACTTGTTGAACCACTATTGATGGTGATCTGTATGGGATTTGTGTATTAGAGCGTGAGTATGTTATGCCAGTTAGGTGCCTACAGACCCATAGGCGAACACAACCGATTTCTGCATGTTTTTAAATTGGATTTACCTCTTAAGCCACAGACGAAAAACAAACCTGACCTAGGGAAGTGTATTCCGTGAGGCAACCAGAGCCCTGTTAGCCTTGGACCTCGGAATCAAAGTTTCCTGGTCTACACTGGGAGGTGGGGTTGGTGAGTGTGTTCTAGAGAAATAAGCAGGATACTAACCCTTCTTTAGAGAGACTAGCCGACCCCAACTCGCTATATACTGAACACACCTTACCAGTAAACGCTGGCTGAAACCGGACATGTCGCCGAAGATAAGCACCAGAGCTCCAAATGACGCTGTATGGTGTGACGTAAAAAATGTTCTTGACAAAGGCTGTTTATATATCACAATAAGAATGATCAAAGAGAATGAGAGAACACACCTTGTAGACCAACTCAGTAACTGTACAATTGTAATGATGTATAATGTAACTTTATGTCAGCATTAATGTAATGTATGATTTGCAATACTTTTATCGTAATTTTTCACACAGGAGAGATTTTGTTGTTGCTTTACAAGATGCTACAAGGCATGTCATTCACTGACTGCTGTGTCAGTCCATTGTTACGGATAAAGGAAGGTCTTTCAAATGATAAATTTGTCTTAGCAACATCCCATTTATTGTGATGGTGCAGGCTGGTGCTTTTTAGAGATGACTGAAGATTTCCATCTTCTTTCTATTCAGACATAGTTATTACTTTCTATCATCACTATATCAACTAGTTTCTGGAGATCTATTTTATTTTGCGTTGTCAAGATACTGTTGTCAGCATATCTCAAGTTATTTATGTAATGTTTACCTACTGCTATTCCAGCCATCTCATTTATTGATCTAATGTTTTCACTGTACAAATAGAATAATTAATATGTTAACTAATTAGCCATTTGATTTCTTTCTATAGATAATATGGAGTGTTATAAATGGATCTTTCTGTTCCTTTAAAGTAAAGTAAGTATGCTGTCTGTATGTCTCTATTTATTTATTACAAATCTTTTAATAACCTTTATTTTTTGAATTTCTTAATTTATCTTTTTTTTTTCGTTGCTTGAAAAAATGTAATATATTTATGTGTATGATCTTATTAATTTTTCTAATGTAAATCTGTCACTATCCCTAATTTCAATGTTTGTTGTGCTGTCCTCTTAATTTCCAGAGGCTCCAATTAATTACAATTTGTATTCAGGTTTGTTACCCTAAGTCCTGGGTTTAAGATAAAAAAATATGACATAGGGAGGCCACATTCTAATGAGCCAGTCGAGTTAGCCTTGGACCTCTCAAAGTTTCCTTCTACAACACTTGGCGGTGGGGTGGCTTGTGTGTTCTATGAGTCATCAGCAGAATACTAATTCTCACTATTCTGCTCTTTCTAAGAGAGAGTATCAACCCACCTTTGCCTGGTATAGAGCACACCTTATAGACCATACTTCCATTGTGATAATGATATACTTGCATCATGTTCTCGTCCAATTCAAAACCTATATCCTTTTTACCACAAACCAAATCCACTATACAATCATTTTTCTAATATCTAGGGCATGAAAATGCAGTGTCAAGGATTGCACACACTCGCAGAACAATATACCAGGTGACCATAGAATCGCAAGCCTACCAGAAAAAAGAATGGGTCCCAATTGATATCATACTTCCACAATGTCATCATTGCTTTTGGAAAAGAATGTAGAGATTGAGACAATGGGAAAACAAACCTCAAAATTAATCAACTGATAGTAGAGAATGTTTATCTTGTTTGTATAGACGGATCTGTGCAGCATGATGAGAAACATGTCTGTTGTTCTCTAGCTAGGGTATGTCGTAGGCGTCACTGAACAGAATAGATTATATTGAACAACTACATCCAGTTTGAGAATGGCAGTTACTGTAGCTCTCTAATGGTTATTTGAAACTGTCTTACTAGGGAATTATTATGCCCAACTCTGTGTATGCTTCAAAATGGTCCAAGATGTCCCATTTCAGTATAAGTGTATAGCCCCAACCTCCAGATTATTACGTTCAATGTTTATGTGATTGGCGAAGGATTGACTTCATTTAATCAGGTTTCCCCATATGGCCTGGTCAATCACCGCAGAAATGGCATGCCATTTAAGCGTCATGCCACTTGCTGAAATTATTGTACAAACTTCGAATCTCCAGCAAAAATCCAAAGGAATCTCAGGAAAATAATGCACTTGTGAACCAAACAACGCTGTCCAGACTCAAACTCACAACCTTCAGTAATGCAAGGCAAACTGCTTGACCATTTTGCCACAGAGACTCATATTTCAATATGAATGGTTAACATATACTGGTGCTTCCGCCGAGTGATTACCGGGCCCAAATTTTGGGTGTAAAGAATAGAATCACTGTTACCTGCCACGCATGTCGTAAGAGGCGACTAAGGAGGTTTGGCTGAAATCGGATGCACATGTCCTAAACGTGTAGAATTCTGTGTTTAGGGGCCTACCAAACCAATGTGCAACGTATACACGTTCTTGAAAAGATCAAACTTATCTCAAAGAGTGATTAAAATTGGTCGTAAAGAACGAACAAAGAAGAAGAAGAAGACTGGTGCTTCCAACCTCTAAACTATTGCATCGATGTATTTTGTACATACATGTACCTACACTATTAAGATATCAGACAGGCTTGCATCAAAAGCACCTACCGTCAGTGTGATGGAGATTGAAAAGAGGAACTTAGTTAGTGCTGTTGCTTAACTACCTTCTATTGAATGAGGACACGAAAATTGATGATACTTGTACATCATTTGAACAGACTTTCAAATCAAATTTTATACGAGGGCGCATTGAAAAGTAATGCCTCCAAGTCCATAACTTTGTTAATATACATAATTTACAAATGAAACATACATTTTCAGAAAGCTTGAGATGTCCACTACACAATAGAGTAATTATTTTTCGCCATAGTCACCTCCACGTTCCACACACACACGCCAACGTCGAACTAGTTGTTGCATCCCGTCGAAGAAAAATCTGATGACATCAGGCGTGTCAGGAACACCTGATGCGATATGAACGAGAAGGCGATGACTTTATCTGCCGAATTGTCACTGGCGATGAGTCATGGGTGCATCATTACGACCCTGAAAACAAGCGCCAGTCTATGGAATACAGGCACAAAACTCACCCACCCCAAAAAAATTCAAAACTGTCGCGTCAGCGGAACAGTTTGATAACCATTTTTTGGACTGCCAGGCGTAATCCACAAAGAATTTTTGGAACGCGGCAATACTGTCAATTCTGATCGGTATGTGGAAACGATGAAGAAACTACGGGCAAGACTGCTACATGCTCGTCCTGGAAAACACGCAGTCCTTCAACATGACGACATTTTAGCGCACCCACCATATAGCCCCGATTTGGCACCTTGTGACTTTTCCTGTTCCCAAAGCTCAAGGAACATCTCAAGGGAAACAGATATGCTTCTGACGAGGATGTGGCAGCAGATGTGCGTATCTGGCTTCGTGAAAAATCATCAGATTTTTTCTTCGACGGAATGCAACAACTAGTTCGACGTTGGCGTGTGTGTGTGTGGAACGTGGAGGTGACTATGTCAAAAAATAATTACTCTATTGTGTAGTGGACATCTCAAGCTTTCTGAAAATGTATGTTTCATTTGTAAATTATGTATATTAACAAAGTTATGGACTTGGAGGCATTACTTTTCAATGCGCCTCGTACAACTAGTTCTAAACACTTGTTTGATTGAATATGTTTCATAAGTGAGCCACAGAAACTATCATTGAGCTGCCGCTCGCCATGCTTGCCTGTCTTCGGCCAGCCACTCCCAGTGGTCTTTGTCTATGCCGCATGAAGTTAGATCACGCTTGCAGGTGTCAATGAAGCATAATAATGGGCACCCATGCTGTCTAGCACCAGATGCGAGTTGACCATATAGAATGTTCTTTGGGATTCTATCTTTGCTCATATGGCACACATGTCTCAGATGTTGCTGACTCAGCAAGGTGTACATGCTTGGAATGCCAGCACTGTCCAGGACTTCTTTATTGGAGATGTGGTCTTGCCATCGGATGTTGTATATTTGCCTGAGACAGCGCATGTGAAAGGTGTTGAGGCGATGTTCTTGTCTAGCATACATGGTCCACGTCTCACTACCATACAGCAGAGTGCTGAGAACACAAGCCTTATATACTTGTGTCTTGGTCCAATTTGTGCTCGTAGAATTATGAAGAGATTTCGAAAACGGTAAGCAGGGACACAGGGGGGGAAACCAAGAAATAACATCAAGATATGCACTATTAATATCTGTGGAGCACGAGGAAAATTTCAAGACATCGTAGAACAAATGAAAAAACGTAAAATAGCAATATTAGGACTAGCAGACACACGCACCAAAGGACAAGGCTGCAAGAAGTTACATCTAGATTACACATACGCATACTCAGGTGTAGAAATCAACGCAAGAGCTAAACATGGCGTCGGATTCATCATTGACCCAGATCTAGCTAAGTCAATACTACACATAGGTTACATCTAAGAAAGAATAATGACAATCACAATACGGGCGAACGACATGGACACGACCTACATTCAAATTTACGCGCCGTGTAATAGTGCTGACAATATAGAAGAATGCGATGAATTTTATGACGTCATTAGCGATACTATAAATAGAATCAAATCAGGGGAGACTACTTTCTATTGGGTGATTTTAATGCACATTTAGGTTCTGATAGAACAGGAGTTGAGTCATATCTAGGACACTTCGGAGACAACACTAGTCAGAGAAATGGAAACGGCATAAGACTTCTGGAATTGTGTAACCAGCATGACCTAATTATTACCAACACACAATTTCAACACTGGCAATCACACATTTATACTTGGTACAAATGGAGCAACTTAGACTGCAAGAGCCAAATAGATTTCATTCTAGTCAAAAGATCAAAAGAAGGTCAGTGGTAGACGCTAGGCTATACCAAATTTATGCATAGACACGGACCACAAAGCGGTAGTTATGACTATCAGAACACACAAGAAGAGTACCAGAGGGCAACACACGACTACAAAAGAAATAATCAAAATCAATAAATTAACAGATGTCAACACACAAGAGTCATATCTTCAAAGAGTCACAGATAATTTTGCTAAACTAACTGAAGAAAGCAAGTCAGTAGAAGAAGAATGGACAGTATTTAAGAGAACTTTATTAGAAGCAGCCAAAGAAACATGCGGAACAGTAAAATACAGAGGTACCCGACCAAAAATCACAACTTGGTGGAATGACGAAGTAAAACTAGCGGTAAAGGAGAAAAAACACAGATACAACTTATGGGCAAAAAACAAACATCAAAATGACCTCACTGAGTATAGAACAGCTAGAAAACAAGCCAAGGAGATAATAAAGAAGTCTAAAATACAAGCATGGCAAGATTATGGCGAAACATTAAATTCAGACTACAAAAATTCAACAAGACATTTTTACAAGAAAATTAAAGCTATACGGGAAAGACAAGAACAATATGACCCAACTGAAATTATTAACGATGAAAACGGCCAAGCTCTTAATGATCCAAAAATGATAATGAACAGATGGCGACAATACTTTAGTGAACTTCTCAACCTACAACAAGAGGACCAACCGAACACTCAAGAACACACAGTAAATGTAACTTCAGAAGTAGAACCAAGCATAACACTATCAGAGATCAGAAATGCTGTAAATATGGCCCCACCTAATAAAACACCAGGCCCAGACAATATCCCGGCCGACCTAATCAAAGCAACTAAAGAGGTAGGAATCAGCTGGCTCCATAGACTATTCAACCAAGTCTGGATCACACAAGAAATACCAGAAGATTGGAGGAATGCTACAATTGTTCCCATCTGGAAGAAGAAAGGTAGTAAGAGGGACTGTACAAAGTATAGAGGCATAGCGCTACTGAGCCACACTGGGAAAATATTCTGCAAAGTACTTGAGAAAAGGCTCCGCCACATCATCGAGCCACAGCTTAATGACTCCCAAATGGGATTCAGGAAGAACAAAAGCTGTACAGACGCAATATTCGCCCTCAGACAGTTAGTAGAAAGGACTATCGAATCCGACAAACATTTACACGTTGCATTTGTAGACCAGGAAAAAGCGTTCGACCGCGTAGATAGGCACAAGTTGTGGAAAATACTAACAACCTATGGGGTTAATGAACACCTAATCAACCTTTGCAAGAACATTTATACTGACAGCCAATGTACGATTAGAACAAATACAGGATTATCAGAAAAGTTTCACGTAGGGTCAGGAGTAAGACAAGGTTGCGTACTATCCCGCTGCTATTCATCACGTACATTGACCACATTTGTAAAATAGCTAACACCACCGAAGGAAACAACCTCGGAGAACTCTTAAATGAATTTCTTTTGCAGACGATCAGGCAATCATATCAACAACAGAAGAACAGCTACAACAACACATCAACAGACTCCAGTTAGCATGTAACGAATACAACATGAGAATTAACATCGACAAAACAGAAGTAATGACATTCGCCAGAGAGGAAAACACTACCAACATCTCCATCGATAATCATCTACTAAATCAAGTAAAAGATTTCACATACCTGGGAGCATTTTTTCAGCAAATGGAAGAATAACTAATGAAATTCAACACAGATGCAACAAAGCAAATCAAATGATAGGGCAAATGGCGCCAATTTTAAGATGCAAACACGTCACCATGAACACAAAAGAGCAATGTTCAACACAATCTTTTACCCACATTATGTTACCAGTGCCAAACCTGGACGCTGACAACAAACGATAGAAGAAAACTAGTCACAACAGAGATGAAGTGTCTACGCAGAATGCTGGGTGTAACAAGAAGAGACCGGTTGAGAAATGAAGACATCAGGAAAAAGTGGGTACAACATCAGTACTAGACTTCATCAAGAAACAACAAATTAAATGGTTCGGTCACGTAAGCAGATTACCATCAGACAGTGCACCTCAAAGAGCAATGCTGCTCCGATACAATGGGTACAAAGCAAAAGGCCGGCACGCAAAAGATGGACCTCAGAGATAACAGAGGCGACAAAAGAGACTATCTACGAAGCGCATACTAGGGCCCGTTTAGAAATCTCTTCCTGACCTGACGCTGTGAGGCATACAGGATTCGAGAAAGAAGAAGAAGAAGAAGAAGTCTTGGTGTTTCTTGTGAGTGCACTGTTTTCCTATACACACTTTGCTAATTTAAACATAGCAGTGGAGGCCTTCCCAATGCGACTACTAATTTCATCATCGACTACTAATTTCATCATCGAGGGAGAGGTTGCTGCTGATGACAGAGCCAAGGTATGTAAAGGTGTTGACTACTTCAAGCGTATGACTACCAATGTTGATAGATGGGTAACCAATATGTTGGTAATAAATAATGAATTAGAAGATAATGCTTCATTTAGATACATAGGATTTAAGTAGCATTGTATGAGGTGATAAAAGTCAGGGCCAGTGAGATAGCTGACCAATACCCTACTCCATCACCAAGTGGTGGCTCTGGTAACAGACTGCAGTCTGGTTAAGTTAGTAAGGGTTTAGGTTGAAGGCACCTATTACTATTACTATTTTCTTTACAGAACAAAGAGTCAGAATTTTTGCAGAAATGAATTCAGTTTGACAGGCTTATGCAATAGATCTACATGTCCACTGGCCAACAGTCAGTATGCAACAGTCAGAGAGGAGAAAGGTACAGATATTTAAGTTATCAAAACTTTCTAAATACTTTATTGCAAATGTTATCATTTCTCATTGAAATTGAATATTTTCTCGCCCGTGTGGTTACCAGGGTCCAAATTTGGGGTGTAAAGAATAGAACCACTGTTACCTGCCATGCATGTCGTAAGAGGCGACTAAGAAGGTTTGGTTGAAATCAGATGCATGTGTCCTAAACGTGTAGAATTCTATGCATTTAGGGGCCCACCAAACCAATGTGCAACGTATACACGTTCTTGGCAAAGATCAAACATATCACAAAGAGTGATTAAAATTGGTCGTAAAGAACGAACGCGAAGAAGAATATTTTCTTTATTTCATCCCTTTCCCTCTCTCTCAACTAATACTTGTTATTCATTTGTCATTTCTTCCGTTACATTTTGCATTGCTGTGTACTTTCCTCAGTACTCTTCAGCTCATGTCTGTTGGGAATGCAATGAACATGGGCTAAAGATTAGATAAAGGACAGACGGTAATCTATTCAATCACAAGAGGTTAATATCCTCCCTCATGATGAAAGAATCAACCATCTCAAACCTGTGTTTTGCTGATGACTGCTCCATCGCTACCAACTCTGAGGAAGATATTCAGATCTACATGGACAGATTTTCTATGGCCTGTCATATGTTTGGCCTAGCAAAGCAAACCGTACTGGACGGCAGGCAAACCAAGTAGTCCAAAAAAAGATTGGTAACCTGGACAGATGATGTTCAACAACCCAGGAAGGGAGGTTGTCTAAGGGTAGCTACCCTAAAAGAAAATAGCAACCTGTTGCTTTGCAGGTTGGCTGGGGACAGCCCAAGGCTGACGGAGAGTGAACCCAGTAAACGCTGGCTAAAACCGGACACATTGCCGAAGGATAAGCACCAGAGCTCCAAATGGCACTAAAGATGTGACAAAGCACACCCATGCTGAGGCTGCAGGAATCAGATTTCCACATGAATAAGACAAAAAATTTAGGAATTTATGGGGAAATCTGTACATCAGTCCAACAGCGAAGCACTCGAAACTATTTTCCCCTGGAGGCACATTAATCTACACTGCAGGTCTCAAACTCGAGTATTTCGCCATCACAGATTTCCGCAATACTCATGATCGTCCATAAAATAAAATCACGTGTACCGAGATACTTATGCAGGCCGAGCCTATAACATCTGGCAGTCTGACATCAGTCTAAACGGAGAGAGAAATATGTATGGCCTTACCATAAACACCAGTCATTAAAACTGAGGTTATGTTTCAGCTCACCCTAGAGAGCAATACCATGATACAGTCATCAATATTAAACACGAGCGTCTCATGCCAGCGGACAACTTTTAACATGGACAAAATATTTCAGTTTACGAGACATGATATTGTTTATAATGAATGTTCTCAGGAATGTTACTTTGTTGTCTTGCTTATGCTATGTCATATTAAGTACACTCTAAACTGCTATTCAGAAAATACAGAAAATGTATGCGCATTTCAAATAATTGCTTCCTATATGTATTACTGTTCTTAACAAATACTGTTATTTAATTACAGGCATATGTTACCTATATGTCAAGGTAATAGAAAGGGCTGCATTTCCATGAGATTATGGGAAAAGGTTAAATTGTCTGAGTTATGCCAAGGCACTAAAACAGATTGATGAGAATTTGATCTATTGGCCAAAGTAAGTCTTCTTCTTGTTCGCTCTTGTTCTATGTCTATACAAGGAATCTGGTTCTCTGGTGGAAGTATGTTGTTGTGTTTGTTAGTTCATCAAGGCTTCCAAACAGTTTTGCATGGATGTTACCAAGTAAATAAGATTTGCATTCTAAGCGAATGGCTGCCTGTATATTCCATGTATATGTGCGATATTTCTCTCTCTGATTGATTGATAGGACTATCATCATTGCACTTTGGTGAGTAACCATGTGTGCTCTGATCTCTTTCTAACACATGAATATCTCAGCTGCAGTGCATGAACTGCGGCATCGTGAGGGTCTCCGATGTAATTTTGAAGGCGGTGAAGATATTTTTGTAGGAATTTTATTTTTAATCTCTTCTAATGAATTTTGCCTGCGATATTTTATTTTGTATTGCATGCTCCTATTACTATTGTGTATTTGTTCATTTTTATTTTCTCTTCATAGCAAATACTTTTCTTTGATTTCATCTACAACACTAGTATTTTGATGCACACAATACTTCATCACTGAAAATAATGTATATCTGGCAATCATGAATCTGATTGGTTTTATTCACTGGTATTGGTTTTCCGGATGAGCATGCAAGAGCAGTATGGCTACTAATTTTGATTTTTGCATGAGTCACAAAGCTGTTCCGTTTTAGTCTGCCTTATTGAAATGGATATGCCAGACCTGTAGGCTCAAGAAATCGTGGTAACCTTGAACATGTTAAAGAAAGGGCTAGTTACTCTCAACATCTCCATAAAGTTTATTCTGCAGTGGAACTTGGGATGGCCATATCAGTGTTTTGGTTGCAATAGTTGCTTTAAAACTGTATCTTCCCTGCTGCACATTTTGAAGCTCATAGCTATTTTGTCTGGTTGATTTATTCTTTAATATTGCCTTCAATGCCACAGTGAGATGGAATCCTCTACAAATGAATTTCTGCCTTTCTTGACAGCTGAGCAAGTTCACTTTTTTAGGTTTTGTACTTTTATGTCAGCAGATTTAGCCTCTGGGGTGCCCGTGTGTTGCCAGGACTCGCAAAGAAAAGTAACACTGCGACCTATAAGGCATGCCGTAAGAGGTGACTGGTAAGGGCCTAAGGAAACTACCCTAGTAAATAAAAAACGTTGCAGAAATCGGATGAGCTGGCCTACTTGTTGGCACGTAACCGGCACAATGTACAATTATTCTTAGGCTCAGATCACATACAGATCGCAAAGAGTGGTTAACAAGTGGTTGATATGGAGTGTTGGAAGCGTAGAATAAGAAGCCTCTGGGGCTTGTATAGTTGACAGTGAGTTTGTAAAAAAAATGCATGAACAGTATAAAATATTCTGCAATATAGATAGATAAAAGCTTTGTGTGTGGAAGTTTTTTAAATCATGAATAATGGGCAGTTATAAAATGTTGTATGCTCATTTGTATAATAATGTTCTGATATGATTTGTTTTTCAGGTATATGAGACACAAATGTAAGCAGAGATTTACTAAAATCACACAGTATCTCATCCGTATAAGGAAACTTACACTGAAAAGACGGTATGGAATAAATGTATTGTTGAGAGATAGATTGGTGTGATAGTGTACCGAGAAAAGTTAATAATTATTAGTATTATTACTGTAATTATTACTGTATCACTAGAAGGTAGCTTTCTGATTGATTTACAACAAAGCTGAAATTTATGTGTCTTTCAGTCCAACACATAATTTTTTGTACTAGGTTTGTCTTCTATCTTTGATCCGTCCTCATTTGTCCAGACTGCATTGATGCAGCATGTTACCAGGGTCAATACTTGGAGGTGGAATATGGGCTTGTTCCCTGACTTCTGTCATCTCATTCATGGTATCTCACATTACGTGTCAGATGGCCTGAACATGTAAGAAGTAGAGAATGGCTGACCATTGTTTTAAAAATGTACAAGTTGACATCTGAATGTGTACAGATAATGATGTTGGGGATCTCTGTGGTTAAGCCTTTGCCTTGTTCTCTGAAGGTTGTGGGTTCGAATCAATTGTCGTTCTGTTCACGAGTGCAATTTTTTTCAGAGACCCACAGGATTGTTGCCGGAGCTACAGAGCTCTGTCTCTTATATTCTTGGCAGGTGGCATGCCATTTCTGTAGAGAGTGACCAAGTCATATGGGGTAAAACCAAGTGCAATAAAATCAATCCTTTGGCCCTTTTAGACCTTTTAGTAGATGTGGATAGCATTATTTATAACTTTAAATGTCAGTTGAAAATTGGTTGTTTTGTTGATATTCTCAGACACGGTTTCAAGTGTGCCATCAAGTACATACCATATTTTGTGCGTTCATTATTCATTGATAGACCGCATGATTTCCAGTAACACTGCTTGTGTGTTGATTCATATTAGAGTAATTTTGTGTATGAAGCAACAAGATAGCAAACTGATTTAGTCTTGTTTTTTTCTTCCAGGAAAGAGATTGTTCCTTTGAGCAGAAAAGTGGAGAGAAGAGAATCCAGACGTGCTGTAAGAAATCAATTGTTATTTCATTAAGTAATTAAAAGTATACAATTTTTTGTCTTTACACCAGACTTACCGTGGAACAGCTTATATGTGTTTTTCAGTATTAGTGTTACAGAAGGGTCCTCCTCTGTTTACAATTGACAGAGACGAGAAGAAATAGATCTACCCAGAAGAAACTCAAAATCAAAGAAACTGGCTGATGCTACTAATAATAATGGGGACAATTTGAAGTATTTTGGACACATAAGGACGCGAAGGGTTGGAGAAGACCATGGATTCAGGATGTGACATGCCTGCACCGAATCATGAGAATATTCTGACAAGAAAGAATATCTAACAACAGGCTTATTCAGACAACCCAGCAGAACACATATGAAAAGAGATGGAAATGGCAGGAACCATGCTGTGCGAATGAGTCCATCTATACTTGCTAATACATTTCTCACATGAACACCAGAAGGAATAAAGAAATGAATGATGAACTGTCTGCATGCATACAGTATCTCAGACATGGAATACTGCATCAAAGATTGTAAGAGACAAGAAAGAATGAAGAAAAGTCCTTACTGAACCTCATGTGCCACCAGGCATGAAGAGGATAAATTGCCAGTGTGTTGCTGGGGCTCTCAAGGAGAGCAAAGAATAGTAACACTGCTACCTACAAGGCATGTTATAAGAGGTGACTGAGGTAGGGGCTTAGGGAAGCTACTCCGGTACAAAAAGAGCGTAGCAGAAATCGGATGTGCTGGCCTACTTGTAGGCCCATAACTGGCACAACATACATTTGCTCTTAGGCTCAGATCTCATACAAAGCGCAAAGAGTGGTTCAACAAGTGGTGCATTTGATATGGTGCATTTGAAGAAGTTGTTCTAATTGCCTAGGGCGTCACAGGAAAGAGAGATGTTCAGTCATGATGAAACTAAGAAGATAATGTATACGAATTGATAGTATTAGAGTTAAGTTCTTCATGATTGTTACTTTGACTTTAAAAACTAACTATATTGCTGATCCACTGCTCCCTTTTTCTAAAACCAATGATATGGCTCATCGGTATTCCTTTCACTGTATCTTATTTTTCCTTGTAGGAAAAAGCTTTAATTGCAGCACAACTTGACACAGTTTTAGAGAAGAACTTGCTTCAGAGATTAAAAGATGGAATGGTGAGTAACATAAGCATGCAGTACTTGTTTTCATCTTTGCTTTAGTTGAATTTATAGTTATTCTCACTGCGTAAATTTGTTTACAATAGATAAGTGTAATAGATATCCCAGTAATCTGAGCAGTAACATATTATCTAACTTAGTGTAATAGTGGCAGATGGCAGGAAACTTATTAGAGCTTTAAAGGTAAAGATAAATTAATCATAAGTATGTTTTTCCCATGGCAACATATGGTTGTGAGATATGGACCATTGGCAAAGCAGCGTAGATCGTTAATGTCTTTGAATGCAAACAGAAGATTACTTAGAATATCATGGATAGAGAAAAGAACAAATGCTTCTGTTCTGCAAAAGCTTGATATTAAAGAGAGTTGGCTATTAAAGAGCATAACATCAAGAAAAATTAAATATTTCAGACACATCAAACGACATGATTGCCTAGAGATGATAATTTTGGAGAGAATGGGAAGAAGAATGAGAGGAACATCTAGAAGATGATAGGTGCAAGATGTCATTGACAATCTGAGAATTACTGTTGCTGACACCGGTCAACTTGCACAGAACAGAGTTTTTCAAGACTGCTGTCATGGGAACCAAGTTCTGGAAGGGACAAGCTGCTTCTTCTCGTTCGCCGGCTATAAATTCATGTGCAGTCTGAGCGTCTGACGCACCTGACTGGTTTTTGAGTGAAGACATGCTTTAGTTTTTATTAGTGTTTCTCGCCATTCAGGTGGGCCTTCTCCGACTTCAGAGGTACACAAGCTACTTGATGATGATACTTACCAAACATGCTTTATCCATCTACAACATGCAGGGCTTGATACTCGTGACCATAATATCATTAATACTCTGGGACCGTCTATAGCGAAATTGATAACAGGTTGTGCTAGTGATCACATGTCATGGAAATTCTGGTAGCTTTAGTCAAAAATTCTGGGTCCACAAGGGAACAAGGAATAGTAACTCTGCCACCTACAAGGAATGTCGTAAGAGGCGACTGAGTGAGGTAGGAACCTAGGGAAGCTACCATAGTAAATAAAAAGTGTCACAGAAATAGGATGTGTCGGCATACTTGCAGGCGCATAACTGGCGCAGGGTACAATCACTCTTGGGCTCAAATCACATACAAATTGCAAAGAGTGGTTTAACAAGTGGTCCGTATAGAGTGAAGAAGGAGAAATACTTATGAAATCAGAGTTAAAGCTCACCTGAATGGAGAGTGTTACTGGTGATAACGAAAGCTTGCCTTCTGGCAAAAATCATTCAGAAGTACCTTATTGGGCACCACAACTACGTCTGAATTCATAGTGGGTGACCCCAAAAAATCAATACTTTTGTATTGCTGTTGTCTCCAGTTTGTTGTATAGTACCTTTAGGTGTAGTAAGACCAGAAGCGACATAGCGTTTTCTTGTCTTTACAATCTGAATATCTTGAGTGCAGTGATACACATTCCTTCATTCTGAACACATTCCAGGCTTTTAAATTGTGAGAAAGTCATATTTTGAGGAGGCCAAGTACTTAACCCACCACGGACAAAGCCATTTGATGGGGCAAGTAGTCTCTGCTCAAGGTGTGCAACTGTCATAACTTCTGCAAGACTGCTTGCAATGATGTAACATTTACCCAACGCAGTGTTTACGTGATACACTGCAATCAAGTTATTCCAAGAATGTGCAGCCTGTCACAGCGTGTGATAGACAGCACCTCAAAGGTGACTCCATGAAGATCAGCATTGACTCTGGAGTTTAAAAACCACCACATCATGCACACCGTATCATAATTGATCTTCTTCTGCATTCTCACTAGATTAGAATTTCGGATTCTCTAATAAAGGCAGCAGTCTGCCTCAGATTATCAGCCACGCCATACAGTTTGTCTTTGACGCTAGTGTAAGTGGGCCACCTCTTTCTTCTAAAGTCTGCATACTGGGGTAGTTCTGTGGGATATAATTCATATGATTTCTGCTTCCCCATTTGTGCCAATCTCTTCCCACAGTAAGTTTTGGCCACCCTCGTTATGGTAGGTCTGACATTCTTACTGAGTGGCTAAATCTCTGAGGCAGATTGGCAGCCGTAGAATCTGTTATTCCATTCCTCATTGTGAGGGGTCGTTGCACCATGTTATGCCCCTTTCGGCCTGGTGCATCCGTTTTCTGCAAGCATTTATTTTGGGTTAGTATTCCCTAGCGGACACATGCATCCGATTTCAGCCAGATCTCCTTAGTCGCCTCTTATGACATGCTTGGCAGGTAACAGTGGTTCTATTCTTTACACCCCAAATTTGGGCCCGGTAACCACTCAGGCGATAATTGAGATCTAAAAGGGGGACTCCTTACACCAGCGTAGAATGTTATGTAATGTTCCTTGGATGTCTTGTATCACGTCTTATCAATCCGATCCAGTCCTGTGTGTTAAGATGTCATTAGCAGAAGACAATGAACAGCCCAGCCTGGTTTGTTGGAATTTGGTTGCTTTTGCTGTATAGCTGTTAAACAATATGAATGATAGAGGGAAGCTCTGTGTTGCAATTCCTTTGCATGCAGGGTCTGACACATATGTTCCTAAATACAGTACTATCGTCTCTCTGTCAAAGAAGCAGAATTAGGACAGAATTTTGTATGGTTTTTGTTTTATCTGTTTTAAAGTATCTTTAGCATCACTTTGCTTGGAATGGGGGATAAGACTAATAGTTCTTGCAAGGCTTCAAATTTCCTTGTTTTGATAACACTGTCAATTGTGTCCACTCTGTGAGCCTTTTCTTTATACTTTATAGTCTTTGACAAACGTCTGTCATAAAAGTTAGTGCATTTATTTAATATAGTTCCTGATAATTCTCATCTTAAACTTATTTGGAACTTATTTTGGATGTCAGTAACTTTATCATGTCATTAAATAGAGATCTCTATGGCGAAGTGGTTAAAAGTTTGCCTGTCGTTGTCAAGGTTGTAGGTTCGAATCCAGACCAAGTTACATGTGCAATTTTTTATGAGATCCCTAGGATTGTTGCTGTAGCTGCGTAGTTCATGCAACACTTTTGGCAGATGCATGTCATTTCTGCTGACAGTGACGGAACCATATAGGAAAACCCGGTGCAATGAAGTGAATCCTTCACATGTAGACCTTTTTTCACATTAAATTTAGTAAATGTAGTTAAATTGAAAGGAAGCTTATTGCAGTAATTGTTATATATTTGTCCAGTAACAAAACTGATATTTTTTTGTTCTTTATTTCAGTATGGTGACATTTATAATTTCCCACAAAAAGCCTTCGACAAAGTAACAGAGGAAGAGGAAATCTCCACAGATGAGGAAATGGATGAGGATGCTAATGAGACTGAGCAAGAACTGGAAGAAGGGGAGGAATTGGAGTTGGAAGAGGAAGATGAAGAAGAGGTGATAATCATAAAAATATTTTTAATTCACATAGTTCAAGTTATAAAATACAGTAAAAGGCACATTTTAAAATTATAATCTTCATAATTCAAGTTAAAATACAATAGAGGGCACATTTTAAATGATATTCTACATAATTCAACTTAATAATTACAGTAGAAGGCACATTTAAAAATGATAATCTACATAAATCAAGTTATGAAATACAGTAGAAGGCACGCCCGAATGGTTACCGGGGCCAAATTTGGGGTGTAAAGAATAGCACCACTGTTACCTGCCACGCATGTCGTAAGAGGCGACTAAGGAGGTTTGGCTGAAATCGGATGCACATGTCCTAAACGTATAGAAGTCTATGCATTTAGGGGCCTACCAAACCAATGTGCAACGTATACACGTTCTTGGCAAAGATCAAACATATCACAAAGAGTGATTAAAATTGGTCGTAAAGACGAACGCAAAGAAGAAGGAGTAGAAGGCACATTTTTTAATGATAACCTACATAATTCAACTTAATAAATACAGTAGAAGGCACATTTGTTTATGATTTTGTTATCAAGTTATGAAATACAGTAGAAGGCACATTTGTTTATGATTTTGTTATCAAGTTATGAAATACAGTAGAAGGCACATTTGTTTATGATTTTGTTATCAAGTTATGAAACACAGTAGAAGGCACATTTTTTAATGATAACTGACAAAATTTCAACTTAAGAAATACAGTAGAAGCACATTTTTCAACCCATAAGGTTGACATCAACTGTTTTGAGATTAGTGTGCATTAAGAGCAAGTCCAAATAACAAAAGTAATGCAGCTAATGCAATGAAATGTTTGAATTTTTAGACATAGTCCCAGTTTCATAGAAGAGATTGAACAAGTTGCCTATGATAGAGTGGTATGAAGAAATTACTTGCAGGCCCTATGTAACTTATAGTGGTACGAGAAGAACACAATATATACTTCTCAGTTCACAGGGCCTCAGTTATGGGGAACAGATAAAATGTACTTTACCCTCACTGAAACTGTTTCAGTATAGTCACGACAGAGATGAAGTGTCTACACAGAATGCTGGGAGTATCAAGAAGAGACCGGATTAAAAATGAAGACATCCGGAAAAATGTGTACAACTTCGGTACTGAACTTCATCAAGAAACAAGTTCAATCTTTCGGTCATAAAAGCAGATTGCCAACAGATCTCAAAGATAACAGAGGTGACGAAAAACACCATGAAACACACAAACAAGCAGGTTCTAGGAATCTCTTTTTATACTGTGAGGTAAAATAGGATTATAGAAAACAAGAAGAAGATACCATCCCAGGACAAATTGTGTAGAAATGTTAGCAACCTCTGGCTGACCACTGCTTTCTTTGAGCATATTTAAGCTGAAGTCTGGGAATTTACACAAAAGAAGATATATTTTTTAAAATGTATTTCAATCTATTTATCCTAGTTCAGCTGATTTATGTGTATTTATTATATTGGGCCTATAATAGTTTCAGCCAATGTGTTACCAAGAGAAGCAAGAGAAGCAAAAAATAGTACCACTGCAACGTACAAGGCATGTCGTAAGAGGCAACTGATATAGGACCTAGGAAGCTACCCCAGTAAATTAAAAAGCATCGCAGAAATTAGATCTGTTGTAGGCGCATACTTGTAGGCGCATGACTGGCACAACATACAATCGCTCTTGGGCTCAGATCACATAACTGTCACACAGTGGTTAACAAGTGATTGTTATGTAACATTTGAAGAAGAGGAAGGAAGTAAAGTATTTGTGTGGTTTTGAATCTGTCATGAACTCGTAAGCTGAATTTTAATTTGGCTGAAATTTTCTTCTTAGGGCGTTGGAAATGTAGAGTATGTTGCAGATGAAGATTTTGAGGAAAGTGATGTATCAGATGTGGAGGTGAGTAGAAATTGTTTGATTATATATAATGATTAACATAGACTGAAGGATCAATAGAAAGATGTAAAGGTTTTTATTAAATCTTTCACCTTTGTATTGCTCTGGCCCGCAAGGGGAGCAAAGAATAGTAACACTGCATCCTACAAGGGGTGTCTTAAGAGGTGACTGCTGTAGGACCTAGGGAAGCTACCCTAGTAAATAAAAAGCGTTGCAGAAATCAGACGTGCTCCCCAACTTATAGGTGCATAACTGGCACAGCATACAATTGCTCTTAGGCTCAGATCACATAAAATCACAGAGTGATCAACTAGGTTCTAGAAATCTCTTCTTATCCGCCGTGAGGCAAAATAGGATTTGAGAAAAGAAAATGACGAGCGGGTGACCGAATTTTGGGTTTGGTTAGTACACCGACTGAGCTGTCACAATGGACACAGGTTCAAACCCTCAGTAAGGCAGGTCATTTTTGTTGTTTAATACAACAAAATTTTGTTGTACAATAACACTCAGTGTGCATAAAAGAGCAATGCTACTCCGATACAGTGGATATTAGGCAAAAGGCTGTCCACGCAATAGATGAACTTCAGAAATAACAGAGGCAGTGAAAAACACTATTTATAAACGTCACACAAAGCCCATTCTAGAAATATCTTCTTATCCTGACACTATGAGGCATAACAGGATTAGAGAAAAGAGTACCAAAAAAAAATTAACTTGCACAGTATGTGACAACAGTCAGTTCAAGTTACCTAAGCCTAGAATAATCCAATAACTGTTGCCATACTTTAAGTTATACAAAGTTACTTGTTTATATGTGAGTGTTTAATAAGGTTTCATCTTCTGTAGGATGCAACGGGCAAGACAAATTATTCTTCAGAGGATGAGAGTTCATCCGGTGATGAGAAGAACAAAAGAGGGAAAGGCAAAAAATCTCCAGCATCTAAGAGAAGACCTAAAGTTCACATAGAATATGAAGAAGACCTTAACCTCAACCTCCAGAGCTCAAGCATTGACATTTTAGTTTGATTTCACATAATTAAAAATTGGATTCTCTCCTCCCCTCTGTCTCTAGCCTGTGATGCCCTTGGCACTTAGTGTAGCAACAAATACTCACCATTCGTATATATTCTTGACCTTTCTCTTTACTATGTTCTAGCTGTGATTCAATTCTTTCATTTTCTGTTCTGCTGTTCTCCTCCAGGTCGTTTTGGGTCTTCCATGTCTTCATTTACTTACTCTCTGGTACCTATCTCAGTGCAGTTTTCATGACAGAGTTAGTCTCCAAGTATATCACATGTTCAATTCATCTCAATTAGTCTGTCATAGAAACTTTGCATAAATGTGTACATGTTAAGGGTTCTGCAGCAAAAGTTTGAGAACACATGCTTGAGACAGTGAGTGTTTACACAGATATAATCTTATGATGATGATACACATTAATGAGAGAATAAATTTCATGTAAAAAATCAACTTATTGAATAATTTTCATATCTTTTGTCATTGTAAGTTGGTTTGATTTTCTGTTTCTTTGTGTTTGTGTGTTGTTACTGCTTCACAGGTTTGCAGATTGTCATTTTATCAAATTTAGTAAATCAGGGGTCCAAGTAGTTATGCTCTTGCATTCTGAAGGTCGAGGGTTCGAATCTGGACAGTGCCATTCTGTTCATTAGTGTATTTTTTCCAGAAATCCCTAGGATTGTTGCTGGAGCTACAGAGTTTGTGCAATACCCTCATCAGATGGCATGCTATTTCTGTGTAGAGGGACTGAGTCATATGGGTAAAACCTGTGCAATGAAGTCAATCCTTTGTTTTTAGACCCCTTACATAAATTCCAGACACTGCTTCTTCTTCGTTTGTTCTTATCTTTTTGACCCCTGCCTGTAGCCTGTATATGGTTTGGATTGAAGAGCGGGTGTGCACTGTGCTGCTAGTTAAAGCATTTACCGAACCACTGTGGTATTTGCACCATTCGGTTCAGCATTTGGAGCTATTTAGGTCATCACCCTAGCCCATGACAGACTTCCATGCTGCCTACTGAGCACTGCATTTTCATACAGACACCGACTTGCATTTGATCTTATTATTTTTCAACCACTCCCTGTAACTTTATATGATCTGAGCTGAACAGAAGAGCATGAGCAAATCTTTGACTCTCCAAGATCTTTCCAGATTAGGAACATGCTTGATCATTCCCTATGGGGGATGGGGGAAGCATGTCTGTGTTACCTATAGTTATTAGGAGTTTTCAATTAAGAGGACAAGCGTAATCAGTGAACCCTAGACGGAAACATTTCCATTGGTTGTACAGACCCGAGCAGTCAGTCTGCTGTAGGTCACATATCTAAGTTCTACTCGGGGTAGAATACATTGTTTGCGTCTCCTTCCGGAAGCTTCCATGTTGGACTATGAAAACAACAACTTTTGATATTATTAGCCAAGACCAGGCATTTCTGGTAATACCAGCCATTTGAACTGTCTTGGTAATCTGACTCCTCTTCAGGCGTTCAGACACACTTGTGGGGTCAAAGGCGCAACGGGACAACGATGCACCAAGATTAGTGAGCTGGCACTAATCAAGATCCTATCCCACTTCCACATGGTGACCCTGAAAACAGACAATGGTTCCTGTCTGGCTAAGCGGGTAGGGATTGAGGGAGAGCTACTCTGGTATAAGTAGTGATGCAGACGTAGTCACGTTGGATGAGATCCGCCCGCAACACAGACGAGCGGAATCCCAGAGTGACTACTAATGCACATCTCTCCGGCCGGTGAGAATAGCTAAACGGATAAACATAAGGGGGTGCATCAAGAGAAGAGACATGGGGCGTAACTCGTGCCCGGAGGTGGGGGCTCGAGTTGAGTTGCACGTGGGGCCACATAGGGTGAAACTCGGAGCCCGAGTTGGGGGGGAATTGAGTTGTGAGCGGTGCATCCAGGGAAGAGACGTGGAGCAAAACTTGAGCCTGGAGGTGGGGGTCCCGAGATGTGATGCATGTGGGCCCATATAGAGCGAAAGTCGGAGCTTGATGGGGGAGCCCGAGTGGAGCTCTGTGTCCGGACAGTCTAGAGGTAAGGTGAATGTGCGCACGGTGAGAACTAATAGATACGGTGGGCGGGCAGAGGATGCGAACGATGCATGGATGGACCCACCGGTGGGGGAGACATGCACAGCGCTGATGGTGGAGCGACGAAGGGGCGTGGCAAGCGTAGGGGTGAGCAGACCACCCAAATGTAGGGGCAGCAGAGGCTTGAATCCAGTGAGCGTTTCCGCTCGCAGGGAACTACTACTGCCTTGCAGTTAGGTTGGGAACAATCAAAGGCTAGCGGAGCCAAACTAAGTAGTCCAAAAAAAAAAGACAGGTGACCTGGGCGGATGACGATCAACAACCCGGGAGGGTAGGTTTTCTAAGGGTCGCAACCCTAAAAGAAAATAGCAACCTGCTGCCTTGCAGGTGACTCTCTCTCTCTCTCTCTTGCCTTTTACCCCGGGTTGGGGCATAGGCCCTCAACCAACTCATGCCAAGTCTTCCTATCTCTAGCTATCTCCTGCAGCTCCCTCCAGCTCTTCTTTATATTGTTGATCTCCGCCTCCAAATCTCGTCTCCATGTATGTCTCGGCCTCCCCTTCTTTCGCTGCCCCTGCGGGTTCCAGGCAAGGACCCTTCTTGTTATATTCCCCTCCGGTTTTCGCAAAGTGTGTCCTATCCAGCGCCAGCGTCTTTTTAACCTGTTCGTTCACTGGAATCTGTCTTGTTCTCTCCATAAGTTCCTCATTTGTGACCCTATCATACCATCTTATTCCCTCTATTCTGCGCAGGCACCAGTTGATGAATGTTTGCAATTTATGCACTATTGTTTTAGTTGTTCTCCATGTTTCTGACTTGCAGGTAGACTGGGAACAGTCAAAGGCTGACGGAGAGCGAACCCAGTAAACGCTGGCTGAAATCTGACACGTCGCCGAAGGATAAGCACCAGAACTCCAAATGGCGCTGAATGATGTGACGTGAAATTACGTTCTTGGCAAAGGCTGTTTATGTATCACAATAAGAATGATCAAAATGGCCAAAAAAGAACGATCGCGAGAGAGATCTTGCCCGCAGGCCGGGGTTGACTGCTCATGTTTTATAGGAACCTTGACTAATTGGCTTACTACACAATCTAGGACCTCAAAGGAAAGATGGGGACGACTGTGAATCAAAGTGTCAGCGATTACAATACTAACGACTTGAAATACATGTGATCATGTGCCATGTTGGCTGGCGCAGACAGTCGTAGATCTACACAAACATCTGTCCTTTGTGCTGACTTTCAATTCGAATGTTGACACTCTTCCGTACCATGAAACCAGACTATTCATAATTATCTCTCCCTGTCATCCTCTGTTTCGTCTCCCATTGATTTTACTTACCACTTGTCATATTTTGTTCTAAAACCTCCCTTTTCCATCACAGACCCGAAAAATGATGACTCTCTTTCTTATATTGGTAATACGTTTTCAATAAAATGGTCTGTATGCAGTGTCATATTTCGTTAGTGCTTGTGGTACCGCTTTTTAGGGCGGTGTAGGATTTCCTAATCCTGGCATTAATGTCTTCATCTGTGCGTCTTGATTGGCTGATCTCACAGCCAAGTTAGACAAATTGATCAACTTCTTTTATACCCCTTCCCTCAATCAACATCGGTTTTGCTATGTGTTGTTGCGTCGCAGTACTTTTGTCTACTCTTGGCTGATTTTAAAACCGACTTGTTGCGTTGTTTCTGCTGGGGCACCTATTTTTTCCGGCTTGTCTTGTAGTCTGTGGAGAAGCGCTTATTTCTCTTGCCTTCAAGCAATATATGTATATATATATATATATATATATATATATATATATATATATATATATACATATAATATATATATTATGGAGAGAGAGAGATATGACTACATATAGTCTTCTATTCTTGAGATAACATTGTTCTTAATTGTTCTTTCTTGCTAATATCATTTGTGCTGAGCTTTCCTTGAACCTATTCGTACATGTTTTTGGTCTTGTTTATTTTTTGCCATTCGTTAATGTGTCGCAGTATAAGTAAAGTACTTCCTTGTAAGATAGGAATTAAATAATTTAATCTGTAACGCTCACGATAAAGTACTTTATTATTCACGCGCAAGCACTGTGACACACGAGAACCGCTACTTAATCTCCTCAATACACTAATCCTTCATCATTTAGCACAAATTGCGTAGTTCGATCAAAAATATTTCGACCAGTGCTAGTCACACAGCCACACCCCCAACATAAAGAGCAGACAATTTACGTATTGCCTGTGTTTACCTTCGTCCTTCAATCGACATGCCATTGAGTTTCATGAGCCGTCTGTGACACTGGATAAATAATTGCCCAGTTTTGTGTTACCTTCTTCCTATAGCTTTGACAACCTAGGAGGTCGCTGTGAGAACTGCAAGGCGCCCGTAGACACTGAAATTCATACACTGTCAACGGATCTCTCTGTTACTCTTTCGCCCCCGGAATGTATACAGTTTCCTACGGCGATTGAAACCTATTAGACTTGATGGAGATCGTCTTTTGACATGCCTAACATTATCATCAATTGTTGTTAAAAATTGTTGATAACATTAGAATATCATTATTCAAAATCTTCAAATGAAAACATCTAATATATTAGTCTCAAAAATATGATTCCACTAGAATCTAGATAATGAAAACCGCTATCCAGAATTTCGATGTTTTTGTTCTTTAACAATAAATGTTCGCTTGAACTCAAGTTGAAGCATGTCACTTGCGGGATGTCACTTTCCTCACATCCCGCCTGAAAAAACTCTTATCTCTAGCAAGTTCTCCTGCCTCCTCCAGCGGTTTCTTTGATATCCTGCTGCCACCTTTGTCTTAGTCGTCCTCTGCCTCGCACTCCAGGAGCCATGCTTTCCATTACCATTCTGTCCAAACCACTGTGACGTTTAACGTGATCAAAATATTTCATCTTCCGGTACATGATGTTATTTATGAGCCAATGCTCCTTGAAATGCAAATCATGTAGGATGTCTCGTGATAGAACTAACATTTATGTGTTATCAGAACTTAGAAAAGCATTGCTGTTTACTAAGAGTGTACAGTTATAAGTTCAATGTAGGAAACTTTAGGCTATTGAGTCGTCATAAATACAGACGAAACAATCTCCGTAGACAACTATTTATGTGATAACTTTTTATTTTTATGAACTCTTAACACATTAACTACCAAATGCTACAGCCTGCGCACTTTTGTCTGTCATGTTTGGTCATCTGCCGCTGATTGCACCATAATTTTGTTTCATTGCCAAATAAGCTCAAAATCTACATGAACAAATTTTGATTTTTACCGGTTTCTACATTATTTTTTCACATTCTGTTATGATATACTAATTTTTAATACAGTAGTAGTCTTTAGTATATAATTATTTATGATATTATACAGATCCCAAAACATGACCTATTATTAGTAATGGGATACTTTAATGTCAAGGTTGGTAGTGGCAACTAGGGGGTAGAGAGAGAGAGAGAGAAGAGGAGAGGATGAAAGAAGAATAAACTGTGCAAATCATGGACTATTACACAAAAATTAAGAACGAAAATCCCAGTCCTTCGAAACTAAATGCTACAGAAAGATCCTACAAATACCATGGACAGAAAAAGAAAGAACACTGATGTCCTGAAAGAACTAAATGTTAAAGAGAATTGGCTGATAAATAACATACTATACAGAAAAATTAGATACTTTGGTCACATCAAGCGTCACGATGGCCTGGAAAGAACAATACTAGAGGGCAGGGTCCCAGGACGCAGAGGCAGACCAAGAAGAAGATGGCTACAAGATATTAAAGAAACCATGAACATGACCCTCGACGAAGTGGGTGAACTGGCAAGAGACAGAGTGAATTTCAGATGTGCTGCAAGGAAAGGAACGTCCTATAAAGAATACGCATCTTGATGATGATGATGAAAGAATAAACTCAATGAATGAGAACTGAGAAAAATTGACTGAGTTATGCATGCTGTCGAACTTGATAATTAGAGGTATCATATATGCAAAGAACAAAATTAAATTGCAAAATTAAAAAGAACAACTATGAATAAGCAGTCAAAAGCTACAAAATAAATAAATAAAAGAGGAATATCAGCTAGAACTCATGAACATGTTCGAGTTACTCTATGGTGAACATGAACAGAGCACAAAAGACAAACCCAGCCTGCCCAGCGTGTTGGACTACGGGTGACTAGCCCTCTGTGAGTGCGGGTTCAATTCCGCGGGCTGGCAGAAAAGCCACAGGTTCTCCAGATTCACGGTGTTCGTGGCACCGAACCGAAGGATTACGATGTCCATGACACCGAGCCGTAGAGCTGGAAGCTCAAGTGCTTCTGAATCGGAAAAAAAGACAAACGAACTAAGACGAAGAACACACTTTCAGAGGCGGCAAGAAGTGGAGCATGATTCTTCTTCTTCTTCTTTGCGTTCGTTCTTTAGGACCAATTTTAATCACTCTTTGTGATATGTTTGATCTTTGCCAAGAACTTGTATACGTTGCACATTGGTTTGGTAGGTCCCTAAACGCATAAGACTTCTACACGTTTAGGACACATGCATCCGATTTCAGCCAAACCTCCTTAGTCGCCTCTTACGACTTGCGTGTCAGGTAACAGTGGTTCTATTCTTTACACCCCAAATTTGGGCCCCGGTAACCACTCGGGCGGAGCAGGATTAAAGACAATAGACAGGAAACCTTGGATAAGTGATAACACCTGAAAATGTATTCAAGAAAGAAGAAGGATGAAGCTTGCGATATTCAATACTAAGAATTCAACAGATGAAACCAAAACTAAATAAGAATATAGACCATAATACAAGAGAATGAAAAGAGCTGCTGGAAGAGACAAAAATGCATATGACGATCTTTATAGCCTACTAATAAATGACATCCAGAAGGATGACATACATGTTGCAGAAAAAGCCCAGATCTACTTGTACACATTGTTCACTGGATCACAAACTACCAATCACTCTTGCCTGAGACCCACCGCGATTTAAAAAAAAATGTAGATAGAAGCAGAAATAAAGAATCGTAAGCCACTTACGTCAGTGGATCACCGATTTTTTCCCCCCAAAGAATAATCCTCTCCAGGCCCACTGACGCCAAGCGATCTAAATCTCCGTCTCATAATGCCGTTTCTTATATAGCTCAAGTATGACATTTAACTTCAATAGAAAATAATAATCTCCGGTACTGTGCAAAAGTAGCTGCATAGAAATTCGAGAGTCCAGTCCAATTCTTAGTTTGTTTTATCGATTGGCAGTTACTTACTCTGGTGGGCGAGCTCCAAACATTTGGACAAAGTGCTTTGGTTAATATAATGGCTCGTTTGTAACCTTAAGCCTCGTAGCAGGTAGAAAGGAAAAAAAAACATCTAGAAAAAATTGAATTTTTAATGGCACTTATTATCTTGGTGAATTATTTTTAAGGTTACTTTCGTTGACAAATTTAGATACGAAGATTTTGGTGCATAGATGATACGATTTGTAAAGCTAGGAAAGTGTGGTGGGGGTGGGGTGCTTGTTTTTAAAAATTACTATAAATCTTCTGTTGTACTGTTAGTATGTTAGGTATGAACACGGGGGTCTACATTTTATCGTTCGTTTCCAATAGGACAAGGAACTCGATATCACCTACATTTAGATAAATGGAAAAGCAGTGCTATCACACGAAACACAAACATAGATCTTTTTGAAGAAAGAGGATGGGTCGCCCGATAGCTTCTTTTTTTCGAACGCTCCTCATCGACTACTTGTTGAAACACTCTTTGTGATTTGTATGTGATCTGAGCATAAGAACGATTGTACGTTGTGCCAATTATGCGCCTACAAGTAGGCCAGCACATCCGATCTCTGCGACGCTATTTACTTACTAGGGTACGACAAGACATGTCGTAAGAGACGACTAAGGTAGGTGCCTAGGGAAGCAAAACCACCCTAATAAATAAAAAGCGTCGCAGAAATCGGATGTGCTGGCCTACTTGTTGGCGCATAACTGGCACAACATACAATTGCTCTTAGTCTCAGATCACATACAAATCACAAAGAGTGGTAAAAAAAGTGGTCGATATAGAGCGTTCGAAGAAGAAGAAGAAGAAGAAGAAACGAGAAAGACGTGTGTGGTGGTGAACCAAGTGACTGATGGATAAAGGATGATATATATATATATATATATAAAGTTTACGCGCCATAATTAACAATGTAGTTAAATAATACAATACATTAGTACTAAGGACAATCAATAGAAAAAATTATAATAAAGTTGATATAGAACAAACAATTCATAAAGTTATAGATCAAGTGGAGTTGATGGAAAGTGCCCTCTTCAGGTGTAGACAAGAAAGAAGTCAGCGGCGCCAGCAATCTTGAGCAATTTGTGTGACCACTTGCTCAAGTGAAGGACTATCAAGTGAGCATAAACATCACGTGAGGCGTGTGGCATACATTTTAATGATCAGTCGATAGTAGAATTTATATTGGATATATTACTCAGGGCCGGCACAGCGCTGACACTAACATAGGGGCTCGCATAGGGCGCATATGTTACAAGGTTACATTACAACTAAATGTATTATGTTTACCTGTTGAAAACAATATTATTTATATTTAATAAGATAATAATTTGGTGTTGAAGTTAATGATAATCTTACGTTTCAAAGTAACTCGATTTGCCTTCCATGTGAAGCATTCGAGCTTTCCCAAGTAACCTATGATCTCAGAGTAGGTAAAATCAAGTAACTAGTCCTATCAGAGGCTCTATATAACGTTAGCTTCGTGATCAAGTTTAGCACGTAAATACACATAAGAGACGAACATCGATAAATATAGGCTTAAAAACGCAGACAAAAAAACATAATCTTCTTCTTCTTTGCGTTCGTTCTTTACAACAATTTTAATCACTCTTTGTGATATGTTTGATCTTTGCCAAGAACATGTATACGTTGCACATTGGTTTGGTAGGCCCCTAAACCATAGACTTAGGACACGTGCATCCAATTTCAGTCAAACCTCCTTAGTCGCCTCTTACGACATGCATGGCAGGTGACAGTGGTTCTATTCTTTACACACCAAATTTGGGCCCCGGTAACCACTCAGGCGACAAACATAATTAATATCAATTAATGTAATTTCTACACATTTTCACTGCTCCCAAAAATACTTTGGGAATCTTCGCCAGTGCTGCGAAGTTCGTACACTACTGCTGAGATCTACCTGTTCAAAAGAGATGTCAAAGTACAATGATGTTGGTCCTATCAATAACCCATTCAATCCAGCAACTATTTAAATACAGAAACCAACACCCGTGTGGTGCCGGGGCCCGCAAGGAAGCAAAGAATAGTACCACTGCGACCTACAAGGCATGCCATAAGAGGCGACTCATGTAGGACCTAGGGAAGCTACCCTAGAAAATAAAAAGAATCTCAGAAATAGGATGTTCTGGCCTACTTTTATGCGCATAACTGGCACAGCGTACAATCGCTCTTAGGCTCAGATCACATACAAATCACAAAGAGTGATTAACAAGTGCTCGATATGAGCTTTCGATGAAGAAAATGAAGAGCGTTATATGTAACAAGTCGAAGTTAGAAAGTTCTTTATCGCCACATAAATCTAGTATTGACAAATGTCAACCAAATGTGGACATTAAATAAACAGACATAAGAATCTAAAGACAGAAGAGAGTTGATTTTGAAGGAAGGATGCTGAGAACCACAGGGACTGTTAGAGTGAGATTTATCAGATGTGCCTTAGGTTTGTAGGTCGGGGTTCACATCATTTCAGATGCCTTGATGTGTCAATGGGTCAAGTACTCACATTTGTCAGATGTGCCTTAGGTTTGTAGGATCGGGGTTCAACGTACTCACATTTTTCAGATGTGTTGTGTCAGGATGCTCAACGCTACATTCAGATCTTCAGGTGTGAGGATCGGGACTCAACGTACTCACATTTTTCAGATGTGCTTCAGGTGTGTAGGATCGGGGCTCAACGTACTCACATTTTTCAGATGTGCTTCAGGTGTGTAGGATCGGGGCTCAACGTAACATTTTCAATGTGCCTTAGATGTAAGATCCTCAACGTACCATTTTTCCTCCAAAAGTCATCAACACAAGAAGACTGCGTCGCAAATACCAGCATCAGAGACACGGAACAAGATCCTGCTTGAGTTACATTGAAAAACAGAGAAAGACATGATTTGACCAACTAGTAAGAATGCAGCCAGGCCATACTGTTTATAGCATCTTTTACAACAGAATACGGGGAGAAATGTGAGAGGTAGACCAAGCGAAAGATGGATAGATAGTGAACTAGAATCATGTATCTCTGAAGTCGGAGAGTGCACGCCTGTATGGAGGGGGACACTGATAATAAGCAAAAAGGCCTTCACGCAAAAATCACTCAGAAGCACATACCAGGGGTCATGACTACGCCTTAATTCATAATGGTTCGAACGCTGAAGAAGAACTAGAATCCTGCTAAAGGATGCAGAAATCAAATCACTCAAATCACACGACAAGCGCAAGACAAATACAAGAAGACCACGACATTGGGCTACAGCACAGTAGCATTGTAGAAAAAAAAGTTAAACAAAAAGTTGAATTAGTACGTTTTTTAACAACATGGACAAAAAGTGACAAGTTGACGCTATAAATAATTGATATATTTATGGACAAAAAGTGACAAGTTGACGCATAAATAATTGATATATTTATAAAGACTGTAATGTTTGACAATAGATATCGCAGGTTAACACGAAACTAGAATTTGAGTGAAAAGTGTCAATAAAATCTGTGCTAGGATTTTACATTACAAAAAAATAATGTTGCCAATTAGTTATTGTATTGAAAACTGCATATATTGAACATTTATCGTTCAAAAAAAAAAAAGATAATATCTCTCATATGAGACTGGAAGCAACAAAAAAAAAAAAATAATAGTTCTAACTAGTCGTAATGAAAATCTTGTGCATATCCCTAAAGGACGTAGCCATCAACTACAGTAAACAAGTCGTTGATTTTCTAGGCATCACTAATCCGTGCAGTAGTTGCCATGCTTTATAACGGGTGGATCGTCCTTTGTTAAAATCAAGAGCCCGAAATCTTGACAAGCAAACTGTCCCAGCGTGATTCGAACTCAGAACTGGCGTTAAGATAGACAATCACGTATGTCGTATAGTCATGCAATTTGGGCAATATATTTGTATACATTAGTATCGTCTTTATATTTGCAATGGTTATATATAAAACAGTATGGAGTGGAACTGATAAGAAAACAAAGATCAGAATACTAAGAGCATGCATAATCCCAGTGGCAACGTATGGGTGTGAAGCATGGACATTTAATTAAGGAGTGGAAAAACATATATATGCTTTCGAATATAAGTGTTATAGAAGAGTCCTCCGTATATCTTGGACAGAGAAGAGAACAAATAAATCTATCCAGAAAGAACTCAAAATCAAAGAAAACTGGCTGATACAAATAAGAATGAGAAAATTGAGATGTTTTGGACATATAAAAAGACATAAATGGCTGGAGAAGGCCATCATGGAAGGATGCATACCGGCAAAGAGAAGAAGAGGAAGACCACGGAGAAGATGGATTCAGGATGTAACTGACGGTTTGAACATGACGGCCGCAGAGGCAGGACATCTGGACTATGAGAGAGAAATTCCGGAGGACTGTTGGGGTGGCAAAGTTCTGCTCAGGACAAGCTATTTGATGATGATGATGATGAGTATCATCTATCTATTCTCGAATCCTGTTTTGCCTTTCAGCGCCAGATCGTAAAAGGAGACACACGGAGCGAGCTTCTCTTTGAGCCTTGTCTTTCTTTCTTTCTTCAGTCCCGATTTGACTCACAGCTTCAGGGTAAGAAGAGATTTCTAGAATGGATTTTTGTGTGCGCTTCATAAACAGAGTCTGTCGTCGCCTCTGTTATGTCCACATTTTGCGTGATCGGCCTTTTGGGTTGTATCGACTGTATCGAAGTAACGTTGCTCTTTGGGGCTCACTCTCTGTTGGTAATCTGCTTACGTGGCCGAACCATTTAATTTGTTGCTTCTTAATTCCTGATGTCTTCATTTCTCAACCTGTCTCTTCTTGTTACACCCAGCATTTTGTATAAACACTTCATCTCTGTAGAGATGAGTTTTTCTATTCTTTGATGTCAGCGTCCAGGTTTGGAACTGATAGCATAATGTTAGGAGACAGATTGTGGTGTACGATGCTTTTTTTTAATGTTCATGGTAACAAGGTTTGCATGTCAAAATTGGTATCATTTGTCCTACGATATGATTTGCTTTATTGCATTTATGTTTTACTTCTTTGTTTATTCTTCAATTTGCTGAACAATTTTTCCTAGGTATATAAAGTCTTTAATTTAGTTGTTTATTGTAATGCAATCAAATGTCAATATTAATGGTTTTGAAAAACAGTAGATTCTGTTATGTGCTGGAATAGCCATCTGTCGATGTAGAAAGGATATGATGTTGAGAATATTTGGTACTATATTAGACCACATCAACTCTAAAGTGGGTCACATAACTGACCGGGAAACCCTGACCTAGTTTTGAGTTGGGGGCTGGATTTTGTATATGTTTGATAGAACACTGCAAGCTTTTCAGCAATTTTACTTAATTCTATGAGTCTATGGTTCTTTATTGATGAAAAATATTAATACTACTGATATTCCTTATTGTTAAACTTAACTTGTTACATACTATAACCTTGATTTAGCATTTTGTGTTCATTTTAAAATGGATTCGTCTATATACAACAATACTGGAATGCGAGATCACGCGACGATTGTGGTCTTATTTCCTAGAATTTTTACCTGAGCCATCTGGCCGTATGGTTATCGGAGGCTACGGTTAGACATACTTCCGGTAGCCCCCATAAATTGCATATGATTAGCTATGATCAGGTTACACAAGATATTTAATTCTGTTCTCATCTATTATCGGCTGCTCCAGATGGTTAGTGTAATTTAGAGAGAGATAAAATAACGAGTTTAAGAAAGTTTACCGAAGAGCTATTCACCCAACGAGGAAGAGCAAACACTCTTCAGGTTCTCATGAGTTGGCAAAGAGGGATGTTTGATGAGTACACAAGAAACTTGGTTACTGTTGCATGTTAGCAACATGTTACATATAACATTCATGTAATTTAAAACTGTCACTGTTTCTAGTTTTGGCTACACTAATTAACGTTGCATTTCATATTTTACAAACAGAAAGAGGATATTACATAATTTGGTTAAATACATATTAGTTGCGTTAGGCGCCCGTGTGTTACCGAGGCCCACAGGGGGAGCAAAGAATAGTAACACTGCGACCTACAAGGCATGTCGTAAGAGGCGACTGAGATAGGAGCCTAGGAAAGCTACCTAGTAAATAAAAAGCATCGCAGTAATCAGATGTGCTGGTCTACTTGTAGGCGCATAACTAGCACAACGCACAATCGCTCTTAGGCTCGGATCACATACAAATCACAAAGAGTGGTTAACCAGTAGTCGATATGGAGCGTTCGAAGTTAAGTTACGGGGTCTCTGTGGCGGGGAGGTACGTGCTCACCTCCCGCTTCGAAGGTATTTTGTTCATTATCCACGTGTATCAATTCTTATTTTTTTCTAGATATTTCTGATTTCAATGTAGGTGAGATCTAGCCTCTAATTCTATCGGAGACGGATGATAAAACGTAGGTTCTGTGCTCAAGTTGATCACGTAAAAGAACCATTGACATTTGAAAATCGGTAAGAGTGTGCTGCAAAGCATCTGCCCATGTAAAATTCTTAAACAGATTTCTATAAACACTTTATCTCTGCAAGTGGGGTCTGGCTGTGTAGGAAAGCTAACGGACCATACATAGTTATTTACTGAACAATCAATCAATCAGTCAATCAATCAATCAGCTAATTAATCAAACAATCAATCAATCTTTTAAATGTAGTTCTCTTTCTATTTCCTGCTATTTTTGTTTGTTTATTTTTTTCTCCTTTATCTTTGTCGTTTGCCGTGAAATGATTGTGTGTTACCTAGTGTCGCAGTCGACATCGAGGTTAAGATATCTGCGACTTTCTAAACAGCATCTGTTTTATGCATCGCAATTTGACGACCTAGTCTGCATGTTCTCTTTGGTCCTTACTGGCACAGCCAATTTTCTACGGGAAATATTACCAGGTCTCCACTTGGAGGTGGAATCTTGGCAAACTCTAGTTCACTGACCATAAAGCTGACGTTTTCCATATGTCGCTCACTGCGTCTTAACCCTTCCTCTCTATAATTATTTTTGTACCCCCGGATTCCTTTACTTTGCAATGTATACTAAATTAGGCTATGCAATGGTTTTGCGACCTCTTAAAAAAATACAATTAGCCAGTATATCGGTTCAGAAGGACGAATGGGTTAAACGATGAAGAAAAGCAGTATCGTCAAGAGAAGGAGAACTTGTGATACCAAATCCAATTTGGTCGCTATTGTTCTAATTGCTAAAATGTCTATTCTCATTACTATTATTGTTATTGTATTTGCAATTAATGTTGATATCTGCGTGGGATCAAGGCGTTGCAACGAAGTGTTGACATTTCTTGAGGGTCGAATTATCCCTGGACATTGTGAATTAATTTAGGGCCTATTTTCATATACTACTTAAGTTTGTTGGCGAAACTTTTGAGAGGGTTCCCGCATGACCTGACAAGTGCCGCTGATACTATTGATAATTAAAGAACACTGGGGACTGCGGTGCTGTAAAATGATAACAAAGATATTCTGCGCTGGCAATCTGCCACTTGATGCCAAGCACCCGCATCCGGTATAGACTCATTATACTGAATGATTTCTTGTGCCTGCCACGCGCCATTTGGTGACATGTGATGCCATGATTTGAGATAAGGATTTGAAATTTTCCCTCCTTTTGTTTTCTTTGCTTCTATCTTTCTTTGCTTCTATCTTTCTTTGCTTCTATCTTTCTTTGCTTCTATTTTTCTTTGGTGCTATCTTTCTTTGCTTCTATCTTTCTTTGCTTCTATCTTTCTTTGCTTCTATCTTTCTTTACTTCTATCTTTCTTTACTTCTTTCTTTCTTTACTTCTATCTGTCTTTACTTCTATCTGTCTTTACTTCTATCTATCTTTGCTTCTATCTTTCTTTACTTCTTTCTTTACTTCTATCTTTCTTTGCTTCTATCTTTCTTTACTTCTATCTTTCTTTGCTTCTATCTTTCTTCGCCTCTATCTTTCTTTACTTCTATCTTTCTTTACTTCTATCTTTCTTTGCTTCTATCTTTCTTTACTTCTATCTTTCTTTACTTCTATCTTTCTTTACTTCTATCTTTCTTTACTTCTATCTTTCTTCGCCTCTATCTTTCTTTGCTTCTATCTTTCTTTACTTCTATCTTTCTTTACTTCTTTCTTTACTTCTATCTTTCTTTACTTCTATCTTTCTTTACTTCTATCTTTCTTTGCTTCTATCTTTCTTTACTTCTATCTTTCTTTGCTTCTATCTTTCTTTACTTCTATCTTTCTTTGCTTCTATCTTTCTTTGCTTCTATCTTTCTTTACTTCTTTCTTTACTTCTATCTTTCTTTACTTCTATCTTTCTTCGCTTCTATCTTTCTTTACTTCTATCTTTCTTTACTTCTATCTTTCTTTGCTTCTATCTTTCTTTACTTCTATCTTTCTTTACTTCTATCTTTCTTTACTTCTATCTTTCTTTACTTCTATCTTTCTTTACTTCTTTCTTTACTTCTATCTTTCTTTACTTCTTTCTTTACTTCTATCTTTCTTTGCTTCTATCTTTCTTCGCCTCTATCTTTCTTTGCTTCTATCTTTCTTTGCTTCTATCTTTCTTTGCTTCTATCTTTCTTTGCTTCTATCTTTCTTTGCTTCTATCTTTCTTTGCTTCTATCTTTCTTTGCTTCTATCTTTACTTCTATCTTTCTTTGCTTCTATCTTTCTTTGCTTCTATCTTTCTTTACTTCTATCTTTCTTTACTTCTATCTTTCTTTACTTCTATCTTTCTTTACTTCTATCTTTCTTTACTTCTTTCTTTACTTCTATCTTTCTTTACTTCTTTCTTTACTTCTATCTTTGCTTCTATCTTTCTTTACTTCTTTCTTTGCTTCTATCTTTGCTTCTATCTTTCTTTACTTCTTTCTTTACTTCTATCTTTGCTTCTATCTTTCTTTACTTCTTTCTTTGCTTCTATCTTTCTTTGCTTCTATCTTTCTTTACTTCTATCTTTCTTTGTTTCTATCTTTCTTTACTTCTTTCTTTCTTTACTTCTATCTTTCTTTGCTTCTATCTTTCTTTATTTCTATCTTTCTTTGGTTCTATCTTTCTTTGGTTCTATCTTTCTTTACTTCTATCTTTCTTTACTTCTATCTTTCTTTGGTTCTATCTTTCTTTGGTTCTATCTTTCTTTACTTCTATCTTGCTTTGCTTCTATCTTTCTTTACTTCTATCTTTCTTTACTTCTATCTTTCTTTGGTTCTATCTTTCTTTACTTCTATCTTTCTTTACTTCTATCTTTCTTTGCTTCTATCTTTCTTTACTTCTATCTTTCTTTGGTTCTATCTTTCTTTGGTTCTATCTTTCTTTACTTCTATCTTTCTTTGGATCTATCTTTCTTTACTTCTATCTTTCTATCTTTCTTTGTTTCTATCTTTCTTTGGTTCTATCTTTCTTTACTTCTATCTTTCTATCTTTCTTTACTTCTATCTTTCTTTGGTTCTATCTTTCTTTACTTCTATCTTTCTTTGCTTCTATCTTTCTTTGCTTCTATCTTTCTATCTTTCTTTGTTTCTATCTTTCTATCTTTCTTTACTTCTATCTTTTTATCTTTCTTTGTTTCTATCTTTCTATCTTTATTTGCTTCTATCTTTTTTCACTTCTATCTTTCTTTACTTCTATCTTTCTTTGGTGCTATCTTTCTTTGGTTCTATCTTTCTTTGGTTCTATCTTTCTTTGCTTCTATCTTTCTTTACTTCTATCTTTGGTTCTATCTTTCTTTACTTCTATCTTTCTTTACTTCTATCTTTGGTTCTATCTTTCTTTACTTCTATCTTTGGTTCTATCTTTCTTTACTTCTATCTTTCTTTACTTCTATCTTTGGTTCTATCTTTCTTTACTTCTATCTTTGGTTCTATCTTTCTTTACTTCTATCTTTGGTTCTATCTTTCTTTACTTCTATCTTTGGTTCTATCTTTCTTTACTGCTATCTTTGGTTCTATCTTTCTTTACTTCTATCTTTCTATCTTTCTTTGCTTCTATCTTTGCTTCTATCTTTCTTTGCTTCTATCTTTCTTTGCTTCTATCTTTCTTTACTTCTATCTTTCTTTACTTCTATCTTTCTTTGCTTCTATCTTTCTTTGCTTCAATCTTTCTTTGGTTCTATCTTTCTTTGGTTCTATCTTTCTTTACTTCTATCTTTCTTTGCTTCTATCTTTCTTTGCTTCTATCTTTGGTTCTATCTTTCTTTTGTTCTATCTTTCTTTGCTTCTATCTTTCTTTACTTCTATCTTTCTTTGCTTCTATCTTTCTTTGCTTCTATCTTTCTTTGCTTCTATCTTTCTTTGCTTCTATCTTTCTTTGCTTCTATCTTTCTTTGCTTCTATCTTTCTATCTTTCTTTACTTTTATCTTTCTTTACTTCTATCTTTCTTTACTTCTATCTTTCTTTACTTCTATCTTTCTTTACTTCTATCTTTCTTTGCTTCTATCTTTCTTTACTTCTATCTTTACTTCTATATTTCTTTACTTCTATCTTTCTTTACTTCTATCTTTCTTTACTTCTATCTTTCTTTGCTTCTATCTTTCTTTACTTCTATCTTTACTTCTATCTTTCTTTACTTCAATCTTTCTTTACTTCTATCTTTCTTTACTTCTGTCTTTCTTTGCTTCTATCTTTCTTTACTTCTATCTTTACTTCTATCTTTCTTTACTTCAATCTTTCTTTACTTCTATCTTTCTTTACTTCTGTCTTTCTTTACTTCTATCTTTCTTTGCTTCTATCTTTCTTTGCTTCTATCTTTCTTTGGTTCTATCTTTCTTTACTTCTATCTTTCTTTACTTCTATCTTTCTTTACTTCTATCTTTCTTTACTTCTATCTTTCTTTACTTCTATCTTTACTTCTATCTTTCTTTGGTTCTATCTTTCTTTGGTTCTATCTTTCTTTACTTCTATCTGTCTTTACTTCTATCTTTCTTTACTTCGTGATATTTCCCCATCAAGTTAACCTGTAACATGGAGAACGACTAAAACAATAATGAATAAACTGCAAATATTCATCAACTGTTGCCTGTGCAGACTAAAGTGATTGAAATTGTGTGCTAGGGGTCATAAATGAGAAGCTTATAAGAGAACGAAACAGATCAAAGTGTACAGAGAGGTGAAGAAAGACGCTAGTATTCAATAGGACACACCTTGAAAAAATCCTAGAGTAATATAACAAAAAGGGCTCTTTCTGGAAACACGCAACGAAAGCGAAAGAAAGGGGAGCATAAAAATGCACAGAGAAAAGATTTGGAGGCAGAGATTACATACACAAGAAAGAGTTGAAAGTAGCTGCAGGAGAGATAGTTGACTATCAGTTCGGTTGTTGACACTTTTCCATGCCATGTAGTCAGACTGTCCAAAATGATATATCTGTCATCCTCTGTTTCATTGATTTTACCGTTCGTCGTAAAATATTCTAAGCCTCCCGTCTCATTACATGTCCGTAAAAGGATGACTGTCTCTTTGTTTTATTGACGATACGTTTTCTCTTTGCCTTGACCTCGTTCAACCCATCGACATTATACAGGGTGTTCAACTTAAAAGCAGCCCCAGTGATAAATAGAAATTTGTCAGGTACGCATTGCATCTCGTCTATTTACTATTTAAACCGGTTCTGACTAGCTTGTCCTACGTCACATTTGTTCATCGCCCCTTCCCGCACTTCAATTACACACCATCACACAACATTGACCTACTGTCATAACGGAACCCTTCCATTTCCATACATATATGCCAGATTAGCTCCATTAACAGGCTGCTTTTAAGTTGAACACCCTGTAGTTTTAGCAGTTCTTAAGAATCTAAGCATTTTTCTTAACTTCTTCTTCTTTGCGTTCGTTCTTAACGACCAATTTTAATCCCTCTATGTGATATGTTTGATCTTTGCCAAGAACGTGTATACGTTGCACATTGGTTTGGTAGGCATAGACTTCTACACGTTTAGGACACATGCATCAGATTTCAGCCAAACCTCCTTACTCGCCTCTTACGACATGCGTGGCAGGTAACAGTGGTTCTATCCTTTACACCCCAAATGTGGGCCATGGTAACCACTCGGGCGTCTCCCGTAATAATCACACCCCTGTAACCTCCAGAGATTTTGTTATCTGTTTATTTATTGTCTATGACTCCTTATCTATAAGTCAGTATTGATTCTATGTATCACTGAAGAATTTTCTTTCTGACGTCAATTGCTAATGTCTAGTTGCATACAATGTCTTTCATATGTGTTACTGCTGATGTTTATAACCGCTGGTATTTGGTAAAACTGCTGCTCAATTAAATTTTTCAATGTTTTATACTGCGAAGTGCCCATATGTTACCGGGGCCTACATTAGGAGCAAAGGTTAGTAACACACTGCGACCTACAAGGCATGTCGTAAGAGGCGACTGAGGTAGGGGTCTAGGGAAGATACCCAAGTAAATAAAAGCGTGCAGAAATCAGATGTGCTGGCCTACTTGTAGGCGCATAACTGACACAAAGTACAATCGCTGGTAGGCTCAGATCATATACAAATCACAAAGAGTGGTTTAACAAGTTGTTGATATGAGAGTTCGAAGAAGAAGATTCTGCAAATAGCACGCGCACCAGGGACTTTCACAGTTCACACTACCACTTGTTGCTGACATTCTGGTCCCGGGTAGTTAAAATGGTCTTACGAGTGTCAAATAACACTTATACTGACTAGGAATAAGTCAAGCAGCTCGCTCCCAGTGTCAACAGGCGGAACAGACACCGGAGCATGTCTGTAAGACTGTCATTCTACTGGGTGAGCTTCTTCTTCTTCTCGCGTTCGCACACTATGAATTCAGGCGAAGTCAGGACGCCTGGTATGTCACTTTTAACTGGTTTTTGTGTGGAAAAACCCATACAGGCATGCATTCTCCGGCTTCAGAGGTATCTGGGTGAGCTGAGAAGCAACAAGTGACTGGCCACACACAGTAGACCGGAAAACGAATTATAGGAAACCTTACAGATCTTAAGCTGAGTGCCCAGTTTTTGGGTCCACAGTGGATTAAGCACATGACTAGAGATCGTAGAAGAGGTCAAATAAACACTCTTGACAGGTCAACGTCTTGTAGACACTATGTACATAGAATCTAATCTTGTGGTTTCTGTTTCCGGACATTGAAAAGCACATAAAAGGATAATTGTGCACTACTATGTATGACGTAGAAGCTATTACGTAGAGCTGTAACATTGACTAGGAACATGACCATATAAAATACACATACAGTGAACAAAATGAGTTTAAAGGCCAAAGTTTGACTTCATTGCACCGGGTTTCCCAATATGGTTCTGTCACTCTTCGCAAAATGAAACGCCCCTGCCGAGAGCATTGCACAAAGCACAAACTCTCTAACTCGGCAAAAATCATAAAGATCTCTTTGAAAAAATTCAGTTGTGAACCGAACCAAGCCGTCTGGACTCGAACCGACAGTATTCGGAAAACAAGGCAAACGGTTTTACCACTTCGCCCCTACTAGCAGAGGTATACTACAAACTGTTACATAACGCATACCTGAGGGAGACAATGAGGGCGATGGAGAGAAAGAGTACGAGAAAGAGATATAAATAGGAGAGACAGATAGAGGGACAGTAAGAGAAGAGGAATGAGGTAGTGAGAGAGAGAGAGAGAGCAGAAGAGCAGAATGAGAGTGTGTTACAATGAGGGAAAAGAGAAGCAGAGAGAGAGAGAGAGAGAAAGAAAGGGGATAAGAGACATTGGATCACTTTTAGCATTTTGACCAGCTAGGAAGAAAACTAAATGACTCATATCATACAAAAGTTGGAGAAATTTCAATAAAATTGTTTAAGAAGATTCCTGCCACTTTTCTGGCCAAGTAAGATCGACAGCAAATGAAGAACTTTTGAAACGAGCAAACTGCATTATTGGAAACCATCATTAAAAGACGAAGGTGGAGGTGCATTGGGATTGTATGTCGTATCACAATAGGGACATTAGCTCTTCGATGGACAGCGGATGGGAGAAGAAGCTCGGACGTCCAAATGAAACAAAAAGAAGAATTGTGGAAAGAGAGTTGAAAGAGTGTGTCCTAACGTAGGAAACAATTAACAGAAAGGTGACAGAACGGCAACAACGGACATCTTTTGTGCAAGCATTATGTGTCAAACGAGACACCATCTAAACAAGTTCTCAGAACACAACCAAATTATTCTCCAGTGGATACCAGCCCACAGTGGCGTATCTGGAAATGAGAGAGCAGATAGGCTTGCTAAGGAGGGAACAAAACTGATACAGCACAAACACACAGTGTCACTACCAGAAATCAAGAAAGATATCAAGAGAAAATACAAAAAGTTGTAGAGGCAAGAAGCCAACATAAAACACCCACAAGATCCCATCAGCAGACTAAACAGAAAGCAACACACAACAATCTTTCACCTAAGAACAGGTCACTGCAGGCTCAACCATCACATGCACAGAATAAAGCCTGCTCCATCTGCACAGTTTGCATGTCTGTCTGAAACACAATACTGCTGCCCTGTAGTTGATTGGGGACATTCAAAGGCTAGCGGAGCAAACCGTACACAAAACTGGACGGTAGGCAACCCAAGCAGTCCATTAACAAGACTGGTATAGCTGGGCAGATGACGCTCATCAGCCCGGTAGGGCAGGTCGTCTGCGGGTCGCTGCCTTGAAAGAAAATAGCAACCTGTGGGTTGTGGCTGGGGACAGCTAAAGGCTAACGGAGATCAAACCCAGTAAACGCTCGTTGAAATCAAACACGCCGCCGAAGGATAAGCACCTGAGCTCCAATAGGTACTGAAGGCTGTGCACGTACATCCGTTCTTGATGTTTGGCTGCTTATATATCACAATCGAATGATAAAAGCGGCTTAAGAACGATCGCGAGAGAGAGAGACTGAAACACAGACTTCAGAGCACATCCTGCAGTCATGTCCATGATACATACACCAACGAAACGAAACATGGCCGCATGAACGAAGCTTACAGAGCAAGCTATGGGGAACTCTTAGAGGCAACACATCTCATGGATTAGACGATGAAACAAGGCGAAAGAACCGAACGACGAAAGAAGAAGAAGAGAAGACGAAACCGACGAAGAAGAAAACATATATAAATATATATGAAAAAGAAAGTTATTTAATATTCGTGAACTGAAACCGACCGGATAATACCACACTCAAGGATAAGGAAGAAATATCCACGTCATTCAACAACAAGTGTAATTAACCTTTGCTAAAACAAAAATAACATATATATTGTACAACATAACTAATAGTTACACGTCTTGATTAGTGCTCTCACTTTGCCCTGCTAATTAATAGAATAATTTGATATCGCGGACATGAAGTCGTAAGGTATAGTGTTCCCATTGTGAACTTTAACCCGCCACTACGAGTGGTAGTATAGTTATTTATACATATTCACTTTAGTAACCTGTTCAATTGCGCTATTTTGCTTCAATCATTTGCGATTTTTTTGCTGTTTTGTTGCCATAATTGTTGTGGCTTTGTGCGTTTCTCTTTATATTGAATATATTTTTAGATCTCCGTTGCTCTCAAAGCTTGACCTCTCAAGTTGCATGCTTCGTTTAGCTTGCTGCTGTAGGCTGATAAACATATCACTTCTGTTATATCCTTCACGCCACTCTGAAACCGAATAGATTTTATTAATTATGTGTAGAAAGTTATGTTAACCTCAAACCTTTGTTAGCAGCCCGGTCAGTTTGCTAGAGGTGTCCAGGAGTGCACAAATTCTTTCATTATTTTCGAAAATACGGAGCTCTAAACTCGTATTGGCGGCTAAAATATGAAATCGCAAAAAATTTCTCCCATTGTCCCTTCCCATTAGCATATATTATCATAGTTTTTAGATTTATATGTCTTGCTCCTTCATGCTATACCGACGAGAGTCAAACTCCTGACAGGACTAACCACAGCCAACTATAAACTCATATTAGAGTTGGCTGTGGTCTAGCCAAGACTGACAATCTGAATGTGAAAGAACACACAAAAGTGAAATGATTGTTTCGCAAACATCTATTTCAAACTCGTTCAACTTTGCATATCTTTAGTCATTTAAAAACTAGCACTGGCATATATACGTGGATTATCGATACAAGAGAAGGCAGTGGGTCCAGTAAAACCATTAATTAAGACAAATCTACGTGTTTGAGAGTGGATGTCAATGATACTGGAAACAATAATTTATAGCGACTATTGGCGATTAATGATTTATAGCGACTAGTGAAGAACAATTATTTAGAGCGACTACTGGAGCTTAATGTGATGTGTCTGGCCAAATGGACTATGTGCGGCTCCCATGTGGGAGACCAGGGTTCAATCCACGGTACAGCTAAGGAGTTTTTTCTTTCGGGGACATACAGAAAAATACTATCCTGGACAGTTTCGTGACGACTGCACCATGTCCACATGGTGCAGTTACAGGCGTCCACATGTCCACATGGTGCAGTTACAGGCGGCCACATGTCCACATGGTGCAGTTACAGGCGGCCACATGTCCACATGGTGCAGTTACAGGCGTCCACATGTCCACATGGTGCAGTTACAGGCGGCCACATGTCCACATGGTGCAGTTACAGGCGGCCACATGTCCACATGGTGCAGTTACAGGCGGCCACATGTCCACATGGTGCAGTTACAGGCGGCCACATGTCCACATGGTGCAATTACAGGCGTCCACATGTCCACATGGTGCAGTTACAGGCGGCCACATGTCCACATGGTGCAGTTACAGGCGGCCACATGTCCACATGTGCAGTTCCGGCCCCACAATGGGATTCAGGCGGCTCCATGTCTGGGAGACCAGGGTCCAATTCCCATGGTACAGCTAAGGAGTCATTGTCCATGGTGCATACAGGGAATGTACATGCTGACAGTTACAGGACGCCACCCTGTCCACATGGTGCAGTTACAGGCGGCCACATGTCCACATGGTGCAATTACATGCGTCCACATGTCCACATGGTGCAGTTACAGGCGGCCACATGTCCACATGGTGCAGTCACAGGCGTCCACATGTCCACATGGTGCAGTCACAGGCGGCCACATGTCCACATGTGCAGTACAGGCGTCCACATGGTGCAGTTAAGCAGAGCGGTGCACAGTGTCCACATGGTGCAGTTACAGGCGGCCACATTTCACATGGTGCAGTTACAGGCGGCCACATGTCCACATGGTGCAGTTACAGGCGGCCACATGTCAACATGTTGCAGTACAGCGGCCACATGTCAACATGGTGCAGTCACAGGCGTCCACATGGTGCAGTTACAGGCGGCCACATGTCACATGTGTGCAGTACAGACGGCCACATGTCCACATGATGCAGTTACAGGCGGCCACATGTCAACATGGTTGCAGTTACAGGCGGTCACATGTCCCTCGTGTGATACACCGCACAAAAAGTGGTATTACAGGAGAGTTGATTTAATACTAGATAAAGATTCACTATTAAAATTTAAGCAACTACTGAAGACTAAGAGTTAGAAAAGACTAAGAAAAACAATGATATAGAGACATTGATTCCAACAAAACAGATCTGATTTATCTTCAAATAATTCCATCCCTGTTATAAAGTCTCCAAGATTATTTGTAGACCAGGAAGATGACAGATATGGGCACCATTATGACACAGCTCACGACTAACTAGTGATATGTTTTATAAATAGTGACGGTCGTTTACAGTACGGGCGGTCCCAGCCACTTACAAGTCTGACATTAAGATACGAGCTTTTGTCAACACACTGAGAGGTTCTGAGAGACAAACGGAAAGCGAAAGTAAGTTAGTGATACAGCTGCCAGCTAATAGTTGTTAAGCATTGTGTGGACGCGGTAGATTGTCCGTGCCGTTCGTCTAAAGATCGCGGTCCACATTTCTACAAATTTCATTTCCTGACTCCACCTCTTCTTGTTACAGTTACAGTAGTTGCCACGCCCTTAACCAGCGTATATAATTTAAAAGGTAGTAAGCAATACTTGTATTCATGCTTAGAGTCAGCGTTGTTTGTCAAAAACTGCGCAATCTATCCTTATTTAATATATACAACATACAACCGCAGAGTAGATTGTGTCATCAACATTTGAGATTTGTATCTAAAAGTTCTTAATTTCTCGTTTCATATTGTGACAAACGAATATTATGTAAATAAAGGATACGCCTTTAAACATTGATTGCATTCTTTATTTTAATCTATAAATGTAATTGTTTCATTGAAAGAACTTTTAAGCTATAAATTTCAATAGTCTCAGAACTGATTAAACTTATTCTTGCTGCATCTCAAAGCGTAAAAGTTGCCAGAATTCTAAAATTGTTCAGTTTAGTTCACAACAGACAAAGGTGAAGATAGTTAATAGCGTTTGGAACGTGCAAAGATCAGAGCGCATTGTTTTGGATTCTTTCATCTCAATATCAGATACTCAGTCTAGCGTGAATAGTGTTCCATCCATTGTGACGATGCTGTAACGTTAGAACCAGATCAGCTACAATTTGTCATAGTATAATTTAACATTACCTGCAACCATGATCCACCATTTGCCCCATCCAGTGTTAACCAATGTGTACTCGTCTCTGCCTCTGGTTTCAAGTTCTGTCATTCATTCCCGTGCTCGGGAACATACAAGACATTCATCTTTCCTAATAGACGATATACTTGGGAAATCAAGACCAACATTTCCAACATCGTATTTATCAACGTCACCATCACCTCCACCGCCTTCATCTATAATGGTATCATCAACGAGAAACATGTGTACATCGTCATCATTAATATCTTCAGCATCTAACAACGTTCATCATCAAACACAACATATATCTCATAGCAACCCCATCAGTCACTCCGTCACCGGTGCGCGTGCAGCTTTGACAGTTCTTTCTACCGGACATTTAACAGGGGAATACCTTTACAAACCAGTGAACATTTTTGAAGCATCATTAGAGCAACAGAACTGTCTCAACCCACACTTGAACTACCACAATGCTTATGTGGATCAAATGTACTCAGCTCCCTTCCAACGTCGAGAGATGTCTTACCTGGACAGAAACTACGCCCTCGCTAAAGGTAAGTACCACCATTATTCTCTCTCTCTCTCGTCTCTCTCTTCGTGCCTTTTCAACATTGGTATGAATAGACCTCTTAATCAACTCAAGCCAAGTCTTTCTATCTTTAGCCATCTTTGCGCTTCTTCAGACTCTCTGGTTGGCTGAAATCGGATGCACTGTCCTGTGCTAGTCTCTGCGTTTGGCCTACTCACCTTGCAACTTCACTTCTCGGCATATCAAACATATCTCAAAGTAGATTAAAATTGGTCGTAAGACTTCGCTAAGAAGAAGAAGACTCTGGCATATAATTAATCTCTGTTACTTCTTCGAACTCTCCATATCGACCCTTGTTAAATCACTCTTTATGATCTGTATCTAATCTGAGCCTAAGAGCGATTGTACGTTGTGCCAGGTATGTGCCTACAAGTAGGACAGAACATCCGATTTCTGCGACGCTTTTTATTTACTAGGCTAGCTTCCAAATGCCACTACCTCAGTCGCCCTTACGAAAGTCTTGTAGGTCTCAGTGATACTATTCTTTGCTTCCCTTGCGAGCCTCTCACTACATGGGCGATGCTCTATAAACATTGCCCCGCCACCCCCCCAGCAGACATGTATTGGTCTAAAGTAGGTTTAATCACAGTATCTTTGCGGTTTCATGTTTGCGTTCATTCTTATCAACTAAGTTATGCACTCTTGGTGATCTGTATGGTTTGTGCCGAGAACGTGAATACGGTGCACCCTCACTAAACCCTACAACATGTAGGACAGGCACATATTAGTTTTGACCAAATTCTTCTTATTCTTCAGCTATCTCTGGTCATGCGCTTAATTTACTGTGGACCAAAAACTAGGCAGTCAGCTTCAAGTCTGTCAGGTTTCCCAAATCCTAGTTTTCAAGTCGACTAGGAGCGGCCACATCTGGCTTCTCAGTTCACCCAGGAGAAAACATTCGTGCAGGACATGCTGCGGAGTCTGTTCCGCCTGTTGACACTGGCAGAGAGCTGTTTGACTTATTCCTAGTCTATGTAAGTGTCTGTCGATTCTGCAGTGTCTGGTATGTAGGAGAAATATAATGACCTAATCTGTTCTGCTGAGGTCTTTGAAGAAGTCTTTCCATAAACCCATATCTAGTATTTATCTTCAGTCTACTGCAGATTTGCTTTTAATGAAGGTTTTAACCTCTTGAAAAAACAGTGATTGGTAACTATGTTCTATGACACTGATTTGACCAAATGAAACAATAATTTTATCACTGATTTGTTCAAGTCTGCCGATGACTTCAATTCCGGTTAATTAATTTAATCTCTTTTGTAGTACTCAGGGAGTGTCTGTGCTTAGGTGGTAGCGAGCTTGATCACAACCCAATTGTACCTGGTTCAAACTCCGCTGCAGGCAGTTTGGAAACAAATTCGTTTCCGTTGGATTTAAAAAATAAAAATAGACTTCAACGTTCAGAAAGCAATGGCAAACTACTGAACGTATAAGTGGTGCCTAGAAAATCAGCTGTAACTGATGGTTTGAACATAACGGCTGCAGAGGCAGGACGTCTGGCCAATGAGAAAAGACATTCCGGAGTATCTGTTTGAGTGGTAAAGTTCTGCTTAGCCACTTGTTAAGCTACTCTTTGTGATTTTATGTAATCTGAGCCTAAGAGCGATTGTACGTTGTGCCTAAGAGAGCTATTTGATGATGATAATGAGAAAAGCAGCGACTCGTTTAATGCGATTGATGGCTACGTCCTGCAAAGGATATGCTACGTTTTCATTTTTAGTACTCAAGCTGTAACGTATAATGTATAATTACAATTCTCATAGAAAAACCATTGTTTGCGAGTGCATGCCATGTTTTAGCATCGGATGTTCAACCATCATCACAAAGATCAAATAGACTCACGTGTAGAAGGCGTGTCCAACAAATGTTCTCAGATAACAGGGAAACAAAAGCGATGAAAGGCATAATAAATATTTTCAAATCATGTGAGTGTCCATACTCTGTCCACGTGACGTTAACACTTGAGCTTCATCTTGTTCAATATGGCACATTTAAGTGCGCACGGACACTCCAACTCCGGCCATAAATAAAAATGGCTGCAATAAACCGAATGTTGTACTGAAGCATGTGTGTACGTGGACTTTGAAGTACTTCAGTTTCATTGTTTGCTCTGGATAGAAGATGGTAATATAGAGAAGAGGTTTATTACAAGATGGAGGGAAATAGTCTGGTTTTGTCACACATAACGGCTAGAACATACTTGAAAACTTGCCCTTTGAGGTCTGGAAAGTGTTGGGAAAAGGGGCGTTGGCGGTAATTCAATTGTTATAGCCAGTTATTTAGAGTGTAAATTTGTTAGAGTGTAATTGCTGACCAGCGGATTTATATTTGCATCAGTGTATCTATTTCTTTGTGTACGAAGTCAGGATTTCTTACTTCCTTTTGTTAGGTTTCTTTTGTTGCTTCCAGCAGGACATCAAAGAAACATTGAATATGACGCTTGAAGAGACGAGAGAACTTGCAAGAGACAGAGAGTTTTTGAGGTGGGCTGTGAAGAAAGCTATGTTCCGCAAGGCACATGCTACTACTTTATATTCGATGTTGTCTCTTGTAAAAGCATCACTGTTATTTGCAGTTCACACAGAGGCCCGTTTAGTTTTCTTCCAATGTTATTTCCCCTGGAGTAAGTTTGCTTCGGTATATCATATTCGGGCAGTTTTGAAGTGTGCTGCTCTACAGTCTATTGTACCTGTCCACATAGCTGAAAACCCAATCTTGAATTCAGTACGCATCAGACTGCGGAGCTGATTGTGTCTTGTTTTGAGGAGCAGAATAACAACTTATTCTAATCTGTTCATATTTTGCTTATCGCCCTGTGTTAATACTGTGGCTTTCTGATTCATTTAATCATTTTCTTTCGGTGATAGAAAATTGGTTTATCAGTTTGCGCCCGTGCAGCATTTTCATTGGCGTACAGTTTCCTTCCCTTGTATTCCCCAATGAGGATGGCCATAGAATGCATTTCTTGATCACGTATATAACATCTCAAAATAGGATCCTTTCTATGTAGCTTGATGACGTCACAAGAGCAAACGGGCAACCACAACTATAGTTCAAAGATGCGCGTAAACTCGATTGGAAGGCACATAATCTTGTAAGGATGTGGTCTCTGAATAGTGACAACACATAGAACGTTTGCTTTTAGAACTGAGCAACAAAAAGGTTGTGGATTCAATCCCTGTAAATGACGTTCAACAAATGAGGAAAGGTATAGACTCTCTCCCACATTCTGCATACTTTATATCAAAAGTGTGAAATGTTGAACATTCAGATTATTTTCTAAATTATAAAACTGATTGTCTGTTTGTGTGTCACAGGAAAAACCTGAGAACTACAAACTCTTGAATCGTGAAATTTGAATTGATTATTACTGCATACAATTTTAAGTGAACACGACCATTTTCAACAACATTCTTCACGATTTTTTTGGCACCGAGTTATGAATTAATTAATTTGGCTAACACATGTATATATTTCATATCGTGTTCTGTCAGCCATTATACTAGGACATTGATCATGTGCAGTGGTAAACTTTAGAAAACGTAGTTTTACCATTTGTGAAAGGGAAATATCACAAAAATTGGGACAATATTAGCTTGTTACCAAAACATACGAGACAAATTTAATTTTCCGTAAACCATTTCTTGTAGATTTTTTAATAATGTAAAATATAAAGAAATTTAAATTAAAAAAAAAAAGTTAAATAACCCGTTTTCATACTATAAGGTATAATGGTGAATACGATGTTAGGTCTGTATTTTTCTTTCAGCTACTGCACTCTTTGTATGACGTGGTAAAAGTCTATTGATTTCCAATTCTGGTAGTAGTAACTGTTACTTTCATAATCCAGTCTATAGTCAGTAAGAACAACAAAGGTGATACATGACATCTCTGTCGTAATCCTGTTCGTAGTTAAAAGTGTCCCTTAGTTTACCTTCATGAAAAACTTTATATTTCACATCCATATTTGTTGACTTTTCTAGGCTAATAATTTTCTGTAGGATCCCAGTGTCTCATCTATTTCTAAAAGGTTTCGCTATCGATGATGTCGAAGGCCTTCTCGTAATTCATAAATCGAACTTTTCTTCTTGCTTTTTTTGTTAATCATAGATAGGTTGCCATGTGCAGTCGTAGATTCTAGTTGGTTAAGCATTTCATTTCGGTATTATGATGACATTAGTTGAGACTTTTTTCTATAATCGAAATATGACTCATCAATACTTTTTATTATTACTGTGTTTCAAAAAACAAAACTAAAATACATAAAAGGAGCAGAGATCTAAAGGGGAAGATGGGGTATCTGTGCATTTGGTTCCCTCATATGAATCAGTTACTCTCTGCAGAAATTGCCTGCAACCTGCCGAGAGTATTGCACAAAGCACGAACTCCTTAGTTCCAGCAACAATTCCAAGAGCTCTACAGAAAATTTCACTGGTAACCCGAACGCAGGAGTCGAACCTAAAACCTTCAGAACGCAAAACACAAACTGCTTAACCACTTTGTAACAGAGAAACCTCACCTTCCTACTAGTAGAAATGTTGATGATACGTTGCAGTCCTTTGTTCAGTTATAAACAAAGAGAAATAATAGTAAAATGACTTAAAGTACATCGCTAATTATTTTTATTTCATTGAACTCATTCACACTTCTTAGCCGATATACTGACTCTGTACTTTTAAGATGACGCAAAGCCAGTATACAGGCTAATTCAGTATACATTTCAATATAAATGCATTTAAATATAAAACAAAATATAAAGAGTTAAAATGATTTAGTAAAATCATCAGTGTGATACCGGGGTTCTTACTGGGAGCAAAGAATAGTAACACTGCCACCTAAAAGGCATGTCATAGGAGGCGACTAAGGTAGGGGATTAGGGAAGCTACCTAGTAAATAAAAAGATTCGCAGAAATCGGATGTGCTGACCTACTTGTTTGCGCCTAACTGGCACAACGTACAATCTCTCTTAGGCTCAGATCACATACAAATCGCAATGAGTGGTTTAACGAGTGGTCGATGTGGAGCGTTGGAAGAAGAAAAAGAAAATGTGAAAGTGCTGGTAGTAATAACAAAACAATGGTGGTACTTATTATTTTCAAGTATATTCACTTATTTATCACAAGAAAAGTACAAATGAGGACCCAGGAAAACGATTGAGAAGTTTGGAGATGAAAGCAAGGATAATTCATTGAATAACAAATGGAAAAATCTTGTGTGTAAAGGAAATACTTTTCTTTAATCTGGGACATAACAGTATACAATGTCATAACAGGTGGAAATCCCCAGTAGTTAAAGGTGTGTGTTTCATGTGATGCACAGCCAACTCTAGATAAGTTTATAGTTGGCTCTGTGTGATGTGTGACTATTTGTAATCTGGACTACAAGTTACCAAGATCGTCTGTTGTGTCTCACAATCAAGATGAAAGACTTCATATCAATATAGTGCTTGGTAACTTGAATGCTTGCTTAAAGGGTACTTGCACAGCGATTACTTGTGCAACGTTGAATCATTAAAACTTTTGTATTGATGGACAAGTTATATGTTGGATCATTTGTGCTTAAGGAGACTCTTGTCTGGAATTTTTTTAGTTGTTTTCATATTAATGTATAATTTGTATAAGAATTTAGAGAGAAATATAAAATATGAAAACTCTCCCACAAATTTCTTGACCCTCATACCGACTCTCCTATTAAGTCATGTATAATCTAGATCATTTGTAACGTCCAAAGCCAAAGAATTTACTTCATTGCTCCTGGTTTCCTCATATGGCTCCGTCATTGTCGTCAGAGAGGGCATACCATCTGTCGAGAGCATTGCACAAAGCAAGAGCTCCGACAAAAATCCTAGGGATCTCATGAAAAAAATTGCAGATGTGTCTCGGTACGATTCAAACCTACAACCTTCAGTACGACATGCAAACGACTTAACCTCTTCGTCATTGAGACAGATGACTTTTAACGTTACATCATTTAGACTTTGAATCACTTGTACTTTAAATCATGCTGTTACGTGCGTTACATTATTTAGACTTTGAATCACTTGTGCTTTAAATCATGCTGTTACGTTACATCAGTTGTGTCTGCTAAATAATTGTTTGAATCATGAAGGAGAAAATAATTGTTACATATAATCGTATGCAACTGTACGTTTCCATCGTTACGAACTCGATACACAAACGAAGAAAACGATGCTTGTATTATGTGTATACATGTGTGTAAGTATGATATTGTCTCGTCTCAAACATACAGGCACAATAAGCTTATAGCATGTGTTTGTGCAAACACTTCAATGGAACCTTACTTGATTATTCTTATAGCAATCTGTGCTTATCAGGGAACATGTCAAGCTTCCATTAGATTTTATATAGTAATCTGTGCTTATCAGGGGAACATGTGCAAGCTTCCATTAGATTTTCGACTGACAAAGGTGTGCACATAGATGATTCAAAGTAATGGGATCAGTACTGTAATCTGGAGAAATGTGCATCCACCTATACAAATCAAGCAAAATCGCAAAAAATTAGTGTGACTATATTGTAAACTGTAGGAGTAGTGAAATGTACTCTGAAGATAGCAGTTCTTCTTTGCTATTCCAGCACACAATGCTTCGGTAAAAAGACTGTTTTCTTTAATATATGCCCACATTGACCAATGAGAGAAATCGTGTTAGTGTGAATTCAATCAAGTCAACTTCACTTGTAAAATTTAATTTCAAACATTTCATGCCGACAATTTTAATGGACATTTGATACAAAATAAAGTCATTCTAAAAAAAAATCAAAATACGTAATCACAAAGTACTGTAGTTTTACAAATTACAAAAACAATGACAAAATACATCAACGTTTCGACCAACAAGGCCTTTATCAAGCAAACGAACAACAGGAGTGACAAATTAAAAAAATAAATGGACGACCAAAAACAAACGTTTCTAATGAAAATCTGGAATAAAAACGAAAATCTGGGAATAAAAACTAATAGCGAAATAAATGTAACACAAAAAACACACATAAAAACTAGAAATAGAACGGAAGAGAAACAATGAAAATCTAGTAAATATATAACTTGAATACATGCAACATATACCCATATAGATTACAAGGCATGGGAAGAGAAAGTACTAAGAAGCATAAGAATGTAATACGTTGAGCCCACGTGGTCGCAAGGTACCATACAAAGAAATCAACCGATTCTCCAGAGCAAATCGACTGCGATCATCCGAGGAACACGATCGGATGGCTGTTACCTGGACATCGTGAGCTCCTAAATGGCCAGTATCATTGAAATGGGTGGTTACAGGGGTCACAGAGCATTGGCGTATGTCGCGCAAGTGTTGGGCGAATCGGTTGTTGAGCCTCTTGCCTGTCTCGCCTATATAAGCCTTGTTACACCGCTTACAGATAATGGCATAGATAAGATTACGGGACTCGCATGTGAAACCATCGCAATAAGAAACGTGGCTAAAGGAAAGATACAGTACGCGTCTGTGTCACATAAGCACACGTGTTGCAACGCCGACGGCCACACTGAACAGTGCCAAAATGAGTCGGAAGATCAAAATATGGCAACCTGTAGCAGTCGGCATGACTCTTGATAATGATGATCTAACTTAACGTTTCAGATATAGTGTAGAAAACAAAGAGAAAGATGGAGACTGTTAACTTAAGCATTGAGGGGCTATACTTTCTTTGTTAATATTTTCTTGCCACTTGAACTATCAAGCGATGTTTGGAGACGCCGTTATCGTTATTACGCAGTTCGTTTTTGGCCTTGATTAGATCACATCATGCCACTTGATTCATAGAAAAGTATTTGAATAGCATGAGGACCTGAGTGCCTGTTACTTATCTTTATTTTCTTGTGCCTTGTGTATATTTGTTCTAAGTACTCATACAATACTTGTCAGTTCTTTCTTTCCCTTCTCTAATCTTGTTTTGCCCCACAGCGTCAGGATAACGGGCTTGTGTGTGCGCTTCATAAAAAGTGTCTGTCGTTGCCTCAGTTTTCTCTGTTACCTTTGGCTTGGCTGGCCTTTTGCTTTGTAGCTGCTTATGTGGCCGAACCATTTAATTTGTTGTTGCTTGATGAAGTTTAAGTACTGATGTTGTACCAACTTTTTTCATGAAACGGTATCTTCATTTCTAAACAGGTTATTCTTGTTATGTGTCTTGTTACTCCCAACATTCTGCGTAGACACTTCATCTCTGTCGTGACTTGACTGTAATAGTTGTAAAACTATATACGAATCTACGCTCAAAGTTCATCTTGGCTGGAATACATATTTACAAACTAGATATGTATATTTGTAACAAAAATGTAGTAGGCAGTCCGAGGGCTTCTAAATCTTAAAGGGGACCCCAGGCGAAATAAAATAAAGTGAGAAGGTTGCACCAGGAACATTGAGCTAGTACTTACCAAGACCTATTTCACTTCCACGTGGTGGCACTGGAAACAGACTGTTGCACTGTCGTCTAGTAAAGTCGGTAGAGATTGAAGAAATAGAGGTATGTGTGCAACCTGCCTACGAGAACAATCTCCATTCCTTGATAAGCATCTTTGAATCTCCAAGTCACTGCACCTCTAGAATAATTAGAGGCTCCCACGCTTTGTCTGCTCTTTTCTACCCATTGAGTTGCTACTAGGAGGAAGATACCTACCGTACTCTCATCGTGATGTGTGCTCATTGTAGCTTATACTGACACCTCATCGCTTATAGCTCCAGTTCTTTCTCACAAGGAGAATTAATCACTTTTGTCAATCTGTCTCTTGCGGAACTAGATTCTCATCTAACTCCTTCAGTTTATGACAACTTTGAGCAGATCATTGAATTGTATGTTACATAAAATGGACCTAGTTAAGCTGGTTGTATCTTTGTCAGGTTTCTTTAAGACCTAGAATGGACTACATATGATTGTCATTCGACATGACTAATAACGAGATACATGATGACTGTGATTGGCATCACTAGATACTAAACGATTTGTCACCTTCATTAAATTTCATTATGTTTTTCAACCTTATTCGTTTGTACTTCCTGGATCTCATACTGGAAAAGACTTCATCAGACATTACTAGAACGACACTCTTACGCCTAGTCCGACCTAGACTCACAACACTATATGACTACAAGTCACAGCCCTGCAGGTCGCAACAAGTTCCTCACTCACTCTTCTTCACCCGGAGCTTGCTGACTCTTTGCCATTCTCCGCCTAGCCTTTGTCGCCTGTAGTGAGGCGATGATTTTCTTGAGAGAGCTCAGAGATTGATTTCTTTCGTAGGCGCCTATACCCGGAGAGGTGCTTGTCTGGCTATGCATCGAGTTCAGAAAATCACTCGCCAGCAGGCCCTTACCAGTCAGCATAGGACTATTAACTCTGACAGAGTAAAACTTATCTTAACTTACCACCCCCATAGTTCCTGGTGAAAAATGTTTTATTCCGTCATCTGTCTCTCCTTAGATCAGATCCTGAGACCCGTTCTGTCTTCCCCAACTATCCTTTGGTGTCTTACAGACGGGACAGAAGTCTTAAGGATATGTTGGTACACAGTCGCCTTAGTCCAATATCCAGACTCATTTTGGCACTGTCCAGTGTGGTCGTCGGCGTTGCAACACGTGTGCTTATGTGATACAGACGCGTACTGTATCTTTCCTTTAGGCACGTTTCTTATTGACGATGGGTTCACATGCGAGTCCTGTAATCTTATCTATGCCATTATCTGTAAGCGGTGTAACAAGGCTATATCGGCGAGACAGGCAAGAGGCTCAGTGACCGATTCGTCCAACACTTACGCGACATACGCCAATGCTCTGTGACCCTGTAGCCACCCATTTCAATGACACTGGCCATTTAGGAGCTCACGATGTCCAGGTCACAGCCATCCGATCATGTTCCTCGGATGATCGCAGTCGATTTGCTCTGGAGAATCGGTTGATTTCTTTGTATGGTACCTTGCGACCACGCGGCTCAACGTATTACATTCTTATGCTTCTTAGTACTTTCTCTTTCCATGCTTTGTAATCTATATGGGTATATGTTGCATGTATTCATGTTATATTCCATTCTTATGCTTCTTAGTACTTTCTCTTCCCTGCTTTGTAATCTATATGGGTATATGTTGCATGTATTCAGTTATATATTTACTAGATGTTTCATTGTTTCTTTTCCTTTCTATTTCTAGTTTTTATGTGTGTTTTTGTGTTACATTTATTTCGTTATTCGTTTTTATTCCAGATTTTCCTTAGATACGTTTGTATTTGGTCGTCCATTTGTGTTTCATTTTAATTTGTCACTCCTGTTTGTTCGTTTGCTTGATAAAGGCCTTGTTGGTCGAAACGTTGCTGTATTTTGTCATTGTTTTTGTAATTTGTAAAACTACAGTACTTTGTAATTACGTGTTTGCCAATCAAATAGTTTTACTGCAGTTCCATATATATATACTGAATATATAGAGATTGAAGGAGAGCTACCGTGAGGTAGTGGTGCAAACACAGCCACGAATGTTATAAAATCTGTTCACACTACAGACTAACAGAATCTCAGAGTGAATGCGTCTTCACAAGTCTACTGGCCGACGTCTAGAGATAAATAAGAGTCTCCACCGGTGTATTGCCTGGGCTCTCAAGTGGAGCAAAGAATAATAACACTGCGACCTACAAGGCTTATCGTAAGAGGCGACTGAGGTAGGAAGATACCCTAGTAAATAAAAGCGTAGCAGAAATCGGATGTGCTGGCCTACTTGTAGGTGCATAACTGACACAGCGTACAATCGCTCTTAGGCTCGGATGACATACACATCACACAGAGTGGTTAACGAGTGGCCGATATGAAGTGCTGGAAGACAAATAAGAATAATAATAACAAGTCTAAATACGGTGCCAGTATACGAGAAACTGGTTACGGAAACTAGCACCATTGAATTGTATTTAAGCATAAAATGATGTCACCCAGAGTCAAGCTGGTTGGTAGTATCAGTATTGTCAGGTATTCTCAAGACTCTGGAAATGGCTGACGTAACATGTCTGTCATGTCGACGCAAATGAAGACTACAATAAATTAGAGACTAAACACGCGAGACCTGAGTGAGTACGATGGCTGAGCACAGCATATAAAGTTTTGTTCTTTCGCCTCTAGTAAAACTGTCTTCATTGACTTCTTGTGTTCTTCTTCCAACGCTTAATATCGACCCTTTGTAAACCATTCCTGGATATGATTATGTAAAAGACTTCATCAAAGACCTAAGCAGAACAGACCACTTCATTATGTTTCGACTACGTACCGGACACTGCAGACTCAACAAACACTTATATAGACTAGGAATGTCAAACAGCCCTCTGCCAGTGTCAGCAGGCGGAACAGACACCGGAGCATATCCTGCAAGACTACACTCTCCTGGGTGAGCTGAGAAGCAACATGTGGCCACACCAGTCGACCTGAAAACTAAGCTTTAGGAAACCTGACAGACCTGAAGTTGACTGCCCAGTTTGTTGTCCACAGTAAATGAAGCGCATGACCAGAGATCGCTGAAGAAGAAGTTAACTACTCTTTGTGATTTGTATGTGATCTGATCCTAAGAGCGATTGTACGTTGTGCCAGTTATGCTCCTACAAGTAGGCCAGCAGATCTGATTTCAGCGACGCTTTCTATTTAATAGGGTAGCTTCCCTAGGCTCCTACCTCAGTCGCCTCTTACGACATGCCTTGTAGGTCGCAGTGTTCATATTCTTTCTCTCCTTAAGAGCCCCGGCAACACACGGGAGGTTCTTATGTTCGGTCTCAGTACCACGTTTTTTGCTTCATTTTAAAGGAAAATACAGAATGGAAGCTCCAAATTGTCTGGTAGCGACAAAGCGATGCACGTCCCAACACGGCTGAGAATTTCCCTCATTCGGGCTTCAATATCCCCTGTCTCTTGCCTTTACGTTGTACTCTGTCAGGATGTAATTTGTTCATCTCTTGATGTTTTTCCCACTTGTGTCTCGATTTTCCTCCTGCTTGTGTCCTTCAACTTTCCCCTTTAGTAAGGTCTTGATCAATTTGGCATGTCTCTTTATGTGTCGGAAATATTATATTCGTTTATTTTTTTACTTCTTGCATAATTCTTTCTTCATGACTAATTTGTTTCTAGAACTTCTTTATTTGTCTAATTTCTTTTCGTGAAATACAACCTATTCTTTTGTAATCAACATCTCAAAGGCATACTTTTGTCTACCAAATGATTGTTCACTATCCATGTTTCTGAAACATACAAAAATCCAGAGTAAATAACTTGATAATCCACATTCGTTAGCTTATTCGTTATCTATCAAAAGGCAATCCACGCAAAAGGAGGACATCAGAAATAATACTATTTATGAAGCGCACAGAAAATCCCGTTCTAGAAATCTCTTCTTATCCTGACGCTGTGAGCAAAACAGGATTAAAGTAAAGAAGAGGAAGAAGAAGATAGTCTATCATGCGAACTTAATGACGTGTTCAACTGGTCTGTGTCTACTTTAAGATTATATAGATAATATCGTGTAAGAAGAAAGCACAAACTCATACAAAATCCCTTCATGGAATCCCTCGAGACGAGCAGGATACCATCAATACATGTCACGACACGCAACATGTTGATTATAAAGAACAACTTCCGTATTGTTGTCACTAACCTAACATCAAATCCTGGTAACGCAAAACAATTAACTACTCATTATATTCACTTTGAACGTGTCTGTTGATTTGGCTTCAGATTAATTATTTTGAAGATGTCTACTTATACCTCCTTATATTTGACCAAAAAATAGAAGACTTATCTTATATTACAAATGCTTTGTCAACTACGTAAATGCTTCACCGGACGTGGTACGCCCGAATTTCAAGTATTGTTTTGCGGATAAACAGTTTCAATTTTTGAACCAGTTGTCAAGAGCTAATGAAATGATAAGTGTCTATTTCAATTGGTGTCAAGCAGTATCAGTTGTAGAGACAATCATAGACATCTACTATGAAAATATATATCATACTACAATCGAGCATACTTATGTTGAACTACGTTAAACCGACTATCTGCTTTATCCAAACGTTTTTCGTTAGACACGAATTTGTGTTTTTCAGTGTTTCTATAGATGGGATGTCTGAGAATAGCTGCTGGAGTAACAATGAGACATAACATTAGAAACCACAGACCAGTGCCGTGTCATGATATGATACAGAGATTCAGCCGCATCAGACGGTACCGTAAGAGAGGCGGCATAAGCACCAAAATCAAAATCACAATTGAAAGTTATTTTAAAGAAAATATATTTAAGGGGCGACATTTTGAAGACTTGCATCATACTGAGAAAATATACCGCAAGGACCTGCCCAGACCATGCCCTGAAAGACTGTACCCTGATGTCCTCCTAGAAAGGAATGCTGTCCTACAACCCAACACTACTTTCAAAACTACATGGCACCAGAGATGAGCTCCAGGTAACAGTCGACTTCATCGTAAGAACGCGTCTAATCATCAAAATAGCCATCGCAAAGAAGAAGAAATTAGAAGACTACAAATGAAACCAGTCAGGCAATTCATAAAATAGCACAGATTAAATAATTTGGCTACCTAGCAAGAGTGCACTGGTGTCGTCTACCACAGATGGCAGCATTAACAAAATTTATGAATACAAATCAAGAGGAAGACCACAAAAAAGATGGAGTGAGGACATTAAGAACAACTTTACAGAAATAGATACCAACTTACAAACCGCATTAAACAAGATACATAGAAGAATCTTACATAAACCTCAATACCTACTGGGGTAAGAGAAGAAGAAGAAGAAGAAGAGAAGTCTATCTATATATAATTATTTGCAGATGAATACTTTAAATATATTTTTGTATCGCATACTTCAGTTAGAAATCAATACCGGTTCTGTTGAAAACGATTTTTAGATTTACATTTGAAAGAATTTTGTGAAACCATTCTAGACAGGCTTGCCAGTTACAGAAACATTCAGTTCTTCCAAAGAATTTTATAAAGACAATACTATCTGCTACATTTTTGTCTTAATGGCTTCTTTGAAAAGAAAACCAAGGAATTTTTTGAAATATTTGTTCAGCTTTGCGATCTATGTGCTATTAATATTTCTAATGGAAAGTTTTTTTTACATATTCCACCCGTCTTCCTGAAGCTCTTTTTTAAAACAGTTTTTCTACGTGTTTTATCCTTCTTCCAAAATCTCTGTTTATATAATTCTTCTGTTTTTGTCCTCTCTAAAGCTTCTTTTATATAGTTATTTTATCTGTTGTTATAGTTTTTAATACTGTATCCCTCCCCCACCCTCTGCTTCTAAAATACTGTGACCACACAATGTTAAAGCACCCAAACATCTCAGCTAAACAACATATGATCAACAGCATTTTCATATCGACTTTGTGTTACCAGAGCCAAACATGGACAATAAGCAAAGCACAGTCGCAAAAAATAACTGCATGTGAAATGTGATGCCTACAAAAACGTTACCAACAACACTGGAAAAGACAGCGTCACCAACATCAGCGTAAGAAAGAAAGTTGTGGCAGAATCTTTCTTGAATTACATTGAGAAACAAAGAATGAAGTAGTTTGACCACTTAATAAGAATGCAAGCAAACAAATTCCACTGTATAAAGAGTCTTCACCAAAAGAACATCAGGAAAGAAGGTGAGAGGAAGACCACGAAAAGATGGTTAGATGGCATAGCCGAATCCTGTCAAAAGGCAAAACAAAACTATCACACAAGCCACTATAGCAGCGCAAGACAAAAAAAAAAAAACCACGACACAGGGCAACAACCCGGTAATATTGTGACGACAAAAGGAAGTAAGAATCTATCTCCTTGAACCACTTCTTACATAACACTCATACGCCACAGCCAACTCTAGATAACTAGACCCATACGTTTATAGTTGGCTCTGCCTACGCCGTGTACACTTCTTCCGCAGCTTTATATTAAAACACATAGTTCTTCTTCTTGCGTATATTTTGTTATAGTTCATCTACGTGTTTCACAAACAACATTCCTTCTGTTCTCTTCGCCTACATTCTATCGCCTATAGTTCGCCTATCTCTCTACAAGTCCACTTTTTTTTATTTTACAAATATTCCTTCTGTTTTTATTGCATTGAGTTCTTATCTGCCTACATTTTCTTCTTTATAGTCTTTGTTTTACAAACAACATTCCTTCTGCCCAATACGCAGGTAGTTGCATGTCTACAATTCTTCCTTCTTAATCTATGTTGACGGATCTGTGTAGCACAGTAGTAGTGAAATGGATCAACATACAAAGTTCAATTCCATGTAAGTCGATTCCTCAGTCTCCCAACTGAAAATAGGCATCCTGATTGATACAGCTGGGATGTTGTGGAAAATGGATGGGTAATATTCTAGTTTTTGTGCAGTTTTATAGATCTTTAACAGAGTACTGTCGATGTAAAATTTATACTATTTAGACCTGATGAGCTGTAAGTCGCGTATACCACCATACACCATTATTTCGTTGCTTTCTCCAGTTGGTCCAAAACCATGGCTTTGAAGTCTTCCTATCTCTAGCTATCTCCTGCAGCTCCTCCAGCTCTTCTTTATATTGTTGATCTCCGCCTCCAAATCTCGTCTCCATGTATTTCTCAGCCTCCCTTCTTTCGCTGTCCCTGCGGGTTCCAGACAAGGACCCTTCTTGTTATATTCCTCTCCGGTTTTCGCAAAGTGTGTCCTATCCAGCGCCAGCGTCTTTTTAAACCTGTTCGTTCACTGGAATCTGTCTTGTTCTCTCTATACCACCATATACACGCATTATTTCAAAGATTGCTTTCTTCATTCTCAGTTGGTCCAAAACCATGGCATATGTGAGTCCTTTTCACAACGACCACTTCACAAACGAAAAGGAGGTCAAGTCAGGTTCTCCAACGATCAAACGATGGAGTTGGAAAAGAACTTTGTTGCCCATAAGTATTTGAGTCCTCCCGAGAGAAAGAAGCTTGCGAAGTCATTACAGCTTACGGAGAGACAGGTGAGAAGATAGTAACAAGTTAAAGAGACGTGTAACTCTCCTTAAGGATATATTGTTGGTCTGCACACTTTATTATAATAAAAAACAACTCGATCTTACGTTAAAAGTTTCTTGCCTCAACTTGAAAAGGCTTTAGTCACTAAACAAATACTTCATTGAAGACATCAGCAGAGCAGACTAGGTCATATTGTGACTTCGTACTAGATACTACAGCCTCAACAGACACTTACATAGACTCGGAATAAATCAAAAGCTCCATACCATGTCAGCAGGCGGAACAAACACATGAGCATCCCCTCAATGACCCCTGAGAAACATGTGAAACAGTTGTCAAAACTCTTTGGGAAACCTGGGGACCTAAAAGCTAACTGCTCAGTTTGTGGTCTTCAGTGGATTAAGAACATGACCATTGATTGTCGAAGAAGAAGTAAACAAAAATTAAAATGTGTGTTAATTAAAAAGAGTTCGACGTTAAAATCAACAAGTTTAAAATGGAAAGATGGAGAGAAGTTTGAAAGATGGGAGAGAAAATTTACATTTAGCTTGACTTACAAATTGTTAACATTTGAACAAACTTACTATATTGCTATCTCACTACAGAAGTTATTGTTGTATTTTCATTTATAGTTAAGAAAGACTCTGTTTATAATTCCATGACCATCATTTCAGGTGAAAACTTGGTTCCAGAACAGACGTGCAAAGTGGCGTCGTTTGAAGCAGGTAAATTTCTCTCGCTTTCTCATTATGTTTAGTTTAGTTTAGTCGTCGGATCATCATCACTGCACGTCGATCCAATTAGTCCATAAGTGCTCAGATCTCCCTCTCAGTATGTCTATCAGAGTGTGGCTACTAAGAACACCGGTTCTTTGTTGGTTTACTATTCTTCTTTGGCTACCAGCATAGTGTTCTTGTCTAGCTACACCACACCTGACTTTATGTCATTATGTTTGCAGCTAAGCTAATTACTAACATATTTTCTGTATCCACTAATGTGTATCTATGGTGAATCAAGATTAGCGGATGTGGCTTGGAATTATATACTAGTGGACAGTATTTAATCACAGTAACAGTTAATTATTGTTGTTATTGGTTGACAGAATTCCATCTGTGTTAACGCAAGTGTGTAAGGCGTGTTCTAAAGAGGTAAGAACTAAAATCCAAGACAACGAGGCACGTGACTAGCACGATCAATCTTCGCCAAGGAAAGTCTTCCCAATTGTTACATGGGGTTCCAGAGACATTGTTTCCATCTCGTATTCTGATCCATCTCTTACCTTCAGACATTCAGTTCTTAACAATTCTGCAATAAAATATCTGCTGTTTTGACATGTCTGGTATTCTGTAATAAAATGTATGGTCCAAGTCAAAATGATTACCTGTAATTTCTGAATCTAAAAATGCTGACACTTTGAGCTGAAAGGGAACTAGCACTTTTCGGAACACAGAATTCACCGACGTCAATAGTTTTACAGTTATCTTCGCGTAATCTTCATACTTATTTATATAACTACAAGTTGAGTATATCTTATGAAAACAATAACAGAAGATGGAAGATATAACACTGGGATCAGGAACATAACATACGGACGACGAAAGCTGTATTTAATAGTATAAGACAAGTTTTGGCATTCAAACAAATAAATAATAATATAAATAATGATTCAACCGGTAGGACATACTTTGAGGAAATCAGATGGAAATATCACAAGAAGGGTCCTTTCCTGGAACCCACAGGGACAGCGAAAGAGAGGGAAGAAGAGAAATACATGTAGACGAGATTTAGAGGCAGAGATCAACAATATAAAGACAAGCTGGAGGGAGATGCAGGAGATAGGCAGAGAAAGAAAGATGACATGTGTTGGTTGAAGGCCTATGCCCCAATCGGGGTTAAAAAGGCATGATATTTATATATATACGACAATATGCCCCATGGTAAGAAAACTGTTTTTTTTATATTGTAAGGTATCTAGTACTAAACGTATAAACGACATTTGATGCTAAAGGATTATCTTTATATTTGTTTATCTTGTCTTATTTACAGGAATCTCCGGGAGAATGCACGTTTCAGAGCGAGTCATCAGATAAGTCCATGAGTCCAGACCATTTCAACACCATCAGAGACAATCATAACGGAAATTTTTCTGATGAGACATGTGAAGATGATGAGGAATTTGAGGATAACGATGATATTAACCTTTCTGATGATGAAATAGATGTTGTTGACGAGAAAGTTTCACATTTGTCGAGATAAAAGAACAACTATATTTACTAATTCTATTAAATTGTGAATATGCCGGTTTGAAGTGATAATGATTTGATTACAAAATCTGGGTAGTTATATGACATGATTTGAACTGGAAACTAGTAAACAGTGTTGATGTTTTGGTTTCTTCTCCTTACATGACGTTTGAAGATTCAGAAACACATCATCATTTGTCACTGTCCATCTGTCTAACAGAAGGCACATAGTATAATAATTCCTCGATCTGATTATTAAGTTGCCATGTCAACATATTGATTGATAGGACCATCATCATTGCACTTCGGTAAGTAACAATGTGTGCACCGATCTCTTTCGTACACAGAAATATCTCAACGACAGTGCACCGGCGAGGTCCCGATGTAACTTTAACGATGTTTTTGTAGGAATTTGATTTAAAAAATATTTTTAATGAATTTTGCCCGGGCAGCGGTTTCCAGCCGGCTCTTCTCGATTTTAAACTGCCAAGGTTTATTTTACGTGCTCAAATTGAACACGGAACTTACGTTTTATCGCCCGTCTCCGATGGGATTGGGAACTCGATCTCGCTTACACTGAGATCAGGGATCTCTGGAAAAATATCCAGATGACTCCACGCGGGAGCGAACCTGGTACTTTTGCCACGAGAGACGAGAACCTCTACGCCACAATATTGATATGCTTGACAACCGATCTTTCACATTTTACGCTCAAGTAAAAATGAATTATGGTTAATCAGTCCTACGTGGCGTTTCAATCAAGAAAACATCTGCACATAATTGTGCAAAGTTTGAAAGTGATAAAGGCCATTCTAAGCAACATGCTACGAGAATATATATATATATATATTGATTTTTCAAATAACGATACCAGAAGCTCAACTCAACACTAAATTCTCTATCTGTCCGTCAAGGTTGGCCGCCTTCAAGAGTTAAATTTTGCAAATATTATTGCGATGCTAACAGACATGAAATTTCCTTGTGTACATGTGCTTGATCTCTTCTTCGTATATCATGGACAGAGAAGAGAACAAATAGATCTATCCAGAAAGAACTCAAAATCAAAGAAAACTGGCTGATGCTACAAATAAGAAAGAGAAAATTTAGATATTTTGGACATATAAAAAGACATGAATGGCTGGAGAAGATCACTATGGAAGGAGGCATACCGACAAAGAGAAGAAGAGGAAGACCACGGTGAAGATGGATTCAGGATGTAACTGATGGTTTGAACATGACAGCTGCAGAGGCAGGACATCTGGCCTATGAAAGAGAGAAATTCCGGAGGACTGTTGGGGTGGCAAAGTTCTGCTTAGGACAAGCTATTTGATGATGAAATGTGCTTGTATGAAATTACAACATACTCCAACAACAAAATGATGATGTTAGAGTGACGATAAATAAAACTGACAACATATTGTGAGACTTTTCTAATATTACAATTAGTCTAGATTAGCGCTGTTCAATGTTTTTATATAATGGGACGCTTCTGACTTATGGTTCTGGAGACGCTAGGGCCATGGGACGATTACACACTACTGCTACTACTAATAGCAATAGTAATATTAGTAGTAATTTTTTGTAATACTTAAGATATCGACCATTTCTCTAGTGCAAAAAGAAAGGGCGTGGTTAGTGGGCAGTAGAATGGTTAGAGAATAAAATAATAATGCAAAAAGCGGGAGAATCGTGTTCATGGAAGTATTAGGAAAAACTTCAAAATTGTTTTTCCCTTGAATTCCTATTAACACTAAAGCCGGTGAAACAAAGCAGGGCGCTATAAGTTGAAGATATGTACGTCATGACGCCCGTGGGCTCCGTGTTGGGCAGCATAGTCTAGATAAATCTGCGCAATATATTCAGACCCATTTTAAATGTTGCAATGAAGCTAGGTAAATAACTTCATTTGCTACATATTTCGACACTATTCTAGTGTTTCAATTAAGCTAGATATACATGGCAAACTACTGAACGTATAAGTGGTGCCTAGAAAGTAAACGACTCGTTTACTGTGGTTGATGGAAACATCATGTAAAGGATATGCCACGATTTTAATTCATTTCGTACATTTTGTATCACAATTCTAATCTTCACTGCTGCGAATTATACAAATAATGATGCAAAACACTTTTCTAACCACAAAACCTGGAGAGATTGAACAAAGCAATTGATGGAAAGCATCAGAGACTGAATGAAGTGTGTTAAGAGACATGATTTTACACAAGCCAGATGGCACTGTACTCGATCAACGTGTCTACAGTGTTAACTGTCATTTTTTCATATGAAGTAATTTAAACATACTATTAAATAATGTATTTCTAATTGTATTTTTTTGTTTTTTAAAACCGTGAATAGATTTGTGTTCATAAAGTTTTTGTCTGTTGTGTTCAGTTAATTTAAATCCTCGTCCTCATGGTTTGCTTTCCTTATCACAAGAGCCTCTCGCCATTCAGGTAAGCCTTACTCTGACTTCAGAGGTGCTTGTAATTTAGATCTCAAAGTTAAGAAATCTGTCTTCATGAAATGCACTCAATTTGTCTAGAAATTTAGTTTTCAGTTTACAATTCTGTCTTCTAGGTTTTCGTTTGTTCAGTGTAGTTTGTCTGTCCTATATTTAAACCTATTGTCGAGTCATCAATTAAGAAACAGTCGCTATTTTGTCAACGGATGTCTACTGAATATTCTCAGACTGAGATGGTATGACAAGTTGCAAACACTGACCTGTGGATAAGAATAGGACAAGAACCCATGATGACCCAGGTTAAAAGGAGAAAATGGCAGTGTGTCGGTTATACTCTACTGAAGACACAGTAGAGAGTCACTAGACAAATGTTTCAGTGGAATCCGCAAGGAAAATGGAATGTCCTAAACAGACCTGGAGACAAAGTCTTCTTGAGAAACCGAAGGACGCTCCACTACACTGGAATGCCATAAAGAAAGCAGCCAGTGACCGGGAAAAGTGGCGAACAACTGTTGAGGCCGTATGCCCCACGAGTAGTGAAGAGAAGTAAGCAAGTATTAAGTGATTATCTGCTTACATTGTCCAAATAATCAACATCATGTGCGATGCCAATAAGCGTAGATAGTTCTGGCTCGCAATCTCATACCACCATTAGATACACCGATCAGGTCTGCAGTCTTGACTCCAATATATCATGTGGCCAAGACATCCAAGATCTTACTTTTGCTTTCACTTTGTCCTTTTCCCATCAAATTTGCTAGTACCCCAAATTTCCAAATTTACTTCTACTCATAAAGTACCTCAACATATTTTAACTCTCTATATCTAATTTCTTGATAGAAGGCAGCTCTAACGTCCTCCCTATCTTAATTCAGATTTGATAATATGCTACAACGCCAGATGTGGTACATTAAAGTGTGTTTTTTCTGTTTAAAAGAATCGAAGTTACCTGTCTGTACAAATTGTTCCCTTTGATCGAAATTCAGATGTGACTGCTCTACATGCCACATGGTCTTAACGAGGGCACAACGTACTCAAGTTCTCGATCCACACATCACAAAGAGTGGTGGTGAACTTGGTTAATAAGAACGAATGAACGCAAAGAAACATAATTTTTCTAATCAATTTACGAATTTTCCTTTGTTTCTTGAAGGACTATCTCATTGCTTTTTGTCCGTTCATGGTATTCTTTAATTTTCCTCAGAAACCAGCCTCCCACTGTTATTATCCGTTTGTGCGCTTATTGCTGTATATTATCACATTATATCCTCTTCGTGTCCCGTTTAAACATACAACTTCACACAAGATTTCCATTGTTATCGTTCTGTCAACTTTCTATTAATTGTTTCAGCCACAATCTTTCAAATCTCCTCCACCGCTTCCTCCATGTTTCCTCCAGTCCTTCTTCTCCTATCCGTTGTCCACCGAAGAACTTCATAGTCAATGTCCCTACTGGCATACGACTTACAGGAATCCATTCCCTCTTGGTTTTCTAATGATGATCTCGATTAATGCACAGTTTGTTTGTTTTTAAAAGCTCTTTATTTGTCAGCGCATTTGGTCAGAAAATGTCTCTATCTTACTTCTGTGTAATGCCATGCTCGACGTCACCTGCTCACCGACATTTCCCGCGATTGCTCATCTCTCCTCTACCATGAAAGTCCACTTGTCACGTCCAAATCAAGCATATCTCTCCACTCTGTAATCCAGTGTTTCCCTTGAGACTTGCCATATCACATAAATGAGAGCGTACCGCATTGACGACATCTGCAATGTTCATACTTCTACCAGCTTGAGTCGGGCAATTATTTATTTAGGAATGTCTCTAGCTTGTGTATGATTTTACTTATACAATGTTCACACATTTTTGTTTCCATTTTAAAAACTCATTGATACTCTTTCACTGATTGATTGATTGATATGACCATCATCATTGCACTTCAGTGAGTAACCATGTGTGCTCCGATCTCTTTCTTCTCGTCTCGCCGCGGTGCATGAACTCCATAGCACCGGCGAGAGTCCCCGATGTAATGTAGAAGATGGTGAAGCTATTTTGTAGGAATTTTATTTTAAATCTTCTTCTAATGAATTTTGCCGTGACAGCGGCTTTCCAGCCTGCTCTTCTCGATTTTGAGCTGCCAAGGGTTCTTTTACGTGCTCAAATTTAACACGGGTCCTACGTTTTATCGTCCATCTCCGATAGGGCTAGGAACTCGATCTCACCTACACTGAGATCAAGGATCTCTGGAAACATTTTTTCAGACTCTTTCCGTGAATAAAACTGGTGCATGTCAAAACAATAAATATATATAGAAGGGCTTGCGACTTCAAAGAGTAGCCCCTCACATTGTAGACAGTACTTTAATAAAAAAAACAAAAATGATAATAATAAAAACCTTATTAAATAAGCAATTAATTGTCAGATGCATTCAAAATAAGAATACACATGTAGACATTACAGAACAAAACACAAAAAATACAGAACATAGATATGAAAAAGTGGAAAGATGTCATTAAAATGTAGATAAAGAACAACTACATTAACAGTAGTGATTAGTTTCATTAGAAAGATTAAATAATACAATTACAAAATATTTTCACAATTTCTACATTACATCGGGGACCCTCGCCTGTGCTACGAAGTTCGCGCACTGTCGCTGAGATCTCCATGTGTTGGAAAGAGATATGAGCACACATGGTTACTCACCGAAGTGCAATGATGATAGTCCTATCAATCAAACAATCTTAAAGATAGTATAGAACAGAAGAGAATTCAGTATAAACAGTAATTCTACTAGTCTATATCTCTTAAGTCTTACAATCTGATTAGTTCTAATACCACTACTACTGACCAACTGTTGTTGATGAATTGAATAGTTCACAAACATGACGTGAGTGTACATAACCATTTTGAACACAGAGATTTATCAACAGATAAATCTGCAGAAACAGCTATGCTACCTCAGAATCTGAATAAAAATGCTGAATAATTTATAATTAGTCTGTAGGTAATGAATTCCATGTAATTAACAAACTATTCTGATAGTTTGCTTTTTCAAGGTACAGTAATCTTGACGTGACAGGTTATAAGTTTATTTTTACAGCTTCTAGAAAAGAGAAATTTAATGAAACACAAAGGTAATGGAGATAGTTAGTTAGTTAGTTTGTTCCTTTCGGGCTAATGGCAGCACATAGGGCAGAGGTTTTAGATCTCCATGTGATGCGGTTCGTTGCTAGCAGTTGGAGATCTTGTATGGTTTTACATCCCAATAGTTTACTTTCTTGTTGGATGGTTCTTCGAAGAGTGGTCTTTGGTCTTCCACGTTTCTTTTTCCCAACTGGTGACCACATAAGGACTTGTCGATTTAGTCTCTTTTCGTCTGATCTAAGAACATGACCTAAATCGTTTGCAAATGTATGCAGAAGTTCAAAAATTATAATTGGTAAACAAAAAGCTAAAGGGTTTTAAAGCTGAAGGATTGACTTCATTGCACCGGGTTTTACCCCATATGGCTCGGTCCCTTTCCGCAGAAATGGCACACCACCTGCCGAGAGTATTGCACAAAGCACGAATTCCGTAGCTCCAGTAACAATCCTAGGGGTCTCTGGAAAAACCCACAAGGCAAAGGGTTTAACCACTTAGCCACAGAGACCCCAAATTGGTAAACAAAATATCAGTATGCTTTTCTAAAACATTTCAATTCATGAAATTATGGAAGAAATAAAATTATTTCTTTGATTCTTAAACTCTTGAGTATTGCACAGACTAAACTCATGTTGGTACTCAGTCTATTATATAATACAATTTTGTGCCATAACAAAATCTATTAGAGCTTTCTTAAGTAAAACATCCGAGCATTATTTCATTTTATTAGAATTTGCAGAATTCAAATCTTTATTAAAAAATTTGACCTGTATTCTACCAAGAATTATACAAAAACAGCATAAAACACAATAATACATAAACTGCACATAATCATAAATCGGTGTCTGTGCAGAACAGAGGGAATTAAATGGCATGACATAAATGTGGAGTTTGTAAAGAAAACAAGACCAGTCGCAGTAAATTAAGAAGTGCAGAAAAGAATGCTGGTGATGGATAGGACACAACTTGAGAAAATCTGAGGGGAAGTAACAAGAAAGGTTCTTTCCTGGAACCAGCAGGAAAAGTGAAAGAGAGGGAGGTCTAGAAATACATGGAGAAATGGCTTGCAGACAGAGATTAATGATGTATGGAGAAGCAGCAAGAAATAGGAAGACTTGGTATGAGTTGGTTGAGGGTCTATGCCCCAGTTGAGGGTTAAAAATGCATCAGAGAGAGAGAGAGAGAGAGAGAGAGAGAGAGAGAGCATCAAATGGATATTGCGAATGATTTTCTTTAAATAAAACATTCTTAAACAAACCTATCTTAGCCCTTCTGATGGCAGCACAGCACATGAACAAGCTGCAAGCACTTGCTGGCAAGATGGTATTTCTTACAGACTCATTGTCAGCTATACAAGCCCTGGAGGCTAAATCCGCTGACAGCACAGTACAAAACCTAAAAGAGAACTTGCTCAGCTTTCAGAAAAGGCAGAAATTCACTTGCAGTGGATTCCATTCACAGTGGCATTGCAAGCAATGAGAGTACCGATGTCTTAGCTAAGGAGGGCATTGTCAAAGAGCAAATTTACTAACCCTTGTCTTTTCAAGAGGTCAAAACCCTCCTACAGAGAAAATCTGCAGTAGACTGGAAGACAAACACTGGATATGATTATGGAGAAGACTCCCTCAAAGACCTAAGCAGAATAGACCAGGTCATTATATTTCGACTACGCACCAGACTCAACAAACACTTATATATAGACTAGGAATAAGTAAAACAGTTCTCTGCCAGTGTCAGCAGGTGGAACAGACACCAGAGCATATCCTGCAAGACTGTCCTCTCCTGGATGAGCTGAGAAGCAACATGTGGCCACACCCAGTCGACCTGAAAACTAAGCTTTGGGGAAACCTGACAGACCTTGTTCAAACTATTTATGTGGCACATTATCCAAATCTGACATAAATAAACAGTGAAAATAAATCTTTCATCAAATTTCACAAGTGAATTTTTATTACAATAAAACATATTCAATTGAAAAATCTATTAAGCAAATCAAAAGATTAAATACAAATTCATACAGTGTAGTTACTAAGTCTCCACAGGATGATAAACACACATTTACAGTTGTGGTTATTACAATTCACACAATACAGGGAAAAAAACCTGTTGCTACTACCTGTAATACCGCTTTTTGGACGGTGTAGGACAGGAGGGACATGAGCCTGTGGAATTTAATAGTTGCATGGCTAGTGCAGTCACCACAAAACTGTTCAATTTAGCATTTTGTCTTTTATGTCCCTGAAAGAAAAAAATCCTTGGACGTAGCATGAATTGAACATCGGTCACCCGTACGGTAGCCACGCTCGAATCCATTCCACAATATATAAGAATATTAATAATCTCCTTCATGTGAGATAACTTAGGTAAATGCACACTTCTGTGATATATATGTTTACATAAAGGTAATCTAACATATTTGGGGTTGAATGGGGGCAATATTAACTCTTTGTGGACCAAACACCACACTACGTGGCTTTGGGTTGGACACCTTTTTTACCAAGAGCCAAAATAAAGGGTGTTTTTTATTCTAAAAACATATGGCTTGTAAAAACATGGCCTTTGCCCTGATCCAAGCAGACTTTGTTACATTCCTTTGGGTGAAATATGGAAACATTAAGGTCATTTTACAAAGCATAAAAATCAGTGACTGATGTTTTGATAAAATAGTCTTTATCAGGCAAAGGATCAGAGAACAATATGTTATATAAGATAATTAATAATAATAATAATAATTCCTCTCGTACCGTTATATGTTACATAGGGCCTGCAAGTAATTTCTCCATACCGCTCTATCCTGGGCAACTCGCTCAATCTCCTCCATGGAACTGAGACCGATATTTCCTGCCTCTCTCAGCAAAGTTCATTTCAGGGTCTCTTTAGGTCGACCTCTTTTCTTGAACCCTTTGCATCCCACTTCAATACCTGCTTTGATATTCTTTGATCATTTATTCTCAAGGTGTGACCAACATATCTCCATCTTCTCTCTCTTATAACAGTTGTCACTAGTGGTTGACCAGACATGTCTCTGATTTCATCACTTCTCCTGAATTCGTTCCATTTTATATTCATTATTTTTCAAGACATCTATTTTCAAATGCATTCAACTTGCTTTCTATATCTTTAGTCATTTTCCAACTCTCGCTAGCATGTTAGGATTGATACAACATTTGAATTGAAAATTCGTAATTTAGTTTTAATACTATATAACTTGCAGTTCCATATTTTATTTAGACTTTTAAAAGCTGATGTTGCTTTGCCAATTCGTATCATAATTTCTTTTTAACATTTCCTGTGCAATCAAAATTGCTACCTAAATAGGTGAACTGCTCTGTTATTTTTATCATTTTAGATTCCAGTGTGATATCTGCATTACTTGCCATAGGTGCCATATAAGATAATTGTTTTGTATTAAATACAGGATAGTCATCATCCAATAGTTTGTCCTGAGCAGAACTTTGTCAACCTAAGTCTTTCGGAATTTTAAGTCAGATATTCCTTCTTTGTAGCTATCATGCTCAGATCATCAGTCATATCCTGAATTAATCTTTTCCATGGTCTTCCTTTTCTCTTCTTTTTCAGGATGAAGATACTGCCATCCATATTAGTCTTCTCTACCTCTTCTTTTATTTTTATATGTTATGTAACAGCATAGACACTGTGTAAACAATGAGCATGAGACAAGAGTATATCAAGAAGCATAGACACTGTGTAAACAATGAGCATGAGACAAGAGTATATCAAGAAGCATAGACACTGTGAAAACAATGAGCATGAGACAAGAGTATATCAAGAAGCATAGACACTGTGTAAACAATGAGCATGAGACAAGAGTATATCAAGAAGCATAGACACTGTGAAAACAATGAGCATGAGACAAGAGTATATCAAGAAGCATAGACACTGTGTAAACAATGAGCATGAGACAAGAGTATATCAAGAAGCATAGACACTGTGTAAACAATGAGCATGAGACAAGAGTATATCAAGAAGCATAGACACTGTGTACACAATGAGCATGAGACAAGAGTATATCAAGAAGCATAGACACTGTGAAAACAATGAGCATGAGACAAGAGTATATCAAGAAGCATAGACACTGTGTACACAATGAGCATGAGACAAGAGTATATCAAGAAGCATAGACACTGTGTACACAATGAGCATGAGACAAGAGTATATCAAGAAGCATAGACACTGTGAAAACAATGAGCATGAGACAAGAGTATATCAAGAAGCATAGACACTGTGTACACAATGAGCATGAGACAAGAGTATATCAAGAAGCATAGACATGTAGTTTGCTCAGACCATGAGGCTGCAAGTTACCATATGAAAAAAAAGTAACAGAACTTTTTCATACCTAGCGTCATGGTAATGGGTAACATGGTGTTAGGTCCATATTTTTCCTTGACTACCGGCACACAATGGGAGATGCGATCAACATCATGCTGGCGCTTTACTTCCCAGTGTTTTTGCGTACCCAATTGAGGTTAGGTCAACTTGAGAACCGTAACAGTCGGAAAATATTTCACGCTCACAGTTAAATTGAATCCGGACCACGCGTCTAAGAAGTGAGTCCACTAACAACTAAGCTACAGCAACTCTCAAGTTACCATATAAAGGTATAACATGATTTTCATGAGCAAAACTACAGTGGTCATCAGAGGAACACAGTTGAATGTTGAATGACTGTGACATTGAAGTGAGTAGACACAGAGTGTTTGAAATGACTGAAACAACATTATTTCCATAGAGCTATGATATGTTTCATATACGAGAGACATTTTTTTAAATCTTGTGTTATTATTGGATCCTTTGCATTGCCTTTCTGGTTGAAATGTCAGTGTCTCTGATTTGTGTGCTTCATAAAATTAATATCTTTTCCTCCCATATTTTGTCTTTAGTATCTTTCCTTTTATGGATAATTCAGTTTCAAATATCTTCATTGCAATCCGGACATGTCTATAGGTGCTCTGATCTCCTTCGCAATATCCCCAACAGCATACAGCAACTAAGTGTACCAGTTCGATGTTGATTGATGAGCCTACTACATATATATATGTTGTGCTGTTCTTTAAGGATAATTCTATCCATCATACTTTGAATTGTCTGTAAAATCTACCATCTTCCATGGTATAAAGGCATTTTGGGGCCCTCTATGGCAGAGACCACTAGGATTGTTGTCGGAGCTACAGAGCTCGTGCTTTGTGCAATACGCTAGGCAGATGGTGTGTCATTTCTGCGGAGAGGGACCGAGACATATTAGGTAAAAACCCGGCGCAATGAATTAAATCTTTCAGCTTTAAACACACATCTGGTAATAACCACAAACCAAGAGTTGCTGAAATACACAGGGCTGCAGTAAAACTGATTGTCAAAAATGAAATAAATGTAAATAAGTATATTAAAGTATTACATATAGTCACAGAAACAACAGTGGGGAGTCGGCACAACACAGTGAAATGCGACACAACACAGTGAACTGTATTTGTTCATCTTCCTACAGTACTTAATTTCCTGTACAATCTAGATTATAATTAGCTTTTCACAAAAACAACAAAGCCTACACTATGACAAGAAAGTCTTCGTCAAACACGTAAGCAACACAAATGAAATTAATCAACTAATCTATAACCATATATCTAAATCACTGAGATGAAAATTGTAAAAATGTTCAATGCCAGTATTGAGGCCTAACTGGATGTTGACTGCTAATATTTGTATTTGATAGCAATGAGAGAGCAGACAGGCTGGCTCTGTCATCATATTGGGTGGGGGTGTCTGCCAATGGATAGAGCTCACATTATGAACACCCTCTAAAAACAAATGCGGTAAAATGAGTGTGGACGCCAAGAGGATTTTCATTTAAACCAATTAATAGACTTTGCAAGTCAACTGCTAGATTACAAGAGCTTGGATTGAAGATCAGGGTGGTCAGAAAAGAACAGTACAACAGGTATATGAGAAGGCTTATCAATCAACATCAAACTTGTGCGGTTAGTCGCTAGACTAGGTTGGAGATATTGCAAAGTAGATAGGAGCACCTATGGACATGTTCAGAGTGCAGTGAAGATATTCATAAATTAAAAATGAATGCTAATATATACACACAAAGACCACCTGTGTGGTCCCGAGGCCGGCAAGGGAAACAAAAAATAGTACAACTGTGACCTACAAGGCATGTCGTATGAGGTGACTGATGTAGAACCTAGAGAAGCTACCCTAGTAAATAAAAAGCATCGCAGAAATCGGATGTACTGGCCTACTTGTAAGTGCTTAACTGGTACAATCGCTCTTAGCCTCCGATCACATATAAATCACAAAGAGTGGTTTATATGGAGCGTTCGAAGAAGAACATACACAAAGACTGACAGAATTCTGGAACTCTGCTGAGTTTGTGATTTAGTGCATCTTTCTTCACATTTTGTTTGATGACATTAGGCAGCTACCACTAATCAAGCTAGAATAATGATCAAGCTAACAAAAATACATTCATAAAAATAATTAGTTCTGTTTAATATAAGGACAGTAATGACATTCATTAATTTCACAGATAGCACAATGATTACTCTAGCTTACAGAATACCACACAAAGTCCTGGATTCACAGTATTAGAACAACATACAATATAGGACAATACCAACATACAACAGATCAATGTGTCAGTACAGTTTAAGAGTGATGCATTCTACTGATTTTACTTAGCATTGATGTGTTGATTGATTGGACCATCATCATTGCACTTCGGTCAGTAACCATGTGTGCTCCGATCTCTTTTTTACACAGGAATATCTCAGCTGCAGTGCGCAAACTCCATAGCACCTGCGAGGGTTCCCGATGCAATTTTAAAGATGGTGAAGATATTTGTGTAGGAATTTTATTTTTAATCTTTGCTACTGAATTTTGCCAGGGCAGTGGCTTTCCAGCATTCTCTTCTTGATTTTGAACTGCCACGGGGTCTTTTACATTGAACATGGGATGTATGTTTTATCGTCCATCTCTGATAGGACTAGGAACTCAATTTCATCTACACTGAAATCAGGAATCTCTGGAAAAATATCCATATGGCCCCACGAGGAAGCGAGCCTGGCACTTTTGAGACGAGCATCTAACTTCTACACCACAGAGAACCCAGAGATATAAAGCACCTTCCAGTCGCACTTGCATACACCTTTGTAACAAGGGAAGGGATGTCCACCATTCTTCTGTCAGAAGCCAGCTCCACATATACAGGGTGCTCAAGATAAAAGCAGCCCCACTGACAAATCAAAAGTTGCCAAGTACGCATTGCTTTTGTATATTTACTATTTAAACCAATTCTGACTAAGCTTGTCCTTTCGTCACATTTGTTCATTGCCCCTTCCAGCACCATAATCACACATCTCACAAAAAGACTCGCTCACTTAACCTATACTACATCATAATTGAGCCTTCTCATTTTCACAAACATATGCCAGATTGGCTCCCTTGATGGGGCTACTTTTATCTTGAACACTCTGTAGAATATCCATGGGGATCCGGCTGTCATCCATCCGGCTCAGGTTGACCTAGTCATCTATAATACTAAGTTTAGAACAAAGACATCTGTTGCTGACTTTTAGAACAACATACAAATAATAAAAGACAATACCAACATACAACAGATCAATATGTTAATATAGTTTAAGAGTGATGTGTTCTACTTAGCAATGTACAAATGAAATGTATTAGAAGTTCATCACAATATTTCTCCACAAAGTGGCAGACCACACTCAAGCAAGTTAAATCCTCAAATCTGAGGATTTTACAGTTTAAGATGATCAAAATAAATGTCAAGAATGTCCACATCCACACTGTTTTGTCCAGCAGCAGCAGACACACTTGCAAGCACAGTGCTCAAAAAGCTTAACATAGATTAGTTTTAAACAAGAATATGCACACACAACTAAATTCTAGTCAGTGCTATGGGAACAAATTATTCCTTCTTGTTCCAAGTGGAAGAAGCCTGGAACTGTAACTCTCCACTGATTGTTATTTTGAGTCATCTTCTTGAGATCATTCCATGCAGTTATTTTATTCTTGAACTACTCATTTTTATGTATTCTATAGCTTCAACATCTCTCTCTTCCCATGTGGGTTCCAATACAGTGAATATCTGGTTAAAATGTTAGGTTATTTCTTGAGGGTTTTTCTATCTTGTCTTGATCAGAAATTTGTCACCATAACCATACATTGGAATTTATCTTTCTCATAGGTCTGATGTCATGCTTAAATCATATATCACTCTATGATCACTTTATGAGTCCATCTACTCAGTGGTTTTCTCCTGATCTTCTTTGCTGGACATTTCTTTATCTACATCCACTATTAATCTCCAACTATATTTGTTTGTCTTGTTTTAATTCCCAAATAGTAACATTTGTTATTATTTCTGACCATATGACGATGATGGTAATCCTGTTGAGTCTCAAGAGACAACAAATGCAGAGCTAATGGTATATTTTTTTTCTGCTTTCTTCTAGCATGTTTTATGTCAGCAAATTCTCTTAGTCTGGTTTCACTAGTTCTTAGATCCGTTTTCAGAGCTTGTCTATAGCTGGATCTGTCCTAGGCAAGCTTCTCCAAGTCTTGTGTATTTATGTAAAGCACCTTCAAGTCACACTTGAATACATCTGTGTAACAAGGGAAGGGACGCTCACCAGTTGTTTTGCCAAAAGCCAGCTCCCAATATAGAATATCTATGTGGATCTGGCTGTCATCCATCTAAGACAGGTTGATCCAGCTATCTGATACTGTGTTCAACAAAGACAGCTGTTGTTGATTTTATGTTAAAAATCCCCGGTCCCACTAGGAATTTGATCCTGGAACCATGTGTTACAAAGCAAATGCACAAACACACTACGCTATCCTCGCTCTTGGTCAACTACAGTGGTAGGTGATTTATTCCTAAGGAGTGATAAAAGTTTTCACATGATGAATCAACTTAAAAATGCTGTCAAAAGAAATACTTCTAACTGGATGACAACACATTAGTAACTTTCATGATTATGTTTAATTAAAAAAAGCATAGCCATCATGTGTAATATGTACAATAAATAATTGAAAAAAAAATGGATTGCTGCACTTGTAGCATTCAATGTTGAATATGTTATATATTATATGGATATTTGAGACTACAAGAAAATTGAAATGAGTTGAAAAATATACAAATCAAATCACTATCTGGAACAAGGTAACAGAAGTTTACTACTAATCATACTAATGATGTAACAGAAGTTAACTACTGATCATATAATAGAAGGTTACTACTGATCATGTAATAGAAGTTTACTACTGATCATGTAATAGAAGTTTACTACTGATCACGTAATAGAAGTTTACTACTAATCACATAATAGAAGTTTACTACAAGTACCTACAAGGAAAACAGGTCTCATACTGGCACTGACTACACCTGTAATCATCAGAAACTATGAAGAATAAGAACTGTTACTAGATATGATCCATGCTACAAAGAGTCTAATTGACATGTATACATAGAGTCAACTACATGAAGAATAGAATGTCACTAGAATTGATCACATGCCTACAAAGTGTACTAATGTATTACATAGGCAACACATAAAATAAGAATGTTACTAGTATGATCACATACAAAGTTAAATACTGATATTACATAGGGGGAAACACATGAAGAATAAGAACTGTTACTAGAATATGATCACATGCCTACAAAGTGTACTAATTACTGTATTACATACTGGCAACACATGAATAAGAATGTTACTAGAATATGATCACATGCTACAAAGTGTACTATACTGTATATACATAGGAAGACACATGAAGAATAAGAATTACTAGAATATGATCACATGCCTACAAAGTGTACTATACCTGTATTCATACAGGCAAACACATGAAGAATAAGAACTGTTACTAGAATATGATCACATGCCTACAAAGTGTACTAATTACTGTATTACATAGCGGGGCAAACACCATGAAGAATAAGAACTGTTACTAGATTTACTGTATTACATAGAGTAAAGCCTAGAACAAAATTGGAGAAACAGAAGTGAGCAGGTCTAAAAAAAGGTATAAAGCCGAAGGATTGATTTCATTACACTGGGTTTTACCCCATATGGCTTGAACCCTCTAAGCAGAAATGGCATGCCACCTGCAAAGAGTATTGCACAAAGCACAAACTCCATAGCTCGGGCAACAATCTTAGGGTCTCCGGAAAATGCACTTGTGAACAAACGGCACTGTCCAGATTCAAACCTCCGGCCTTCAGAACGCAAGGCAAGACGTAACCACATAGTCACAGAGACCCCCCAGTAAGCAAGTAAGAAGAGAAAGTCTCTAAAGACATTAAGTATTGATGTCTCATGTATAAAAGCTGCTTTGTTTTCTGAGTTACAAATGTCAATGAAATCAAATTATTGAAAAGCTCATCACAGTGAAATCCTTGGTCAACATCATCATAATTACAAGATGAGAATGACTCATTGAACTGTGATCTGAAAGATATTGCACAACTTTCATACAAGCACCATTATTACAAGAAAAAATGATATAGTATGAAAAAAATTGACCTGCAGGAAAGACATTTATAAAGTTAACAAAAACACAGCACAATAAACATTGAAGTGGCTTCTCAGGGACACTACTGTATCCCAATTTAGTCAAATGAAATTGCAAGTCAATATACAAGAACACATAATAATAACAAAGCATAAGTTAGTAAATACAAATAAAATGATACCAGTAAAAAAACATGATGATTCAAGTAAAGGCAAGTAAATCAATATAAAAATCCACTATTTCTGGAAACAAGTAAATACAGAAAAAAAACACACTACATAAGTAAATACCAAAAATGCCCATCACTACAGTATTTCTGATATCATAAAAATAATCTTAAAATATCATTACATACTGAATTATTCAGTTGAAAAAGAGGGATATAATAAAACATAATTTGACACTTCTACAGTGTGTTTATAAAGTTGCTGTACAGTGAATGAAACAAATATTTTAGTAAATATATTGAATGATGGGAATTTACATCATGATATTCTGAGTTCCATAATCCTGTGTGCAGCGGTACACAACAAGTCGTTATTATATTATGATTTCATTGCTGAAAGGAAATGGTGTTAACTATTAAAAATATGGAATTTTTGGTGGAACATATCTTTTGTTGTGGTGGCAAATATACCTAAGAAGTAATTCGACAATATGTGCTGAAATTTCCACTCACAAGTCATGTTCATGGCCCCTTACCGAACACAAGCCAGCCAAGACTAGTAGTACCTAGATGAATAGTAACAACTTACCCTACAATTTTTTAGGCATCTTTGAAAATTACATTTATCGTGACGTAGATTCGCCGGCTTAAATTTCACTGCAGAGCAACTTTATAAACACCCTGTATATATATATCAGGCAAAAATACACACACACACACACACATCTTAAAGTTCCCTTTCACTATATCTACTTGTATTGAAAGAAAGTAAATTTTTAACTATCAAACATTGTTACAATGTAAGGCTTTCTCTGATAAGCCAGCATCTCACTGATACTGAAGTCCATTCTGGACAAACAGATGTTAAGGCAAAACATTTCCTAACAGAAAACAGAGACAGGAATCATAAAATAAACTCTGGTACAACTCATGAAAACTTACAATCCATTTATCCCACTTTTGCAGCTAAGCATCATGGGGAGGAATAGTTGGTGATCCAGTGACCGATGGGTTGCCCTGATTATAGTAGTTCCATGTGGCTTTAATATGTCTCTAATGTCATCGATCCAATTCCTTCTAGGCATCTTCTTGCTCTTGTAAAAGAATTATGTTGGGATATCGCCTGGGCATATATATGATGTTGCACCATTTCTGCGGAGAGGAATCGAGTCATATGGGGTAAAACCCAGTGTGCAATGAAGCCAATTCTTTGTTTGTATACCCTTTAGATCAAATCACTTGATCTTCTGTTTCTCAATGAATGTGACACAGTGTGTTGTTTGTAATATGCCTGACAGACTCACTTCTAACTCGGTTGCAGACTTTTCTCAGACATCTCATCTTGAACATTGTTAACTGATCATCATCTGACAACAAGTAGTAGCATGTCCCTTGCGAACGCGCTTTCAGCACAGTCTGCTTGAAAAACTATTTGTCTCTAGCAAGTTATCCTGCCTCCTCCAGCGTCATGTTCAGATATATTTCAGACTGCATTTTTTATGCGAAAATTTCAATCTAAATCTGGAAACAAATTAATAATTAAAACTTCAGATGCAACTGATTGATAAAAATTCCATAGTTGGAATATACTGCCAAAGAAAACGACTCAGTTCTTGGGGAGGGCTGCACTATATGATATCCTACTATGACTGCTAAACTAATGTTGTCGAAGTGGGTCTGATCATTGTTGTGGAGAAGATTTTAATAGGGTCTCTACGGCATTGAGGTACGGTGCTTACTTCATGCTCCAAAAATACTTGGTTTGTGTCTTGTGTGAAGCAACCAGGCAATTTTCCAGTGATCCTCGATATCAATGTAGGTGAGATAGAGTTTCTAGTCCTATCAAAGATGGATGATAAAACATAGATACAGCGGCCGCCTGTGTGTTGCCGGGGCCTTCAAAGAGGGCAAAGAACAGTAACACTGACCTACAAGGAAGCTACCCTAGTAAATAAAAAGCATAGCAGAAATTGGATGTGCTGGACTACTTGTAGGCGCATAACTGGCAGAACGTTCAATCGCTCTTAGGCTTAGATCACATACAAATCACAAAGAGTGGTTTAACAGGTGGTCGTTATGGAGCGTTCTAAGGTACCGCATTGAAGTGGAGCACGTACAAGTAACCTAGGTAGTTAAAAATAGTTAATAGTAGGCTGTAAAGCCATTGTCCGTTCAAAAATCATTATTATCAGTTAACAAAAAACTCTGGACAACTTTTCAGCATCCTCAAAAATGACACAAGGGACCCTTGTCAGTGCTATGGATTTTGTGCGTTAGTGTTGACATTTTCCTATTTAAGAAAGCGATCAGAATACACATGGTTTTTTAAAATTATCAAAGTTCAATAATTATGTCCAATTAATCGACGGAGAAGAACCACTGATGCTGCTCTGCAGACAGATTCAAAACCATCAAGAGCTAGAGAAAGAGAACCAGAACAAAATGCTAGGTGAAATTGGTTGCACAAGATCGAAAGGCACAGATACTTCAACCTTACTGCAAACCTCAACATAACATACTTATGTTCAAAAGGCTAATATCATAAAGAAAAAAATCTATGTAGCTATCTAGAGCAACCAAAGAAGATAATCTTAAAATGATACCTATTTCAGAGTAGTCAATAAAATAGTCTAAATAAGGCTGCCATTAAATTCTGAAGCTCTGAACTCTTTTTGGTTGAGTACTTAATGAGACAGGTGGTGTAGGTGATGCACCCCCCATGTCTCCTGGCTTTGGAAGGAGAGTAGGTTTAGAGGTACTAACTACTGCTTTTGAATTACTTCCAGACAGTGGTGTGATCTCTGGCTTAACTGAAATGACCTTTGGTTTCCCGAGTGCAGTAGGTTTCTCTACTTGAGTAGTTTTTACTGTGAGTGATTTCTGTCCGGTATCTTCTGATGACCGAGCAGAAGGTTTAAGTTGTGTTGACTTTCCCACAGCATTATCAGACGACTGGGTAAATTTTGCAGCTAGGTTTGAAACACCTGAACCATGAGCAGGTTTAGACTCTGATGATGTCTCCCTATTGGAACTTCTTGTATTATTCCTGACTCCATTAATATTTCCAGAACTATCTGAGGTGGAACCACTGTGCTTTTTGGTGTCACTGGAGGAATATGACAAAGCTTTACCAGTTGGGACATTGCCAACTGTTCTAGTTTTAGGTTTGTTTGGTCCAATTGAAGAACTGGTTTGATCTGTGTCAGAATTAGGGGAAATAATTTTGGCACTTGATTGCTTGTTTGTAGATTGGGCATTACTTCCTCCTGTTGGTATTGCAGGTTTTTGGATATCAGTACTGGGTGACTTTGTGGGTAATGGTTTACTTGCTCCAATTGGTTGAGCTGGTGTTGAATTGATTTTCTGAGGTGTGGCTGAGTTGGATGAAACTGGGGGAATTCTTGGTTTTGGTGGTGCTGAACTGTTAACTTGTGCCTGCTGTGAATTATTTGATCGTGAAAAAATTTTGTTTCTAAGTTCATCTGATACTGTATTTTTCAGTTTAAAACTATTTTCAGAAGCTAAATCTGGTTTTGATTGGGCAACTACAGGTTTCCTTTCAGCTACAGAGATGTTAGAAGCCCCTGCAGAATTTGACATACCAGGCTTCTTTCCATTATCCTGCTTATCACCCCCGGCAGGTTTCGATTTAAAGTCGCTAACAACTTTCTGAGGAACTAATGCTGAACTGACTGGTTTCTGTACACTGCTTGTGCTTCTAGACACTGGGACTATTGTTCTATCACTAGGTACACTTGTAATATTGTTCTGTGCAGTATGTCCAGCTCTGTTAGTCAATACTGGTCTCGGAGGGGCTGGGGGTGCAGTCTCCTGAATGGGACTGTGAATGGTATCTGAACTGGGTAAATTAGTGTACAGGTTCGAATCTTTCAGGGCTCCTTGGATAGAAGAAAGTAGGTCATTCATATCTGATGACTCATTTGTGTAGATGGGATGAGTGTCATCCTCTTCGTAAGTCGGTATTGGTGGCACAGGTCGTGATCTGAATCCTGATGGGTTAGGCTTAACTGCAGCTTTAGCTGAGTGCTACCGGAGATGGGCTCTTGTGGGTGACCTAGCCGATTCTGACTTTTAAGTGTACCACCAGCAGGAGGTGGTGGGACACAAGGAGGACGCAAAAGATCTGGTTTGCTGACTGGTCGCTCTGATTGGCTACGCTTGACAGTGATAGCATTTGGTCTATTCGGAGGTGGGCTTCTTGATACCATCTTGGCTTCTGGTCCAATAATATCTACTTTGCCATCAGCTAGTACTAGAGAATTTCTGTTAGTTGTACATACAAGTACTGGATCTGATATCTCTGACCCTCTAAAAGATTCTCGTTTTACAATAGGGTTGGCTTTTGGAGACTGGGGAACACTTTTAGCTGACTCTTGCTTGCTAGTCATTGATGTAACACATTGCTCCGATAATTTTTGTTTTGATAAAGGAGGGCCTCCTGTTTCTTGAATAGGGATTGATAGCCTAACTTTTTTAGATGAGTTCTTGTTTTCAATAGCACTGTTGTTTTTCATCAATGAAGGTGGTCGTCGAGGTGCTGCTGGTCGCTCTGGAGGGGCTGCTGGTACAGGACCGCGGGCACCAGGATTGCCAGACTCCCAGATCTTCGGCTTTGCATGAACATCAGACATATGCAGTATATGATTTGGAACATGTCCATCCTGGTGAGAAGGTGGTGTGAAATCTTTCCTGACATGTCCCACAGTTGGATTAGGCTGTAGTGGCTGCTGAGGTTTTGGCTTTCGTGCCTTCCCACTGACTCTGGAAAATTGAAAAAAGAAAAACAAGTTAAAATTTCATTTGCACTGACTTTAAAGCTGAAAGATTGACTTCACTGTATCGGGTTTTACCCCGCATGACTTGGTCACTCTCCGTAGAAATGGCACACCACCTGTCGAGAGTATTGCACAAAGCACAAACTTTGTAGCTCCGACAACAATCCTAGGGTCACTGGAAAAATACACTTGTGAAGAGAATGGCACGGTCCAGATTCGAACCAACGACTTAGACTCACAAGGCAATGACCACTTAGCCCCCCAATGTCCTTAAACCAATAGGTACAGTCCACCCCCAGCAGATGTTGAAGGGTATACATCTTCATTTTTGCTGTGGTTCACTAGTTAAATATATTCCTCATTCTGCCTCTCAAGTGCCTAAAGTATTACTTATGCAAAATTTGATTTCCAAATTTCTTCAAATGCATCAACAGTTGCTGTAATCTCATTCAAAAGACAGTCACTAAACAACAACATTCTATCCCCTTACCTATCTCTAATACACAAACTAAATGTGCATTTGGTGCAAGTCTGGCTACTCAATGACAATACAGTAAACTGTCAAGGACATGCAATTCATGGAGTTTGGCATCATCGATATTCACTTGTTAAATTCCTACTGAAACAGATCTTTCTGGACCTGTTGAAGCATGTTCTGATAGTCAAACACAATAATTTGTCTAGTAAATGTTATCCCAGAGAGCCACTTGAGAGCATCATCAACACCCCAAAACTCCATTCTCATATCAGTTGTTTCTTCTTCTTTTCAAACGTTCTTCACAGCCAATTTTATCATTCTTTTTGTGATATATAATTGGTCCTTTGACAAGAATGGAGTGATCTACGTTGGGTCGATTATGCGCCCATGGTGACTAGGCCCGCCATCCGGTTTCAGCCAGCTTTTGATTTACTAGGGTGAGTTTTCCCCTAGGTACAATCCTTTCTGCCGACAATTTAACCCGGATCTTCACCTTTTCGATCAGCTTTACTGTATATTTGGGCTTTGTGATCTACGCTAAGACAGTGAGTTACACTGTTATGCCCTTTCTGATTGTGAGGTCGTTCTGGATTAGGAACATTTCACGGTGCTTATAAGCTTGTCCTCGGACGGTGTCTTACTCGTATAAAACACAGTGTAAAGTATCGGCCTTCGCCAATGTTCAGATCCGGACAGCCTATCAGATCTTTACATTGTCGATCTTACTTTATCGTTCACTTTTGAGTTTGATAATGAGTAGAAACATTCTCAGCCTTTTCAAGACGCATGTCGGTACGTGGCAATTTGCAGTTAGCTCGGAAACACTGAACTGGGGCCAAGCACAAATAATGTAGAGGGTCGTTTCAATCGACGCTAGCAACGCAACTGAGATTTTGTGCCACATCCCTCCCCCAGTTCTTCCGGGGATGTTAGTTGTGACTGCAACAGTACCATGCCTGGTTGCTCCAAGGCTGGCAGTTCCGTTAGGCATCACCCGCCTCAGTTCTTCCAGGGATGTTAATTGTTATTGCAACAGTACCTTGCACGGTTTTCCCAGGAAGGGTAGTTTCGTTATGCACTAAAACGCACTTTATGTTTTGTGCTCAGCCAACCTTGCCCAGTAAATGTATCTGCCCCAGGCCACCGATGCGGAGTCAGCTGCAATCTTCCCTCGTACTGACAAGGGTAGACTTTTACTCGTTACGCATCTGACTCATTTATTCTTGCCCCACAGCTGACAATGTTTGCCCCCTCCTCAGGGCTTCGAGTTTCGCCTCAATGGGCACACGTTTCGTCATTGGATACACCTCTCATCCTTTCATGTTTACTAATATCAAAAGCTTCAATTTTGTTTTTTAATGTTTGTGTGTAATGTAATGTAATGGTGAATTGTACATAAAGGTAAAGGAACTCTTGTTATACCACTTGGTGCATATGGTAATACAGTGTTATGTCCTTATTTTTCATTGACCATCAGCACACAATAGGTGATGTGATCAACATCAGGCTGGCCGCCTTCACTTCCCAGTGATTTTCCTGGTACCCAATTGAGGCTGGGTCGATCTGAGAGCCGTTATGGTGTGAAAAACTTCACGCCCTTATAGAATTGAACCCAGACCACTAGCCTAAGAAGCACGTTCACTAACAACTATGCTACTGCGGCTCTCGATTACTGTACATACCTGTTTTTAATGTCTGGCATTAACTTCCACCATTTGATGAGGCGCTTTCTATTCAAGAATGCAATAACTCCCAGAACAATCAAGGGAATCACAAGCAGGAACACAACCAGCATGGCTATTAGGATATCTTTCTTGGCTGTAAATTTATCAAATAGAAATATTCAATATCTTTCAAACAAAACAATTTCAATTTGACAGAATAATGAGTAAAGGTTAATGACAATAATTTATTGCTCTCTAGGCAAACCTTAAATATTTTTCAGAAGGATCGCTTATATGAGGACTATCATCATAGCAGTCAGGACATGTTAACAGTTGCTCTGATTTCGCCCCGACAAATCCAGCAGCGTTCAGTAGCCCAACACGCCAGTTTTAATGTTGTTTAATCAATCTTTTAGCATATTTAGTATGTCGTTCTTTTATGACTGTACCAATATCAACATCCATCTCTCTCAATCTGGTCAGCAACTAGAATTCACAAACCTGAAACTCCTCTGTTCGGAAAGACTCTCTTAATACATTAAGAATGTTATTTCGGTCTATTGCAGCCCCCTCTGATATCGTAACCATGCCAGCCAATCTATCAGCTCGTCCATTACCCCTGAAGGTGATTTGCCTGATCCCTGTCTGTACCAGTACCTCCACCCAGTTTCATCTCACCATTCCTGTTTTGACTTTATGAGCCATATTCATGGAGTCACTGAGTATAAAAACACAAGAGTAGTCATGAGATGACAACCATGCGACCGCCTCTGTAACAGCCCATACCTCCCTCCATTTTCACATGACTCATTGAAGAAGGATATGAATGCTAATGATTTCACGGATTCTGATTCTAGGTGTTTCATATTAATTCTCTAATACTTTTCCAGATTTTCATTAGAAACGTTTGTTTTTGGTCATCCATTTATTTTTTTTAATTTGTCACTCCTGTTGTTCGCTTGCTTGATAAAGGCCTTGTTGGTCGAAACGTTGCTGTATTTTGTCATTGTTTTTGTAATTTGTAAAACTACAGTACTTTGTGATTACGTGTTTTGCCAATCAAATAGTTTTACTGCAGTCTCATCTGTTTTGTGAATATTAATTCTCTCAGATTTAGGAAAAATGTTCTTACAGTGAAGGATTGACTTCATTGCATCGGGTTTTCCCCATATGGTTCAGCCCCTCTCTACAGAATATATATATATATATATATATATATATATATATATATGGTGTGCCATTTCTGGTCATATATATATGTTAGATATACGAGGGGCATTCAGAATGTAATGCAATTGACACAAAAGATAATTGAAGTTTATACAAGAGACAATATTGCAAATATTAACAAAACCTTAATTGCACAAAAAGGAAGGTAGGAATCTAACCAGTTTCCTAGTAAAATAAACTGTACTTTACAAAAATTGACTAAGCTGGTTTCTTCTTCTTCAGTAATCACTATTCTTGCGCTTAGTTTACTGTGGACCACAAACTGGGAAATAAGCTTCAGGTCTGTCAGGTTTCCCAAAGCTTTTTTATAGGTTGACTGGGTGTGGCCAAATGTTGCTTCTCAGCTCACTTAGGAGAGGAGGGTCTTGTAGGACATGCTTCGGTGTTCTGCCTACTGACACTGGCAGAGAGCTGTTTGACTTATTCCTAGTCTATGTATGTGTCTGTTGAGTCTGCAGTGTCTGGTATGCAGGCGAAATAAAATGACTTGATCTGTTCTGCTTAGGTCTTTTATGAAGTCTTTTCCATAAACATATCCAGTGTTTGTCTTCCAGTCTACTGCAGATTTTCTCTGTATGAGCATTTTGACCTCTTGAAAAGACATTGGTTGATAATTTGCATTTTGACACTGCCTTCCTTAGCCAAGTCATCGACATTCTCATTGCCTGCAGTGCCACAGTGATAAAAGTAAAATTCAAGTGAGCTTGTTTGAAAACATTGTCTCTCTGGACATCTAGATAATCTGAGGTGTATTTTCTTTAAACATATTCAAGTTGATGTCTCAGAGTGAATGAAGAAGGAATCATGAAATATTTAACACAGTCAATTGTGATAAAACAAGAACAATAAGCATGCAGTATAGATATGATTCCTAACATCAGATAGACGATGTAAAACAGATTAGGAGTAGAATGGCTCAAGCAGCTTTTACAAAAATGAAAAACACACTATGCATGAATTCACTGCCAATGAAGCTGTGGAAATGAATACTCCAGTGATATATTAAATCAATACATATGTATGGCAGCGAATCATGGACAATGAACAAGCAATCAATAAGATCACTGGAAGCCACAGAGATGCGGTTTTACAGAAGAATGCTGAAAATTTCCTGGACAGCGAAGAAAACAAGGTTTTAAAACAGGCATGCACACAAAGAAATGTTATTAAAAGAACAAGAATCAGGTAACCAAGGTTTTTTGGGCATATAATGGTGAAGAGGCGGTTTGGAACATTTGGTGACAACAGGTAAAATTCAGGGAAGGAGAGATCATGGAAGATAGACAGAGAATATGTTGAATGGTCTGACATTGTGGTTTGACAAAAAATCGATGTCAGAACTAATTAACTGCACCAAGTGGAGATTTTAGAGAGATATGATTGCCTATGCTGGCAGGGCAATTGATTGACTGATAGAAATGATTAATTCATAGATGTAAAGCTAGTTAAAAAGTAACAAAATGAGATTCATGCAATACAATAATGGTCATATTGTTAGTACAAACAAGAAGTTACTGACAACAGTACAATCTGATGGTGGACATACCATATTCATCACTAGCTGGTCCGCTGTCAATACTGCCACCATAACCAGGTCTATCACAATCAGGGGGCTATATCCAATGTCACAGTGACAGTTGCCTTTACTGTTACATTGCTGAAAGTTAAGAATGCATACAGATCAATAGATGCCGCCTGTGTGGTACCGGGGCCCACAAGGGAAGCAAAGAATAGTAACACTGAAACCTACAAGGCATGTTGTAAGAGACAACTGATGTAGGACCTAGGAAGCTACCTAGTAAATAAAAAGCATCACAGAAATCAGATGTGCTGGCCTACTTATAGGTGCATAACTGGCACAAAGCACAATTGCTCTTAGGCTCAGAACCCATACAAATCACACAGTGTGGTTAACAAGTGATCAGTGTGAGTGTCGAAGAAGAATAGATGCAGTAATTAATTAGTGAACATTGAATATCTTGGTTCAATGATAACAGCTGATGTAGATTATGTTGAATAATACATATGCTTCAATGCATATCTCCATGCACATTGTGTCCAAATTTCATAATTTTGATAGTACTAGATCAGCGCAAGACAAAAACAGAAAACCAAGACGCTGGGCAACAACTGGCAGCGGTGTGATGACAAAAGAAAGAAGAAATTGATAACAGTAATGGAGATTAAATTAAATAAATCACACATTGCCATAAATAAACTTGAGCAACTTAAATCTTTGTAGAATGGAACAGACAGGGCAACGAAAATAGACTATGTTGTTGCTGATATTTCTGATTCCTGAGGAATCACGTTTCCACTTTTTTCTTTCCTGTTGAGTTTGCATTTTTAGCTCCTTGCAAGGTATTTATCCTGGCGGCTACTTCCTTCCTTCCTTTCGCATTTTGAAATATTGTCAATATGTTTAATGTTGCCTGTTGTGTAAGAACTTCAATGTCTTTTGTAGCTCACAAAGAGGTCTGTGCTGTTTTATTTGCATCAGCATATCATATTCAAGGCAGTCTTAAAGTATGTGCTTTGAAGTCTGTGGTGCGTGCAAGCATGTACATATGGCTGAATTGCCAATCTTGAATTTTGTATACATTTAACTGCGAAGTCGATTGTGTCCTGTTCTGAAATACAGATGACAGTGTTCTAATGTTCTCGTATTTTGATAGTTGTTCTGTTTTAATATTGGTGGCTTTCTGATTGATTTAATCTTTCCTTTTGATGCTAGGTAACTGGTACATCTGGTTGTTCTCCTGCATCATTTTCCTTGACTAGTACGTCTGTTGTCTCCTTTCCTGGTACTCCATAGTGACTTACATGATTGAGGTAGTGGTCCAGAGTTCTTTCAAATACCACAAAGCTGTTCTGAAACTGCAATAGACATCTTCACATAGAAAGACACCATCTGACTTCAAACAATAATATTTCAGATATCAACACTCAATGCAAACCCATGGCTGCTTTTTCTTTCTTTCTCCAGCAAACGTTGATATGTATAATGATGGTTATTGTGGTTTGCTGATTAACATCTTTTATTCCAGGTTTCCAATCAATTTTGCGCAAAGCTTAATTCTATATTTCTTCATTTACAATTTAGATGTGTCATCAATTCAATAGCAATGTTCTCATTCAATAAGTGGTTGCTTAACAACTACAGTAGTTTCAGAGATGGAAACCATCAGAATGCAAACCTTTTGACATATACTGATGGAGACTAAGCACCTATTGGTCTGCATGCAGTGCTATGGCCTCACTTCAGTAACCAATAAATAATTCAGTCATATCTGTGATTTCTGCAGTGAAAAACCAATCAATCATCATCAAGTACCATGCCAGCAGGCATAGTTATCAAGCTCTTCCACACCTGTTTCATGTTCTAGCTATAAGTTCTGATACTGTTTTCCCACCATGCCATGATGTTAAACTTTCTAGAACCTTTTCATTCTGTCGACCTCTTATCTCTCTTTCCCAGTATGTTGCCTGTTGTCACAATGTATTCAAGCTTCACGCTTTCACAATCAATAACAATATCTAATTTACTTCTCGTAACAAAAGTATTAATAGCTTGAGTTTGGAAGAAATAAATAGTATTAAAAAGTAAACTTGCAGATGGTTTCCAAATACAATTTTGAATTCTCAATATTCCATAAATGCTAATACAACACTACTCTTATTACTTGAACTACATTGTAAGGTGGTACTCACTCCATGTCCATGGCAATTATTAGAACAAGGTTCAATTTTCAGCTTGGCTAATGATACACACTGTTGATTAATGCAGATCTGTAATATAGATAAAATTGTGGATAAAATGTAATAAACAGGAGATAGAATTGGCATCAATACATTCAGAGAGCCTTGTTGATTGACTGGACCACTATCATTGCACTTCTGTTCTTCTTCGCGTTTGTTCTTTACGACCAATTTTAATCACTCTTTGTGATATGTTTGATCTTTACCAAGAACGTGTATACGTTGCACATTGGTTTGGTAGGTCCCTAAACGCATAGACTTGTACATGTTTAAGACGTGCATCTGATTTCAGCCAAACCTCCTTACGACATGCATGACAGGTAACAGTGGTTCTATTCTTTACACCCCAAATTTAGGCCCCGGTAACCACTGGGCGATTGCACTTCTGTGAGTAACCATATGTTCCCCTGATTTATTTCTTATGCAGGAAGTGTACAAACTCCATAGCAGAGGTGAGGAAACCCAATGCAATTTTGAAGAAGGTGAAAATATTTTGTTGGATTAAAATGTTTAAAATCTTTATCATGAATTTTGCCAGGGCAGCGGCTTTCCAAACTGCTCTTCTCGATTTTGAACTGCCAAGGCTTCTTTTACATGCTCAACTTGAACAAGGGACCTATGTTTTATTGTCCATCTCCTATAGAACTAGGAACTTCATCTCACCTACACTGAGATTAGGGATCTCTGGAAAAATATCTTGATGGCTTCATGAGGGAGCCTTGTTAATGCCTGGTACTTTTCAGCTAGTTAGAAACTTCAGCATCAGCAGATCTACACAGTAGCTCCAGCAATGATTCAGCTACTTTCCTTAGGTTATACAGACTTCAAAAGAAAGGGGAGATCTGTGGCACTGAGGTATGGTGCTCGTCTCTCGCTCAAAAAGTACTCTGAGAGGGTAATGGCTAGGACATGTTATGAGAATGAACACAGAAATAAAAGCATGAACAACCCTCCCTAGGATACCAAATGGAAATCAAGAAATGCATAGAGACACAATAGAAAAAGAGACGCACAAAATACCTCTGACACGGAACACTACGCAGAAGACTGTAAAAGACAGGGCATCATGGCAGCCCTTATGGAAGAAGCATATGCTACAGCGCATGTTTAGTTCTTGTGGATGACTCATGTGCAACAAAATCTGGTAAGTTCTTGTGGAAGACAGGTAATACAGAGTAAAGCAAGTCCTTGTGGAAGACTCATGTGCCACATAGTAAAGCAAATCATTGTGGAAGACTCATGTGCCATAGAGTAAAGCGAGTCATTGTGGAAAACTTGTGTCACAAAGCATGGAAATAATAAGGTAAATAAATAGAATACAGCATAGAAAGCTGCACCACATGTGAAATGAAATGGTTGAAGAAGGGAGGGAGGGGATAGACTATGAAACGAGGACATCAGAAGCAGAGTGGGCATAACTTCATGCACTGAATACATTGAAAGACAACAAATGCGGTGGTACGGGCATTTAATGAGAATAGAATGCAACCAACCACCAATAACAGCATAAATAAAAAGAGATCAGGTATTAGAGCCAAGTGATGACCAAGAAAAAAAGATGGATAGAGAATATAAACATCACACTAAATAAACACAGATATTAAAGCTCCTATCCCTACGTTTAACGGCAAGAGTGAACAGCCAATTTCATCATCCACCTGGGTAAAGACAATAGAATGCATAATGTTTCTGAATGTTGCACTGACCTTATCTTCCTCACACTTAGCCCCATCGGGCACAAATCCTGGGTCCGGCATGTCCAAGCCTACATCAAGCATGGCTGAGCGACAAACATACTGTTTATTTCCTCTTGAGAGAAATGAGGCTCGCATATCAATGGCCAAGTTATCTCTCCAAAACATAAGCTTCTCATTAAGATGAACACAATGAAGTAAGCCACACATCACATTTCTATTTGTGGAATATAAATAAAAAACATGCTGATGACTAAATAAAACAACAACCCACTAAGCAGGTATCATATATAAAACAAGTATATTTAATCTTTTTTTTAAGCATATTTTTTATTTTTAGGGCAGTTAGGGGGGAACCAGTTACAAGAGTGTACAACTTGAAAATGGAATCATCAAAAGAGGAAGAAGCACACCAAGAAAAAGATGGATTGATGGAGTTACAAACATCTTAAAACTCCACAATACCAAAGCATAGCGAGCGACCAAGTGTGCACTATCTCGTAAACCGATCATCAGTTCAACCTGCAACGCCTAATGGTAAAAAATCAGAGAAGGACAAAAGAGTTAGGGATTTATTGTGTGATTATATATGTTATGTCTGCTGTCCAAGAAGTCTAAATTTCTTCACTTCTGTTTATCTTTTGCTTGATAAAGGCCTTTTGGTTGAAATGTCGCTGTATATTGTTTTTGTACTTTGTAAAACTACAATACTTTAAAAAAAATGTAGATCACCATTGCTAGTTTTACTGCAGTCTTCCTTATATGATAATAATATATGTAATGTTGTAACATATAATGCTGCAATGGTATGAAGTATCAAGAGTCCTCACAGTACTAAGCATTGGAGGTAAGGTGAAAAGTTCTCTTTCTTGATAACTTCCTTTCTTTAACTCAGACATAGAGGTTCTAATTTATTTACATATAGGTTGTCTGGAATCTATTAGTACAAAAAGTATTCTATTCTCTTTCATTTGCAAACCATTCATTTCACATTATATGGACTTATCCTTGCTATGATGCTGCATCAACTCAAATGTCACGTTTTCCAATAATATGGCAATCTACCATCTGATGTGCAATATATGTATAGAGAATCAATCAGTATGTATTTATCATATCTCTCTGTTTCACATTATGATTTATAAATTATTTATATATATGATTACTGTATTACTGAAAACAAAAATGTTCCATAGCTTTTGAAAACTGTAGTGCACGAAGTATCTATCACTTTACATTTCTAGCACCAAATATGTAGGAGGGCCAATTCCTTTCCTCACATGTGAAATGTCGGTTGTGATGAAATGAACCAACAACACTATTGAGCCCAAGTCGATAAGCAAACACCCTAAGCATTGCATTAATCCGTCCCCTACTGTATTATTATTCAAGGGAACATAACCTGTATTTTAAAAGGGTTATCTAGGCATCTTGGAAGGTAGTTTGCCATTGTGCTTCCCTTCCTAGCAAAGACCATACTGGTCCATGACCGTAGCCATTGTCTCTATTACAGAGATCCTCTGCGTACTGTCATGAGTTTTGAGACCATAACCCCAGGGACCGCGAGAGAGAGAGACCATAACCATTAGCAACATATTGGTGAGAAGCATGGAAAGTTAACAAGGCAGAAGAAAACATATGTGTGTGTGATTATAAGTTTTACAGAAGAATCCTCCATATATCATGAACAGAGAAGAGAACAAATAGATCTATCCAGAAAGAACTCATATAAAAAAAAAAACTGGTTGATGCTACAAACAAGAATGATAAAATTGAAAGTATTTTGGACATATAAAAAGACACAAAGGTCTGGAGAAGACCATTATGGAAGGGGGCATCCCAACAAAGAGCAGAAAATATCACGGAGATGATGGTTTCAGGATGTAAATGATGATTTCAGCATGACAGTTGCAGAGGTGGGACATCTGGTCTATGAGAGAAGATGAAATTCTGAAGGACTGTTAGGGTGGCAAAGTTCTGCTCAGGACAAGCTATTTAGTGAGATGAATTTTAAAATGTTATGAGAATTTTTTAGTGTACACTTACTCTCTATCACATCTCTTGTACCGATCTGTTGTCCAGTTGTAACCACAGTTACCATCACTATTCCCATTCATATTCAGCTGCTGAAAGCATATGGGATCTGAAACTCGTCCTGTATCACCCCACAGCAACTTGCACTGGTCAGTATGAGTTTTGCATTGACCATTGTAACAGTATGACTGCAATTATAGAATTCATATGCAGGTTTAATTATATGACATATTGAGATGGTAAATGAGAATAGAAAAAACATGCAAAATTAATGGACAAAGGCATTAGTAGACTCAGATAAATACTAAAGATACTTGAAAGCATAGCTCTACGCCCTGGAAGATAGTCAGCACAGAACAGGTTATGTTATGTGATCAACATCATGGCACATTGGGCATTCCCATGCGAGCTCTGTCCTCCCCTGTAACAGCCATCCCAAAGTATACTTGCCCACTGTACCCATCAGAAGTTGAATTAGTAAATCTTCTCTCTCTACCATGAAGACGACATTGTCTGGCATTTCCAAACTTAACTCCTAATTCTCGCATTTGTTCCAGTGTCTGAGACTTACACATATCACATAAATGAGATCGTACCGCATTTATCATATTGGCTCTGTCCATACTTCTGCCCGCTTGAGTTGAGGAATTGCTTGCAAGAAAGTCAGCATGTTCGTTACAGAACAGGCTAACAGCATTAGGGATTGTTTGTTATGAATGTACAAATTGTCTATCAATATAACGGAAGATTGCAGCAAAACTATGTAGCAATGGCAAAACCCATAAAAACAAAGTACTGTAGTTTTTACAAAGTACAAAAACAATATACAGCGACGTTTTGACAAAAAGGCCTTTATCAAGCAAAGGATACACAAGAAGCAAAGAAATCCAGACTTCCTATATGGCAGACATAACATATACAGTCAGACAATCAAAATACAAATTGTCTACAAAAAACTGAATTTCACATGATAGAGAAATCCTTGTGCAATGAGGATGATCTGATGACTAACTGACTGACTAACTAACAACTGCATACCTAATGCACACTGATTTTTCTTCCTACTCACCTGTCCCTCTTTACACTCCTGCCCATTTTGAATGTACACATCAGATGGGCAATACTCTGTGTTTCCATTACAAAACTCTGCCAGGTCACACTCACTGACTGGCTCTCTACATAATACTGATGCTAACTTTGGCTGTCAAAAACAAATTTTATTGCATTATTTACATTTCAAAACAATAAAAAAGGCATAAGTTAGCTCTTCATTGAGGATTTGGCACTATGCTACAGTATAACTCAGTAGATGTCGTTCTACAAAGTAGGGTGGTTTTTTTTGGTGGCTAAATCTTACCAGCATTTAATTTCACATGTGGTGAGCTTTCTGTGGTGTGTTGCTGTCAGGAACCAGGTTTGGCACTGGAAACATAGCGATGGTAGAAAAATAGTTGTTATCATCTGTCTTTTTACTTACATCCTGATCTTTGGGTGCCGCAGTAATGGTGCCAGCTGGTAGGTCACTGCATTTGCTTTTCGGCATCTTGTTTTTATTTCTCCATCAAGTTTTCTGTCCTCTGTGAAAATGCTGCCTAAATATTTGAATTCAGATACTTGCTTTACTCTGGATCAAGAAGTACCAAGTCAAAAAGTCATACAATTAATTGTTGAACTTTATTATATAACATTCATGTAATTAATGGACAATATGAAATGAGAATTCAGTTACCTTGCATTTATCTAGGTCACAACACCTTCCTGTAGCACACTTAGCTAATGGATGCAACATACATGATGAGGCATTGCAGCAACGGTTGGTGCAGTCCTGGAAAGTGCAAACAAGAGGTATGCTAAAGGATACTATAGTCTAGAGGTCACAGTAGAACTCAAACATAGTCATACAATTAGGATTTAACTGACCATCAAGACAAATGAATGCGTGATCTTGGCATCTGTCTACTGCATTTAAGCTCTTGATCGTTGGTCTAATTAATAAAGTAAGTAAAAAAACCTGACTATGCGCAATCTTGGTCCTTAGATGTTTAGTAGAAGAAAAAAAAGTAAGAGTATGACTAGGCACATGTGGGGGCAAAATGATGAATAGTTAACTAGTGAGACACAGGAGTTGTCAGTATGCATATCCTTCTATATCTGGTGGAGTAGACTGAGCATATATGGGGATCTGCCAGGAGTGCTATGATGGTGGTTCAATAATCAATATTATTAGGATAATAAACAATTGTTCTCCCAAAATATGGTTCATTTTACTCAACCCAAACCGCTTTCTCTTAGGCGCCAGGTACCTGATGACAAATCAAGTTTAAGACAAATTATCCTGCATGCTTGCTTTCTCTCATAAAGGGTTTTCGGTGCACCACTGACTTCCTAACTTCCATCTATTACTGAGTGTATTATAGAGGTTTCCTTCTCTATATGTTGTGTTTAGCATGATAATTTACAAGTCCAGTTACAGAGTTCAAATACATGAAAAGCATTTGACACAGCACAACAGATTTGATCAGAGAAATTGAATCAAGAAGCCAGAAGGTCAACACACAAATGTACAAACTAACACAATTACAGAAGCAACTAAACATTAACATGCAAGAGAAAAGGCAGATTCTTCTCCTTCTCTTAATTACACTTGAAGCATAAGGCATCAACAAATTTCCTCCAACCAGACCTGTCTTGAGCAAGTCAGCTTAGTTCCTTTCAGGTCAGGTGGTTGGTATGTACATTAAGAATGCAGTACAACAAAAAGTTTACTACATTCAATAGAAAAATGTTCAAATAATTTTAGAGCAGAAAAACTACACCCTGAAAAATTACAACAGAAATACAAACAAATTAAGAGATAACAAATTTGTTATGTCAGTAGTTTAGTCTGAGAAGGAATAACAAATGCAAACTTAAACAGCATGGAAGACACTCATCATAGATATTATATTTTTTAAAAAGCATTAGGGGGACTGCCTAGAGTAGTTGATAGTAGCTCGGCCTGCTAGCTGTGAGACGCCTCATAGCTCGGGTTCGAACCTACTGTCCGGCATTTGTTCGAGTCCCTGGTCTTACTCAGGACGATAACGTGAGTACCTCTGAAGTCGGAGAAAATCTGCCTGTATGGCGAGGAATACTAATTACGAGTACATTGAGCACACGGCTGCCAGTGTAAAGTAATTTACAATGTGCACGCTGCTGCCATTGTAAGAAATTGGAAAACGGATTTTCACGCAAAAATCAGTTTCAGAGATGAAACTTCGTCTGAGTTGAAAGCGGACGAAAAAAAGAAGAAGAAAAAGCATTATGTTTGTTGATATGTGTCTAGTTTTGATCACTTTAATTATTGTTCTTAATTCATTCATAAAATTAAGAATTAATTCATAAAAGAACAACAGATTAAGTGGTTTGGACACCTGACAAGAATGCCCTAGTATCGATTACCACAGAGAGCTACACTGAAAAAGTATAATGAGTCCACAGCAAGATGAAGACCATGCAGATATGGAGCAACAGCATCAAGAAACGGCCCTAAGAAAATGAATAGTAGCTTACAAAGTGCCTTAGAACAAGTGCACACAATATCACTACATCAGCACCCCACCCTTCTATATAGAAGTAAATGGTGGAAAGAGAATAATAATAATTTTTATATTTTCTGGTTTTCACTGTAACTTTTCAATGATTTCAGTTTTCAAGAAATAACTAACTCTTTGTAGTTTTACATTATAAGTTTTGTAAATTTCTTTCTTCCTACTAATAAAACAAAGATTGATCTAAAAAAACACAACAACACATAAATGATGCATATAAAGTTGGTATACCTGAAGAAGACCACAATCACATTCCTCTCCATCCTCCTTTAAACCATTACCACAGATTGGACCTCCATAGATGGTGGATGGAAGATTACGAAGGCAGTAATCCATACCTAGGTCAAAAGCTTCTGCCAAAGCATTCTGAGAACACGATGACCACCTTCTTGGACTAATTTGCCTGTAGAAGATGAGAGTCGACAAACAGATGACCAGTTATATCCTTTTATTGACAAAAAGACTAGCACACAACAAAATAAAAATTGTAAACTTTATTTTCTACAAATCATTTGAAAATGAGAAGATATTAAACAGAATATTTGAAATGCAAATTTTATTTGTGAGATCTGTCACAGTTATTTCAATTCTCATAAAATAACATTACAATATAATCATATATGTACCTGACTGTCACCAACAGAGAAAAATAAGAGTGAGAAGGATAAACAATAACTGGCAGTGACCAGCAAGAGACCAGACAAACTTGAAAAACTGACAGATCTCAATTCATCAGGACAGTTGTAGTAATATGTTTCAAGAGGATTATGAAGTACTAAGTGAAGCCAGGACAGTTGTAGAATATGTTTCAAGAGGATTGATGAAGATACTAAGTATTGAAGCAGGAAGTTGTAGTAATATGTTTCAAAAAAGGATTAAAATACTAATGAACCTGACGTGAGTAATAGTACTTCAAGAGGATTACGAAATTACTAAGTGAACCAGGACAGTTGTAGTAATATGTTTCAAGAGGATTATGAAATACTAAGTGAAGCCAGGACAGTTGTAGTAATATGTTTCAAGAGGATTATGAAGTACTAAGTGAAGCCAGGACAGTTGTAGTAATATGTTTCAAGAGGATTATGAAGTACTAAGTGAAGCCAGGACAGTTGTAGTAATATGTTTCAAGAGGATTATGAAGTACTAAGTGAAGCCAGGACAGTTGTAGTAATATGTTTCAAGAGGATTATGAAATACTAAGTGAAGCCAGGACAGTTGTAGTAATATGTTTCAAGAGGATTATGAAGTACTAAGTGAAGCCAGGACAGTTGTAGTAATATGTTTCAAGAGGATTATGAAGTACTAAGTGAAGCCAGGACAGTTGTAGTAATATGTTTCAAGAGGATTATGAAATACTAAGTGAAGCCAGGACAGTTGTAGTAATATGTTTCAAGAGGATTATGAAGTACTAAGTGAAGCCAGGACAGTTGTAGTAATATGTTTCAAGAGGATTATGAAGTACTAAGTGAAGCCTGGACAATTGTAGTAATATGTTTCAAGAGGATTAGAATACTAAGTGAAGCCAGGACAGTTGTAGTAATATGTTTCAAGAGGATTATGAAGTACTAAGTGAAGCCAGGACAGTTGTAGTAATATGTTTCAAGAGGATTAAGAAGTACTAAGTGAAGCCAGGACAGTTGTAGTAATATGTTTCAAGAGGATTAAGAAGTACTAAGTAAAGCCAGGACAGTTGTAGTAATATGTTTCAAGAGGATTAGAGTACTAAGTGGAGTCATGGAGGTTGCAGTACTGTGTTCCAAGAGGATTAAGGTCAAATCTCCCACCCTGATAGTTCATGGAGCCGGTCCTTTCAGTGGTTCAACCACAGAGTTCCACTGTTGGCATAGAGGTGTTGACAATTCAATCACTTAGTGAGAACCAAGTTAGGTAGCTTTAGCTGGATTGACCTGAGGTGTTATACCAAAAAGGTCTAAGGGCAAAGGATTGACTTCATTGCACCAGGTTTCCCCATATGGCTTTGTTCCTGTCAGCAGAAATGGCATACCATCTGCCGAGAGTGTTGACAAAGCAAAAACTCTGTAGCTTCTGCAACAATACTAGAGATCTCATGAAAAAATTGCTAATGTGAATCGGTCCGGATTAAAACTCACAACCTTTAGATCAACCTTTGAGGCCACTTCCCCACAGAGACCCACCACATATGCAGAACTTCATCATTGATGTAAACTGACAGTCAAGTAAGGACACATCCTACTTACCCACTTGTAGCAGCCATTATACATTTATCATCCCTGCATTCACACATAGTATCATTATCATGTTCCATGCCAAAGTTATGTCCCATCTCATGTGCTACAGTAGTAGCTACCAGACTGACTAGACCTCCATAATCCTGACATTGAAAGTAAACAGGAATACTTTGATGGTTGTATTAAATGTAACACAAATTGATGCAGCAGACATTTGTCAGATCAGAAATTGTCACACATTTAAAAAAAAGTAAACAGGGCAACTTGAAATAATTAAACGTCTCTGCACACAATTATAACATTTTTATTTTAATTAGATACGTTAAAGTGACTAAAATTGCACATGTATACAAGATCATTTGAGTGACATAGGAAATGTAGTTTTATGCTAATGCAGTTAACATTAACAAAGCAAATAAATCATAGGACAAATGTCACCAATTTTAAAATGCAAACATGTCACAAGGAACACAAAAAGAGCAATGTTCAACACAATCTTTCTCCCCACATTATGCTGTCAGTGCCAAACCTGGACAAAGATATCAAATTATAGAAGAAAACTAGTCACGACAGAGAATACTGGGGGTAACAAGAGACTGATTAAGAAATGAAGATATAGGAAAAAGTGAGTACAACATCAGTACTCAACTTCATCAAGAAACAACAAATTAAATGGTTGCAACAAGTTAAAACATAAGCAGATTACCAACAGACAGTAACCCTCAAAAAGCAATGTTGCTCCGATACAATGGATACAAAGCAAAAGGCAGGCCACGCAAAGATGGACCTCAGAGATAACAGAGGCGACGAAAGACACTATTTTTGAAGATCACACAAGGGCTCGTTCTAGAAATCTCTTCTTATCCTGATGCTGTGAGTCAAAACAGGATTGTAGAAAAGGAAAGGAAGCAGTTAACATATTCATAAAGCACATCCGTTTATTTTTAATTTGATATACAGGGTGTTCAAGATAAAAGCAGCCTGTGAATGGAGCCAATCTGGCATATATGTATGAAAATGAGAAGGTTCAGTTATGACGTAGTATAGGTCAAGGTTGTGTGACGGTATGTAATTGTAGTGCGGAAGGGGCGATGAACAAATGTGACGTAGGACGAGCTAGTCAGAACTGGTTTAAATAGTAAATAAACACCACTCACTGTGTAACTGGCAACTTTCGATTTGTCAATGGGGCTGCATTTATCTCGAACACCCTGTATCAAGTAGTGGCATGTCCCTTGCAAAGCGTCACTTTCATCACAGCCCGCCTGAAAAACGTTCTGTCTCCGCCTCCTGCAGTGCTCAAGGTTTCTCTGATGTCCTGCTGCCACCTTTGTCTTGGTCATCCCCTGCCTCGTACTCCAGGAACCATGCCTTACATTCCGTCTCTCCTAAACCACTGTGATGTTTAACATGGCCAAACTATTTCATCTTCTGAGACATGATGTTATATATGTAGCATACTCACAAAGTCAATGCTCCTCGATATGCAGGTCTTGTATATTTGATATATAACAAGGTATAATTGTTATCATATTTAGATACTCTCTCTTGCGATCACCTAAAAGACAGATGTACCAGATCTCTCCATAAATTAATTCATGTGGAAATCTGATTCATGCAGCCTTTGCATGGGTGGGTTTTGTCACATCTTCAGCGCCATTTGGAGCTCTGGTGCTTATCCATTGACGATGTGTCCGGATTCAGTCAGCGTTTACTGGGTTTGCTCTCAGTTAGCCTTTGGCTGTCCCCAGCTGTCCTGCAAGGCAGCAGGTTGACATCTGCACATTTAGGACACATGCATCTGATTTCAGCCAAAGCTCCTTAGTCGCCTCTTACAACATGCATGGCAGGTAACACTGGTTTTATTCTTTACACTCCAAATTTGGGCCCTGGCAACCACTTGGGCGCTATTTAGATACAATATTTTTGCTCCCTTAACATACATGTGCACAGTTTTGGAATCTAAAACGAGTTCAGTCAATTGTCTCTCTTTCCCCAGTTGGATGATGGAATTGGTTTCACTCTGCCGTTCAGTGTAGGGCGGGAGCTTTAATTTGCTTCCAGGGCCAGATGAGACACCCTTGTTGGTTATATCTGTGTTTATTTAGTGTGGTTTTGATATTGTCTATCCATCTTTTTTCTTGGTCTTCCCTTAGCTCTAGTACCTGCTTTTATTTTTATTGTATGCTGTTACTGGTGGTTGGTTGTATTCCATTCTCATTAAATGTCCAACCACTGCATTTGTTGTCTTTCAATGTATTCGTGCATGAAGTTATGCCACTCTGCTTCTGATGTCCTCATTTCGTAGTCTATCTTTCCTGGTGACCCAGTTCAGTCCAGATCCTGAAAAACTTTTGTAGTGAATCAGTTTAACAGAAAAAACATATTGTTTACAGTAACATACAAAACTGTCAATATTCTAATGCTCACCATATTAACACCTCCTGAAAACTGGTGTGTACATATAGGGCCTTTAATTGCTTTGCCTACCACACCGTGATCAAAGAAAACTCCCCTGTGAGAATGAGAAATAAAAAAAGGTAATGAGGGTACAAATATCAGAATACTAAAGTTCGCTCCAAAATTGCGACCATCATTGGAATTGTGTAATTGTACAATCCTAGGATCATCTCTGATAAAATTTGGTATGTTAGTTGAAGAGATCCATGACGTTTGTAATAGATTTATTTCACCATAAAACATATAGTATTAATATTTTTTCTTCTTTATGATCTATAGTTTTGTAATGAAACTGAAATGGTAGAATTTGAGAACATTTACTTTCACAAAGTTGCATGATTTTAAAAAAAAAGTAGCAACGAGCTTATCCATTTTTAATAAGAAAGCAATGTTGTTGACTTTATTTTGGTTCAAATTCGAACTGTTACTGAATGCGACAATCAATGATGTAAAATATCAGAGGTGGTTTGAAAAATATGAGTGATTGTACTTTTATTTGTGCAAATGAACAATAGAAAAGTTAAGTGATAAATTAATGGTCTGTTATTGTGAAAACAAATTTATGGATTTCCGTTGTAAAACCATTATGATGCAAAATGTTACAAACATATTGCAGAAACATTTTTGTCGGGAAACCAAGAGAGGTTATTTATAATCACAACATCAGAGATCCTATGAGTAGGGCAAACATGTTTTTGGACTAGGTAGGCAATCTTTTTTCCGCTGGTTAAAACAGGACTTGCAATCAACAAAAACAGAATAACGGGACTTGCAATCAAAAACACAGAAGCAAGGTAGATCGAGAAAAGTAGATGATTTTGATAAAAATGTGATTAGACGTAAGTTTATTAAAACATTAAAGGCAAATAAACTTGTTACTCTTTGCAAATTGCAAGTACAACTTAAATCAGAATGCGATTTGATATTTCGGAAACTACTTTGTGGAGAACTGTGCAAAACGGATTCACTTTCAGAAAATCTGTAAGTGGAAGAAATTTTGTTTGTGAAAAACCGCATTTGATTGCAGCGCAGAGCAAATACTTAAGGCAGATTCACGAACTGAGGAATAAAGACTATGATATAGTATATTTGGATGAAACATGGGTGAATACACACCACACCTACAACAAAGAATGGCAATCAGTAGATGGGGAAAGGAAAAGGGAAATGCCTAGCAGTAAGGGAGAACGCATTGTAATAGCCCATGTTGGTAGCAGACAGAATGGACTCATCAATGAAGCATAGTTACTTTTTCAAGCAATTTCTACAGATGGTAGGGACTACCACACTGAAATGAATGGAAACATTTTAAGAGATTGGATATAGAACACTCTCCTACCCACTCTAAATCAACAATTTATTACAAAGACAGTCTTCATAAGCAAACTACTTTTAGTGAATCTGTTGAGGATGGGTTAACCTGTGAGCTTCTGCAGTCAGAAAATATCACACTCCAAAACTTTATCATGGGACCATGCATCTAGAAATAAAGTCCACTATCCCCTTTATTCTATCATAGCTCTCCATATTTAAAGATAATGTTGTATATTGTTCCTTAACTCTCCAGTTTAGTAATACTGTTATTTACACTTAGAGATTACTATCTACAAGCCACTTACGTGATGAGTTGTGCATTGTCATTATGATGGTAAGGGTTAATTCTCTCCTTGCGATATCTTAAGAAATTCTCCATAGTGTTGTCAGCGCTGGTAGTGATGCTGACCAAGTCCCCTCCAGTCCAAACCTCTACACCTACTAGAACTACATAGATGTTCAGTTGTCTGTACAACTGTGGAACATGTCAAATAAAATGACATCTTTACAAATTATCAATAAAAACATACAACCAATGATTGAGCAAGATAATAAACATAATGGATTACTGTAGTGAATTACATTTTTTAAATAAGAAAGGTTTTAAAGGCAAAGAATGTATTTCATCTCATCAGTTTCCCACATGGCTTGGTCCTTCACGCAGAAATGGTATGCCGCGAGCACTGCAGAGAAAAATGCTGCAGATCCAGCAACATTCCTTGAGATCTTCAGAAAAAATGCACTCATGAATCGAATGATGCAGTTTAGATTTGGACCAATGACCTTCAGAATGCAGAGCAATAACTTCACAACAAAGACTCCCAAAATTAAAAAGAAAGGTACTGAAGAATCCTGAAATTCATAAATGTGGTCTGCAAAAACCAATAAAAGAATAATGATTTGTTAACATGACTACAGGCACATTTAATAGAAAATGATAAGAATTGCAAAAAAAGTAGGTACTGGAACCTTAACCTACACCAAAACTAGTTAACAGTATATGCAATAGAAAGTTATGAAAGTTCATGATTGCTTGTGCTGGCTAACACTGCTCATGAGCCCATGAGAGAGAAACAATTAAAGGTTTTCATCAGGAGTAATGGACAAACACAAAAGTAAATATGATAAACAAAACTAAAACACAATAACAAAGAAAGAACACTGATCTGAAATAAAAGCAAGAAAAATTAAAACAATATTGATGTCCATGTCAACTGAGGATGCACGAGTGGATAATCTGTCCCTTTCAGCTGAGAACTTCCCTATACTAAAACAGTAGCTCTAATGATATGTCCAAATTAACCCTTTCACTCCATACTTTTTTAAAAATTTCTAGACGTGTTCTATCTATTCTCTATACCTGCTATGCCTTTTGGCATCAGGTTGAAAAAAGAGGTACTAGATGTATTAATATTCTAATTAATACTGAATTAGATAATATACTTGATCTGCTCCATCTTAAGAAATACTGGGAGCCAGTATACCGGCTCAGAGGAGTGAAGGGGTTAAAGTCCAGGTATCCATCTTCAGCTTGGTGATGCAGCTCCAGTGTTCAACATTATTATGAGTAATACTTGTTCTTCTTCTGTAATCAGTTTCTCATGTTCAAAGGTTCAAAAGAGAGATGAATTGCCTTCATGAATCAAGTGAGATCGACAATGGCAGCCCCATTCCGTTTAAGATAAATCAGCATAGTCATTGACTGTATGATGAGTCAAGTCAATAGTAGCATGTCCCTTGCAGAACATGACTTTCATCACAGCCCGCCTGAAAAACTCTGTCACTAACAAGTTCTCCTGCCTCCTTCAGCGTCATGTTCAATGTTTCTTTGATGTCCTGCTGCCGCTTTCATCATCCCCTGCCTCCTACTTCAGGAACCATGCCTTCCACTACCGTTCTCTGTATGATGATTAGATGACTCATTTTCATTACTGAAAAGTCATGCCTGGTAGGGCTGACACATTCTTCTACCTACTAACACTGCCTGCAAGATATAAAAGGTTTGAAGAGTGGTTTTCTTTTTACTTATACCATTAATGTAAAATGCACACAGTGTGGAAGGCCACTGCCACCTCCACGAAAACAAAGCTCAAGATATTCAGCTCAAATGTGAAATCTGTGTTGCTGTATGGCTCATAAACGTGCAAGTCACTAAGTTAAATTAAAAGAAGATTTAGACCTTTGTCAATGGATTTCTTCGGTGGATTCTCAGACTGAGATGGTATGATAGAGTTACAAATACAGACCTGTGGATAAGAACCAGACAGGAACCCATGATGACCCAGGTCAAGAGAAGAAATGGCGATGGGTGGGCATATCCTATGGAAGACACGATCAAGTGTCACTAGACAAGCACTGCTGTGGATCCTGCAAGGAAAACGAAAAAGAGGACGTCTTAACAGATCTGGAGATGAAGTATTCTTGAGGAACTGAAGTGCTGAACTGTCCTGGGAGACCATAAAGAGGACAGCCAGAGACAGAGAAGAGTGGTGAACAACTGTTGTGACCCTATGCTCCACGAGGAGCGGAGAGGAATAACAACTAACATTAATGTAAAATGAGGTCCATATCTAAGGAACAGACGAGAAAAATCAAAGTGTACAAGGTATAACTTTAGTAAAGTCATTAGTGCTTTGATTTGATTTACAGTTAAATACAGTCATCAGGAAAATAGGAGGAACAACTTGAATGCAATACAGAGAAACAAAAAATTTAGTGATTATGACATTACCGACAGAAAAAAACTCATTGACCTACTGAGGATTAAACCTGGCTCTCCCAAATGGAAGCCCACGCTCTAATCCATTCGACCACATGCTTCTCAACAGAGTTGAATAAAATAGCAAAAAAATAGAAAGAGAATTATGCAAAACAAACAAAGAATGACAATTAATTACTGTAGAAGATAACTTACACTGCTGACTATGTTGGCAATATCTTGAGATCTTCTGATGACAACATCTGTGACTTTGCCATGTCGTTCAAACTGTGGTTACAGAAATATGTTTATTGAGAGAAGTAAACCGGTTACATGATGAATATTTTTTGGTAGCATTGATTATTGAACTGATGTCATAGCACTCTGGGCAGATCGCTCAATTTCCCTTAACAGATGTAGAAGTGTATGAATACTGATAGTTCTGTGGTCGCTGGTTAAACACACTCCTAAAACTGCTCATCAGGTATCCAGTTAGAAAACCAAACAATATCTCTCTCTCCATCAATCATCAACTTCCTAACAATTGATGTCGGTGATGTAAGCCTGTATGCTCTTTCATTTCTTTTTTTTTCTTTTTGGTTATTGGTTATTGGTTACTAAACTGACGTCATTGCACTCGGGCAGACCCATAGATGCTCAGTCTCCCCAACAGATATCGAAGAGTATGTATACTGATGGTTCCTGTGGCTCGCTGATTAAACACACCTCTCACTCTGCCTCTCAGACATCCAGTTCGACTTGAACAACGGGTAACTCCAAACTGCTTAAATCGCTTGATCGATTCAACATCGATTTTAGTGACCTCATCCAACAGAGAGTCGCGAAGAGACCGAAGAACATCCCCTTATCCATCTTCAACTCCCCAACAATCGATGCTGTTGATGCAAGCCTGTCCGCTCTCTCATTACCGTAAACACCCGCATGCCCAGGACAGTATATCCACTGGAGGTTAGAGACTTCTATAGACGACATCCATTCATACCGAAACCTGCATCTGTATCTGATGTATGTCAGATACAACAACTGCCCCAGTAAATGAAGTCCCAGAAATCTAATGGAGGGCAGCAGTAACGGCCTCAACCTCCATCCTCATACTAGAAGTAGTTGTCCTGTACACCCCACTTCGCTCTGCAACAACCCTACCATGCGCATTAGCAAAGAAACCCCAGCCGGATTTCTCACCACGTTGAACCGACCCATCGGTATATACAACATCATCATCCCTTGCATTATCTTCTATCAACTGCTTAACTGGGAGATCAGCCTTCATGTTGCCCCAATCTCTACATTCTCTTCCAAGAGTAATGATAACGTTGAGATAGTTGGCCATGCTACCATCTGTTGGGATCTAGCTCTCTCATTATCACCAACATCCACATGTCCAGAATAGTTAACATCCCCTCATACCGCAACCAGCCACTATAAACTTTTCAAAGCATCGACTGAGAGCCAGAGACAACAATGGCTCCAGTAAACAGTCCCAGAAAGCCCCCTGGAGGATAGCAGTAACAATCTCAATCTCCATTCTCATACTGGAAGTAGTTATCTTGTATGCTTCACTAAAAAATTTGACCAGTGGAAAATGTATCGATATAAGAGGATCATTAGATTCAGTCCTACATCAACTTCCAGAACAACAAAAAACCAAAGCTTTGCTGCCAATACACAATTTTTTACACTTTTTAATGTCCCTGAATAGGGAAAAAACCGACCATATCAGGGCAAGAATCAGTGTGCTCAACATTAAATTAAAGGAATACTCTGTACCAGTGGCGGCTCATCATTAAGGGCCAGTGAGGCCGGGCCCCACCAAAAATAAGGTGTAGCGTGTATTTATTATTTTATACATTAAAATATATCCTAATCGAAACCCTGATTCTTCCAAAATTTGTGTCTGGCCCCACCAACAAAAATGATCCCGAGCCGCCACTGCTCTGTACGCCCTACTCTTATATAATAGTGTTTGCCGTTCAAAATAACTAGCACCTGGAACAATTATGCAAGATGAAACAGCTTTAAAACTGAATCTAAAGATGAACAGAATGAAAGGAATATCTATATATCTATACACACACACACACACACCATTGTCAAGATCAAACTTACTGTTCTATAGTCATTGACCAAATACAGCTCTACGTAACGAGTGTTACCATTGCTGTCATATGGGGCATGAACACTTCGTTTATGCTGCAGACAAAGACAAGCTAGATAATAACAGGTGCAAAATGTTAACAATTTCTAAGAAAAGGATAAGAATAGTTTAGTTTCAAAGAATTGGTTTACTTTCAAAGAAATAAGATGAGTTTATTTTTAAAGATATAGGATTAGTTTACTTTTAAAGATATAGGTTTATTTTATTTTTTTATTCTTCTAAGCATTCGCCCGTTATAAATTCTGGCATGGTCAGGGCGGCTGGAATGAAGTTCTGACTGATTTTTGCATGAAGGCCTGCCTTTTTATTATCAGTGTGTCAACTCATTACACCTTCTCCAACTTCAAGATAGAATTTACTTTAAAGATAAGGATTAATTTACTTCTAAAGATATAGGATTAATTTACTTCTAAAGATATAGATTAATTTACTTTAAAGATATAGGATTAATTTACTTTAAAGATAAGGTTATTTACTTTAAAGAAATAGGATTAATTTACTTTAAAGATATAGTTTAATTTCTAAAAAATAAATATTTAAAGATATAGATAATTCTTAGTATAGGTTTCATAATTTTAAAGAATATAGACTTAAAAATTACTGTTAAAGATAAAATACAGGTTACTTAATGAGACAATATAAATAAGAAGAAAGACATCTTGTACTATGTCAAATATGGACATATTAATATGGAAGATACACAGCAAATATACACATGATTTAGGAAAATAGGGTTTATTGTCTATTCCCAGTTGGAAGATGTAATTGGCTGTCCATCTTGCCATTAGCGTAGGGATGGGAGCTTTAATTTGTGTTCTAGGGCTAGATGAGTTGCCCTTGTTGTTATATCCGTGTTTATGTAGTGTGGTCTTAAGATTGTCTATCCATCTTTTTCTTGGTCTTCCCATAGCTCTAGTACCCGATCTCTTTTTGTTGTATGCTGTTATTGGTGGTTGGTTGTATTTCATTCTTATTAAATGTCCAAACCACTGCATTTGTTGTCTTTCGGTGTATTCGATGCATGAAGTTATGCCCACTCTGCTTCTGATGTTCCCATTTTGTAGTTTGTCTTTCCTGGAAAATAGGGTTACTACATGTAAACAACAGATATGGAAATTAATTGATCTTCTTCTTTGTGATCAATTTCTATGCTCGTTAAACCACGAGATGGGTTGCCTCTATGAAGCTCCATGTCAGTTGGAGTTCCCTATAGCTTGCACTGTAAAATTCGTTCATGAGGCCATGTTTCATTTCGTTGGTGTATATACGAGGCGTGTTCAAATGAAAACGGGACTTGTGGATTTATTTAAAAGTATCATACGCAAATTAACAGTTTCAACGGAATTAAACAAAGCAACCACTTGTGAATAAGAATGCACCTGGGTTCATCAGAAAAAATCTCCGTATGCATTTAGGCAAGCATCCCACTGTTTAGGTAGACGTCGAATGCCGTCAGAGAAAAAGGTGCGTGGCTGCTCACTGAACCATGTGGTCACCGCTGTCTTCACGCTGCGTCACTGTTGAATCGCTGTCCCTTTAGTGCTTTCTTCAACGGTCCGAACAAATGGAAATCACACAGGGACAAATCGGGACTATAGGCTGGGTGATGAAGAACTTCCCAATTCTTCTTTGCCAATGTTTCCTGCACAATTTTTGCGACGTGCGGACGAGCGTTGTCGTGGAGAAGAATCACACCTGAGAAAGCTTGCCTGGTCGCTTAGCCTTGATGACCTTATGCAGCTTGTCTAAAGTGTCTTTATAATGGGTGGCATTGATGTTGACACCAGGTTCCTTAAAATCGTCAACAAAAGCCCTTCATGGTCAAAAATGCGTCACCATAACCTTCCCAGCAGAAACCTGTGTCTTGAATTTTTGGGTTTTGGTGAACCTGGATGTTTCCATTGCATGCTGTCAATTTTGCTGCTCGGTTCATAGTGGTGGCACCACGATTCATCACCTGTCACAATGCTCAACAGAAATGCATCACCCTCTGTCCTGTAACATATCAAGTGGTTCAAACTCCACCCCATCCGTTCTTCCTTATGGTGGTCAGTCAACATCCGTGGGACCCACTGTGAACACACCTTCCGATAGTTCAATTTCTTCTGAACAACCATGTGGGCTGTCCCAATTGACATATGAAATTCTTCTGCAAGCGAACGAATGCTCCGGCGACGGTCAGTCAGTACTGCTTTATCAAGCAAGGCTATGGCTTCTTCTGTTGCAACAATATCGCCTGACCTGGCCGTGCAAGATCTGCTGTTCACTCACGTCAGTCTTTAAACATACGCGCCCATTCCATCACTCATGTCCTCGACAAACATTTGTCACCATATACTGCCTTCATTCTCCGATGAATGTCTACTGCTTGACATCCTTCAAATCACAGAAACTGGATCACAGCACGCTGATTTACTTTGGACGGGTTTGGAATCACACCCGCCATATTGTTAACAGTCTCATGCAGCATATATGCATGCTGGGAAGATGAACACGTGACCGTATGTTAATTATTGGATACTCATTACTAGTGCAAAATGTCATCAATATCCGTGCACTCTAGCATGCGTGGTGTAACGGGTCCGTTTCATTTGAACACGCCTCGTATCATGGACAGGACTGCAGGATATGTTCTGGAGTCTGCGTTTCAGGGAATTAATGGATTAAATAACTGTATGTAATGAACCAAGAATATGTCTTTCTGCATGATGATAACATGAAATAAAAAATATATCTGAGAAAAGTTGTCTCTTGTATGTCTGAAACTGAGGTAAAAGTCATCTGTGTCTGGCATCTATGTGATATTTTTCTTATATTGTCATTGTTTTTTGTAATCAATTATATCTTGTACTATTTGCTTGAAAGATATTTTTGGTGGACGATCAACATAGTTTTTGCACTTTGATTTTCTGTCATTGCATCACTCTCTACACTCCCATGCAAAGGTCATGATGATTGTCAGGTAGCTCTCGTCTTCTTCTTCAATAATCTAGCTGTGCATGGGCTCTTGCCTTTCAATTTAATGCCATGTAGCTGTATGTGTTTGCAAGATGTTACTATGTTCCATATAATATGTTTCATTTATCTGACTTTAGACGATGAAGAATCTTCCTGACATATAAAGTCTTGGATCAACACAGGAAAATGCATCCTATGGATTTTAGTGAAAAAAAAACTGTACTATCATAACTATGAATGGTACAGAAAAGTTTTTGTTAAAATTGTTTTAAAACACAATTAAGACACAGGAAAAAGACTACACAGACCTCTGTGTGAGCTACAAAAGTAGTGAAGTTTATATAAGAGACATAAGTGAATATATAAACAACATTTCCAGCAAATGAAAGGAAGGAAAAGCAATTAAGAAATTAAAAAAGGGAAGTAAATGAAAGTAGACTTACTCTTCCAATGACAAACTGATGACTGTGGAGTCTTGGATCATGGCCCTCTGTTCCTGAAAACCAAAAAACAAAGCAGTCTCTTCACAATTGAACATGAACATTGCTATAATAGTTTTATGCTAAAAAAAAAAGGTTAATAGCATTTTCTTTACAGGACTTTGCAAATCAACCCCAGCTTTTAACGCTGTTTGTGATTTTCTAGGCATTATTACATTCAGTAGTTTGCCATTGCTTTCTGAACGGGTGGTGCCATCGACCTTTTTGTAAAAATCACGTGAAACAATTTGCAACCAAATTGTCCTGAGCGTGATTCGACGCAGAACGCCGGGGTTAATAGACCGAGTCATTATCCCCTAGGCCACAGACGCCAGCAGTTTTATGCTAATGAAGGATAATTAACACTACAATCAACAAAGTAAACTTCATACTCAAATGAATATGTTGGTCCATACTAAAAAGTTGTGTTATATTGTCTACCCACTTCCATTAAAATTGCTATACTCACTGTTATAACGAGTGTTGGTGAAGTAAATTTGGTATATCACTCACTTCTTCTTTCTCTAATCCTGTTTTGCCTCACAGCATGAAGAAGTGATTTCAGAACAGATTGTTCTATGCGCTTTATACATGGGTGTCTTTCGCGTTATTTCTGTGGTCCACTTTTTGTGTGAATGATCTTCTGCCTTGTATCCACTATCTGAGTTACTGAGTATAGCATTTACTTTGCAACCAAAAGTGACAGGATTTATTTCCCATACCAGACAAGCTCCAGTCCAGAAAAGTGGAAACTAAAGATATTAGTTCCCAGAGTTAGGGAATGGATAAGTAAGTGAAGAAGAAAAATGGCCCCATCACTTTCAAATGCAATGGCACAGTACTGCGAAGTCTCTAACACTCTACATCCCTATATCATTATAAGCCTATACTATACTGTCCACAATGTTAACTTTTTTTGCAACTATATTCATCAAGAGTATTGAAAGACGTTTTCATCTTGTCTATATATTTTTATTTACGGACTTTAAAATTATAACTGTATTTACAGATTCCTGGTGGACTGTATGTCATTCCTTTAACATAATGTCTCAAGTACGCGAGAAGGTAGGAGAAGAGGTGAACAGAGAAAATTCTGGATTGACAACATTAAGAGCTAGTTGGGACATGATTTGCTACCACTAGCTAGAAAAGTTGAGGACAGAGAACAATGGCAGGTTCTGTGTCTACTGTAACATCTCTATGACCCTAACAGGTTATGGGTTATATTATTAATATTTGGGGTCAACGTGGTGTAGAGGTTAGGTGCTATCCTCTCGTTCCAAAGGTTCGGTTCACTCCCTCATGGAGCATCAAAATATTTTTCCAGAGATCCTTAATCTCAGTGTAGTTCAGATCGAGTTCCTAGTCCTATCACGGAGAATAAAACGTAGGTCCCATTCTAATTTGAGCACGTTAAAGAACTCTTGAGAGTTCAAAATCGAGAAGAGCAGGCTGGAAAGCCACTACCTGGGCAAAATTAATTAGAAATGTTTTACAATAAAATTCTACAAAATATCTTCACCATCTTCTAAGTTACACCGGAGACCCTTGCAGATGCTACAGAGTTCGCGCACTGCCGCTGAGATCTTCCTGTGTAAGAAAGAGATGGGAGCACACATGGTAACTCACCGTAGTGTAATGATGATGGTCCTATCAATCAATCTACTATTATACCTTTATCATATGCAAGGTGCTCTGTATCTTATGATTTCAGCCTGCCTGCCCACCGTGTTCATAGCGCACTGGATGACGGGTGACAAGCCCTCTCTGAGTGCGGTTCAATTTCGCGGGCTGACAGAAAAAGCCACAGGTTCTCCGGATTACGGTGTTCGTGGCACCGAACCGAAGGGTTACGATGACCATGGCACGAGCCAAGAGCTGAAAGCTCAAGTGCTTCTGGATCGAAAAAAAAATAAAATCTTATGCATTCATATTTACTACATAACTCCTGGCATGGGGGACAATAAGCTTCAGAACAACAGTCAAACACTGTAACCACTTCAGCATAGAGACTCCAATATCATATTCAATAGTAAACATTACTTTGTAAATTTGGATATCCATCTTTGCAATATTCTGAGAATCTGCTGAGATAACTATGTGTAGATTTAGATAAACATTGAAAAATATTAAACAAGAATCTTTACCACATTTAAAGGGTAGGCGTCGCTGATCCTTATTACGGTATACCCTGTACACATTTCCACTGAACGGCTCGATATGATAGGTATCTTGTCTATCTGTGATATAGCCCCTGTGGAAGAATTCACAAACAAACATTTTCAATTTATTCACAAGGAGTTGTAAAAATAAGACAAATATTTCAAATAAAGACAATAATAAAGGGATAAAAATTGCAATTGTTGGATGGGAATTAAACAAACCAATTCCACATAACTGATAGCCACAATTAGAAGAAGAAGAAGATAGAGATAACTTGGACATGTATGTGAGATTGACACCAGAAAATGTGGTAAAGATAGATCTTTAAAATACAGCAGATTGAAGAAGAAGACAGACAGACCAAAGGATAATTTGAGCAGGATGGTGGAAAGAGACATGTAAGAATGTGGAGTAGCATGTGATACCATGGATAGAAGGGCAGCAGATCGGCAGCAATAGGGATCTCTTGTGAATGCTGTATGTCTCAACAATGACATAAAGAGCATACATATATAACTTATACATACAAAGGAAATAATTTTGCCTTTTAAGATAAATAATCTAGTTAAGGGATTATGCTACAGGATTTCTCAACTTTCTTATCTCTCAATAAAATTATGTGATACATAGCAGTTACTACTAGAGTGGTCTAAAATGAAAATTTAGATATCTTTCGCATTAATAAATTATCGGGTTGCCATGGAAACGACAGCCATGTTGGATCGTACGGTCTCCAAACAGAGTGAAGTAAATAACAATTGCAATTTTTTTGACTGCACAACCTAAATATACCAATATTCTGGCACACTGACAACTTTAAATTGTTCTGTAAAATGTAACTGATCTCTAGGAGTGCAACGAATAAGACATACCCAATTTACGGCCCAAAATAGGACCCCCTGGTTCATAAAAATATTCATATAAATTTATTTGTTAGAGAAAGGTGCATTTTCTGTTGTCTAAGGGCTTCAATATTAATATATGTATGTCACGGTCAAATCTCATATTGCTATCTTGAGGATTTCTTTCATGGTGGAAAACGTACATTACCACGTTAACGAAATTTACAAATGGGAGAAAATTGTGTTTTAAAAATATAATGTGAATTTAGTCTAAAGTGTCAGGAAATATCCGTTACAGCATACAGTCATTGAAAATGAAAATCGTGGCATATCCCAAAGGACGTAGCCATCAACCACAGAAAACGTTGATTTTCTAGGCACCACTTATACGTTCAGTAGTTTGCCATTGCTTTCTGAACGGTGGCGCCATCGTCCTTTGTTAAAATCAACGGAAACAATTTGCAAGCAAACTGTCCGCAGCGTGATTCGAACTCAGAACGTCGGGGTTAATAGACCGAGTCACTAACCCCTAGGCCACAGACGCGCCTAGCCTAATTAAATCTAATATATCTGTTAGTACTCAGATCAAGCTTTACAATGATACATGACTCGATTGGGTTAATCGAATGCCATACACTGTATCTAGGGACAAAAGAAAGATAATTTAAGACATTTTCTATAGCGAATTTTTAGAGGGTAGGGCTGTTGAAAAATAATTTTGAAGTATTTTTCGGGATCATAAATAAAAACTCTTTCCATAATTTGATTGTAGAGATGCAATACTAACATAATATGATGAATTTGAAAAATCGATATCTATAAGCTATAATGATCCAACTGTCAGTAGTATAACCCCTTAAGAACTACTTCTTCTTGCATTGTATCTCAATATGGCTGGAAAAATTCCCCTCCTACTGTGGAATTGAACCTGGACCACACGGCTAAGAAGCGAGAGGCTGGGGCTGGATAAGATACACCCCGAGAACACCTGAGGGGAATATAACAAGAAGGGTGCCTTTCTGAAGCCTACAGAGAAAGTGAAGTAGGTTTTAAAATATATGAAGAAGAGACTTGGAGGCAGAGATTAAAGATATACAATAGATATGGAAGGAGCTGCAAAAGATAGCTAAAGATAGAAAGACTTGGCATGAGCTGGTTGAGGGCCTATAAAGTGTGGGAGGAAAGTAAAATACAACAGACAATACACCATCATTTGTTGCTGCATTGTGTAAGCATATTACAAGAAAGTCAACTGAATGGGTGGCTTCATGTCCCTTAAGGAACACAGTAGGTACAGAAGAAAAAGAAACAACACAGATAAGAACATAATAATATCAAATAACCTGAGTCCATCACATGTACTAAGTGCTGCTTCAGATTCTGGGTGGAATCTAAGTCTCCCATGGTAGTAACAATTGTTTTTAATCTGAAAAAACAAAATCAATGAAAAGTATCTGAATGATGTACAAAGCAATACAATTTTTAGCTAAGGATTTTGGTTAGCATATCAATAATAGAGTCTCCACCCAAAGATTATGTACCTAATATAACAATACAATCTCCATCTAAGCATTACATCAAAGTTTTGCTGTTAACAAGAAGTAAAGTGCCCATTTTCATACCATGTGATATATTGGGGACACCAGTCTAACACCATCATCATTTATAATGGTCAGTATTTTTCTTTGACAAGCAGCAAAAGATGTGTGATGTAGTCAATATTACACCAGCCGACTTTACTTCTAAATGTTTCTTTAGTATCGAACTGAGGCTGGGTTGACTGGAAAGTTGCTGTGACTGTGAAAAAAATTGCACTCCAACTAGGCATTTCAAACTTGGGACCATGTCTTTATAAAGCTAGTGCACTAACCACTGTACAGTAGGGATACTTAAATTCATTTTACACAACAAAACATTCTTGTTAGTAAGCTTGATGTTCGAAAATGAAAATCGCGGCTTATCATTTACAGGACGATGCCATCAATCACAGTAACGAATTTGCTGCCAAACTTGCCCACTGTGGAGTTTGAATGATGTACGCTTGGGTTGTGTTCGAGCTCACCACCCCTTCAGATACAGATACTTAATGTTTACACCACCAAATATACTTAATCCTCCTCCCTGGGCAGACAGGCACCCCTCAGGTTAAGAACCCTTACTTTACAGAGTATGCAAATATAGATCTTGTAGTTCAGACAAAAGTGAATCATAAGTCCTTTAACCTTCCTCCCTACAAGCATAATGTCCTGGGCACCCCTCAGGTACTTTACAGAGTATGCAAATACTTCTTCTTCTTCGACCACTCCATATCGACCACTTGTTAAACCGCTCTTTGTGATCTGAGCCTAAGATTGATTGTACATTATGCCAGTTATGCGCCTACAAGTCACATTCGACTTCTGCGTTGCTTTTCATTTACTAGGGTCGCTACCGTAGACCCTTACCTCAGTCGCCTCTTACTATATAATATAGATATATACAAATATAGATCTTGTAGTTCAGACATCAGTGAAATTACAAGTCACTTAATCCTTCTCCCCACAAACATAATGTCCTGACACCCTCAGGTTAAGAGCCCTTACTTTACAGAGTATGCATACACACATCTTGTTGTTTTGACATCAGTAAATTATATATAAGTTCTCAACGGACCCAAGGGCATATACGGCAGAGAGAACCAACAAAAAACAATTCACTGCAGCTGTTGTTTTCTTCACAAAGTGGGGTTGTCTGCATTATACCCAACCCTCCTTTGCCAACTTTTATGACATGTTAGAGGGAGGCAGTGGTTCTACTTTTTTGCTAGTGGTACCCCGGAACCCACACGGTGGAACATCAAGAACAAATATGACTTATTCAACTTCAAGCACACAGTTAATTTGTATTCTTCTATCATTCATTATTCAATGATTTTTGACAGTCAAGTAGTTTATTTGAGGCTCAACAATATATTCTAATTGATGATCTCTATTTTTGGGCTGTTTCTTTATTCCTATTTTTTTTTTCACACTGTAACATGGGTGTTTTGGGTGCAAAGACAAAGATGATTTCAATGACAGCTCTTCTTAGGTCTGTCTGTGTCTTAGTCTAAGGATGCTTTCTATTGTCTTATCTATTATAAATTAGTCTGACAGAAAAGATAATTACATTTCTAGTAATTAAATTAATGACTAATTAAATCTCTTTGAAAACGGAAAAGTATATATTATTTTAAACCAAACTTATTTCTCTCAAACAATCATATGTCTAGATCTCATCAGGTATTTTAGTCTATGGATTGATTTTAAGTGTCTAAGTTAGTTTGATGATCCATTTCAAATAATTTGGTTAAATCTCATTCTTGCTATTTTTTCAAGACACCATTTTTATCTTCTGCCTCTACCATTTAGTTAGACAGTGATGGTGCCATATGGGGAGTGATGGAGCCATATGGGGAGTGATGGAGCCATATGGGGAAACCTGGTGCAACGAAGTCAATCCTTCGCCTTTTAACCATTAAATCATACAGTAAATCAATCACGTGTCATCTTCGCATCTAAGGTTGGCTGTAATGGTTCTCTAACAAGTTCCACCCTTTGCCATGACAGTAGACTGTCAGAATTTTGTCTGTCCATCTTTTTCTGTTTCAGTACTTGTTTCTCTCAGTTGAAACAAGAGTATATTATCGAAATAAGGGAAAACTGCAGTAACGGCGAAACACGTAATAAAATAGTTTTACAGAACGCAAAAACAATGACAACACACAGCAATGTTTCTACCAAAAGGCCTTTATCAAGAAAAAGATACAACAGGAGTGACGAATTTCCTGCTCTGCACATTACATATAGACTACGACAGAGATATTCCAACAGTAATAAAATGAAAATCTGTGACTAAATACGAATAACGAAACAAATGCAAAAAACTGAGCATATAAGAGTGAGAAAACGTAAAACTAAGACCTGTTTCTACCATATCACCAATAGACACCAACACCTTTCCATGTTGTAGCTATTAAAGTAAAGATTACATTTTCATACCATGAGGTATATTGTGGAATACAATATTAGGCCTATATTTTTCCTTTACCCACAGTACATCATGTGTGATGTGATCAACATCATGCTGGCAGAATTTACTTCCCAGTGTTTTCCTGGAACTCAAATGAGGTTGGGTCGACCTGAGAGCTGTTACAGTAGAAAAAAAATTCTCCTCCAGCTTGGAAATTTGAGCACATCACTGAAATCACACATCTACGAAGCAAGTGTAATGTTGGTGTTAGCTATTAAAATGAAGTTGTCCATAGAAAGCAGTGAAGGCAACAGCATCCCATCTCAATTAGGTACTAGAGAAACACTGGGAAGTAAAGGTGGTCGGCATCTTATCATGTGCTGTTCATCAAAGAAAAAACGCAGGCCTAACATTGTATTTCCAAATATACCTCTTAGTAAGAAAACTGGTTCTGTACTTTCTTTACTTAGATTCATTGTAGTCTTCTGTTGATAGACAAAATGCACATGTACTAAACGTGTAGAAGTCTATGCGTTTAGGGGCCTACAAACCAATGTGCAACGTATACACGTTCTTGACAAAGATCAAACATATCAAAGAGTGATTAAAATTGGTTGTAAAGAACCGCCCGAGTGATTACCGGGGCCCAAATTTTGGGTGTAAAGAATAGAATCACTTTACCTGCCACGCATGTCGTAAGAGGCGACTAAGGAGGTTTGGCTGAAATCGGATGCACATGTCCTAAACGTGTAGAATTCTATGTGTTTAGGGTCCTACCAAACCAATGTGCAATGTATACACGTTCTTGGTAAAGATCAAACTTATCACAAAGAGTGATTAAAATTGGTTGTAAAGAACAAGCAAAGAAGAGAAGAAGAGGTTGTAAAGAACGAACACAAAGAAGAAGATATCTTATTTTCCCTGCCTGCTTATTTAATTGCATGTACTCTACACAGATTTTGCAATCCTTGCAGCTTAAAAACAAATCAAACAAAACACAAATATTTACCATCACAGTGTACACAAATATCTCAATATTCTCTCATTAGTTCATTATATTTAATTACATTTGATGTACAAGCATCCTCATCTGCGTGGCAGCATACTTTCTAAGCATGAATATTGATTATAGTCCTCAGGTCTGAGTGAGCGTTCAAGATAATATATATATATATATATATATATATATATATATATATATATATATATATATATATATATATATGCATAAACACACACTACATACATACACAATTAGATATCTCTACGCAATGCTCTGTAGAAAGCTGTCAATTACATATGAATAATAATACTTTCAGACAAGCAATTACAATTAGTTCTGGTTTCGTTAAAGAAGTACTTACCAGGTCAATAATGAACTTTTTTACTTGTCCACTAACCATTAATCTTATTTGTCTGTCGATATCTCATTTATTCTTCTATCACTAATCACACAACTTTTAAAGATGTCTGCTGATTATTTTTCCCATCTTTATTTGTGAAACTAACAGCAACTCACTGTAGTTTATTTATATACATATAAATATAAAGTCGTAGCATATCCCTTGTGGAACATTGCTTTAATCACAGTCCACTTGAAATGCTCTGTCTCCGGCAAGTTCTCTGCACCTTCCAGCATCATGTTTAAGGTTTATTTAATAGCCTGCTGTCATCTTCGCCTTGGTCATCCCCTGCCTCGTACTCCAGGAACCATGCCTTCCATTACCGTTCTCTCCAAACCACTGTGATTTTATCGTGGCCAAAATATTTAACCTTCCGGGACATGATATGTTATATATGAGCCAATGCTCTGCGATCAGTTATATGAAGACTATCATCTTAGCACTCCGGACACGTCCATAGGTGCTCCGATCTCCGCCTCAGCAAATCCAGCAGCGTCCAGCGCCCAACACGCCAGTTCGATGTTGATTAATCAATCTCCTTGTATACCTAGTATGTCGTTCTTTTCCGGCTGCACCAATATTGACACCCATCTCTTTCAATCTGGTCAGAGAGTGGGATTCACAGCCCTGAAACTCCTCTGTTCGGAAAGACTCTCACAATGCGTGAAGAATGTCATTTGGATCCATGGCTGCTCCCTCTGATATTGTAGCCAAGCCAGCCAATCTATCTGCTCTGCGATATGCAGGTCTTAGTTTTTTCTTCTCTGTCCAGGATGTTCTAAGAACGTTTCTGTAACACCTTGTTTCAAAAGCTTCAATTTTGTTCTTTAATGTTTATGTTATGGTCCACACTTCCCATCCATCTCCCTGTTTCAGCGTTTGTCTGTCCACATTCTGAGGTTTCCCTCCCAATTCTATACATCTTGCCCTTGCTCTCCTGCCTTCTACCTTCTATTCAAACACAGTTTTTAACAGTATATTATTTTATCTTATGTTAATCACATGTACGTGAAGCGTCGTGGGGAGAGTTAGTTTTGTATCTTGTGCCAGGTGTGTTGCGCTTGACGTTGTCAGTCCATGCTTTCGCAGGGACTCCGAGATGTTATCTATCCATCGTGCTATTGGCTTGCCTTGTGCTCTGCGCCCTGAGTGTCGATTATTACAGGCATGTGATGGTAGTAAATGTGGTTCCATTCTCATTAGATGGCCGAACCACTTGATTCTTTGCTTCTCGATGTACTGTATGCATGGTATAGTACCAACCATGCTTCTGATATTCTCCTTTCTCACTCTATCTCTCCTTGTAACCTTGACAGCTTTTCGTAGACATCTCATTTCACATGTTGTAATCTTTCTTTCCTGTGTCTTAGTCAGGAGCCATGTTTGGCACTGATAGCAGAGAGTTGGAATAAATATGCAGTTTATCAGTTGTGGTTTGACTGCCATGTTAATGCTTGGATGTTTTAATAGTGATGACAGTTGGCATGTCACTGTGTTTGCCTTGAGTACAATCACAACTTCCTGTCACTGACACCATTAATTGGTTCTGTTGTTGACATTCTTCCATGTCATGAGATACATCTGTCCAGTATCTTGTTTGACATTCCATTCCATTATTTCTATTAATTTTGCTAATAATTATAGCCATAAAAATGGGGTCTCTGTGGCTAAGTTGCTATGTCCTTGCCTTGTGCCCCGAAGGTTGTAGGTTCAAATCTGAATAGTGCCATTCGGTTCACAAGTACATTTTTTCTAGAGACCACTAGGATTGTTGAAGAAGCTACAAAGTTTGTGTTTTGTGCAATACTCTGAGGAGATGGCATACCATTTCTGCTGAGAGGGGTAGAGCCATATGGGGTAAATCCCAGTGCAATGAAGTCAATCCTTCTGCTTCAGACCCTTTAGATCAACTCTTAACTTCTCAGTAAATGTTGAAATTACCTAGACTTTTCATTTTTGTTCAACTAACCAGCCTTGTGTTATGCATTCACATCACACAGGGATCTTCTTGTATTACTACCCTGTCATGAGTTCCAGCAATTCCCATAGAAACAAGAACTTTTAGCAAAACTCTTATCTTTCTTCCATTGACAATGGCTTCTTATATAAAACACCGTCATCATTTCATCTATGCTCAGTGTATGTAAGCAGGATTTCTCCAACACCAGCAGAAGTGTTCAAATCTTGGCACAATGAATTTTACAGTCACCCAACAGAATATGAGTAACCACACTCACTGAGTTTGAGAAAACATTCAGAATTAACATTGGAGGTGCTTTGTATGTTAGATGAAAGGGGCTGATGACCCATGCGTAGGTTAGGCACCTATGTGGAGGTTAAGCACATGTGTGGACCAGGCATCTATGTCGAGATCAAGTACATATTTCAGGGTCTGGTACCGACGCAGGGGTCGAGCACCCATGTGTGGTTTAAACCCCCATGTGGGGATCTAAATACTATATGGGTACCAGAGTACATGTGTGGAGGTTGAGCACCTATGTGGACTCTACACACATGTGGGGAAACAATTATCTATGTAGGGATTAAACACCCATGTAGAGGCCAAGCACATACACAGAGGCCAAAGTAGCAATGTGGGAATAAGCACTCATGTGGGTGTCTAGCGTGCATAAAAGCCAATTTAATTTGTTTTTATAGACTAAATATTTCGATGTATTCCATCAATGATTTAATAAGGAACAGTTGAACCAACATCACTAGAATAGAACTTTTAATTTTCTAATCTAGCAAAATATGGTTGCTGGTTTAATTCATGCAACCGACATACCACAAGTGTGGAAGAAACTGGCCTGCCTATCTCCCACATACTTTGTAATAGTAATTTAAAAAGGTCTGTAAAGGTTACGATATATTTTCCCTCTTTTCATGCAGGAACCAGACAGGCAGTGGTCAGACATAATGATCACTAAATAAAAACTTGCGCCTTTATTTCCTGTTTTTTCTGTCATTGTTGACATTACCGTAAATCTTTATGCATGATAAGAGAATGGCAACAAAATATTACTGTAACCTGAGATATCATCTAATATTTCTATCTGTTTGATAATATTAATAACATTTCTTATCATATGCCAGCTGTTTAGAAAAAATCGTGCCCTCTTATGTCTCTGGTTCTAATATAATTCTACATGCCAGTAGTTCTTGATTAGCAGGTCTGAGGAATGTTTAAGACGTGGGAGAAAAAGTGTGGAGAGGAGAGCAACAGAATCTTATAATGAAAATATTAATATTTTTCTTCTTATATTAATTTAGATTTTGAGACTACGATTCTTAGATGCTGTTAATGTGGGGCGGTGAAAGGTATGTCAAGATGACCTGTTCGCACTGAATGAATTTCAAGGGAGAAGAATGTGGCAGAGGCGTAGACGGTCTGCATCTTTCAATAATTAGGATTCTTCTTCGAACGCTCCATATCGATCACTTGTTAACCACTCTGTGTGATTTGTATGTGATCTGAGCCTAAGAGCGATTGTACGTTGTGCCAGTTATGCGCTTACAAGTAGGCAAGAACATCCGATTTCTGCGATGCTTTTTATTTACTAGGTAGTTTCCTAGATCACTATCTCAGTCACCTCTTACGCCATGCCTTGTAGGTAGCAGTGATATTATTATTGCTCCCTTGAGAGTCACGCAACACACGAACGTGTATATTTCAATAATTAAGATACAGGTTTTTAAAACCTAGTTAGGTTAGTTTAAAATTGTCTTGTGATCTTCTTCAATGATCCATGCACCGAAAGTGTTCAACGTTCAGGACAAGGAAACCATCAAAACACGAAGAAGATATACTGAAACTGAGACTTGTCCATGCTAAATACAGACACATACATGCACCTGTCGGTACACAGTGCTGACAGACCTGTCGATACACACATCGTATATACATGTTTGCTGAAATATACATGCATATATTATACGAGTATGTTACGTACATATCAGCCTTTTGTTCTTATATAAGGGCAGTTTTTTAGATCAGACGAAAAGAGACTAAATCAACAAGTCCTTATGTGGTCACCAGTTGGGAAAAGAAAACGTGGAAGACCTAAGACCACTCTTGAAGAACAATCCTACAAGAAAGTAAACTATTGGGATGTAAACCATACAAGATCTCCAACTGCTAGCAATGAACCGCATTACATGGAGATCTAAAACCTCTGCCCTCTGTGCCGCCTTTGGCACGAAAGGAACAAACAAACTAACTAACATAGTCAATGTATATACACACATACCTACAGATACATACACATACACCTGTCGACATACACATGCACCTCCTACATATATTTGCTGATACACACACAGAGAACCATAGCAGCTTTGTTATAAATAATAAACTCGCTTCTTGCGCTAGTGGTTCGGGTTGAATTCCACAGTGGGCGTGGATTTTTTTTTGGACCGTTACGGCTCTCAGGTCGACCTAGAAATTGGCTACCAGGAAAAGCACTGGAAAGTAAAGGCGGCCGACGTGATTTTGACCAAATTACACAACGTGTGACGACGGTCAATGAAAAATACGACCTAACGCCGTATTGTCTAAAATATCTTGAGGTATTAAAGAATTTCCTTTTTATTCTTTTTACACATACCATAAACCTCCATTTTTAGACATACATCATACACGCCCATTTGTACACACATACATCATACACGCCCATTTGTACACACATACATCATACATGCCCATTTGTACACACATACATCATACACGTCCATTTGTACACACATACATCATACACGCCCCTTTGTACACACATACATCATACACACATACATCATACACGCCCATTTGTACACACAACATATACACGTCCATTTGTACACACATACATCATATCATATCCCATTTGTACACACACACATTATACACGCCCATTTGTACACACACACATTATACATATATCTGCTGATAATCCCACCCTTCTGTCAACGCACACAACATACCAGTTATACATACATCTGTTGACAAAAGCATCGATTATACAGACATCTGCTGACACATGTATCAATTATACATACATCTGTTGACAAACGTATCAATTATACATACATCTGTTGACAAACGCATTATTATACATACATCTGTTGACACATGTATCAATTATACATACATCTGTTGACAAACGTATCAATTATACATACATCTGTTGACACACACAAACACACTAAAATTATACATACATCTGTTGTCACACACACCATATACACACATATATCGACATACATTATATATATATATATATATATATATATATACACACACGCTGTTACATACACCTGAAGATTAACTACTTACGTGTGATATATGATTTGTCTCCGTGCTCTGCCCGTGTGAGTGATAAACCTTTTCAACGTATGCCCCAGAAAACAGCAATCTGAAAGGATACATTAGACACAAATAATGTAGAGAAATGAAGCATAAACTAAATAAACTTTATCAGAGGTCACAACAACTAGGGTTAAACATGGATACAGGAAAGATAGATAGCCGCAGTAGCGTAGTTGTTAGTGAACTCGCATCTTATGTTAGTGGTCTGGGTTAAATTCAACAGTGGGCTTGCAATAATTTTCTGACTGTAACGACTCTCAGGTAGACCCAGCCTCAAATGGGTACCAGGAAAAACACTAGGAAATTAAAGCAGTCGGCGTGATGTTGACCACATCACTCATCGTGTGACGACGGTCAGTGATAAATACGGGTCTAATACCGTATTACCCAATATTCCTCGAGGTATAAAAATGGATCCTTTACTTTACTTGTTCCACGGTCGACCAACCGAAAAATACTTCAGTCTAGATAGTATCTGTAACAAGCTGGGAGTAACATGTTAACAAGAAGAGTCCGGTTTAGAAATGGAGATATCAGGAAAAAAGTGGGTACAACATCAGTACTGAACATCAAGAAACAAACAAATTATATGGTTCGGTGACATAAGCAGATTATCAACAGACAGTGCGCCACAAAGAATGTTACCCCGAAACAGTGGATACAAAGCAAAAGGCCGGCGGCCACGCAAAAAGTGATAACAAAAAAGATAACAGATGCGACAAAAGACACTATATGAAGCGCACACAAAAGCTCGTTCTAGAAATCTCTTCTACCCTGAAGCTGTGAGACAAATCAGGATTGAGAAGAGAAAGAAAGACAAGGTGTATAGAAAGGCTGCCCAGATAAGCGTTCTAGAAATCTCTTCTACCCTGAAGCTGTGAGGCAAATCAGGACTGAGAAGAGAAAGAAAGACAAGGTGTACAGAGAGGCTCGCTCCAGATGTTTCCTTTTTTCGACCTGACGTTGAAAGGCGAAACATGAATAGAAAATAGATAGATAGCTAGTATATGTAAGCAAGCACTGGTGAGCTACAGTTAGTATAAATATATGAAAATTAAGCTAGTAGAAGAAACTATAATAGTAACTTTTAACGGGTAGGAAGTAAAGCGGTCTAGGTCAATGCACGGAACGCAGATAACGCCACGATTATCGATCACATCCTGTTTCATCTCAAGCTGTCATGGCTGCGTCATGCCACTAGATTTATATAGACTAGGTCAAGAGAGAGAGAGAGAGAGAGAGAGAGAGAGAGAGAGTTTGCGAAAAGCAATATTATTTTATTCACTTAAATCCAAACACAAGTAGCGCACTATTTCGTAATCTTTTCTTTATTCTTTCCGCTGTTAATGGGGAACATTGGGCTGCAACGTATCACTAACATTTATATTTGTGTTTTTTTTCTTCAACTCAGCGTTCTTAATTAAACACAGTGTTGAAATTGTTCCATAAACTATGTTAGTTTTTCATTGCAGTTTCTGTTACTTTTCTAGTCCATACGCAAAGTTAGATAACCTATGGAAATATTGTCCAAAATGACATACATTCGAGAAACAACTTTGAGAAATAAAGACAATACAGTTTGATTCACCCTATCTGTTTTACAGATTACACCAAGATCTTTCGTCGTCTTCTTACGTTCACCTACTATAAATACAGGTGTAGTCAGGGCGTTCTGGTATGACGCTTCTGACTGATTTTTGAATGAAGGCATGCTTTCCTTTTTATCAGTGCCCCCCAAACCATACATGCGTGCCTTCTCCGACTTCAGAGGTACCAAGACCTTTGACTGTACAACATTAGACATTAAGAAACAACATGAGAGCCATGCGGTTTTTATCTTCTTCTTCTGCATGATCCAGCGGCACTTGAGCTCTTGTCCTTGGGCTCAATGCTCTGTAGTGTTATAATGTTTCTAATTTGTTATTTTATTCCGTATAATGCATTTATTAATACATTTATCTAGCCTTGGAGGAAGGAGTATCTTCCTGACGCCATCTATTGCTGGGAACATGAAGAGGTGATGGTGAACGGTTTCATGAATTCTGTTCAAGTCAATATTAAATGTTATGTGTTGGGTTTGTAGTCTAAAAATGGTGCTCTGATATCTTCTTGTAAGGTGGTTGATGATGTCATTAAGGTTAGGGCAGGTCATATGGAAATCCTCTTCCCGCTCTTCCATGCGTTTATCGCATTTGATCCACCAAATCAAAAACATTTATATCCATGAACAACAAGCAGCTGTTAGAATTGCTTGCAAAACATCAGAATGGTGGAAATTGGTGGAAATATTATGTCAGAGCTAAGGTACGAGGACGATACATTTACCCAGTTCTCCCCTTCCAAATAAGTATTGAAAATGAAAATCGTGGCATATCCTTTACAGGACTTAGCCATCAACAACAGTAAACGAGTCGTTCCTTTTCTAGGCACACTTACACGTTCAGTAGTTTGTTATTGCTTTATGAACAGTGAGGTCTGTTTTTTATCGCTCGTAAAAATCCAAGGGAACGAATTTGCTTCCAAACTTGCCACCGCGGAGTTTGAACCAAGTACGCTTGTGTTGTGATCGAGCTCACTACCGCTTAAGTTACAGACGTTCATAAATAAGTGTTACGGGAATGAAATAAATAATTTTGTCTATTAAACAACACAGAAGACTAGTAACTCCTTTTTCCTGAATACACTTGAAAGATAACAAATATTATGATCACTGACAGTACAAAAGGTCAACCCAAAATTGCAATCAATAATGGCTACGTTACAAATGTTAGACATGTTGAATATCTTGGTTACATAAATAATCGATACACGGGAAGACTGCAGTAGAACTATGTAGCAATGGCAAAACAGTTTAACACGAAGTAATGTCGTTTTACAAGTACAAAAGCAGGATACAGTGACGGTTCTACCTAAAGACATTTATCAATGAAAGGATACAAAACGAACGACGAAACTGAGACTGTTCCTATACTCTAGACATCACAGAGACAGGAAGGTGATACATACATTACTGTCTTAAAATGAAAAATATATGACGAAAAATGACACAATGTGAAAAACTAGAAATGGAAAAAGATAAAACAAAAATTATGAAATATATACATAAAATACATACATTTAACATATACAAATATATTATGGAGCTTAAGAAGAGAGAGTATCATGAAATACAGGAATTTAGTGCGAATCAAAGAGATCGATATGTACCATATAAGGATAAAAAGCGATTTTGTTTAGAGAAAATCGACTCCCGATTATCTGAGGAACATGATCGGATGGCTATGACCTGGATAACGCGGGCTCCTAAATGGTCAGTTCTATTGAAATGAGTGGCTACATGGGTCACATAGCATTTGCGTAAATCACGTAAATGTCGACCAAAACGGTCACTAAACTTTCTGCCAATTTTGCCTATATATGTCTTACCACAACGTTTACAAGTGATGGTGTAGATTATGCTGCGGGATCCCCACGTAAAAAATCATTCTCAATAATAAAAGTAGCTCTAGAAAACGTTACAGTACGGGTAATGTACAGAAATAGTGTATAGCTTAAAACTGTAAAATATGTAAAACTGCATGACTTCGTTTTACGAGTTTGGCTGTTCCGTAATTAACAACAATACAATGGATTATGTACAAACGACATCAGAAGTCTGGTCATGCAAATTCAAAGAGTAATTAATATGAAAAATATATATAGTAAAACATAGGCATAGAAACAAAAGTAAAACTTCTGATGGCATGCATTTTTGTCTATTTGGATGTGAATTATGAACCATAACAAAAGCATTAAAGAATACAATTGAATAATTTGAAACCAAGTGCTACAGAAAAATGTAACAGACAAGAAAATGATAAATACAGATATCCTACACAAACTGGGTAGCAAGGAACATTGGCTAATAAGAGTGTGGCTACTAAGAGGATTTTCGTTACAACCAATCCACGTCAACTGCTAGTTTGCAAGAGTTTGAATGAAAAGAGACCAGAAAAGAACAGTGAAACAAGTATATGAGTAGGCTCACACCAATCAACATCGAACTGGTACGGTTAGTCGCTGGACGTCGTTGGGGATATTGAGAAAGAGATCGGAGCACCTATGGACATGTCCGGACTGCAAAGACGATATTACAATCTGAAACTGGCTCATCAACAATATCATGCTTCGGAAACAACAAATTATGGCCATATTAAATGATATAGCGGTTTGGAGAGATTAATTATTGAGGGCCTGGTTGCCGAAATATCTGGTAGATGAAGACCAAGACGACGGTGGCAACTGAGAAGTAAACCATGATGGAGGAGACTAAGATAATGGATATATAGATGAATGTTTCAGGCATGCTATGATGAGAGCTACCATCTACATGCTGCATGAAGAAAGGAAACACATTTATACAGATATGATAACATTAAACTTTCTCATTATCTTTAACATATTTTTTCATTAACAGGAAAGTAATCAACAAAACTTGCAAGAAAAATACGTTCTAGATTCAAGAAAAATTAACTCTTTCAACTGTTATAAAAAGGGAAAAAAATGGAGATATGGTGGGCATACTATGAGAAGAAATGATCAAAGAATACCAAAAATAGGCATCGAAGCGGGAGGCAAAGAGTTCAAGAAATAAAGGACTCCATAGGGAAACCATGAACCTACATTTTCTGAGAGAGGCAAGAAATATGGCACTCAATTCCACAGAAGAGAATTAGCGAGCTGCACAAGACAGAGCAGTATGGAACAATTTCTTGCAGGCTCTATGTAACGGTACGATATAGCGGTATGAGGAGAATATTTGTATATAAAACTAGAGGATAATTGATAAGCTTTGTGGGCGTTTCTCAATTCTTTCTTTCGAAACGGTTAGTCAGAAACATATAATGTTTGTAGTAGTCTCAATGATGTCGAGTATAATTACAAAAACATAAACGAATCGGCACAAAATGAAGTTGTAACCTGAGACAATGACTTCTATAAATAGTTTGTGACGACATGAATAGGTCGATGAAAAAGTAACAAAACACAGAACACACAAATATTCATAGACAGCATAACATATGATCAGAACGTTTGTGAGATATTTGCAGAAACATCAGGTGACAAACTTCATTAGATAAGGAAATAAATAGCTGTGCAGTATCAGTTGCCACACGCCTGGGTTGTATAACGCAGAAACAAAAACGATGTGTCCAACCTGCCGCTGGGACACTCAACCACCTCTCTCTCTCTCTCTCTCTCTCTCTCTATATATATATATATATATATATATATAAAAAGCATTTTCTTATGTCCGTGATTGCATGCATAAAATAAGGAAATAGCATGAAAATATATTATTAGCTCTTCGTAATGGTATAGTGAGCATCTGTAGCTTAAGCGGTAGTGAGCTCGATCACAACCCAGGCGTACTTGGTTCAAACTCTGCGGAAGGCAATTTGTAGCAAATTGTTTCCGTGGATTTTTACGAAAGGTAAAAATAGATCTCATCGTTTAGAAAGCAATGGCAAACTACTGAACATATAAGTGATGCCTATAAAATCAACGACTCGTTTACTGTGATTGATGGCTACGTTCCGTAAAGGATATGCCACGATTTTCATTCAATGGTGTATTTAAACATTCAATGCGAAAACATATTAGATAGTCGCAACATCGCGTGATGCATCAACATGGACACAAGGGTTTTACTTCATAAAATCTACTCAATGTTGTCTATCCCACACAACTTTATTTACACACATCAATGTTTATTAACATTCAATATGATATTAGCACACACCTCACTTCTCCCTTGCTGGAATTATCGTTCTATAGTTTCCTTGTTTACTAAACAAATGATAACAGATTTCGTGTTCTCCAGTATTACAATTCATGTCTGTGATACCCACAGGGTATTACCGGCTTAGATAACGGGAAGTTTATTTCATTACTAGGCGTGATGAATGAGCGGTAGTTAGAGAGCACACATCATTTACAAACATGAATAAACTTTCCTTTTTTTAATTTTCTCCAATCCTGTTTTGCCTCACTGCGTAAGGATAAAAAGAGATTGTTAGAACGGGCTTTTGTGTGCACTTCTTAATGTGTCTTTCGTCGCCTCTGTTATCTCTGAGGTCCACCTTTGCGTGGCCGGCCTTTTGTTTTGTATCCACTGTATCGGAGTACAGGCGCTCTTCGAGGCTGTTGGTAATCTGCTTATTTGGCCGAATACATGAACAAACATAACGAGAAATACTAGAAGCAGAGCATTACTAGCACACGCAATAACGGAGATACAGATAGAGAGTTTAGAGATGTATTACATGCTTTTAATATCTTCGCGTACAAAAGGAATGAATACTACAAGACACTAGAGGGAAAGATGAACTATATCAATAATAGAAAGTAAAATAGCACATGAAAACAGCACAGTCTAACATGCAATTATTTCATAAAGACAAACAAACCTCGAGTGTCACATCTAAACATACAACACTCAGTAACTACAAATGCAATTATTTCATGAATAAAACTACACAGCAACATGTTTTTGCAATCAGGCACAGTCTAACATGCAACTGTTTCTTGAATACAATCAAAGTAACAATGTTTATTACAGTTTAAACAAACAAAACATGTACTTTGTTTCATAATAACAACTAAAATAACACGTTTATAACAGTCTAAACATACATACATGCAATTGTTTCATCAACAACAACCAAAGTAACACGTTTATCAACTTTCAAACGTACATCAAATGTAAATGTTTAATGGAGAAAACCCACAGAAAAGGCAACTAGTTATATTTATCTTGACGATACCAACTTTTTGTTTAGGAGAGAGGGTAAAGACCGCAGTGCTACACTTATATGTGTTTGTGTTGACACATAATCTAGTTGACAATGATATTAAGCTATTTGCATTAGTTGATCGTCACAATTGAAATATTTATTTGTGTAAAAAATGACAAGATCATCAAACGTAAATTTAAATTTAACTTATTCTCTCCGCTCCTCAAGAAGCATAGACCTCATTATTGTTAGCCACTTTTCCCAGTCTCTGGCTGTTTTCATTATGACGTTCCAGGATAGTCCAGCATTCATCAGTTCCTCAAGAAGCCGTCATCTTCGGGACTGTTTAGGACGCCTCCTTTTCCGTTTTCCTTTCGGGTCCCACTCAAGTGCTTGTCTAACTTTATTCTTCTACGATAATATCCCCAGTATTAGAATTTTAATTTGTCAACATCCCTCTTCCCTTCGAATCTACTCACGTGTTTAAAAATGAGCTTCTAACGCCTGTATTGACTTATCATTTGTTCAATTACTTTCACTTCTTATCATTCATCATCATTAGTCGTAGTCGTTACTTATGGCACATAAGACAGAAACCACAATTTCCACTATGACATCCATATCTTCATGGTCAGATTAGGTGTTTTTTTTGTTTCTGTGGTTGTTTATTTTTCATGGTGTCTTTTCTTCTTCTTCTTGAACGCTCCATATCGACTACTTGTTAACCATTCTTTGTGATTGGTATGTGATCTGAGCCTAGGAGCGATTGTACGTTGTGCCAGTTATGCGACTAAAAGAAGCCAGCACATCCGATTTCGTGACGCTTTTATTTACTAGGACAGTTTCCTAGTTCCCTACCTCAGTCGTCTCTAGCGACATGCCTTGTAGATCGCAGTGTTGCTATTCTTTGCTGTCTTGAGGGCCCCGGCAACACACAGGCAAGACTCATACCTCAGTCGTCTCTAGCGACATGCCTTGTAGATCGCAGTGTTGCTATTCTTTGCTGTCTTGAGGGCCCCGGCAACACACAGGCAAGACTCATACCTCAGTCGTCTCTAGCGACATGCCTTGTAGATCGCAGTGTTGCTATTCTTTGCTGCCTTGAGGGCCCCGGCAACACACAGGCAAGACTCATACCTCAGTCGTCTCTAGCGACATGCCTTGTAGATCGTAGTGTTGCTATTCTTTGCTGCTTGAGGACCCCGGCAACATACAGGCAAGACTCATACCTCAGTCGTCTCTAGCGACATGCCTTGTAGATCGCAGTGTTGCTATTCTTTGCTGTCTTGAGGACCCCGGCAACACACAGGCAAGACTCATACCTCAGTCGTCTCTAGCGACATGCCTTGTAGATCGCAGTGTTGCTATTCTTTGCTGCCTTGAGGGCCCCGGCAACACACGGCAAGACTCATTGCCTCAGTCGCTCCTAGCGACATGCCTGTAGATCAGTGTTGCATTCTTGCTGTCATGGACCCCGGCTCACACACAGGACAAACTCATATCAGTCCTCTAGGACATGCCGTTATAGATCGTAGTGTTGCTATTACCTTTTGTCTTGAGGGCCCCGGCAACACACAGGCACGACTCATACCTCAGTCGTCTCTAGCGACATGCCTTGTAGATCGCAGAGTTGCTATTCTTTGCTGTCTTGAGGACCCCGGCAACACACAGGCAAGACTCCTACCTCAGTCGTCTAAAGCGACATGCCTTGTAGATCGCAGTGTTGCTATTCTTTGCTGCCTTGAGGGCCCCGGCAACAAACGGGCATTTCATAGAGTCAGTTCGTCGGCCCCAAGTTCAACTCCCTCACTTTTTTACCACATGCGAGTGGAGACAGTGGTTCTATTTTTCGCGACCATGGAAATCCCACGAGAGTTTCTTATCATTGCAACAACAACAAAATCTCCTTGTAGTTCAACTATAGGATGGACTATTTTCAGTTATATTATTTCGTAATGGCCATTAAACATAATCGCTACACCGGTTTTCCAGATTATAACTATCAATGACAGTTCAATATTAAAGACAGATTACAATATCAGTTGGAAAAGATATTAGCGAGGTAAAGAAATAGCAACTTCACATTGAAATACCACAGCATAGTTCTAGCGATATAAGATCTGTAACACAATTTTCATCATCAAATAGTTTATCTGGAGCAGAACTTTTCCGGACCATATCAGTCTTTTTTCGGAGTTCTCTCTATGGCAGGCCAGATGTTCCGCCTCTATAGCCGTCATGCTGAAATCATCAGTCACATCCTGAATCCATCTTCTCCGCGGTTTTTTGTTCCACCTCTACGCAGGGATCCCACCTTCCATAATGGTCTTCTCCAACCCTTCGTGTCTTTTTATATGTCCAAAATACCTCAATTTTTTCGTTCTCATTTATAGCATCTGCCAGTTTTCTTTGTTTTTAGTTCTTTCTGGAAATATTTATATATTCTCTTCTCTGTCCATGATATACGGATGTCTCTTATGTAACACATATATTCAAAAGCATATGTAGGTTTTCCCACTGCCTTGTTACATGCTCATGCTTCACACCCGTACGTTGTCGCTGGGAATATGAATGCTACAATTTATGTTCTTGAGCAAAGCCGCTGTCAACAGTTTGGATGTAACTAGGAGTTTGCTTTTCCTGGTACTCAATTAAGGCTGGGTCGAGCAGAGAGACGTTCATCATCATCATGAAGAAGTTCGTCCCTTCCGGAACTTGGCTCCTATGACAGCAGTACGTAAAAGTTCTCTATTATGTGCAAGTTGACTGGCGTCGGCAGAAGTCATTATCAGATCGTCAATGACATCTTGCACTCATCATCTTCTAGGTCTTCCTCTCATTCTTCTTTCATGCACCATTCCCTCCTAAATTATCTTCTCTATGCACAAATGTGAGGGCCGCTGTAGTGTAGTTGTTAGTGAACTCGCTTCTCAAGGCTGGTGGTCTGGGTTCAGCTCCCGAATGCGCGTGGAATTTTTCCCGACCGCGACGGTTTCAGGTCGACCCAGCCTCAACTGGGTACCAGACATGCTCTGGGAAAGTAAAGGCGGCCGGCGGAATGCTGACCACATCACCCATCGTGTGCCGACGGTCAATGAAAAATACAGGCCTAACACTGTATTGACCTATATACCACGAGGTATGAAAGGGTTCCTTTACTTTTTTACTTTTTATGCACAAATGTCGTTTGATGTGTCGAAATATTTAATTTTCCTTGATGTTACGCTCTTTAATAGCCAACTCTCTTTAATATCAAGCTGTTGCAGAACAGAAGCATTTGTTCTGAGAGCCGTTACGGTCGGGAACCACGCCCTGTGTGACAGAATCGAAGAAAAGAAGCGAATTCGCAGTCTTGCTAACTATACACATATTTTATCCGATCTTTCAGTGACTCTTGCCTACTCTCACGTCTCGTTCTATTCCGAATTCCACCAATCTCATGGCAAAAATATATACAAGCAGAGTGACAGATAAATAGACAGATTATAGGCAGAGATATGATATAACAAAATAAATAATGCGACCCACCGCTGAAACTAACATCGATTTAAGACTATTGTTTCATGTTTACAATTAAATACTATCTCCCTACCAGGTTCTTGACAATTCTCGTTGTATAGATCTCCTTAACGATTGTCACAGACTTCGCCTCGAAATGGATGGCCATTTGATATTTTTTCCCTTAACAATTTGTGATTCCATGAAAGGTGGTTCAGCGTCTAGTTTTCTAAATGTCACATGATGTTGTGGTTGTGTTGAAGCTTGGCTAGCTAGAAGGTTAGTACACCCACATTTATGCCAGTCTTTTTGTATGCCTCGATATCAACAAGTTTAGAAATACAAGCACACTGTTGGTAGCTACTGACTTAAAACTCCTTTAACTACTGACTTCAATGGTTTGACAACATAGTTTGCAACACATTGTTTTATTTTCTTACTAATCTATCCATCTATCTGCCTCTATATATATGTCTGCTCATCCATCTGCCCTTATATATATATGTCTGTCTAAATCTATATCTATCCATATATATATATATATATATATATATATATATATATATATATATATATGTCTGTCTAAATCTATATCTATCCATCCATCTAAGCCTAACCTAACCTAACAATCGATTTAAGCATCTATTTAAGCATCCATCCACCCACCCACCCATCCATCCATCTATCTTGTTTGTATATCTACACATCCATTCATATGTATCCGCCTTCCTGTCTCCTTGCCCATCCATCCACTATATATCTTTCTATCTATCCATCCGTACACCCGTCTAACGTATAAATCATTCAATTGAGGGAGCATAAAGTCTAGTTGGGACCAAGGCCGTTTGAATACAAAGTTAAATATATACTCCATCCTCGCACGGTTTCCATTCTCTTTCCATCTCTCAGACAAAACAGGAATGCATTTAGGAACTTTACGGATCAGAATCACATTTCACTATAGCCTGAGCGTATCTCGGTGGTCTCGTGCGCACGGATATAGCGCAAAGAATAAAAAAGATACGTACATTTCGTTTGAAGTTTTAATTGAGAGAAGCGGAATTTAAACAGTTTTAACATTTCATCGCCATCATGTGTCATGTTTACAAGACGTAGATGTTTAAGCTTCTTAGTGAGTAATACTAGTTTTCTTCTATCGTTTGTTGTCAGCGTCCATGTTACCAGTGCCAAACTTGGACGCTGACAACAAACGATAGAAGAAACTAGTCACAACAGAGATGAAGTGTCTACGCAGAATGCTGGTGTAACAAGAAGAGACCGGTTGAGAAATGAAGACATCAGGAAAAAGTGGGTACAACATCAGTACTAGACTTCATCAAGAAACAACAAATTAAATGGTTCGGTCACGTAAGCAGATTACCATCAGACAGTGCACCCAAAGAGCAATGCTGCTCCGATACAATGGGTACAAAGCAAAAGGCCGGCCACGTAAAAGATGGACCTCAGAGATAACAGAGGCGACGAAAGAGACTATCTACGAAGCGCATACTAGGGCCCGTTTTAGAAATCTCTTCCTGACCTGACGCTGTGAGGCATACAGGATTCGAGAAAGAAAGAAAGAAAGAGTAATAAAGAGTCCTAACAACCCAAGTACCACTGTGGCTAAGCATTTGCATTGCGTTCCGAAAGTCGTGGGTTCGAATCCGGGACGTGTCATTCTGTTCACAAGCGCAATTCACAAACTAAATTAATGCATGCAAACTTAGTATAAGTGCAGTTTCCGATATATATTTCGGCACCATGGTGTGAAAGATTTTAACAGATACAGCATTTATGTTTGTATTGCTATTTGTCATCGCCTTTTTTATTCAAGGGATATACTACGCATTTGGTTCATCAAAATTTATCTCTTGATACGTCAGTTCGTCTGTTCTTCAACAAGTCCTTCTGATACCTAACACTCGCCCCCTTTTTTCTTCCTTTCATTTCAAGAGCGTGATGCAACGTTTAGAAGACAAATACAGCTGTATTAAAAAAAAACACAATTTCCTTAAGTTTACGTTATGTGAGCTTTTCATAGGAACAAAACACACAAGGTACATGGACAGGCTGTTTAAGAAGGTAAGCAGAGTATTCATTTTCTCACAATGAAAATCCCACAATACGATGCTATTAACATCTTCCAACCAATAACTTCGTTGACAAACGCCCATTAAAACAAATCAAAGACTTTACATACATAGGAAGCATTTTTGTCAGCAAACGGAAGAATAACTAACGAAATCCAACATAGATGCAACAAAGCAAATCAAACACAAGGACAAATGGTTGCAATTTTAAAATGCAAACATGTCACCATGAACACATAAAGAGGATTGTTCAACACATTATGCTACCAGTGTCAAACCTGGACGCTGACATTAAATGACAGAAAAAAACTAGTCACGACAGAGATGAAGTGTCTACGCAGAATGCTGGGAATAACAAGAGGAGACCAGTTTAGAAATGAAGACATCAGGAAAAAAGTGGGTACAACATCAGTAATGAACTTCATCAAGAAACAACAAATTAAATGGTTCGGCCACATAAGCAGATTACCAACAGACAGTGCGCAACAAAGAGCAATGTTACCCCGATACAGTGGATACAAAACAAACGGCCGGCCACGCAAAAGTGGATATCAGAAATAACAGAGGCGACGAAAGACACTTTATGAAGTGCACACAAAAGTTCGTTCTATAAATCTCTTATCCTGAAGCTGTGAGACAAGTCAGGACTGGAGAAGAAAAAGAAAGACAAGGTGTATAGACAGGTTCGCTCCAGATGTCTCCTTTTTTCAACCTGACGCTGAAAGGCGAAATAGGATTAGAGAATAGATAGATAGAAAAAATACGATGTTAGTGCACTTCGTTCATATGCACGTGGTCTCAGGATCAAAGTCCACTGACTTTTTTCACCACAAAGAAGAGTGAGATTTTTTCCCGACCACAACGGTCGACAGAGCCTCAATTGGGCACCATAGAAAAATTGAGAAGTAAAGGTGATCGGCGTGATGTTGGCCACATACACTATGGCATTTAATTTATTTAATTAAAAGGCCATGTTCTTCTTCTTCTTCTTTTGTCGTCACAAAAGCCAGGTTTCATACCATAAAATATATATATGTGAATACAGTGTTTTTGGAGTCCGTATTTTTCATGGATAAAAAGCACACAACGGTTGATGTGGTCAGCATCGCGCCGGCCGTCTTTACTTCTCAGTGCTTTTCAGGTAGAAAATTGAGGCTGGGTGGACCTGAGAGCCGTTGCTATCGAAAAAAAGCACTCTCGCTGTAAAATTTGATCCTAGAACCACTCGTCTACGAAGCAAGTGCATTAACTACAATGACATCGTGGCTCTCATTTTGTGGTGATACAGCTGGTGAACAAATATACTGGAAGGAATTGTTTAAGACAAGTGAAGGACTTACTGAAAACCATCTTATAAGAAAAAATAGAAGGCAAATGGCAAGTTGAGGACATAGACATACTTGGGGGAGAGGGGGAGAGGAGGAGGAGAATTACATCAAGAAGTGGACAGGCAATAGTCTGGCAAAGTCTATCACCAGGGCAAGGAACATAACTTTGTTGGAGAGCCTTTACATTCAACCACTTATGCGGAGATGACACATGACTGATTCTGTATGTTTCAGGACGAGTTCCTTCCTTCATACAGTTTTTTCCTTTGAATGTGGTGGGTATGTGTATCATTCTTTTCGTTGTGTCTAACAGCAGCAAACGGTTTTGTAGGACATGTTCTGTTGTCATATCAACAATTCACATTGAGAGAGTGATGTCTATCTACAATTCACGTTGAGAGAGTGATGTCTAGATCTTAGCTAACAGATGTTTCCTCATTGTTTGTTACCTGTATGGGATGATTCTTCACGAACGTCAGTTAGTTTCTGAAACAATTATCATGAGGGAAAAGCTGGACAATGTGTTTGATAACCTTGACTTCATCCGAGTGGTTACCGAGGACCAAATTTGAGGTGTAAAGAATAGAACCACTGTTACCTGCCACGCGTGTCGTAAGAGGCGACTAAGGAGGTGTGGCTGAAATCGGATGCACATGTCCTAAACGTGTAGAAGTCTATGCGTTTAGGGGCCTACCAAACCAATGTGCAACGTATACACGTTCTTGACAAAGATCAAAAAGTGATTAAAATTGGTCGTAAAGAACGAACGCAAAGAAGAAGATCTAGGCTTGACATGAATACAATACCGCATGTGTTTTGCCAAGGCTCGCAAGGGGAGCAAAGAATAGTAATATTGCGACCTACAAGGCATATCGTAAGAGGCGAGTGATGTAGGGACATAGGAAGCTACCTAGTAAATAAAAAGAGTCGCAGAGATCGGATTTGATGGCCTACTTGTAGGCGCATAACTGGCACAACGTACAATCGCTCTTAGGCTCAGGTACAATACAAATCCCAAAGAGTGGTTTAACAAGTGATTAATATGAAGCGTTCGATGAAAAAGTAGAATATTAATCCAATACCATCAGCTGCTTGATAACGAGAGCGTGCGTACGCAAAAAAGGAATATATGATTATATATAACAAATGCAGCTCTATAATCATACGCACATCTTAACCGTGAATTGTGTTTTCATGAAGCGATACAGTTTGTGAACATTGGATATTGTATCAAAGGCGGTGTGCTGTTATATGTTATTATAAGAAGGACACGAGATACACACACAGAAACTACAATGCGTAATTGTCGACATTCTGACGAGAAAAGTCGATACGGAATCAAGAATAAGGCTAGAACGCAGCAGCAGCAAAAAATCAAGCAACGGAAATAGTGTTGAGGCTTGACACCAACAGGATCCAGAGAGACGACAAAAGAATAGAACAGGTGCAGAGATATAATAGAGCAGGTGCGTTTGAATAGCAAGATGTGCTGATGTCATATTACAACATTTGATCAACATCAGGTGCTGTGAACGCGAGCGTTGGCGATCATAAATCTCCCAACTCTCTGTTCCCCGTGTTGAAGATCTACACCAGCGTTGTCCAACGTGGTGTCCGCGGCGCCCTTGCCATACATTTATGGCGCCCTATAATACTCTGCCTGTTTTAAGGTTAATCAGAATTTAAGAAAACAAATTTAGTTTTAATTTGTTCGTGTTTTTTCCTTCTTCTGAGCAGTCCCATTACTTAACACGATCTTCTCACTTCTGCAGTCTTGTTTGATTTTGTAACCATAATACTGCCCCCCAACTCAACCATATGCTTTTTCACTGATGAAATCTTCGGCATCTTAACTATAGTAATATTAGTAGCAATAGTAGTATTGCATATATCACATGGCGCCCGCACCTACTTAACCAGCAGTCAGATTCACCCCGAGACATAAAAAACGTTGGACAGCACTGATATACATCGTTGTTGACAATATTCCATGCCGTGATGTTGAGTTGTCCAGAACCTTCTCCCTCTGTCCTCTATATATCTTCCCAAATATTTCTTTTAGTCGTCACAGTGTATTAATCTACTTTGGTCATATCAAGCGTCACGATGGCCTGGAAAGAACAATACTAGAGGGTAGGGTCCCAGGACGCAGAGGCAGACCAAGAAGAAGATGGCTACAAGATATTAAAGAAACCATGAACATGAACATTGTCGAAGTGGGTGAACTGGCAAGAAACAGAGTGAATTTCACATGTGCTGCAAAGAGAGCAACGTCCTATAAATGATACGCACCTTGATGATGATGATGAGTGTATTAGAATCCATGTCTTCACAATGAATATTTTAAAAAAAAATGTTTCTTACAATGTTTATTTTTTCACTAATTTCTCTCAACACTTGATTTATATACTCTTTTTTAATGTTAAAATACAACAACACAAACTGCATCTGGACAATATCATAATTCTTCTACTTCTTCTTATTGAACACAAAACAGTCCAGTGACCGGCACGAAGTGCTAAGCCTTCTAGGACAGCAATAAAATATGTCCATTTCGTTCAGTCCGTGACCATCTTTCGCAGAGGGCTTCAAGTCTGAAATATCTAGTGAAGCTCTGCTTATACTGTTCGCCGTGCTATTTTTTATGTGCCAAACTTTCATCTTGTCTCCGAAGTTTACTGTGAAGTTCTTTAGATGGTTTGTGGATAGTTTCTATGTACACGTCGAATTATATATGACATTTTTCATCTTTACAGACGGTCAATTAGCAAGTGTTTTACTGTGACAACTTCTGAGTTTTCGCTTTTCTCTCTTGTCGTTCAGCTCATACATAAGTCTCTTCTCAAAAGACTCTGCTCCTTTCGCGATGTGGCTTTCCACACAACTCTGTCATCAGCTAGTCTTTCCCATGTGCTGGGACCCATAGAAAAGCTTTTCATTGAGGCTTTGCAGACATCTTTATATATGAGCAGTGGTCTGCCCTGGTGCATCTTCCCCTCCGAAAGTTCACAGAACAACATTTGTTTTGGTATGCGACAAGTTTCCATTCTTCTCACATACCCCAAACATCTTAGTCGTCTACCGCTGAGCATGCCCATGATGGAAGGCAGATTTGCACTTTGCAGTACTTCAGAGTTGGTTATCTTGTCGCACCACCTGATGTTCATAATCTTGCGGAGACATCGAAGGTGAAAGCTGTTAAGTCTTCTCTCATGCCTTGATTAGGCTGCCCATGTTTCTGAGCCATATAGTAAAGAACTAATTACACAGGTTAGATATATTTGAGTCTTCGTCTGCAATGTCAGTTTTGTGTTGTCCCACGCTCGCTTTTATAGTTTGCCGAATTGTTATTATGTTATGGATCGACGTCATGGCACATTGGGCATTCCCATTCGTGCTCTGTCCTCCGTTGCAGCAGCCATCCCAAAGTCCACTTGCTCACAGTACCCATGAGAAGTTGATTACTATATCTTCTCTCTCTACCACGAAGACGACACTGTCTGGCATGTCCAAACTTAACACCTAATTCTCGAACTCGTTCCAGTGTCTGAGACCCACCCATGTCACACAATTGAGAGCGTACCGCATTGATGATATCGGCTCTGTCCATGCTTCTGCCCACTTGAGTCGGGGCACTGTTTGCAAGAAAGTCAGCACGCTCGTTACCCCGCACTCCAGCATGTCCAGGCGTGTACAGCCAAGTCATTTTCTTGAGATGTGATCTCCGAATGCTGTTCAATCATTCCACCCGCATACTTCCAGATGCAATCAGTTGAAGCATACTCATCGAATCTGATATCCCACTCTCTATACGAGCGTTGATTTCTTCATATTGGTCTAGTGCATAGGTCTCCAAACCTTTTCAGGCCACTGCCCACTTTGCGAGATATAAACGTTGTAACGCACCCTTCCCTCCTCCCCCCCCCACTATAACATTTGTCCGCGTTCAAGCGGGTTAATATTTTCGACGTAAATAGCAACTAATGATACATTACTGCTTATGCCGTTAAAGTATTGAAAAATAGTGGTCAATGTGTGCTCATCTTGAACAGTTATTCAATCGCAAAATCACAAAAATAATGTATTGTTAAATATATATGATTAATTTCTTCTATATGGAGCCACCGACCCCTAGATCGCATGAACACCCCTAAATGATTCAGAACTCACTATCGCCCTTCTCTCTCTCCAAAGAAGGCTTCAGCGCCCACTGGGGGTGGTACTGTCCACTTTGGGAACCTATGGTCTAGTGAAACAATACTGAAAGACACGGATCTCTGTGTGAATTACAAAAGACAATGAAGTTTATACAAGACTTGACTTATTGATCTCCGCTCCTCGTGGAGCATAGGGCCTCAACAGTTGTTTCCCGGTCTCTGGCTGTTTTCTTTATGGTCTCACGGGATAGTCGAGCGCCCTTCAGTTTCTCAAAAAGACTTCGTCTCCAGGTATGTTAAGGACGTCCTCTTTTCCGTTTTCCTTGCGGGTTCCACTCAAGTGCTTGTCTAGTGACACTCGACTGTGACATCCGTATGGTATGCTCTACCCATCGACATTTTCTCCTCTTAATCTGGGTCATCGTGGGTTCCTGTCCTGTTCTAATCCACAGGTCTGTGTTTGCAACTCTATCATACCATCTAGGTCTAATTATCCACCTAAGATATCGTTGATAAAGGTCTAAATCTTAATATACAGACAGTATATTAAGAAAACGAAAAGAAACGTTTTGTTATAAATGTAGTAGACTATTAAATGTATATCGCTGACGTGGCTGTTTTATGCCAACCCTATAAAAGAATGACGTGAATGTGTATTGATCCAATGCTTGTAGCTAACAATCCGGTGGATTGAATGAATCCCTCGTGAAATTTCATAAATGACAATTTAAGACTAGTTAATTCGTCTCTGAGCTTTGCCGACAGTGTTAGTGCCTGAACGGCAGGATAATTTGGTTGCCCTCAGATTTCGATTGTGGTATTAATATCGAGCGATTACAAACAAGGATGTAAAGTGGTGGCAGTGTATGTTGCTGTAGTCGTCATCTCTCTCTCCCTCTCTTTCTATCTCTCTGATGCCATGCTAGAACTTCAGATGTGTCGCCAGCGAGGAATATCTTTTCCAGGTCGAGGAAGCTAGTCATATCACTAGCCGCCTGAGTGGTTGCCGGGACCCAAATTGGGGTGTAAAGAATTGAACCACTGTTACCTGCCACACATGTCGTAAGAGGCGACTAAGGAGGTTGGATGTGGGGCTAGCTACCCTACACCTTAAAAAACACTAGATGGCTACAGAACGGAGAGCGAACCGAGTAAACGCTGGCTGAAACCGGAAACATCGCCGAAGGATAAGCACCTGAGTTCCAAATGGTGCTGAAGATGTGATGTAAACACACCAATGCTAAGGCTGCATGAATCAGATTTCCCCATAAATAGAATTTATGGGGAGACCTGGTACATCGGTCTGGGCGGTGATCGCGAGAGATATCATCAGCATCAAGCATGAATCCTCCGTTAAGATCTGATGAGGTTTGTGCAGTTTTGCAGTCCTAGAGTATGCGTTCAGGCTATGGATTCAGGCTACACATAAGCGTTCGATGGTGCATCAAGTCCAGAATAGATAGAGGATACCAATCACTCTGCATTGGTCTGTGATTACGTAAACCTGTGAGGTCTGCAAAGCGGTTTTGGGGATGGTGAATTATCTCATATGTGTTTACATTACTCTGTAGTGGTCTTTGTGGTTCCAGAGTAGGAATTTTAATTTAAGTTATAATCTACTAGCTAATTAACCCGGCTTCGCTCGGATTCGAAAACGTATGTAACGTGAATTTAGATTATTTAAAAAATTGTTTTAATGGTACTATTTTGTTTTAATTACCAACAATTACATAATTATTGTGTAAGTTATATTTCTTTCTCTGCGAGAGCCCGATAGTAAACAACATTACTTGTTTTCCCGTCGTTTGCAAGTATATATAAATTGTTTCCACTTTCAACTCTAGATATGCCACATATAACTGACCATGGTTAAAGCAGACGTATCTTAAATTAATCCCATCACATCGTTTACTACAGGCGCGCTTTAAGTCCGTTCGTGTTGACCGGCCGGAACTATGTCAGCGCAGATTGCAATTTTACTGTCGTCCGCGGGCAACACTAATCTAATGCCGTCTTGAAACTGCTGACATAGTTTTTGCGTGTATATAACATACGTTGAATAGCTAATAACGTATTTTGATTAAGGGACGTAATCCACGCTTATGTGGTCGTTTTAGTGATTATATCCATTTGATTGGTATACCAACCTATCTTCACCACGTGGTAAAAAGGTGGTTAGGCATCAAGATTTCGATTTTATTTAATTTTAAAGCTAATATTGATCCGATTTCGAAACTGTTTCTTTAGCTGATCTAAATTTAGCCCGAACAATATTTGTACGAAATAGGGTGAATATTGGATGTAAACTGAGGCGATGTATACCCAGACACACATCAGGCACTAATATTTATATATAGAGATATATGGCAAGCGGATAAACTTGTATTTTTACGGTAAGACGAGACAGAAGCACACGACCTGCTATTGAGAGGATTATATCCCAAAGATAGAAGATAGGGCTGGTGTTGGAAAGGTTTGACCATAGGATAAAGTGCAGGCAGTGTTGAGTTTGTACACTTAGGTGTTAGAAGTTTTGTACCAGGATAAAGTGCAGGACCGTGTTAGAGGTTTTGTACCAGGATAAAGTGCAGGACCAGTGATAGCCCTACCTCAGCTATCTCTTACGACATGCCTTGTAGGTCGCAGTGTTACTAGTATTTACACCCCTTGCGAACCCCGTCGACAACACACGGACGAGATTTAAATATGATGTCAAAACACTACCACTGTTACATTATCCGCTTCATATACATAAACAGTGAAATAATTAGTAAGGAGTCAGGCAACTTCTCATAGATATTACATCCGTACCAACCCTCGGTTTATCAGTGTTAACCATGACCCTTGTCATGTACCCAGGGAGAAACATGATGATGACAGCGTGGGAGATAAGATGCACGAGGAACGCTATACATTTTACCAGGAGAGACAGTGTACATAATGAAGACGCGAGGAAGATTGTATGACCTACGTCTTGTTAGAATACACAGACGGACACACACAAATTAAGGGGCTTGCGTAGCACATAAGGTTTGAGACCAAACAGCTGTCGTTACGCGTCTACAACAGTACGTGCATTGTTGGTGTTGAGGCACGTTGATGACTCCAAAAAGAAACGGATAGACACAACTGAGGGAAATATACCACCACACAGCATCACAAAACCAATGCGATACAACCAGGGAAGTCAAATCATCACAATAACCAATGCTATAAAACCAATAAAGTCACATGATCCCAACAAACTATGTGATACAACCAATGGTTGACGTTTCTATCAACTATTTGTGCTCGCTTATTTTACTGCAGTCATTCTCCCATTGGTTAATTGTTACTAAACCGACGTCATAGCACTTCGGCACGATCCACATATACTCGGTCTATCCCGGAAAGTATCGAAGGGTATTCATGCTTATGGTTCCCGTGTCTCGCTGCTTAAACATACCATTCTGCTCCTCGCGTATCCAATTATGCTAGTGCAATGTGTGATTAAAAACTTATTAAATCTAAACAACCAAATTAAGTATGTCTGATTCTCATTGTCACTGATATACGAATGTTTAAGCCAGTAGATGCACATAAACCACTAGAGGTTTGAAGACTGGTTAGACGACTTCCACCTATACATCAGTCTATCGTTCTGGACCATCCAACGCACTGAATGATAACCAGAGACAGTACTGACCACATGCAGTAAACGAAATCTCCGAGTCACTGGAGGGAAGCAATAACGGTCGCAATTTTCATCCCTTTACTGGAATTAGTTGTCATGTATGCTACATTTCTCTCTGAAACCGTGTGTGCTTGCTAGGAAGCCACGGTCTGGTTTATCATCTTCTACTGTGATCCAGCAGCGCTTAGGTTCTCGCCCTTTGATCCAATACCATGTAGTTGACATAGCAATTAAGAACATGAGTGTCTGGATTTTCTACCCATCTCGGACAAGAGCCAGAATTGGACAGCTCTAGTACTAGAGGCATCTCTGATCTGCTCAATGATACAGCCACTAAAGTGGGATTCACTATGTTCATTCCCCGTCACTAGATTGCCTGCTGGTCATGCACAGCTCTACTACACTCTAGGCTTGTGTCCAAATGTTAAATGCATGAGGATCGTCACTGCATCTTTACGGTGGTTCTAAGTCGTTAGAAAGTTGCTAATATTGGTTTCATACTCCTATGTCTGGACGGCATCAATCCAGCTTCTTTCTAACCACAGATGGTGCTTGTATATTGTCAATAATCACAAACATTGGGAGAAAATAGGCTAATGGTAATATTTTGTAAACACAAAACCTCACTTTTTAGTACCACATCTACTGAGTTATACTACAACACCCGTGTCAGATATGTCTGGTCACATGGGAAGCAGTCAGAACGTATCACATAAAAAATCATCATACCGTGCGGTATCTGCTCCCATTTACTTAATTGCGAGGTTTGCTTTCAAATTGAACCAATCTCTAGAGTAACTTCCAAGGACAATGATAAGATTGTGATAGTTGGCCACGCTCTCATCTAAGGAGGTTTATTATCCCCCTTTTAACCTCGCATTAAGTTACCAACAACACCAGGAAAGGCAAGTCACTAACATCAGCATGAGAAAGAAAGTTGGCACAGAACCTTGCTTAAATTACATTGCGAAACAAATAATGAAATGGTTTGGCCAGTTAATAAGAATGAATACAAATTTCACATCATACCGAGTCTTCTACAACAGAACATCAGGCAGGAAAAAAGGCGAGAGAAAGACCACGAAAAAGATGTTTAGATGGCATAGCATAATCCTGTCAAATAGCAAAAATAACAATCACCCAAGCCACTAGAACAGAGCAAGACAAAAACAGAAAATCCACGATACTGGACAACAACCCGGTCGCGGTATGACGACAAAAGAAAGAAGAAGATAAGGTTATGGATATGTTAAAAGAAATAAGCGATTAAGCTTAATCCACAATAATGCAGAAACAGAGTACGTTTACATTTTAAAAAAAGCTAGGACGGATCCAGACTTGAGAAAACATAATTAGTATAAATGGGAAGACAGAAATATCAATAATGAAAAAGATATAAGAATGAAAATGGAGATTGATATAGGTATGCATTCTATTCTAGCTTTTTTGTTTAAACAAGGATTTAAAATGTATTATCTCTGACATAAGAATGTAACACACGGCTTGGGTTAGAAACAGGAGACATAAGGATGAAGCTGTTTAAGGCATGGATTAATGGAGACGACACTGTTTAAACTATGGATTGATGAAGAAAAACTGTATACATGATGGTTTGATAAAGGTGACGTTGTATAAATGATGGTTTGATGAAGACAAACATATAATGATGGATTGAACAAGACTGTATAAATGAGGGTTTTGATGAAGACAACTATACGATGGTTTGATAAGGATAGACGTGATGTAAACAGAGGTTAACAACGATGGAGCGATGTAGATGAAACTGTAACAAAGAGGGATTGGAGTGAAGATGAAACTGTAACATGGACGGAGGTATAATTGAAAAGGTACTTCGAAAATGTTTGATTTGTGAAATGTATACCTTTCAACAATGCTTCTTTAAACTTAATATACATATAATATACACCCATATACATAATACAGGGTGTTCAAGATAATTGCAACCCCATTGACAATTCGAAAGTTGCCAGATAACCTAACGCGTTGTGTTTATGTACTATTTAAACCTGTTCTGACTAGTTCGTCCTACGTCACATTTGTTCATCGCCTTCCCGCACTACAATTACACACCATCACACAACCTTGACCTATACTACGTCATAACTGAACCTTCTCATTTCCATACATATATGCCAGATTAGCTCCATTCATAGGCTGCTTTTAAGTTGAACACCCTGTAGTATATATATATATATATATATAATATACCACATATATAATATATATTTATCTCCAAAACTTATATCAATTTTTATAAATATATATATATATATATATATATATTATATATATATATATATATATACTATATATATATATCATCACAACATACCAAGACCATCTATCTATACATCAAAGCCATCTATCTATAAAATGAACCCTATTTATACCAAGTAGTATAGGGTAATACAGTGTTAGGCCCGTATTTTTCATTGACCGTCTTCACACGATGGCTGATGTGGTCAACTTCCCGCCGACTGCCTTTACTTCCCAATGCTTTTCCTGGTACCCAATTGAGGCTGGGTCGAACTGAGAGTCATTACGGTCGGAAATAATCCCACACCTACTTGTGGAATTAAACCCGGACTACTAGCCTGTTATATTTATCTTTATATCCATCCAAAATCCACGTATCTATCCACCCAGCTAAAAACGATATACATATCCGTCTCTGAGCTTGACCTCTCTCTTTCTCTTAAACTGTTTTTGTTTTTCTATATTGAACAGATACGTACACATCATCTACTGTATCCTGTCCCTGAGCAACAAACAATACAACCTTCACAGCGGCTGACAGATTAACAGGGGCAGATAACATTTATCACGGACAACAAGACATTCAAGATTAAGGGATGACGTGCTAACTATCTGTTTTACGCACAAAACACTTCCTGTCTGATACAGTATCTTATCCAACTCCATGTCTAGTCTCAACATACTTCTCGCGGTTGAAACACCCACCTGTTTTGAAATAAAACATGTGCCTATTGTCTTGAATTGGTTGTCCACTCTTGTCGTTAAGCGTAGGGGTGGGAGCTTTAATTTGTGTTCCAGAGCCAGATGAGTCACCCTTGTTGTGTTATATCCGTGTTTATTTAGTGTGGTCTTCGCCCGAGTGGTTGCCGGGGTCCAAATTTGAGGTGTAAAGAATACAACCACTGTTACCTGCCGTGCATGTCGTAAGAGGCGACTAAGGATGTTTGACTGAAATCGGATGCACATGTCCTAAACGTGTAGAAGTCTAAGCGTTTAGGGCCTACCAAACCAATGTGCAACGTATACACGTTCTTGGCAAAGATCAAACATATCACAAAGAGTGATTAAAATTGGTCGTAAAGAACGAACGCAAAGAAGAAGTGTGGTCTTGATATTGTCTAGCTATTGTCTTGAATTGGTTGTTCACTGTTGTGATTAAGCGTAGGGGTGGGAGCTTTAATTTGTGTTTCTGTGCCAGATGAGTCACCCTTGTTGTGTTATATCCGTATTTATTTAGCGTGGTCTCGCCTGTGTGGTGCCGATGCTCGCAAGGGGAGCAAAGAATAGTACCACTGCGACCTACAAGGCATATCGTAAGAGACGACTGATGTAGAACCTAGCTGATTCACTACCGGGTTTTTTTCGCCTCTGGACGGAATTATTTTTTAGCCTAAAAATATTACACATATCTTTAGCTAAAATAAAATATTGTTTCAAAATATTATTTAAAGTTGAACTTATTATATATCAAAGTAAGGATAAATATGAATGCACTTTCACAAAATATTGATTCTATCCCAAAATATAATGTTGTGTTTACTATGCATGGAAAATATTAGCATGAACTTAAAAAAAAAAACTAATTGAAATTGTGAGAACAAAAATCCAACTTGCCAAGGGCCTTTATGAGCAATGTGTTGTATAAATCAGTCTAACTGCTCTCTTTATATAGGTAATACATTTATGAATACACCAAACATTAAGAAAATAGTGAAGTAATGTATGATTTATTAACTGTTCACAAACTAGCATCATGACCATTCATAAAAATCGCTAGTTTTTTACGGTCACATGGTATCCTAGAATGAATGGTAAACTCTGTGTCATATCTACTTTTAGCATAAGCCAATATGCTATGTATTCGTTATCGTTTATACTTCACTTTTACGTAATTTCCGGTTAATATAAAATTCTAATCGGAACGAAAGGTAATAAAAATGCAAAAAATAGTAAACGTCTTTTGAGTGAGGCGTGGTCCATGCGATAAGATATAGTGACACTTGAGTGTCGCTTGGTACGGAATCAGCTAGTGAAGCTACCCTAGTAAATAGAAAGTATCGCATAAATCGGATGTGCTGGCCTAATTGTAGGTGAATAACTGGCACAACGTACAATCGCTCTTAGGCTAAGATCACATACAAATCAAACAGAGTGGTTAACAAGTGGTTGATATGGAGCGTTAGAAGAATTTAAAAAATTTAGTGTGGTCTTGATATTGTCTATCCAACTTTTTCGGTTTTCCCCTTGGCTCTAGTACCGTATCTTCTTCAACCATGTACACACAGGACATAATCAGCTAATTGTCAAAAACAAATAAATAGATGTGACGTTATCTACACCGTACCGATGTTTCCCTAATGGTATTTAGTCCCTTTAAGTAAGTTTAAAGTGTCAACGTTAGAGAATTTGCATAGTAGTTCAGGCGACGATCAACGTGTTTTAATGTATTGTACCGTGAAATGATCAGCATGAATATAGCATGCATAAAATAAACTACAGCGACTCGATGTAAGGAAACAATCAAAAACATGAAAATATAACAGAAGTAATGTTACTTCATCTGCTGGAGAACTCTTTCTGTGATGAATCTGGCAAATCAAACCTGTAGATCGAAATCAGTGTAAAAAACTGTCTTACAGCCCGTAATGCCGCTTGTTGGGGCGGTGTAGAACACGAGCGACACGAATCTGTGGCAAATAATGACCGCATGGCTAGTGCAGTCGCCGCGAAAGCTCTTCAGATTAGGATGTCCTACTTTATCCGCCGACAGACAGAAACTCCTTGGCCGTACCGGGGATTGAACCCGGGTCTCCGATTTGGAGCCCGTGCTCTAATCCATTCGACCAGACGCTACAATCGAAATCAGTTTAAGGGGGGATTCGGGTCTTGAAAATCAAGAATCTATTTTCGTTGTTTTCATATTAATATAAAATTTGTATAAGCATTTTGAAAGAGTATGACTTAGAATAGTAGAAAAATTTGTAAAAAAATATGTCAAAGTGTTGCCATGGAAACAATACAAAATGGCGCCAAAAACAAAATTTCAAATCCTAAGGCTCTGAATCTAATGAATGTAAATGAATTCTGTTTTCACTCTAAGGTGCGCAATTGTAATATCTAAAATATTACACATGATTTTAGGATATATTAAATATTTAATTTTTAAAATAAATTTTTGGTAAAAATTCCTCAAAATGTGGTCAAAAAGCTGTTTTTGGAGGTGTGTTTACACAAAAATTCATAAAAATGTAATATTTAATATATCCTAAAAAGGATCAGTAATTTTGTAGATATTACAATTGCGCACCTTAGAGTGAAAACATAATTCATTTATATTCATTAACTTCAGAGCCTTAGGAATTTGAAATTTTGTGCTTGGAGGCCATTTTGTATTGTTTCCATGGCAACGCGTTGACTTTTTTTTTTCTAATTTTTTTTACTATTCTAAGTCATAATCTTTCAAAATTGTTATACAAATTCTACATTAATACCAAAGCAAAGAAAATAGTTTCCAGACCAGAGTCCCCCTTAACAAATCAATTGAATTTATTGGGCAGATGGCGCCAGTGTTGAACAACAAATACGTGTCAATAGAAATAAAAAGCGGATTACATAACGTACTATTTCTCTCGGCTCTGTACTACCAATGCCAAATATGGATGATGATAGCAAAAGATAAGAGAAACATTACAATGACAGAAATGAGATTCTTGAGAATACTAAATGCTTAAAGAAGAGAGAATATTAGAAATAATACAACCAGGTCCAAAGTGGGTGTAACATCAGCAACAGCAATAATCCAGAAGCCACTGGTCAAATGGTTTGGTCATATAACACAACAACAGGGAATAATATACACAGTAAAAAGAAACATTAGGAGCGGAAGGCTTTGCAAGCACTGGACTTATGGAATAGAAGAATTCCTGGGCACCTCAATATACGAAGCGCATAAAAAGCTGCTGTCTGGTACACTTTACTTCATCTCAAGATTTCATATACATATATATTCGCAGACAGACAGAGAGAGAGAGAATAGTAAGCAATTTTTAAAAATAGGTCGATACCAAATGTTCGCGTCAATGTGAATCGGCGCTTACAACGGGTCATGTCTTACGTATAAGATGAATGATTTGCAGGACACACCCAGTCCGCCGCAGTATTTCAGGAAAATCTCATCAGATACTAAAAATATAACGAGATGTTTTTCTTTTCACTCTTCCAATGTGAACTGGTGTAAAGGAAAACAAAAGTCAGACAACAAAAAGATTACCCAGCTAGGGACAAAACTGAACTTAATTTATTATTCATTTTTGCTTGCTTATGTGATACCACACATACGTGTCTTTGTCCTTAAACGCCAATTTATTACGTATTACCGCAGCCTCCCTCGGTTTTCTCCAGATCTGGTCTGATCCGTTCTGACCATATCAGGGTTTTCGCACATCGAACATCAGGCGATGCGATTAGTAATTAGCAAGAATCATCATGACAACACTCTAGACTGGCTCTAAGCTTCAGCCCAACACCTTCATCAGCGTGAATTATCTGCTCACATTGATTAATCAAACACCTTGTGCTTGAACACCGGCAGCTCCTAGCTTTTCTCTCTCATTTCTTTCCCTCTGACCAGGGCAGCGTTTCCCAAAGTTGGCGGTACCTCCCTCCTGTGGGCGCTGAAGCCTTTCAGGGAGTTTTTTCGTGATTTGCGACTGAAAATCATAAAATATTTGAATTCTGCATTTGAATTCATCTTATGCCCATCTTACACGATCCATTTTTTCATCAATTTTCTTTTTTATGTATATAATCATTTGAAAATTGACCATGTATGACAGAAATATATATCAATTTTCTATGTCAAAGTGAAAATAGAGTATGGGTATATATATTGGGGGGGCGTTGACAAACATTTGTAATGGGAGGGGCGTTACAAAGTTTATGTAGTGCAAAGTGGGCGGTGGGCCGAAAAAGTTTGGAAATCTATGGACTAGGGGATACAGATTCATATGGACATTCAAATTCAGTTATTCGGCCTGTTTCTCTCATGGCGTTGATGACGTCTGCATTATACAATGTCTGTCCTTCACAGACCACAGCTCTATGAAAAAGATTCTTTGCTGGCCAGGTACAAAATTAACATGTAGACCATTCGGTATGTATGCACCGCGGTCTTCGTAAATAATTATAGAGTCGGCCGTGTATGCACCAAGCAAAACCATTCCTGTCTTACATAACCAGTCCGAATGTTCTTATGTATATTATTTGAGTCGCTCTGAATACACGCACGTGTGAACTTTATTCAACCAATTCAAATTCTTGGTTACCGCCTTGATCTGCATTTAGAGGCTACTTTTTGTCACAGCAAAGACCCCACTCGTCTTATTGATAGTTTTGCAACTCAAACTTGGTGTGAACGACCATGCATTTCGTTCGACTAGAATCACTGAACCAAGCGTACATACTACATCATCATCCTCGTCTGTGTTCTCCTTTTATAGTACTTTGAACTATGCATTTACTGCAACATTATTGGTAAAGGGTAGACAGCAGTAAAACTGTAGCAATGACGAAACACGTAAAAACAAATTGCTGTAGTTTTTACAAAGTACAAAAACAATATACAGCGACGTTTCGATCAAAAGGTCTTTATCAAGCAAGGATTAATCTCGTCTGCGATTAATACAGACGCGCACCATCTACAAACGGAAGGGATATATTTACAATGAATTAATTCCTCAGAAGCAGACTGTAAATGCTGATTCAGTTTATCATGCTCAACAGTATATACAAGGAAGTGAGATGCTCCCATGAATCCAGTCGTTAGCAGGATATTACCACGGGTACATAGAGTTTCTCTCCCAAACGCGTTATTTGGGATATGCCGAATAAAGAGTGTGACTCCTCAACTTTTATTTTGATTGACATAAACCGAAAACGGCCCCACCTGCTGAAATGTACAGAGACGGAAAAACACGTGCTGTCATACATGAGCATCCAGATTATGACAGCTGAAAGCAGCAGGATGTATCGATTAATGCCGTGTGTTATTATCTGGTCAATACCACGTGATAGAAAGGAAGATGGTGAGTGTGTGAATAGAAAAAAATGATTTTTTTTCCCTCTGTACTGTTTATAACTTTAGTCTTTATAAATCTTGCTTATGTAACGCATTGTGTTATTACACTTATATATTTTATTACAACTGACAAAACAATTATAACTTGCTTAGCGCCGGAAATGAATGACGCATCTAATGTCATCGTAATCTCGAAAAGAATGGACTAAAAAGTTGAACTTACCAGAGTGTCACTATTTATCATATTTTAAGAGTTTGAGGTAGCTACAGATTTTGTGTAAACCCCCAAATGAAATAGGATAACTTGACCACTGTGCAGTGTAGATTTTAACTAGTCCAGATTTTGGAAATGTTATGTTTGCCATGTTAAAAAAAACCTAGGCAAATACATACCATTATAGACCTGGTATGTACAGATATCAATGGCTTGCAAAGGGTGGACTGTTTTCTATGTGTGGAAAACAGGGAGAAAGACTATACGGCTAGTAGATTAGTTCATCAGTTCATTAACATTGGTCAAAGCTCACATATAGTCCATTATTTATTGGTGCATAACAATGAACCATGTCATGAGACTTGTTAATTTCAGTTTGGGAATTTCATCACAGCGCTCCGGACATGCCCATAGATGCTCCGATCTCCTTCGCAATATCTCCAACAGTGTCCAGCGACAAACCGTACCAGTTCGACGTTGATTGGTGAGGTTACTCATATACCTGTAGTACATGGACTTGTTAATGTAAAAACTAAACACTGTGGCCATGTACATTATTATCAACTGAAGACCTGGATTACATCAAAGCTCAGGAGACAATTCAAATCAAACGGCATAATGTACTAGATTTTGTAAAGACTAAGCTTTGGGGAAACCTGACAGACCTGAAGCTGACTGTCCAGTTTGTGGTCCACAGTAAATTAAGCGCATGACCAGAGATCGCTGAAGAAGAAGTAACGAATAACTTGTGAGAACAACTAAAGCAGATAATTAAGCAAGAAAGGGACAGCAAGCACATACACAAAAAAGTCAGCATGTCCCAAGGAGAACAATATTGGCTCTAATAGTAAGAATAGATGACTGGCACATTTAATCTCAGATGCAAAGAGAACTCGATATGGTATATCACATAAAGCTGGTATTCAGCTCTGACGACGAGTTTTCTATGACTAATCAGAGGCTACAGTATAACTTCATATGTGGTACTTTAAAGTGGGAATTTTCTGTTTGTAAATTCTTACAGTTAACCGTCTGTACAAATGTGTGTCCTGTAAGATAATGTGCATATACTTTTGCCGACATTCAGATGTCCATATCCTACATGTTGTAGGGAGATAACGGCCACGCAACATACTCACGTTCTCGACTCAAACCCCACAGAGTTGTTAACTTGGATTAGAAGAACGAACGCAAACAACATTAAATAGGATATTTATTTTAACCTCCCCACCCTATCCTTTCGCGATATTGCAATTTCGTTATGACATACCTTGAATATGCAAGGCATTCATATATACATATAACCAGTTATATATGGTGGCGAATGATGAGGTATCAAGTAATCTAGAACAGGTGACATGACAAAACATTCCAAAGTTTTAGCTGACATTTCTTGACGTCGAAAGCTCCCGCGTGAAGTAAGAAGCGCCCGTCTGTTGCCGGGGCCCGCAATGGCAGCAAAGAATAGTAACACTGTGAGCTACAAGACACGTCGTAAGAGACAACTGAGGTAGGGGCATAGGGAAGCTAACCTAGTAAATAAAAAGCGTTGCATAAATCGGATGTGGTTTCCTACTTGTAGGCGCATAACTGGCACAACGTACAATCGCTTTTAGGCTAGGATCACAAACAAATCACAAAGAGTAGTTTAACAATATGGAGCTGTCGAAGAAGTAGATATGTGAGAAGAATGTATTTAATATTCACCGTTTAGATAAAACTTTAAAAATATAAATTTTGTGAATATAAAGATGCGAAAACTTTACAAACTGCACAATTCCATCCTATACTTACTTGCTCAATGATACAGAAATATTGTCCTTCGGCTCAAAGATATGTAGGGTTATCTATCTACATGTGTTTTAAGTTCTAGTTTTGATTCATGTAATCTGTTCCATTTATCTCGTCTTGAAGGAAGAGGAATGTTCCTGGCATTATCCAACGCTTGGCATCCGACGAGGTGGGTGTGTTCAGTTTCACGAAGGTGTGTACATAGTTGGCACTCTGGAGTGTTTTGTATTTCGATTCGGTCGGTTCATGTGATAATTATGTAGTGCGTGTTGGGTTAGTAGTCTAACAAAAACGGATTCCTCATTGACAGGGGATTGATGTTTTCGATGCGGTTAGGGTTGGCTATGAGTGTGATGTCTATGCGTGTTTCTTTTGACCCACCTGTTCTGTAAAATGTCTGTAATTGTTGTATGTTATAATGGGTTTGGTAGTGTTGTTGAGTTGTTGCTGTAAACGATTGGTCTTGAATTGATTCTCACTTTGCTAACTTGTCTGTGGTATCATTCGCAGGTGTGGTCTACAAGGTGTGGCTCTGCATCCAGCAGAGTTGGGGTCAGTTAGTCAGAGCCAACTATTAACTTATGGGTCTTCGGGCTCAGGTAAGAATTATGGGAAATCAGACCACAACTACACCACGTGACCTCACATTCCAGTATTGGTGTATATAGACGAATTCATTTTAAAATCAACACAAAATGCTAAATCGAAGTTATATTATGCAACAAGTTGTTTAACAATAAGGAATATCAATATTATGAATATTTTTCACCAATAAATAACCATAGACTCACAGAGTTTAGTTAAGTTGCAAAAATGCGTGCAGTGTTTTATCAAACTCCTGTAGTTTCCAGCCCCCTTTTCTGATCTAGGTCAGGGAATCTCCGGTTAGTCCCTCCCCAGCCAACTCTAGATAACTAGGCCAGACAACTGACTAGGTGTTCTCTGACCTAGATCAGAAAAGGGGGCCGGAAAATATAGATGTTTGATAAAACACTGCAAGCTTTTTTGTAATTTTTCTCAATTCTGTGAGTCTATGGTTATTTATTGGTGAAAAATATTCATAATATTGATATTCCTTATTATTAAACTTAACTTGTTGCAAAATATAACTTCGATTTAGCATTTTGTGTTGATTTTAAAATGAATTTGTCTATATACATCAATACTAGAATGCGAGGTCACGTGGTGTAGTTATGGTCTGATTTCCAATAATTCTTACCTGAGTCCGAAGGTCCATAAGTTTATAGTTGGCTCTGGTCACTCTTAGGAAGAGCGAAAAGTCAGAATTAGTAGTAGTTTGCTATTTACCCGTACTCAGACCAGTAGAACGCAGAAGCCAACTCAACATCCCAGTGGCGCAGGCCGGAAAAAATTGACCACCAGGTGCAAGGCTAATGGAGCTCTGGATCGACTGGGGAGATGGACACCCCTAGGTTAGTTTTTTTTGGATCCAACTAAGGAGATGAATTCGAATAAAAAAGCATGCAGTAACGGGGTGTGATAACCTCCGGGACTGCAGACATCTCACTGGCACAACAAACTCATGCTCTAAGGAGCAAATCACATACAGACCACACAAAAGTAGTTTAACAAGCAGTTGATGTAGGTAGATTTTCAGGTGTATTTAACTGTATCGAAGTCATATAAACTGTTAAATCTCACCCATTTTTTTCCTTTCAGTGTTTTATTTAATTAGTTATCCTAGTTTTAAAAATAAAAACAGTATAAGACTCACAGTAACTGGAGTTAATTTACAGCAGACGAACATGTTCTCTTGTCAAAGAAATACTTTACATCTCCACGTCTGCTATTCAATATTTACTGGTCCTCTTCAGACGATCGTCACATTGACAATCTACTAGTCCCTATTTTCTCCTGTCTGTTTCTATCTCCAGAAATCCACATTTTCACCGCTGTTTCCTCCTGTTCAACCAGCTGTTTGCGCGCTCAAGTATGCACAACTAAATGTACAAGTCAGTATGGTGTATGGCAGGGCTATCAAACGTTTTTATATATTATGATACATCTGACTGATGACTGTGGAGGCGCGGACAATCATGTGACAATTATAATAATACTAACAATAACAATAAATAATATGAATAGTAACATAAATAGAAAATAATAATAATATATAAAAACTTAATCCTGGTGACAAATTAATTTTAAAAAAAATTATATTGTACCTACGAAAAAAAACTGAATAATGCTGTTATTTAGAAATTAATTTTTGTCTTGAAATTCTGATCAACGTTAAATCTGGAGGAATTAAATTAGGCGCCAGGGATGTATTACACTGGCGACATGCCCATATAGGCACGGCGTTGAACAGCGCTGGTACATGGTGTATAGAAAATAAGTGATAACAACAAATGTTATTTACTAGAAATTGACTATTGTTGTTATATATATATATATATATATATATATATATATATATATATATATATATATATACACACATATATATATATATGTATATATATATAACTTCTTTTATCATATGTTGGCGTAAATAGGAAACTACAAAGTTCGAGGAAATGTAATGTAGTCTTTGCAGACATTAGGATCAGTCACATTAACAATTTCAATCTTGTATGCAAGAGATAGACGGATCAATTTATTTCCTCACTTGTGGAATGCCGACTGCATTAATTGAACCTACAACCTGGTTTTGATGAGACGCGAAAGTTCTATGTGATGAGCTATTGCGTTCCAACACAATTTCTAGTTTTATGTTATTTGCAACATGAAAAAGTTTAAGAAGCTGGCTCTCATAAAGTCAAGTAAACGTGGACTATTGATATATATTGTGGAAAAACTTGATGACTCAACAGAGATTACACATTTCTTAGTGAATGCATTCAAGAAAGGGACTAACTAACTATAATTTACATTTCTTTCTTTCTTTTCTCCTATCCTGTTTTGCCTCACAGCGTCAAGATAAGAAGAGATTTATAGAACGAATCATTGTGTACGCTTCATAAATATTGTCTTTCGCCGCCTCTGTTATCTCCGATGTCCACCTTTTGCGGGGCCGGCCTTTTGCTTTGTATACATTGTATCGGAGCAACATTGCTCTTTGAAGTATGATAATCTGTTGGTAATCTGCTTATGTGGCCGAACCATTTAATTTGTTGTTTCTTGATGAAGTTCAGTACTGATGTTGTACCCACTTTTTCCTGTTGTCTTCATTTCTCAATTGGTCTCTTCTTGTTACCCCCAGTATTCTGCGTAGACATTTTATCTATGTCGTGACTAGCTGTCTTCTATCATTCGATGTCAGCGCCCAGGTTTGGCACAGATAGCATAATGTGGGGTGAAATATTGTGCTGAACATTTCCAGTATATTCATATTATCATACCTAGTAACATCAATTCTTTCAGAGTGGATATAAAAATGTATACAACACTTCACAACAAGTACACACACGTTTTAAAAAAAAATTTATTTACCATGAACTATTCCACTGATTATGTTTTTAAAATGACATATCACAGCCAGGAACAAACCGCTTATTACTTTGTGACAATACAGGATGAAGTTGACATATGAGTGGTCAACGATCGCACACAACATTGCATCTATTATTTCCTGATCCTCTTATTATTTCTACTCAACTCTTTTATGTGTGGCATGAGTAGTGGAGTATGGGTCAGAAACACGGAGAACAACTAAAACAATAGCAAATAAATTGCAAACATTCATCAACTGGAGTCTGCACAGAATAGAAGGAGTACGATGGTTTGATAGGGTCACAAATGAGGAACTTATGGAGAGAACAAGACAGATTCCAGTGAACGAACAGGTTAAAAAAGACGCTGGCGCTGGATAGGACACACTTTGCGAAAACCGGAGGGAATATAACAAGAAGGGTCCTTGCCTGGAACCCGAAGGGACAGCGAAAGATGGGAGGCCGAGAAATACATGGAGACGAGATTTGGAGGCGGAAATCAACAATATAAAGAAGAGCTGGAGAGAGCTGCAGGAGATAGCTAGAGATAGGAAGACTTGGCATGAGTTGGTTGAGGGCATATATCCGAGGTAAAAAGGCAAAAAGAGAGAGATGAGTAGTGGAGATTCAACTTAACTTTATATATATATATATATATATATATATATATATATATATATATATATATTCTAAGAAGAAATGATCAAAGAATCACAAACAGAGCAGACATTTAGTTGAAGGCAAAGAGTTCAAGAAAGAAAGAACACCCTAGGGAAACATTGAAACGAACTTTTGAGAGGCGATAAATATCAGATTCCATAGAGGAGATTGAACAAGTTTCCCAGGATAGAGCGGTATAGAGAAATTGTTTACATGACATGTGTAATGTATAACGGTACAAAAGGACTATAATGAGATAATAAATACAAATATTTATATATAAATATAAGGATCGTTGTTTTCTTAATGCTTGTTAATAATCACAGTTGTCTCTGAATCTCAGGAGGGTTACTCCTGGTTATTGGTTACTAAAACGATGTAATGAAACTCCGGGCAGACCCATTGGTGCTTAGTCTCTCAAAGCAGATGTCGAAGGGCATGTATACTAACGGTTCTTACGGCTCACTAGTTAAACACAATCCTCATTCAACCCTTCAGGTATCCAGTTCTGCTTGTATAATGTGAAATTCCAAAAGTCTTAAACCGCTGGATAGGTTCAATATAAATCTTAGTGTCTTCATCCCACAGGAGGTCTCCGAGATAATCAGAGCATCCTTGCTATCGTATCTTTTAACTCCCTGGCGGTCGGCGCTGTCGATACAAACATGTTCACTCATTGTCGCCAACACTCGTTTGTTCATGACAGCAGATCCACGTAAACCTCTGAAGATTTTAAACCTCGATAGACGAGATCCATCCTTACATTATCCTGTCGTTGTGGATCTTCCGAAGCATCGACTGAGAGTCGGACACAATAATGAACACAGTAAACGTAGTCCCTGAGTGTCGTTGAAGCATGAACAGTCACCAGCCTTATATTTGAAGTAGTTGTCATGTACACTCTATTTCGCTATGCAACTACCCTTCTTTGCATTATATGTACATGCACATCTGCATATACCACAATATCATCACCTGCGTTATATGCTATCAACTGTTTAATTGCGAGTTTAGTTTTCCTATCACTTTCACATCACTTAAGCTATTGATGATCTGAAACGAATCACACAGTTTATTGAAGCTACTTATACTGTGGTCTGATGACTGAAAGAAGATATTGATGATCTGAAACGAATCACACAGTTTATTGAAGCTACTTATACTGTGGTCTGATGACTGAAAGAAGATATTAATGATCTGAAACGAATCACACAGTTTATTGAAGCTACTTATACTGTGGTTTGATGACTGAAAAGATATTGATGATCTGAAACGAATCACACAGTTTATTGAAGCTGCTTATACTGTGGTTTGATGACTGAAAGAAGATATTAATGATCTGAAACGAATCACACAGTTTATTGAAGCTACTTATACTGTGGTCTGATGACTGAAAGAAGATATTAATGATCTGAAACGAATCACACAGTTCATTGAAGCTGCTTATACTGTGGTCTGATGACTGAAAGAAGATATTAATGATCTGAAACGAATCACACAGTTCATTGAAGCTGCTTATACTGTGGTCTGATGACTGAAAGAAGATATTAATGATCTGAAACGAATCACACAGTTCATTGAAGCTGCTTATACTGTGGTTTGATGACTGACAGAAGACAAATTCTTTTGTTATGTAGAGGATTAAAGCCTTTTTAAGCTGAATCATGCCTCTTTCAAACTAGTGAATAATTAGTTTTAAGAATCTCAGGAAAAGCGCCGGAGCCAATGAATATGGTAAATAAATAGACAGTAAACACTCATACAAGAAACAATTTCCCAAGCACAGGGTTCGAACCACAGCCATACAGCACCCATTGCCTAGCCCTACAGACGAGCGTTTTAGAGGACAACCAGCTAGCATTCCCCGGAGCTTTTCTCAGTCGTGCCTTTTTCAAACAACGTCGACTACAGAGCACAGAAAGATCAGGTCAGATTTGGTCGAACAGTGCTTGCACAAACAAACACTTGCGATACGCTTTTTGTGCTTGTATATATGATAGGAAACAAGAACATACACACAAGTATACACATATCATATACATGCATACATCATTCATAGCACAGCTCAACAAACATTTTAAAAAATAACTTCCTAAATATGGTCCATGGAAACTATCGAGGATATGTAGCAAAATATCCTGGTTCCGTAAAACTAAACATCAGAAAGTTAATGTGTACTAATACTGCAAATTTACTGTTCAGTTAATATATATATTTTCCTTTGTTATTTGTTACTGAAGTGGTGATCACTTGCCCTTTATGAGGCCAACGATAAAACTAACAATATAACTAAAGTGTTCACAACACATGCACATCCACTTACTTGTTCAGACGTAAATCAACAACAAAAAGCTTGCCAAATGCAAGGAACTCTGCTGTGATATTATCCAGATAGTGACCCTGTTAGAGACAGACATACGTTACATAATTCAACATGTGCATATCAGACATGACTTTCATTGTCAATAAACTGACACAATTTATAGCAGTAGTTCTCAATCTTTGTTTTTATTGTGGTCTCTTATGAGTTAAATTTATCACTGTGATCCCACACCCGAAACAATTTGCAAAAAATAGTAATTGAATATAATATAAAAATATAAAAGAAAGAAACTGTTCGACTCACATCATATAATTTATTTTTTAAATGCCGTTTAGTCTGTTATAATATGTGCACTGCATACGTACAAGACTATTAACAGAAGTATTTCTCATAGTAATATTGCCCTGTAGACGTCTGTGGCTTAGGGGTCACAACCCAAGAGTACGTGGTTCAAACTCCGCGGCGGACAGTTTGGACGCATATTTGTTCCCGTGGAATTGTAGATAAGGATAGAATAGACCTCCCCGTTTAGAAAGCAGTAGCAAAATACTGAACATATAAGTAGTGCCTAGAAAATCAACGACTCGTTTGCTGTGGTTGATGGCGAAGTCATGTAAAGGATATGCAACCACTTTCATTTCCCTATTTCCCTTTTATCTAATGAGAACCGCAATAGCGTTGTGGTTAGTGCGGTCGATTCTTAGGAGCCTGGGCTTGGTTTAACTCCAAAGAGGGAGTGGAATTTTTGTCCCCGAAATGCAACGTCTCCCAGCTCGACCTAGTCACAATTGGGAACTAGAAAAGCACTGGGAAGTAAATGCAGCAGGCGAGATGTTAACCATATCATCTATCGTGTACAGAAGTTGAATGAAAATTATGGGTCCCCACTGTATTCCCCAATACCTCATGGCATGAAAACGGGTTCCTTTACTTTTACAACTACTACTGTATCTAAAGATATCTTTGTGACTGATACAAGCATGCAAGTTTGTTTGAATATCTGAATGCGATACTGTCAGAAATAAAGATAACCGTTGATCACATCTTGTCATAATATCAAGACGATTTACTAGCGTGTCTGTTCTTTTTTCTTGTCTCCAATCATGTTTTGAGTTACATCGTCATGATAAGTAGAGATTTATAGAACGGACTTGTGCGTGCGCTTCATGAACAGTGTTTCTCGTTGTCTCTGTTATCTATGTAGGCGTGGACGGCCTTTTGTTTTGTACCCATTGAAACGGAGTAACATTGCTCTTTGATGCGCAGTCTGTTGGTAATCTGCTTATGAGGCTGAATCATTTGATTTGTTGTTCCTTGATGCGCCCATGTGTTGCCGGGGCCCATGAGGAAAGTAAAGAGTAGTAATACTGCGACCTACAAGGCACGTCTAAGAGGCGGCTGAGGTAGAGGCATAGGGAAGCTACCGTAGTAAATAAAAAGCGTCGCAGAAATTAGATATGCTGGTCTACTTGTAGGCGCATAACTGGCACAATGTACAATCGCTCTTAGGCTCAGATCACAAAGAGGGATTTAACAAGGGGTCGATATGAAGCTTTCGAAGAAGAATAAGATGATGGAAGATGGAATAATAAATAAAAAGGCCTAACATCTTCTTCCAAAATATACCACATGGTATAACACCCCCACTTCTTGTGTCCGTGCATACAGATACAACTTGTTGAACAAATAGTGACAAGCAGAAACCAGTAATCTTTTATCCCGCTACGAAAACGTTAATAATTTCTGCAGAAAACTTCAAACTATTCTGAACCAGCATTAAACTCCATGACTTAATGCATGTTTCCCTCACAGGCAAATATTACACAGAATTGAATAATGGTTTATCTGTTTATATTTGTTGTGAATTGAAAGAATTTCTATTGTGATATGCTATTACGGTTCATCAACCTACTACAGAGATTTGATATTTCAGAATAGGTCGTGGAAAATGTAGCTGATATTAACATCACATTGCCAGATTGTCTGATGATTTTAACAATTTTGACTTGATTCAATAACATTTCTGGATTTGTTGTGCTGTAGATGAGTTTCAACAACTATTTTGTGTACATTTTCAATTCCGGGTGCCTTGTTGAATGTTATTTTTGTCTAACTTTTCAATTGTTAACAGACACCCTAGTCACGACAGAGATGAATTGCCAACGCAGAATACTGTGAGTATCAAGAAGAGACCAGTTTAGAAATTAGGACATCAGGGAAAAAGTGGGTACAACATCAGTACAGAACTTCATCAAGGAACTTCTTCGAACGCTCTATATCGATCACTTGTCAAACCACTCTTTGTGAGTTTTATGTGATCTGAGCCTAAGAGTGATTGTACGTTGTGTCAGTTATGCGCCTACAAGTAGGCCATCACATCCGATTTCTGCGATGCTTTTTATTTACTAGGAAAACTTCCCTAGGTCCTACATCAGTCACCTCTTACGACATGCCTGGTAGGTCGCAGTGGTACTATTCTTTGATCCGTCTGCTAGCCCCGGCAACATACAGACGAATTTCTTCCATCAACTTTCTACGTTGTGGGATGTGGCTAACATCTTGTCGATATTCTTTACTTACCACTGTTTCTCTGGTACCTAAATGAGGCTTGACCAAGCTGAAAGCTTGGGAATCAAATCCCACTACAACTGAGGATATTGAACCTGAGACTACGTGTCTACACAGCAAGTAGACTAACCACTATGCTATAACAGCTTCTATATGATTATTATTTAATATTAGTTGTCGGAAAGTTCATTTGAGGATCATCTTCATCAGACATGTCCATAATTGCCCCAGTCTCCTCCCAAGCATGTATTTAGACTGACAATTCCCGTTCTGTGTTGGTTGATGTATCTACTGGGGTTTCTCTTGTGGTTTTCCCGTCTTGTCGCACACATCGGTAGGCATAACACGTTAACGATATGCATAAAAATTTCATCCAACAAAGAAAAATGTGTTTACTATAGACGTATATGAGGTTTGTTGTATTGATAAACCTGACATTTTCCTGTATATTGATTTCGTCAACTCTAACATTACAGTTAACCTGAGCTTTCCCTCTTGTCAAGTTTCTTCACACTGTAGTTGTGTACTTGTCAATGTCTGAGCTAATACTGACATCAAGAACAATGTCGTTCAAGACTGGATGGTGAAATCTGAGTAAATTTGATTCAATGATGGCAATGTGTATGTAGATATATAATGATGTATCACATTTGATGGAACACTCAATAGGCGCGTCTATAGCAATGAAAATCGTGGCATATCCTAAAGGACGTAGCCATCAACTACAGTAAACGAGTCGTTGATTTTCTAGGCACCACTTATACGTTCAGTAGAGTGCCATTGCTTTCTGAACGGTGGCGCCATCGTCCTTTGTTAAAATCAACGGAAACAATTGCAGCAAACTGTCGCAGCGGATTCGAACTCAGAACGTCGGGATTAATAGACCGAGTCACTAACCCCTAGGCCACAGACGCCAGTCTATAGCAAGGACAACTGAAAAGATGAAATGTTGAGAAAAGGAAAAACATGATGATAGAGTTACGATCTCCTTCTTACACAGGAAGATTTCAGCGGTAGTGTACGAACCCCGTAGCACCGGCGCGGGTCCACGACGTAATTTAGAAAATGGTAAAAATATTTTGCAGGAATTTTATTTTTTTTCTAATGAATTGTACCCGGACAGCAGCTTTCCATCGTGATCTTATCAATTTTTAACTGTTTTTACGTGCTCAACTTGAACACGGGACCTATGTTTTATCGTCCACCTCCGACAGGACTAGGAATTCGATCTAACCTACACTGAAATCAGGGATCTCTGGAAAAATATTCAGATGGCTCCATGAGAGAGCGAACATAGTACCTTTGTAATGGGAGGCGAGCACCTAACCTCTACGTCACAGAGACCACTAACCAGTTGTTATATTCTTCCCAAACCTCGAAAATCACACATTGGCAAATTAAATTTACCACATATTTAACCGACATGAGCAAATTTCATTTTTATTTAAAACAGAGACAAAACAATCTACAATTTGAGAATGATTCTAATCTCCCTCAACTACTCACACATAAATAAATAAACAGCAAAAATGTCAGTTTATCCCTTTCTGAAAAGACATGAAAATATGTGGGACATGAACAAGACACTATGATATAATTAACAGATCCCCCAAGATGTAATTACTAGGCAAGTCAGACTTGAGTGCTCTCACCTACTTTGCTCAATCTGGAACCAATTACAGAGTAATTAGACCTGTCAGGGATAGGTCTAAACATTCCCCCAACAAGCAATAATGATTTAGATATTCATACATTGCTCTCATTTATAAGACAAGGAGGTAGAAATAATAATATATCAGTACATATTTTGAATGGAGAGCAGCTGCGAAATTTTATTTTTCTTCCTGAGTTGCATTATTTGATCAAATTGTATCTTTTTCTTGTGTCTGTCTAGCCTCATTTTTTTGGCATAGATCTTCAACCAACTCAAGTCTTCTAATCTTTACATATCTCTCGCAGCTCATTTCATGTCTTTTATATATCGTTAATCTCTGCAAACATTGTAAAAGAGTATTTCAAGCCCGTATAGGGCTCACTAGTCATCTACGTACACACAAACAAACATAACGCAACTACATTCCCTTGAATGAAAATTTGTGTGGTCATCATCACCCGTGATGGACGAGCATTAATCAATCTCTGTCTCCAAATATATTTTCCATGTAATTTTAGGTCACTCTCTCTTTTGTTTTTTCTGCGGGTTCCAGGAAAGGCCCTTATTGCTACATTCCCCTCCTGTTTTCTCAAGGCATATCCTTTCTTCCAGCGTCTTTTCTTCACCATCTGGTTCTTTGAGATCTGTCTCATTCTCTCCGTAATCTTCTCATCTGAGACTCTTATCATACCATCTCAGTCCCTCTATTTTACACAGATGCCACGATGAGTATTTGCATTTGATTAGTTATTGTTGGTCATCCTCTATGTTTCTGATACATAAAGAAGAACTGTTTCAACATTGGAGTGAAGTATTCACATTTTGGTTCTAGATTCATTTCTTACTCCAACATATTTACTAGAGCAATGAAAGCTCCTCTTGCTTTCTATACTCTTATTCTAACTTATCAGTTTCTTCATTTTTGTCTACATTGCTGTCCAGGTATGTGTATGATACCACCTCTCGAAGTGGGATTCATTCAAGGAGATATGTTCTTTGTTTGCTTTGTTTATTCTCATCATCTTTGCCTTTTTGTTATCTATGTTTAGCCCTTAGTTACTGTTACCTCCGGCCAAGATGTGCCCAGTTTATCCGACATTTGGTTACCTTCATAGGACAGAATGACTATACCATCAGCAAAGGCCAGATTATCTAGCTGCTCTGTGAGAGCCCTTTTGATTTCCACTGTTGGTGGTATTATTACATTCATAATCCAATATATAATCAGTAATTGGCTGAAATCGGATGAATGTGTCCTAAACGTGTAGAAGTCTATGCGTTTAGGGGCCTACCAAACCAATGCGCAACGTATACACGTTCTTGGCAAAGATCAAACAAATCAAAAGATTGATTAAAATTGGTCGTAAAGAACGAACACAAAGAAGAAGAAGATTATGAAGAAAGAACTCTACCATTATTTAGTATTCACAAAATAAATGAGACTGCAGTAAAACTATTTGATTGGCAAATCTTTCTTTCTTTCTTTCTCGAATCCTGTATGCCTCACAGCGTCAGGTCAGGAAGAGATTTCTAAACGGGCCCTTTGATTGGCAAATAAAATTGGCAAATTGGTCGTCCATTTGTTTTTTTTAATTTGTCACTCCTATTGTTCGTTTGCTTGATAAAGGCCTTGTTGGTCGAAACGTTGCTGTATTTTGTCATTGTTTGTGTAATTTGTAAAACTACAGTACTTTGTGATTACGTGTTTTGCCATTATTTAGTATAAATATATGTTGCCTTTACTAGGTTAATAATTTTCTGTGGAATCCCATATTGTGTCATCAATTTCCAAAGGGTTTCCCTACCGATGCTATTGAAGGTATTCTCATAGTATCCCATAACTTCAACATAAATTGAAGATTTTCTATCGATACTTTGCTTTATTATTATGCTTAATTTAATTATCTGGTCAATAATGGATTTATTTGATTGAAGGTGTGCCTGTTCATCTATTAGTTTTATGCTGATCGCATCCTCATCTCTTCAGGATGATCCTGCTTAGTATTTTCCCCAGGAACTGCCAACATTATTCCTCTATTGTGACAATGCTCCTGGAGGTCCCCTTTATTTTGATAACGTCACCAAGTGATCTCTAAAGTTCGTTGTTATTTCTTTGGTCTCTCAGATTCTGTTGAGATACCTGGGGGTTGTGTAAAGACTGATCTGTTCCAGAGTTTCTTGAAGTATTCTACTCATCTTTTAATTTGATTGGTAATGTTAGTAATAATTTTCCCATTACTATTTTTGATCAAACCAATTGGTAGATTGTATTTTGCTGCTAGCTGCCTAGTGGTACTGTAAAGATCTCTGAGATTACCTTTTGCTGCTGCTAACTCTGTCTCTGACTAAGTCATCTTAGTATTGTCTGTTATCCCTCTTATCTATTTTTAATGTCTTTGTTACCTACTGTGTTTTGTAAAGTAATATATGTAAAAAATTGTCACTTAACCTGCATATCAAAGCTCATGGGTTTGAATCTGGACCGCTTTGTTCGAGTCACAAGTGCAATTTTTTCTGGAGATCTCTTCTTGGATTGTGCTGAAACTAGAGTTCATGCTTTGTGCAATACTCTTGGCATATGGCATGCCATTTCTGCAGAGAGGGACCAAGCCATATGGGAAAATCCAGTGCAACGATGTCAGTCCTTGTCCTTTAAATGTCTTTTAAACGTTATGTGATTACTTTTAAAAATCTAGTTGTTTATATTCTACCTAGGGTTCAGATACACTCAAGAACTCGATGAAATCTTTTGGCATAGATGTCAACAACTGGGAGAATGCTGTTCAAGACAGATCAGCCTGGCGCACACTTCTTCGACACGGTTCCTCGGCCTGCGAGGCAGATAGAACAGCACGAATGGAGCAAAGATGTCAAAACAGAAAGGCAGTAAAACTTCCCACAACTGCAAGTATACCTTGCCCACACTGTACACAAACATTTCAAGCCCATATCAGGCTCACTAGTCATCTACGCACACACAGACAAACATAGCGCAACTACATTCCCTTGGATGACAATTTGTGTGGTCATCATCACCCGTGATGGACGAGCATCAGTATCAGGGTTCAGAAATAAGGAAGAGATCAGCTATCTTGCTATACTTTTTCCAAGTTACTAACTCTAGGTCCTCCTGAAGGTTTAGATCCCTGGCTCGTGGTTTTCATGCTTGTTATAGAAATGTATACTTTTATAGTCTTATTTTACTTGGTGTTTGAATCATTGTAACTGGTACTGTTTCACTTTGGTATGCAGAGGATGAACTTTAAAACATTGATCTCATCTCTTCTTGTTCCTTAAACAACCATCAGATATGTAATTTCTGAGTATTTCTAGAGCAATTTCAGTATCAGACTCTCAGTAGATTTTTCAGCGGTAAATGCTCACATGGTGGTCAGAAAAAGCGATTCAAAGACACACTCAAGAATTCGATGAAATCCTTTGGCTTAGATGTTGACAACTGGGAGAATGTTGCTCAAGACAGATCAGCCTGTTGCACACTTCTTTGACACGGTTCTTCGGCCTGCGAGGCAGGTAGGACAGCATGGATGGAACAAAAACGTCAAAATAGAAAGGCAGTAAAACTCCCCACAAGTGCAAGTATACCTTGCCCACACTGTACAAGAACATTTCAATCCTGCAATGGGCTCATTAGTCATCTACGCACACACAGACAAATATTACGCAACTACATTCCATTGGAATTCTACTATATACAGATCAACTACATTCCCTTGGATGAAAATTTGTGTGGTCATCATCCCTCATGATGGACGAGCATCATCATCAGATTCTTCAATATTCCATCAAAGGTTTCTAACCTTCAGGGACTTAAAAAAAGGTCTAAAGGCAAAGGATTTACTTCTTCGCACCGGGTTTCCCCATATGGCTCTGTCAATTTCTGCAGAAATGGCAAGCCATCTGCAGAGAGTGTTGCACAAACTCTGTAGCTCCAGCAACAATCCTAGGAATCACCAAAAAAAACTTGCACATGCGACTCTGTATAAATTCAAACCTATAAGCTTCAGGTCACCAGGCAACATCTTAACCACTTTGATATAGTTACCTCCTTCAGGGACTTACTTGGGTATACTACCGATGGACAAACAGATATTTGTGAAAATAATAGAGAAGACAAGCTTGTACCAAAAGCACAGATCGGTTGGGTTGTTGAAGATGGAAAAAGGGACACACTCTTTTACTGATCAGTCAAAATCTTGCTAGATGAGAGATTGAACCCGGGTCTCCAGCATAGGAGTCCGCACTCTAATCCATTCGGCCAGATCCCCCCCTCTGAAAAAATAATAACAGTGAGAAATCTCAACAATCAATAATGAAATACCTTATTATCAAGGGTAGAATTCACTGTACGTCCATTATGATAAATAGTCACAAGACTATCATAGTGACGATAGAAGAAGGATACTTTCTTTATTTTTGCTTTGTCTTCATTATTACCTGAAAATAAATCAGTATGAATAAGTATTCAATAAACTATGGAAGATGTAAATCTCAAATGCATAAGAAACTGAATACATAAGAAAAACTTCAAATAAAGTTCAATGAAACATCGCACCATATAATATATTTACTTCAATGTTTTTAAGAATACAAAAAATATATTGTTTAAATGAATATTTACAACTGCATGAATTAATACTTGCAATCAAACTCTCAGTAAGGGTTAACTCCTTGTGGACCAAACATCACACTAAATGGTGTTTTATATTCTAAAAACAAATGTGCCCTGGTCCACTAAGAGTTAAAAATAGAATTAAAACAGAGAAAGTGTTCATATGTTATGGATATATTCTACCAGAGGAAATATGAGATGAAATATAAAGTGTCTCATCTTTCCTCTCATCTCAGACACTGGAATGAGTGCGAGAATTAGGGTTAACTCGGACATGCTAAACAGTGGCGTCTTCAAGGTAGAGAGAAGGTATACTAATCAACGTCTCATCGGTACGGTGAGCAAATGGACTTTAGGATGGTTGCTGCAGCGGAGGACAGAGCACGCATGGGAATGCCTAATGTGCCATGACGTCGATCACATAACATAACATAGAGGAAGAATAAAAGAATGGTTGAGCTTATAAAAAAAATGCGGAAGAGATTTTCAGCATGCTTGAGAAGTGGCTGGCCACTAGGCACTGTACTTAAATGGTGAGAGGAGGAGGAAAGTTACATTTATCACTTCCAGGAGTAATAAACATTATTTTCTGTACTGGTTACTCCAGATCACTATTACTAGTATTAACTACTGATATTGAAAGCAGAGGGTCTTTATAGCAAAGTGGTTAAAACGTTTGCCTTATGTTCTGAAGGTTGTGGTTTAGAATCCAAACCGAGCACATGTACAATTTTTCTGGAGATCCTAGGATTGTTGCTGGAGCTACAGAGTTTGTGCTTTGTACAAAACTCTCGGCAGGTGGAGTGGATTTCTGTGGAGTGGGATGCAGCCATATGGGGAAACCTGGTGCAATGAAGCCAATTCTTCATCTTTTGACCCTTTTTTCATATTGAAAGTAGCAGGATAACTTTGTAAATTCATAGTGAGAAAAGTAATTTCATTAACAAACATGTACAACACACAATATAACTAAATTTTTCACCAATGAAGACACCAAAAAGATTTGTTACTTATATATATAAAAAGATAGTTATGAGCTTACGGTAAAGAAAGAAACAAAAGGAGCATTACAAATGTACATAAACAGATTACAGACAGTGCATGTTACTCCAATACAGTGGATACAAAGCAAAAGGTGGATCTCACAGATAACAGAGGTGACAAAAAACACTGTTCATGGGGCGCACACAATTGTCCATTCTAGAAACCTCTTCTTATCCTGACACTGTGTGGTAAAATAGGATTCGAGAAAGGAAAAACAAATGTACATAAAAGAAGTACATTTTAACAACCCTATTTCATATTTATAAACACATTTTTCAGAGCAGCCAGAAAAAAAAAAAAAAAAAAGTGTAACTGCCCAATTGGTTATCTGTAAAGTCAGATAAGAAATGTATAATGAGCGAACCAAAGAAACTATCAGTATTGATGTTCTTCGTAATCTGCTGTGGGTGACTGAACCCCTAAGGGTCTGCCTGGAGTGTAATTAGTTCAACTCCATTAAGCTAGAATATATAGTCCAGTAATAATGCTGCCATTAATTTAGGACATGCAAATATTTGTTCTTGTCATAGCATAAAGAGTAGCATTCCACTTGGCATCAAATGGTGACAAGTAAAGTGAGTTGCTGTCCAACACTACTGAATCTATCTACTTAACATTAACTAATTATCTTAAAAGTTCATATAAGGCAGTCTTTGTGGCTAAGTGGTTAAACCATTGCCTAGCTGTAAGCCCATGAAGGTTGAGGGTTCAGATCCGGACCGCACTGTTCATGGGGTCATTTTTTCCAGAGATACCTAGGATTGCTGCAGGAGCTACAGAGTTTGCACTTTGTGCAATACTCTCGACAGGTGGTGTTGTCCCTTCTGTTGAGAGGGGCCGAGCCATATGGGGTAAAACCCGGTGCAATGAATTCAATCCTTCAAATTTTATGACAAACTTTATTACAATGTTGGTAGCATATTTCTAATTGCTACCTTTGTCCGAGTCATTAATGTGAAAGTATGAAAGCAAAGAAGAACAAGGTCAATAGTGAATTGATTTCACAGAAAGATCAAGTTGCCACAGTTTGAGCACATGGAAATATATAGAACTTTCTTTAGAACTTTAATTATCTCATGTAATCATCTCATAACTAGCTCATGTGATACACTTGACAAATGTGATTGCCATGTTTACTGTGTAGATCCACAGAGAGGCGAATGGAACCAACAAGCATGTCCTATGAGCAATATTGTTAGCTGTAGAATGGCCTGTCAAAAAAAATGAGGATGGTGTATTATATGATGCTCGTCCATCAAGGGTGATGATGACCACACAATTTTCATCCATGAGAATATAGTTGTGTTATGTTTGTCTGTGTGTGCGTAGATGACTAGTGAGCCCAATGTGGGCTTGAAATGTTTTTGCACAGTGTGGGCAAGGTATACTTGCACTTGTGGGGAGTTTTACTGCCTTTCTATTTTGACGTTTTTGTTCCATCCATGCTGTTCTACCTGTCTCGCAGACAGAAGAGCCGTGTCGAAGGAGTGTGCAACAGGCTGATCTGTCTTGAGCAACATTCTCCCAGTTGTCGACATCTATGCCAAAGGATTTCATCAAGTTCTTGAGTGTGTCTTTGAATCTCTTTTTCTGACCATCCTGTGAGCGTTTACCGCTATGCAGCGCACCATAAAAGAGTTGATTGGGTATTCTGCAATCTGGCATTCGAGCCACATGTCCCAACCATTGTGTCTGGGACTGCATCAAGATTTTGCAACTCTTTTTAGGACCTCTGTGTCTGGGATCACATCCTGCCATTTGATGTTCATTATTTTTCTGAGGCAGACTGTGTGAAAGTGGTTTGGCATCATTGCGTGTCGCTGATATATGTACAGTGTATTATATAGAGCAATTCTGAATACCAAAACTGACAAACATAAACAGTTTTCTTGCTTTCTCTAATCATGTTTTGTCTCACAGCATCAGGATAAGAAGAGATTTCTGAAATGGACTTTTGTGTGCTCATCATAATTAGTGTCATTCACTGCCTCTATTATTTTTGAGGTCTAACTTTTGCGTGGACTGCCTTTTGCTCTGTATTCACTGCATCAGAGTAACATTGCTCTTTGAGGCACACTGTCTGTGGCTAAACTGCTTATGCGGCCAAACCATTTAATTTGTTGTTTCTTGGTGAATTTCAGTACTGATGTTGTACTCTCTTTTTTCCTGATGTCTTCATTTCTAAACCGGTCTCTTCTTGATACTCCCAGCATTCTGCATAGACACTTGATCTATGTTATGACTAGTTTTCTTCTATCATTTGGTGTCAGGATCCAGGTTTGACACTGATAGCATAATGTTGAAAGATTGTGTTGAAAAATGCTCTTTTAGTGTTCAAAGTGATATGTTTGCATTTTAAATTGGCCCATTTGTATAAACACTACAATACTAATAACATTTTCAACCAGTGGCAGCTTGTCATATGTTACAATAGTTCCTGCGTTAAAATCTGCTTGTATAGTCATCTTCAATCACACTCTAGACCTGTGACAACACAGAAAAGACGCCACAGTTGATACCTTTTCTTGCCATGGACTACTACTACTATAATTATAAAAAGATTTATAGCAATTCCTGAAAACACGGCAGGTAAGATCGAGTGCCTAGTCCTATCAAAACTAGACTATAAAAAGTAAGTATCATTTTCAAATTAAACATGTAAAAGAACCATTGGCAATTGACAATCAATAAGAGAAGGCTGGAGAGCCACTATTTGAGCCAAAATCAATTGATATATATATTATTATTTTTTTAAATACAACAAATTTTCATAATTCACAAAATTATCATGGTATAATGCTAGTTTCTAAACTGCTACTGAAATATTTATGTGCAAAACAAGAGAACACGTACAGTTATTCACTAAGTAAAACAATGATTGTACCAAAAATCATTCAAGCAGTATAAAAGAGAAAAATAGAATACATCTCTGAGAATAAGTTAAGTGAACTACTACAGAAAAATAAACATTGCAGCATATGCTATTGCTGTTGACAAAAGAATGCAGAGGATATTAAATTCACTGTGTACTATATACAGATCATTCGGCTGACAGAACAAATCCATTCATGACATACAATGATTATTCAGTTTATCATTTCTTTGTTGCATGCATGACTCACCACAGGGATTTAAACCTGACAAAACATATTAAAAAATTATAAGGCTGGTCCATTTCCTCTTTCAAAAGAAAATGAGTAACTGTTTGCTGACATGAGGCAATTCATTTTGAACATTTTTTAAAACTGATTTGTTAGTACCATCATCAGATGCACTCAGTTTATCACTGGGACATATAGTCATTTCTACTTCTTTGAACACTCTATATCAACCACTTGTTAACCACTCGTTGTGATTTGTATGTGATCAAAGCCTAAGAGTGATTGTACATTGTGCCAGTTATGCGCCTACAAGTAGGTCAGCCCATCCGGTTTCTGCAACAATTTTTATTTACTAGGGTAGCTTCCCTAGGTCCCTACCTCAGTCGCCTCTTACAACACGCCTTGTAGGTTGCAGTGCTATTCTTTTCTCCCTCTGCAAGCCCTGGCAACACACAGGAGCTATCGTTGTTTAAAAGGTTATAAATATTTCATTGCTTTTCCACTACTTTCCGTTCCTCTTTAATTTTTATATTAACTGAAAACTACTTAAATGCGAAGTATAAATGATAACGAATAGATATCGTCATGGCTAATGCTAGAAATAAAAGTGCAAAGGAGTTAACTATTCATTCTAGGATACTCTATGATTAAAAAAAAGTAATTTTACATGAATGATCAGGATGTTAGTTTGTGATTAGTAAATAAACCATGCAAACATTCCCAATTTTCTTAATGTTTATGTACTCATAAATGGATTACTAATATAAAGAGAGCAGTCAAACTTATTTATTTAACCTATTCACCAAGGCCCTTGGTAAGTTGGATTTTTTCCCTCCCAATTTCAATTTTTATTTTGAATGCATGCTAATGTTTTCTGTATAGTCAATGCTGCATTATATTTGCTAATACAGTAAATAATATGTGAAACTACACCCAGTAAGTAAAGTAAGAAACTACACCCCTACTTGTTGTCAATTTGATATATAATAAGTGATATTGCAAATCATATTTAGAAACAATATTTTAGTTTTCCTAAACTATGAGTGCAAATTATATTTAACTAAAAAAATAATTCTGCCCAGGCGAAAAACTAGTTTACTTCTATCATTTGGTGTCAGCGTCCAGGTTTGGCACTGATAGCATAATGTGGGAAGAAAGATTGTGTTGAACATTGCTCTTTTTGTGTTCATGGTGACATTTTTGCATTTTAAAATTCACGCCATTTGTCCAATTATTTGATTTGTTTTGTTGCATCTGTGTTAGAATTCATTAGTTATTCTTCCGTTTGCTGAAAAAATGCTTCCTAGGTATGTAAAGTCTTTGACTTGTTTTAATGGGCGATTGTTGACAGAGATATTGGTAGTGTTTTCCTCTCTAGTGAATGTCATTACTTTGGTTTTGTCAATGTTTATTCTCATATTGTATTCATTGCCATCGCCAGTGTGGTGTCGAGGGGCCCACAAGGGAAGCAAAGAATAGTACCACTGCAACCTACAATGCATGTCGTAAGAGGCGACTGATGTAGGCCCTAGGGATGCTACCCTAGTAAATGAAAAGCAGCGCAGAAATCTGATGTGCTGGCCTACTTGTGGGTGCATAACTGGCACAGCGTACAATCGCTCTTAGGCTCATATCACATACAAATCACAGAGTGGTTGACAAGTGTCGATGTGGAGTGTTTGAAGAAGAAGAAGTATTCATTGCATGTTAACTGGAGTTTGTTAATTTGTTGCTGTACCTCTGTTGTTGATATGATTGCCTGATTGTAGGCAAAAATAAATTTGTTTCAGAATTCCCCAACTTGGTTTCCTTTGCTGGTCTTAGCTATTCTACAGATTTGATCGATATATTAATATGTGATGAACAGCAGCGGTGACAGTACGCATCCTTGTCTTACTCCTGACCCTACATGGAACTTTTCTGTTAGTCTTGTGTTTGTTCAAATTGTACACTGGTTGTTTATATAGCTATAGCATAGATAAACCCCATAGATTGACAATATTTTCCATAACTTGTGTTACTATAAAGCATAAAGTTGAAGCCTAAAGGCTTGTTACTGGGATAGGCTATTTTCTTATGAACCGAAATGGATATTTGGAGCAATCCTTTTATTTGTATGCATGATTTCTTTTGGACTGTTTTTATGCTAAATTAGAGTGCTGAACTGTAAAAGATATATATATAATATATATATATATATATATATATATATATATATATATATATATAAAATAATCGTGAAAATAGATGACTCTTCAAACATTAGTATAGTTTAATGTTTGAGAATTCATATATATCACTATATACGAGTATTAATAATGAGTCTTCTTCCACCATTTACTTCTTTATAGAAGTGTAGTGGGGGCGGAGCAGGCGTAATAATGAGAAGACGGGAATAAAGTAATAAAGCTGGGGTTATAACAATCAACACGACACACCCATTTTGAATTATGCAGCACTCCTATGTTTCATTGTTGTTGGATGTCTGGGATTTTTAAGGGCTACAATTTTTATTTTTTCCATGGTTCTTATTGTGGCACAAAAGAAGGATGTCTGATCCTAATTTTGTAACCTGTATTCTATAGTGAATCATCCATACAAGACCTTGTTTCCTATCCTTCGCTATTGCCATGCACACACTGACACCACTCACACAATGCATTCACTGTTCCATCGAAAATGAATACAAAAGACGTACGACGGTACTCACACACACGACACAGCAAACAAATGATGGTGTAGTCACACAAAAAACGAAACTGGTATACGAAACATGTTAAAATAACAAGAAATGGCATATATATATAATTACCTCTAGCACAGTAGACCAAATGAGCAAACACAATGAAGCACACTAGAATTAATTTTCCAAACACACATTCCAAATGTTGTCCCATCTCTCACACCAACCCATAGCTGGCCTCAGCACAACTAGAATATGCGCATCTGACGGTACCGAACCCGAACTACAGGATTGTCAGACGAAAATTTTGATTTCAAGCCAGGCCACACGAGAAAAAATGCCAAAACAAAGCCAAACATATTTACACATATTTTTTGGTACCAATATTAAACATAGTTCTCAATTAATTTAATTGTTGTCATTCTTCTTTAAACAATTCAACCAAGCAATTTAAATCTTGTTATGTGTAAAGTGTGTTAACGTTTTTGCAAATATCTGAAATTTATTAAAAAGTTTATGTTGGTAATAAATAGCGCTGCTTGATCTGGCCAATATAATATAAATACATGAAAATAAACTATAAGAAAAGTGTTAGTGTGTTTTTATTACAATCTATAATGAAACACACGCATGCTTAAATTGATTGTTTTGTATTTGTTGGCTAGATGTAAAACAGCACACACATGTATCTAAAAAAATTAGCATGGAACTAATAATATTTAACTATCGCGATAACATTATTAAACACTTTTGATGATCTGTTTTCTTTAAATAAGCGAGGTAGACACCAACAACCACCAGCATTTTGTTCATGATCAAATTACAATTAATGCAAACAACATTCTTTAATCTGCGCATGCAGTATTTTGCAACTACACTAATCTTACATTGATATCGAGTCTTTTCTATAATTGTTTAGGCAGTTTGCATATTTGTCTTTATTTCTTCGAAACTATATTTATATAAACTCGATGCAAAACATTCGTTAAATTCTTGCTTACTTATGTGATACTATACATACGTGTCTTTGTCCTTAAACCCATATTTACTTACTACCACCGCAGTATACCCACGGTTTTCTCCAGATCTAACCTGGCCTGACCACCTCAGATTTGTAGATTTCTGTTCATCACCTACAAAACATTAGTTGGTTGAGAATAGCGTGGTATATTTTAAAAATTAACTTTGATACGATTATCTGTAGAAGGAAGACATACGACAAGCGATGGATTGCTGGGAACTTTCTTCTGACTACCTGCTCGTATGAGGTTTGACTCCTCGTATAAGGCTCAACGGGGTCAAAGGCACATGAGGGGGTGTGCCAGGATTAGTGAGCCTGCACTAATCAAGACCCTGTCCCCTACCTCCTCGCGGTGACCCTGGAAACAGACTTTGGTTCCAGTCTGGCTAATGGGGGCAGGGATCGGGGAGAACTACTGGTAGTGGTAGAAGTTCAAGTACGAAACAGCAAGGCAGGTCCGAACAAAATGCACAAATCTCCTGGCTGATGTCCAACAAAATATTGCCCAAGTTCCTGAACAAAAAGAAGCAGCAGCGAAATTCTATGATAGAATCCCTACTTCCCCGAAGTAAGGGAACACAAAATGCCATCTCCAGAGCATGAGACTCCATACACAAGCTCGAAGTGTAAGTCAAAGGTCCCGCCACAAATTACCAGTTTCTCTGCCAATGGGAAGATTAGCAAACATGAAAGGATGAGAAGTACATCCAGTGACAAAACGTGTGCCCACATAGTGCGAAATTCGAAGCCCTGAGGAGGGGGGAGGGGCAAACATTGCCAGCTGTGGGGCAAGAATAGATAAATCAGATGCTAACGAATAAAAGTCTATCCTCGTGTCGGTACGAGGGAAGATTGCAGCTGACTCCGTATAGGTGGCCTGGCGCAGATACATTTACGGGGCAAAGTTGGCCGAGCGCAAAACATAAAGTTGCGTTTAAGTGCATAACGAAACAACCCTCCCTGGGAAAACCATGCAAGGTACTGTTGCGATAACAACTAACATCCCCGAAAGAACTGAGGCGGGTGATGCCTAACGAAACTGCCAGCCTTGGGGCAACCGGGCAAGGTACGGTTGCAGTCAAAACTAACATCCCCGGAAGAACTGGGGTGAGGGATGATGGCGAGCGCAAAATCTCAGTTGCGTTGCTAGCGCCAATTGAAACGGTCCTATAAGTTATTTGTGCTTTGACCCAGTCCCGATGTTTCCCAAGCCTAGGGAAAATGCGAAGTGGAAACTGCAAATTGTCAAGCACCGACACGCGCCTCGCAAAGGATGAGAATGTTCCTGCTCTGGAACAAACTCAAAGCGGCCAGTAAAGTAAGGTCGACAATGTGAAGATCTGACAGGCTGTCCGGATCCCGAACATTGGCGAAGGTCGACACTTTACACGGTATTTTATACGAGTAAGACACCGTCCGAGGACAAACTTTTAAGCCCCGTGAAATGTTCATAATCCGGAACGACCTCACAGTCAGAAAGGGCATAATAGTGTAACTCACTGTCTTGGCGTAGATCACAAAGCCCAAATATACGTCAAAGCTGATCGAAAAGGCGAAGATCCGGGCCGAAATAGTCGGCAGAAAGGAACGTACCCTAGGGAAAGCTCACCCTAGTAAATCAAAAGCTGGCTGAAACCGGATGGGCGGGCCTAGTCACCATGGGCGCATAATCGTCCCAACGTAGATCACCCCATTCTTGTCAAAGGACCAATTATATATCACAAAAAGAATGATAAAATTGGCCGTTAAGAACGATCGAAAAGAAGAAGATAAGGCTCAACGTCCAGTCTGAACATCAGATGCTCTATGATCACACGTCAGACTAGTGCAAAGACCTGATTGTAAATATTTGTCATGCAGAGAACTACTACTAGATAAACGGTTTAGATGTGAGGAAAAGGAATAACTTTGGTACTTGAATTGCACTATTCAGGTCAGAGTCTTGGTTTGGAATATCATCATTGCATTCCGGACATGCACCTAACTAGGTGCCCCCGATCTCCTTCGCAATATCTCCAACAGCGTCCAGCAACTAATCGTACAAGTTTGATGTTTATTGATGAGTTTACTCATATACATGATGTAGGCTACTGTTCTTTTAGGCAAAGAAAGGCAAAATTATCCGCTGACAGGAGGCGCTGGTGTTTTATATTGATGACTGGATTATATTGGCTCAACAGTTGTCTTCCACTTTTTCCGGTCTCTTTGTTGTTTTTATTATGATTTCCTATGATAATCTGAAATCTTTCAGTTTCTCATGAAAATTCCGTCTCCAGGCCTGTTTAGGATCTCCCCTTTTCCGTTTCCTTGCGAGTTCCACTCAAGCGACTGTCTAGTGATACTAGACTGTCTTTTCAAGCACTTCCGCCATATTTTCCCTGATCTTTGGTCATTATGGATTCCTGCCTTTCCTTATACACAGATCGGGGTTTGTCCCCCTGTCATACCATCCCAGTCTGAGAATCTGCAGAAGACTTTTGTTGATAAAAGTCTATATCTTTTTATTGTATTAGTAGTCTTAACGGTTCACCCCGTTTCCGAGCTATACAACAAGACATATTTCCCATTTCACCTGAATATCATTAGATTTGTTGTAGTGGAGATGGTAGTAGATTTACACTCTGCGTGCAGGAAAGCAATAGCTCCTAATCCGTACGTTAATGTTCTCATCTGTATCTCAGGATTGGCTGATATTACTGCTAAGGTAGACAAACATGAATATTCTCTTATAGTCTTTCTTTTAATCAATACCGGGTCATCCAGTAATTTATGTCATTTTTGGTGTCTAACATAATTTCATCTAAACGTCGTTCCTTTAAGTGTGTGTCAAACTATGATCAGACAAATTCATAATTAGTGAAATAAGAATTAAGCTCTTCCCAGCTTATCAAAATATTAACTCTTTACATACCATGAATGTTATTGGGTTCTAACTACGAATTATAATTTGTAATAAAATTTGTATCCTTGGACGTCCACGTACATTTTTCATGAGGTTGGGATGGGGGTTGTATTTAAACACATTTAGTTTTGTAGTTTACTACGCTGAAGTGGAGAAGACCAGATTCTTCTAAAACAAAATGTCAAATAGTTATTTTTAATTCCTCCTCACCCTCCCCAACCCTTCTCTTAACGTATGGACGCCAATGTTTGGTATCACACAAATGTTTTGGGGTTACTTTGTTTACAGTAGGTTTCACACACACACACACACACACACATACACACACACACACACACACACAAAAAATATATATATATATATATATATATATATATATATACCAGCCGATATACTATATAAGTAAATATTTGTTTCATCATTTATCGAAAAAGGGTGGAGACTGCAGTAAAACTTGGAAAATAGGTAAACACGTAAAAACAAAGTACTACAGTTTTACAAAATACATAAACAGTGACGATAAACAGCAACGTTTCGACCAAAAGGCCTTTATCAAGCAAACAATACAACAAGAATGACGAATTTCGAGGAACACTACAAATGGACGATTACATGTGGAAACATAAACCTATCTCCACAGTTTTACAAAATACATAAACAGTGACGATAAACAGCAACGTTTCGACCAAAAGGCCTTTATCAAGCAAACAATACAACAAGAATGACGAATTTCGAGGAACACTACAAATGGACGATTACATGTGGAAACATAAACCTATGGAGATAGTTTAATTAACCTTTGAAAACCTTTGAAAAGTCACTGTAGTGGCTAGTGGTTTGTTTGGCGCACATCTGTAGATCTCTGTAGTGGTTAGTTGTATGTAGTGAGTTAAAAATGAACTCTCCGCGCATAAGCAACACAGTAGATTAAGAAAAAAGGGGTCGGGATGGGTGGTTGTGTATTTCTAAAGTCTTAAGAATTCTTTTTAGGTATCTTGCCTCGAAGCAGTGGCGCTCGTCATTAAGGACCGGTGGGGCCGGGCCCCACCAAAATAATATGTAACGTGTATTTATTATTTAAAAATTTTAAATATACCCTAATCCAAAACCATAATTTTTCTGAAAATGTGTGTCTGGCCCCACCAACAAAAAGGATCACGCGCCGCCACTGCCTTGAAGTAATTTTGCGAAACCATGGTGATATTTCTGAAACCATGTATCCTATGTTTAATGATAATTGTGAATTGAAAATTATTTTAAAGTAGAATTGTGTGTAATTCTCGTGCAACTAATGTAAAAACAAATTCGCTGTTTCAGATGAATACACAACACCAGGTAGCAACACTACATATCCAGTATGGAAGTCTCTGACAGAGTTGGCATTCCAAGAATGTATACCTTGCTGGGCCAGCGGCGTCTGAGATGGCTGGGATACGTGAGCATGAACCATGGTAATATTCCAAATGATATCATATATGGACACTAGACAACATAGACACCCATTACTACGCTTCATGGACACCTGCTAGCGTGATCCGTGGCATTCGGTAATAATCTGGGAATGACACAGTCTGGCTGTATAGTAATGCATTTCTTTTAGATGCTTTTAATACTCCCAAGCGAATCTAGACATGCCCCAACTCGAAACAACAACAGAATATCCCGATGACCTATCCAACCTGATTGATACACATGGTTTCTCGTGATCTAACAAAATGTGGCATACACAAAGAATATTGGGAGCATTTGGCCAGAGACAGCCAGGCGTGACGACTGGCAATGAAGAAATGGCCGCTCGTATTGAGACAAAAGAGATAACATAGGGCAGAGAAAACGTCTACATCAGCTCCAGTTCTCAGATGTACCTACTTTTTCTTCTTCCTCTAACCAGGACTGTGAGTTTTTACTCTTGGGCAGCCAGTGCCAAATGTAGAATCTGCGTGTGTTGTGGACGATCACTCTAGCCGCTGATATTAATCACGTCGTAATTAACCTTTCATATAAATATATGAAACCCAATTCTGTATTTCAATCTTTATTAACTGCATATATTTCACCTACATAGCACATTTACATCTTCAACACATATATCATATTCATACATATATAACATACAATATAGTCCCAACCTGATTACCTCACTCTGAAAATGATATATCACCTTCGGTTACCGGGGCCCAAATTTGGGGTGTAAAGAATAGAACCACTGTTACCTGCCATGTCGTAAGAGGCGACTAAGGAGGTTTGGCTGAAATCGGATGCATGTGTCCTAAACGTGTAGAAGTCTTATGCGTTTAGGGCCTACCAAACCAATGTGCAACGTAAACACGTTCTTGGCAAAGATCAAACATATCACAAAGAGTGATTAAAATTGGTCGTAAAGAACGAACGCAAAGAAGAAGAAGAAGATATCACCTTACAATATAAAATGCTAAACTATAACCACTTAATTATATAAGCAAAAATCTTCACTATTCAAGTCCTACACTCTACTGAATATCTAATACAAGTTCATCCACATAATTGTATTGTACAGGTTAGTCTGAAGTCATTAGAATGCCTCTGTCTACTTTAAAATGTTAATAGTTTTCTGTGGAACAGCTGTTCGGTAGAGTGTTCCATGGTTCTGTTACTTGTGACTTCGAAGATATCTATTTTTTCAAAGTGTCTATTTTCTGTCTCTTGATGAAAGTTTGCTTTTTACACATTAAGATTATATCTGTAAAACGAGGCTCTGATAGCTTGGTCACTATTCTGCAACTGGCGATTTAGAAGATATATATTTCCTGTTCAACAGGTAAGGCTTTCTCTAGTGCTGTCTGTCTCTATAAGATGCTACTTCTATTTTCTCTCAGATTTGTCTATAGGTCTGATCGTGACTACTCTGCTGTGTGGATCTATTTATGAATCTGCTGTCCACACTACACATGTCTAGTTATACTCACATATCCGAAGTCAGCGTTGGTCTCTTCAACTCAGTACACTGGGCCATTCCGTCTGCCCTTTGCGAGTTCTGCAAGACTCTCTCCATGTTCGGCAAGTCTCTATCTGGGTTCTAAAAGTCTCTCTGCTAAGTCTCTTCTGCTAAGTTGTTTCTCTCTCTATGGGTCCTATCGGCTGTCGGAGTGTCTAGCCATACTCACATATTCGAACTCAATTCCGGTCCCTTCAACGCAGCACACTGGGCCATTCCGTCTGCCCTTCGCGAGCTCTGCAAGTTTCTCTCCGTTCTGCCCGTCTCTTCTGTATCTCCCTGTATCTCTCAGTCACCGTCTATTCATATGGGATCAAAAACCTACCTTTGTCTTGCCCCAAAATTCCTCCATATAGTTACATTATCATACTAATGATTTCTGATTTTACTGGTGCCTGTTTTCCTGAGAAATCGTCCATATATTTGTCAGGCATCCCTGCTTAATTTCAATTCTCAATGTCACCCTAGGTCACCCAAACGAGGTCACCCTACTTATCTTTTTAAAATTCTTGTAGTATTTCCATAATGGCTTCGTCTGCCTAATTTATTTGGGGGACCCCAGCCGTTGCATTTTTAAACAGCTCGTGGGGTCGCCCTACTTAATTAAACTTGAACTCTTGACTTGTCCTCTATCTTCGTTCCTATCTTCTCTATACAGTTTTTCTGTGGCCTATTGGAGTTTGATCCTATTTAGTCTTGCTCATCCACGAACACTATCACAGTGTTCTGTAATTGTGGAAGACTAGTGTAAGTGGTATTGTGGATGTGGTGGGAGGAGTTCTTGTATAGCTCTATGTAGTCCAGGGCGTTCAAGCAAGATATGCTGTACTGTCTCACATGAATGACTGCACTTTCTACAGTGTGGTAGGTGAGTGGGATTTATTTTGTGTAGGTGGTAATTCAGTCCAGCATGTCCTGTTCTTAACTGAAAGATATTGCTTTGATTTTTTTGTTATAGTAGATTTATATTGTCCTTAGGGTTTGGTCTATTCATCTCCAGGTTTACCTACAGGCAACTGGGACAAGGATTGCCACTTCGAAATTTGTCTCTACATCCACAACAGACGATGTGATTCAGCATAGAGTACACTACACAACGAGAAACCAATTTTCTTCTGAGATTTAAAAAAGGCAGATTATAATGAATGTAACACACAAATTCAACCAAAAGTGGTTTTAAAAAAGGCAGTCAGTTTTCTAACTCAAATACATTTTTATTTAACAAAATAAAACATAAATAAAGTTGGTTTTGAAAAAGCAGCTTTGCCGGACTACATACAATACTATCACGAATAGATTGATTGACAGGAGCATCACCATTGCACTTCAGTGAGTAGCCATCTGTGCTGACTGATAGGAGTATCACCATTGCACTTCAGTGAGTAGCCATCTGTGCTGACTGATAGGAGTATCACCATTGTACTTCAGTGAGTAGCCATCTGTGCTGACTGATAGGACCATCACCATTGTACTTCGGCGAATATACATATGTGCTCCAACACATATGTCTTTCTTACATATTAAGATCTCAACGGTAATGCACCGGCTAATATACATATGTGCTCCAACACATATGTCTTTCTTACATATTAAGATCTCAACGGTAATGCACCGGCTAATATACATATGTGCTCCAACACATATGTCTTTCTTACATATTAAGATCTCAACGGCAATGCACGGCAATGTCCTATGTGTAATTTTGAAGATAATGACACATTTTATAAGAATTTTATTTTTATCTTTTTAATGAATTTTCCTCACTACAGTGGCTTTGCACCATATTCTTATATATTGTGAACTGTCAACGGTTCTTTGACCTACATTGTATCGTCTATGTCGTTTTAAGCCATTTCAAACAAACAAACTGTGCATCCTTGGAGACTATCATTGAAAGACGAAGAGGGAATTGGATTGGATATTTTCATCGTATGTCAGTAGGTTCATTGGTTAGGACAGCTCTCCGATAAACAGCGGATGGAAGCAAAGGTATGGATGTCCACAAGAAACATAGAGAATAAATGTGGAAAAGTAGTTTAAAGATTGTAGCATAAAATGGAAAAATAATTGTTAGAAAGGCGGCAGAATGGTAACACTGAAAATCTTTTTTTGAAATCCCTGTGTGTCAAACGGGACATGAAGATGAGTATATATATATATATATATTTGTGTGTGTATCTGTGTGTGAGTGTGTGTGTGAGTGAGTGTGTGTGTGAGTGAGTGTGTGTGTGTCTATGGTGGGTGCATGTGTGCGTGTGTGAGCGTATATATTTCCGTCGTCAATATTGAGGGACGGGGAGGTCATATATGTGACTTTGTGAAAACATTGATAAGTTTACCCTTCTAACCAGAGTGAAGGAGATGGGAGGAAATATGGGAACTACAAGACATGACCACATTGTTAGAGACACGAGATATTTGATTATTCATGAAAGAACGGATGCGATTGGTCGTTATACGCTGGTAACATTATTTGGGAGGAGATCGAAGCACATATAGACCTGTCCATGTGCTGGGATGATGATAATCACTAATCCATTGATTAAAGTTACCATCAATATTGTACTTCGGTGAACCACCATGTGTGCTCCGATCTCTTTCTTACACAGGAAGATCTCAGTGGTAGTACACTAACTCCGTAGCACCGGTGATCGTCTCCGTTGCAATATTGAAAATGGTAGAAATACTGTAGGAATTTAATTTTGTATTTTTTTAAAATGAATTTTGCCTGGACAGCGGTTTTACAGCCCACTTTTATCGATTTTTCACTGCCACAGGGTTCTCTTACGTGCTCGACTTGAACATGGAACATCCGTTTGATTGTCCGTCCACGATAGAACTAGGAACTCGATCTCACCTACATTAAATTTAGATCAGGGATCTCTGGAGAAGTATTCCGATAACTCCGCGCATAGAAGCGAGTCTAGTAACTTTCGAGCGAGAGACGACCATATGTATACGTCACAGAGTTCCTACCTCTTCCCTCCACGAAAATCTACCAATGACTAACTAATCACTAATATCACCGATGTTCAATTCCTGTATTCTAAATGTTAATAGTGCAGGGACATATAGAACTGTATTATCTTTATGTCATAGCTGACACATAAGACATTCTGAAGGATGTGGGTTCGAATCCGGACCGACACAAATGTAAAAATAATTATTGAGATCCCTAGCATTGTTGCTGGAGCTACGGAGTTCGTGCTGTGTGCAACACTCTCGGCATGTGGCGTGTCACCTCTGCTGACGACGGAGACATATGGGGAAACCTGGTGCAATGAAGTTAACCCTTCACATTTAGACACTTCAAACATAAGGTATTCGCATGTGATTTCCATTGCTGTTGGTATACTCTCTCTGTACCCATAGTATTCTATGTCAGTCTCAACTCTTTCATTTACATTTTTCCAGCTCTTCTCATCGCGACCTCTGATCTGTTCAGTCTCTTTCTTCCTCCGTCTGCTGTACATCGAAGAACTAAGTTTTCCTTATTGTGATCCAGATCCAATGATAGTCTATACACATCTTCGATCTAATCTCCATCTTCTTTCTCTGATCGTAGTTACCAATGATATATATATATAAAATACACCAGCAGATTCTTATTTGTGATCTTTGAAAGTTTTTTCAAATAAAATTGTAGTAAAGGGAAATAATTTTCACAATATGTTGTAGCAATAAGACAATATGAGTTTTATCCCTTGCAACTATGAGCCGTATTTGATTCTGAAAAATGCCCGAGTGGTTACCGGGGCCCAAATTTGGGGTGCAAAGAATAGAGCCACTGTTACCCGCCATGCATGTCGTAAGAGCCGACTAAAGAGGTTTGGCTGAAATCGGATGCATGTGTCCTAAAAGTGTAGAAGTCTATGCGTTTAGGGGCCTACCAAACCAATGTGCAACGTATGCACGTTCTTGGCAAAGATCATACATATCACAAAGAGTGATTAAAATTGCTCTTAAGAACGAAAGCAAAGAAGAAGAAGAAGAAGATTCTGAAAAAAAGAAAAGTGTGCTGGACATGTCTAATAAAAATAAAATAATTTAAAAAATTATCCCATGAACCCATGAAAAATGATAGTCGTATAAAAATGTTACTGTTATATTTGTTATACCTGACGATAACTATGTATCAGCTTTGGATGCTGTTATCTGTGGAAGATTCTAAAGACACTATTCTCTCTAATCCTGTTTTGCCTTTCAGCATCAGAACGAAAAAAGGACACATGGAGTGAGCCTCATTGTGCGCTTTGTACAAGGTGGAATTTAGTGCTTCGGATATTCCGTCGATCCATCGTTTACTTGGTCGTCCTCTGTTATGCTGCGTTGTATCTGAGTGCTAGTGCACTTTGTGGAGAGTGTCTTGTGGTAACCTTAATGCATGTCCAAACCATTTAACCTGTTGTTTCTTAATATTTTTTAACCCCGACAAGGATCTTCTCTTTCATCTCTGACGTTTCGATCTTATTTCTCCTTGTTAAATTTAGAATTCATCATAAACACTTCATCTCTGTCGTTTCTGATCTCATTTCTCCTTGTTAAATTTAGAATTCATCATAAACACTTCATCTCTGTCGTTTCTGATCTTATTTCTCCTTGTTAAATTTAGAATTCATCATAAACACTTCATCTCTGACGTTTCTGATCTTATTTCTCCTTGTTATATTTAGAATTCATCATAAACACTTCATCTCTGTCGTTTCTGACATCTTTTAGTTTTTCTCACTCTAGTTGATATTTATCGAATTCATCATCAAACACTTCATCTCTGTCGTTTCTGATCTTATTTCTCCTTGTTAGATTTAGAATTCATCATAAACACTTCATCTCTGTCGTTTCGATCTTATTTCCCTTTGTTAGATTTAAATTATCTAACTTATTCTCGTGATTCTTCATTTCTCATTTGTTGTCAGTGTCCAAGTCTAAAGACACTATTCTTTAGAATTATTTGTTATTGTATTCCTCTCGTACCGTTCGTTATACGTTACATAGGGTCTGCAATCAATTTCTCCGTAACGCTCTATCCTGGAAAACTCGTTCAATATTTCTGCAGGGCTAGGCTATGGGTGCCGTAGGAAGTAAGGTTATTGTTCGAATCCTGTGTTTGGTAAACAATTTTTTTTCTTCCCCTAGAAGTCCTTAAGACTTGTTTACTGTCTGTTTATTGACAATATTTAGTTGTTCCGGTGCTTCCACTAGGTTTTTTTGTTTTTGTTTAAACACTTCTCATTCATTTTCTGCGATAACACAGAATACGTCATTGAAACACGTTGTTTTGTAAGTTACACAAACAACGCACATGTTTCTGATATGATGACGTGATTGCGTGGGTACATTACCTCACAAAGACCAAATAAAAGTACATTCTAACGAACCTGGGAAAAAAAACTTCACAGTAGCAAATGTCAATTTATTTTAAAATTAAAATTTTTCACTACAAATGCAAGCAGATGTCAATGTCTTAAGCTGACGTTAAAGGTATTAGATAATGAGTGAGTTTTATCTGTATGTAGACTGAAGGCAGTCATCATTTTCTCGAACATGTGATGAGAAGGGGAGGCTTAGAGCTCATTGTGACAACCGGTAAAATCGAAGGGAGACGAGTCACAGAAAGGCACAGAGAGAGAGAACATTAGACAGCCTGACTTCATAGCACGGAAGAGCGTCAGCATCTGAGATGATAACAAATATCAGTGACAGAGATCTGTGGGAAATCATTGTTCGGCTACGCCAGCCAACACGGCACCTGATAATGATGATGAGACTGAAGACGTACCAATGATTAGAAAAATTAGCAACGTTTCAGAAAAAGTAGATTTCGTAGAACACAATGTTTTTCCCCTTCTTTTGTCTCTTTCTCCTTTGTACCTCAGTAAGGAGGGGGGAGATGGAAGGGAGTGGATGATGTAAAATCTTCTGTGCGTTTTGTCTAATGTCCAAAGCTTGTATTCATTTCTCTAAAGTTGTTCGTAATGCCGTCACTCCATCTTTTGCGTAGTCTTCCTTATCATCTGTATTAATTGTATTTTTTTCTAGTCTCTCTATGATAGACCACACCAGGTCACTCTTGTCAGGTGACTAAACCATTTAATTTGCCGATCTTTTATGAAATAAATGAGAGGTTTCATTTGTAGTCTAATTCTAATTTCTTTATTTCATATTTTATCTATAATTGTTACTCCTGCAGCTCTATTAAGACATCATATCTCTCTCATAGTGCTCAGTACTGTTACTACCATTTCTCTAGTCTACTCAGCAAGAACATGGTTCAGTTCTCAGTACTGTTACTACCATTTCTCTAGTCTACTCAGCAAGAACATGGCTCAGTACTGTTACTGTAAATTTCTCTAGTCTACTCACAAGAACATGGTAGTCTCAGTACTGTTACTCTATTTCTCTAGTCTACTCAGCAAGAACATGGCTCAGTACTGTTACTACCATTTCTCTAGTCTACTCAGCAAGAACATGGCTCAGTACTGTTACTACCATTTCTCTAGTCTACTCAGCAAGAACATGGCTCAGTACTGTTACTCATTTCTCTATCTACTCAGCAAGAACATGGTTCAGTTCTCAGTACTGTTACTGTTATTTCTCTAGTCTACTCAGCAAGAACATGGCTCAGTACTGTTACTGTTATTTCTCTAATCTACTCAGCAAGAACATGGCTCAGTTCTGTTACTGTTATTTCTCTAGTCTACTCAACAAGAAATGGTTCAGTTCTCAGTACTGTTACTGTTATTTCTCTAGTCTACTCAGCAAGAACATGGCTCAGTTCTAGTTGTACTGTTATTTCTCTAATCTACTCAGCAAGAACATGGCTCAGTTCTCAGTACTGTTACTGTTATTTCTCTAGTCTACTCAGCAAGAACATGGCTCAGTTCTGTTACTGTTATTTCTCTAGTCTACTCAGCAAGAACATGGCTCAGTTCTCAGTACTGTTACTGTTATTTCTCTAATCTACTCAGCAAGAACATGGCTCAGTTCTGTTACTGTTATTTCTCTAGTCTACTCAGCAAGAACATGGCTCAGTTCTCAGTACTGTTACTGTTATTTCTCTAGTCTACTCAGCAAGAAATGAGTCTCAGTACTGTTACTGTTATTTCTCTAGTCTACTCAGCAAACATAGGTTCAATTCTCATTACTGTTACTTTACATTGCTCTATCTACTCAGAGAACATGCCAGTATGGTTCTGTTCTTCTCTTATCATTGCAGTCAGCAAGAACATGGCTAGTTCTGTTACTGATTATTCTCTAGTCTACTGAGAGAACATGGCTTTTTGTTCTCATTACTGTACTGTATTTCTTAGTCTACTCAGCAGAACATAGGTTAGTTCTCAGACTGTCATTCAATTTCTTTAGTTACTTAGCAAGAACATGGTTCTAGTTCTTAGTTATTGTTATTTCTTCTGAGGGCACTCAACAAGGAACATGTGCGTTCAGTTCTCAGTAACTTGTTACTATTTATTTCTCTAGTTCTCTCAGAAAGACATCGGTTCCAAGTATGCATTACTTCATTTAGTCTCTTCTACTAGCAAGAACATGGTTCAGTTCTCAGTACTGTTACTGTCATTTCTCTAATCTACTCCAGCAAGACAGCTGAAGGCAGTTCTCAGTACTGTTATTTTTATTCTAGTTACTCAGCAAGAACATGGCTAGTACTGTTACTGTCCTTTTTCTAGTCTACTCAGCTAACATAGGGTTCAATTCTCATTACTCTCACTACCATTGCTCTAATCTACTCAGAGAACATAGCGCATAGGGTTCTGTTCTAATACGATCATTATCATTGCTCCAGTCTACCCAGAGAACATAGTGTTTAGTTCTAGATACATGCACCGTCATTACCCTAGTCTACTGAGAGAACATAGGGTTTAGTTCTCATTACTGCTACCGTCATTTCTTGAATCTACTCAGAGAACATAGTGTTTAGTTCTCAGCACTGTCATTGCAAATTCTTTAGTTTACTTAGCGAACATGGGATTTATTTCGGAGTTAGTTAGTTTGTTTGTTCCTTTCGTGCCAAAGACGGCACATAGGGCAGAGGTTTTAGAGCTCCATGTGATGCGATTCGTTGCTAGCAGTTGGAGATCTTGTATAGTTTTACATCCCAATAATTTACTTTCTTGTTGGATTGTTCTTCGTAAAGTGGTCTTAGGTCTTCCACGTTTTTTCCCCCAACTGGTGACCACATAATGACTTTTCGATTTAGTCACTTTTCGTCTGATCTAAGAACATGACCTAAATATTTCATTTCTGAGTACTGCCACTGTCATTTTTTTTTTATCTACTTATACCCCTAGTCTATACAGCGAAAAGTGGGTGGGTCGGATTTTGGGAAAATTTAGAATTGTTGTTTACGATACAGTGTAAGTACTCTGTTGCTGACACTCTTAGCTAGTTTACAGGGGTTGAGCACCTATGGATGCTCACTGGTTTCGGAAACATCGGTCTTAACTAGTTTTTCACCAATACATTCTTCTCTTCCTCTTTAAGATAAAAATAGCGAGCAATAAAAAACGAAGAAAATTTAGAGAAAAAAATCAATATTTCTATTATATTAGAACCACAAGCAGATGTTTATCAACGACTCCAGAGCAGTAATATTTCCTGTTGCTAAAGAGAAAGTCATGTTATGTGCTATCTGTCAGCTCTTGTTTAGTCGTCTCTATCTCAGACAGCATGACTGTTATCTTCAGACGCATTATTCGCTAATGATTATATCGAATCATTTGTTAGAGATTGCTGGGAATTGTGACAACTTTGGTAGAACACTTACTAGAATAGAGATTTCTGAACACAAGAAGGTGACCAGTCTCTTTCTGTTAGTTGAATGTATTAGCGTCAAAGCACTTACACAATAGCTCCAGCGAATACAGCTAAATTGTTTTTATTTATGAAATTCTAGTACCCATTTTAAGTAAACCAGTGGGTTATACAAAGACGATGGCGCTGGATAGGACACACTTTTCGAAAACCTGCGGGGAATATAACAAGAAGGGTCCTTTCCTGGAACCCAGAGGGACAGGGAAAGACGGGGAGGCCGAGAAATACACAGAGACGGGATTTGGAGGCAGAGATCAACAATATAAAGAAGAGCTGGAGGGAACTGTAGGAGATAACTAGAGATAGGAATACGTGGCATCGCCTGTGTGGTGACATGGCCCGCAAGGGAAGTAAAGAATGGTACCACTGGGACCTACAAGATATGTCGTTAGAGGCGAATGATGTAGGACCTAGGGAAACTACCCTAGTAAATAAAAAACATCGCATAAATCGGATGTGCTGCCCTACTTGTGGGCGCATAACTCGCACAATGTACAGTCTCTTAGGCTCGGATGACATACAAATCACTACGAGTGGTTTACAAGTGGTCGATATGGAGCGTTCGAAGTCGAAGAAGACTTTATCCCATAGATTAACCTGATGTTTGCAGAACAATTCTGTGCAGACAAGTCTTGTACTTAGGTTAGAAGAGCTTGCCTCTGGTTTGAATAATCTTGAATAATCACATAAAAGACAAACTACAAACATTCTCTGTATGTCCTGTCTGTCATATTCATATTCATATTCATATTCATATTCGACACATCTTTGTTCCGTTCGCCAGATATGAATTTAGGCGTCGTCATGCGCCTAATATAGCACTACTTACTGATTTTTGCGTGAAGGCTTGCCTCGCCTATCACCAGTGTACTTCGCCATTCAGGTTTGCCTTACTCCGACTTCAGAGTTACTTGTTCTTCTTCTTCTTCTTCTTCGTACGCTTCATATCGGCCACTTGTAACCACTCTTTGTGATGTGTATGTGATCAGAGTCTAAGAGCGATTGTACGTTGTGCCAGTTATGCACCTACAAGTAGGTCACCACATCCGATTTCTGCGACGCTTCTTATTTATTAGGGTAGCTTGCTTAAGCTCCTACCCCAGTAGCAAGGGTCCACGGTGTAATTTTGAAGATGGTGAAGATATTTTTGTAGGAACTGTTTTAATCTTTTCTAATTAATTATGCACTAGGCAGCGGCTTTCCAGCCTGCTATTCCCGATTTTGAACTGCCAAGGTTCTTTTAGGTGCTATATAGAACACGGGGCCTTTATTTTATCGTCCGTCTCCGATAGGTCTAGGAACTCGGTCTCATCTACACTGAGATCAGGAATCTCTGGTAAAATATCCAGATGGCACCACGAAGGAGCGAACCTGGTACATTTGGCACGAGATACGAGCACATAACTTAAATCAAACAGATAGAAAACTCTGGAGGCCATAGAGATGAGGTTTTACAGAAGAGAATGATGAGAATCCTATGGACTGCTAAAATTAGCAATGTTGAGGTGTTGAATAAAGCCAAGACACAGAGAAAATTGATTGTCAATATAAGAAAAAACACGGTCATCATTTTTCGGACATATGATAAGAAGTGGAGGTTTAGAACACATTGTGACAACCGGTAAAATCGAAAAGAGACGAGACAGAGGAAGACAGAGAGAAATTATTAGACAGCCTGTCTTCTTGGCACGGAAGAGAATCAACATCTGAGATGATAGCAAATAACAGGGATAGAGATTTGAGGAGATCTATGGTTGCCATAAGGAGACCCTGAAACTAACTTTGCTGAGAGAGACAGAAATATCGGTCTCAGTTCCATGGAGGAGATTGAGCGAGTTGCCCAGGATAGAGCGGTATGGAGAAATTACTTGCAGGCCCTATGTAACGTATAACGGTACGAGAGGAATTATTATTATTATGGCGCCTACACGGCACCAGATGATGGCGTTGTAAAGCCTATAAATGGTCAATTCTATAAATTTATCTTCTTCTTCTTCTGAGTTTGCCTGATATTAATTCAGGCATAATCAAGACATCTGGAATGGTGTTTCTAGCTGATTTGTACGTGAAGGCGTGCTTTCCTTATCATCAGTGCCCTTATCACAGGCTTGCTTTCTCTGACATCACGGGTAATTCTAAAATAATTTCAAAAACTATTTTACAAAGTCTTATTAAAAAAGGATGTTTTGTAAAGCATGTGAATGATCAATAAAATCAAATATATATTCTATAAAATCTCTAAAATATCAATTTTTAAGTCTATGAAAATTAATTATCTAAAATACTGTCTTGAAAAAAAACAAATGAAGAAATTAATAAGTAATCCAAAATTGTCAAATTAGCGTCATAATAACAAATTATTTCGATGATTTTATTTTGGGCACCGATAGCAAAATTAATATGTGCATTTCGATTCTAGCTATTTTTGGATTGAGTGTATTGTTAAATTGTAACAGAAGATCAATGGGCATCCTCGCTCACCACTGACAGAAAATAGTTATTGTTGTTCGAATATTGCTTACTGTGCCAGCAATTGAGATGTTTGGGATTGGAGTAGCTTAGGGCGTGAGTGTGTGTATGCAACGTAGGAGAATTTGAGAATAGAAATGGGGAAAGATGGAGTTTTGGGGAGGATGACAGCACAAAAGAGTGGGAGATTGAAGTAGCTTGGGCGTGAGTGGTATATTACCTCTGAACACCAATAAAACGGTAAGTGGGCTTTCACGCAAAATTCAGTTAGAAGCACTATACCAGGTGCCGTGGCTACAACTGAATTCATTGTGGGCGAACGCAGAAGAAGAAGATGTATGTAATGTAGGAGAATCGAAAAACAGAAATGGGGAAAGATGGAGTTTTGGGGAGGAATACAGCACAAAAGAGTGGGAGGTTGAAGTAGCTTTGGACGTGAGTGGGTGCATGTAACGTAGGAGAATTGGAAAATAGAAATGGAGAAAGAGTTGTTGGAAGAAATACAGCAAACAATAGCGTGGGAGTGGATGACCTTATACGCACAGTGTAAACTTCAATTGGGCAGTGATATATAAACGTTTAGAAAAACTGCTTTAGTTCACACTATGATTAAGTTGAACAATCTTCAGTTGCTTTGAGGAACTGTCACACAATTCGTTTTTCAATACAGACCCATGCACATTGTTATTATTATTATTATTTCTCTTATACCGTTAACCCTTTAGCTGCTAAAGACGTATATATACGTTTTCCCATTCACTTCTAAAGACGCATTAACGCGTCTGTAATTATCTCTACTCTGTGGGCTAAAGACGTCTTAACACGTTATACATTGCTACTGTCACTGCTATAGACGTATATTCACGTTTGTGACCTAGAAACAAAGAGTAGCTGTTTGTAGCGCAGCCTTCAGAAAGTATGTAGCAGCGAAAGGGATAATTATACATTACATAAAGCCTACAAGTCATTTCTTCACACCGCACTGTCCTTCGCAACTTGCTGTTAAGTAATTCAGTCCGATATTTGTCGTTCTTCTCAGTAGGTTACAGTTCGTTTCAGGGTTTCCGTAGGGCGTTCTTTCTTTCTTTCTTGAACAATTTACCCCCCACTTCAATGCATACCTTGTAATTCTTTGATCATTTCTTCTCAGAGTATGCTCAACATATCTCCATTTCTTCTTTCTTATAAAAGTTCTTACTATTGATTGACCAGACATTTCTCTTCTAATTTCATCTCTTATCCGGAATTCTTCCACTTTGTATGCCTTATTTTTTGCAGACATCTATTTTCAAATGCACTCAACTTACTTTCTATGTGTTTAGTTATATGTATAATGTTATTGAAAAAACAAATACAATTTGAGAACCACTACTGCTGTTACTATTGGAACTAATGATTCCAATTAAATGTGTTTATGGAATCCGAATTGTGTTGCTGTGGTGTGGTGTAGAAAGCTCTCTTAGAGACAAAATATAATACCCATTTTATGAATCGAATCACCAAATTTTGAAATGTAAACACGTCACCATGAACACTAAAAGAGCATTGTGCAACACAATATTTCTCCCAACATTATCAATGCCAAACCTGGACACTGATATCAAACGATAGAAGAAAACTAGTCAGAACAGAGAGGAAGTGTCTAAGCAGAACGCTGGGAGTAACAAGAAGAGACCGGTTTAGAAATGAAGACATCAGTAAAAACGTGGGTACAACATCAGTACTGAACTTCATCAAGAAACAACAAATTAATTGAGCAGATTGCGAACAGACAGTGCGCCTCAAAGAGCAATGTTACCATGATACAGTGGACACAAAGCAAAACACTATCCACGCAAAGTGTGGACTTCAGAAATAACAGAGGCAGTGAAAAAAGCACTATTTATGAACCGCATACAAAAACTCGCTCTATAAATCTGTTCTTATCCTGACGCTGTGAGACAGTACAGGATTAGAGTAAAAACAGAAGAATCACTAGTTAACACAATGGGGCATAATTGGTCAAATGTGTTTTCAAATATAGTCATAGAATGATTGAGATGTTATGCCCTGAATTAGGAACGAAAATGTCAATTCCCCATTATTAAATCATTTTAAAACGCTTACTTTGTTAAACACTGTACCTAAATATATATTATTTATTTCCACTATGAGAAAACGTTGCCAGTTTGTGTTATCGATTTCAGAAGTTGACAAAGTTCAAGGAGTCAAGAAGTCAGACCACATTAATTCTTTAATGATTTGAGAATACGAGTCTAAAATAAAGAAGTACCAAACGGGGTGATTTGAAAATAGGGCACGAATATGTTTATTAAGCAGAAAATAAACAGTGTTATTGTCTTTGCTGTCTGCGTTTACCAGATGGGACACGTCTATTGTTAATCTTTTGTGACTTGTATTTCCGAGTGTTAATAGATTACTCAACGTATTTTGTTCTAGGTATTTGGCTTATTTAGTCGAGACGAAATAATGACCCTGGTTGCTGATTCTATTTTCAGAAATGTCATTTTACCATGAATGTATTTTAAACGATCATAATAGAAGGATTGATATGACTGCAGACCGTGCCGTGTGGTGCCGGAGCCCGCAAGGAAAGCAAAGAATAGTACCACTGCGACCTACAAGGCATGTCGTAAGGGGCTACTGATGTAGGACCTAGGGAAGCTACCCTAGTAAATAAAAAGCATGGCAGAAATCAGATGTGCTGGCCTACTTGTATGCGCATAACTGGCCCAACGAACAATCGCTCTTTGGCTCAGATCACATACAAACCACACAGAGTGGTTAACAAGTGGTCGTTGTGGAGCGTACGAAGATGAAGACTGCAGTCCGGACAGACGCATAGGTGCTCAATCTGTTTTAGCTGATTTAGAAGGACATGCTTAACTTATTCGTCCGATGTCCCTACATACAAGTGTACAATAAGACAAAGAAACAAAAGCAACGTAAATAAAAATGTAGATTGTTTTTCTAAAATAATTGTAAAGATCAAGAAACAGATATATTTGCCAAAAACAAAGTATAAGTACAGATTACGAGAAAGATACAACCAAATTAGTTCATTTACAAATGTATCTGTTTTATAATCTGTCTGACCCATAGTTATATTTTGTGTGAGACTCTCTTACTCTCTCTTCTCTTCTCTCTCTCTCTCTCTGCATTTTAAACCCCAAATTAGGGTATAGACCCTCAACCAACTCATACCAAGTCTTCCAATCTTTAACTATCACTTGACGTTGTTTCAGTATATCGCTCATTCTTCTTCTTCTTCTTTTGTTGTCACTCTGCTATCGGGTTGTTGCCCAGTGTCGTGGTTTTCTGTTTTGTCTTGCGCTGTTCTGGTGACTTGTGTGATTATTATTTTTGCTCTTTGACAGAATTTTACTAGGTCTTCTATTCATTTCTGCCTCCAAATCTCTTCTCCTTGTATTTTTTAACTTTCCTTTCTTTCGCTTTTCTGCGAGTTCCAGGAACGGGTACTTCTTGTTATAGCCCCCTCGGGTTTATTCATTGTGGTTCTATCAAGCATCAGCATCTTTTATTCATCTCTTGGTTTACTGGGAATAATATGTATTCTTTGTAACTATTTCCGTACTCAAGTCAAGTTATTCAATTCTATATGAAGCATAATTGAAGCATCTATTTCGGTTGCTCTGACATTGCAAATCAACTATACGTTATTGATTACATCAACCGTGTTCTACTCTTTCATCTTCGCGTGGGCTGTGGACAGTTTAACAAAAGTTCATTGTCTAGGCAATAGATGCGGAAGAGAAAATTAATGATGGCGCTGTGCATTGTGGGGTTCATAACGTCACTACAAATGTAACACATCAACGTCAAATAACATCAGAGAACAGTTATATCTCCCCAGATTTGCACGTCTCGTAGGGGAAACAATTGAGTGAACTTTGAACCATCCATTGTCCAAGTGTAAGTCTTCAGACTTGCCGAATAAGATGATTTAATTGCAAGTGTTTTATAAATGCATATATCGTTACGGATGTTATTAATATTGATATAAGCGATCTTCCAGTGAATTTTTGCCGATTTAAAGAGAACAGAGCAAAAAGAAGACCACGTAAAAGATGGAGTGATGGTATCAAGAACAACTTTAAGAAAATGAATTGAATGGCGCATTGATCGGGCCATCATCATTAAATAATAATAATCATAAAGCCCATAACCCAGTAGGGTCGTAGAGGTGTCACTGTGGAGACATCAGCACAAAAAGCACGACATGAGTATCTTCAAATCCTCGAGCGAGTGTGGAGAAACTCTGCCCTGATCAGCTCTTGATGTTGTCAAACCAGGATTTTCTTTGCCCTCCTTTCCTTCGTCCACCCTTAACTGTTCAGTGTAGGATAATCTTGGAGAGTGAGCTATGTCTCATCACATGCCCGAACCAGGCAAGTTTACGCCTTTTCACGATTGTCAAGAGTGGCACTTGCCGACCTGCAAAGGTTGATTATTTGGTCTCTTACATAAATGTTCTTCTTATGTTTTATATAACTAATACGTAGTACCCGTCTGTAGCACTTATATTCATTGCACTTCGTTGAATAACCAGCCTGCAATCTTTTTCTTACATCATGCTCGTCCATCACGGGTGATGCTAACTACAATTTTCATCCAAGGAAATGGTGTTGCGTTATGTTTGTCTGTGTGTGCGTGCGTAAATGACTAGTCTGCCCGATGCGGGCTTGAAATGTTCTTGTACAGTGGGGGCAAGATATACTTGCACCTGTGGGGAGTTTTACTGCCATTCCATTTTGACGTTTTTGTTCCATCCGTGCAATTCTACCTGCATCGCAGGCAGAAGAACCTTGTCTAAGAAGTGTGCGCTAGGCTGATCTGTCTTGAGCAGCATTCTCCCAGTTGTCGAAATCAATGCCAAAGGATTTCACTGAGTTCTTGAGTGTCGTGTCTTTCTTACATAGGAAGGTCTCAGCGTCAGTGTACAAACTCCATAACACCAACGAGAGTATCCGATGTAGACGATGTAGATCATAGATTCCCAAACTTATTCGGCCCACCGCCCACTTTGAACGACATAAACTTTGTAACGCCCACCACTCCCGATTATAATAGTATCTAACATTCCCCCAAAGATGTACGTGCTCTATTGTCTCTTTGACATAGAAAATTGATATATATTTCTGTCATACATGGTCAATTTTCAAATGATTATATACATGAAATATAAAAATGATGAAAAAATGGATCATGTAAGACGGGCATAAGATGAATTAAAATGCAGAATTAAAATTTGAAATGATTATTCAATCACAAAGTCACGAAAATAATTTATTTTAAAATATATATTATTAATTTCTTCTTTAAGGAGCCACCCACCCCTAATCGCCTGAACGCCGCCCAAACGCTTCTTAACCACTATTGCCCCCAACCATAGAAGGCTTCAGCGCCCACTGGGGCGGTACCTATGATGTAGATGAATGCTATCTTACAAAGCGCATTAGACAAGACGCACACACAATCCTGATATCATCACTCAACATCTCAATGAGGTTTAGTGAAGGATGAGAAGAAGACGACGATGATACTCCTCCGTATATCATGGGCAGAGTAGAGAATAAATAGTTCTATTCAGAAAAAAACGAGCTAAAATTTCAAGACAACTGATTGATGCTACAAGTTACAAGTAAGAAGGAGAACATTAAAGTATTTTGAACATATAAACAGAAACGAAGTGTTAACTATTATGGAAGAAGGCATTACGAGAAAGAAGAGAAGAGGAAGATCACGTAGAATGTGGATGATTCAGGATGTAACTGATGATTTGAGTATGACGGCTGCAGCGGTAGGACATCTGGATTCTGAGAGAGATATAAATTCCGTTGAACTATTAGGGTGACAAGGTTCTGCTCAGGACAACCTATTTGATGAAGAATGCATAATTTTCTCAATTCTCCTCAGTGTTGTATAGAAACTGGTGGCGCCTATGGCTCGGTCTATTAACCCCGACGTTCCGAGTTCGAATCACTCTGCGGACAGTTTGGTTGCAAATTGTTTCATGTGGAGTTTTACAAAAGGACGATGGCACCACCCGTTCAGAAAGCAATGGCAAACTACTGAATGTAATAAGCCTAGAAAAATCACAAACAGTAAAAAGCTCGGGTTGATTCGAAAAAGTCATGTAAAGGATATACAATTAACTTTTTTTGTATAGAAACAAGCTGTAACAGACCTAGCCAAACAGAACAAATTAAATTCACTTAATGAGAGTTTAGGACAACATAAAAATTATTCCTGTTGTCCAGCAAACCACAATGATAACCGTATTTAAATAAATTGACAATTTTCTCTCTCAATGCACAGGCATTTATTACCATAATAACGTTGACTATACACCAGGGACACCCTGTCGACATCAGTAATATCATTTGTACTGTATAATATCTCTCTCCCTTTGGATGAACTTAATATTATTTCATGCATTAAGTTATGTTAAATGAATTACTAAAGTACATGGAAAATATTTGATTTGTTTTTGGCAACACACCAGAAAATATTGAACATTTTTGATACACAACTTAAACAAAAATCTCACGTATATACTAGGATGTCTTTTGCGGAACGTCGTTTTCATTACATCCTGCCTGAAAAACTCTCTGTCTCTAGCAAGTTCTTCATTACATCCTGCCTGAAAAACTCTCTGTCTCTAGCAAGTTCTTCATTACATCCTGCCTGAAAAACTCTCTGTCTCTAGCAAGTTCTCCATTACATCCTGCCTGAAAAACTCTCTGTCTCTAGCAAGTTCTCCATCACATCCTGCCTGAAAAACTCTCTGTCTCTAGCAAGTTCTTCATCACATCCTGCCTGAAAAACTCTCTGTCTCTAGCAAGTTCTTCATTACATCCTGCCTGAAAAACTCTCTGTCTCTAGCAAGTTCTTCATTACATCCTGCCTGAAAAACTCTCTGTCTCTAGCGAGTTCTCCCGGCTCTTCCAACTTCATGTTAAAGGCTCCTTCGATGTCTTGCTGCCATCTTCGTTTTGGTCGTCCCCTGCCTCGTACTCCAGGAACAATGCTTTCCATTACCGTTCTCTCCAAATCAATGTGACGTTTAACGGGCTAAAATATTTCATCTTCCGGGACATGATTGTTATTTATGAGCTAATACACATAACAAAATAATAGAAAATATGAGAAGATGAAATCAGTGCTTCTTAACAGCAAGAAAAATTAATAGTAAGACATACAGAGAGAAACAAAGACACAAGATACTGGATAGAGTAACAGATATAGAGAAGAAAAATAAAGTAACATTTGAACGTGATTAATAATACTAGGGACAAAGCGGTTGTGCAGAATCATGGTCGCCTACACCAGCCATAATAGGACATGAAAAAGAAATGGAAGTAACATAAGCCAGAATGATATATGAAACAGAGAGAGAGAGAGAGAGAGACAGACCGAAACAGCATATACCAGAATAGTACATGAAAGAGAGAGAGAGAGAGGAGATGAATAGGGAGGGGGAATATTAATTTTTATAAAACAGGTTTATGAGAGTCTGGTCTTCTCCATATGTCCGCATAGTGAAATACCAACTAAATATATTGTTTTTCATTTTGCTCCTTCTTGGAAAAACGTCTCTGGACCCCCATGACATTGTAGTATGGCTTGTGGCAAAGTTATTGCTACATTGTAGTATGGCTTGTGGCAAAGTTATTGCTACATTGTAGTATGGCTTGTGGCAAAGTTATTGCTACATTGTAGTATGGCTTGTGGCAAAGTTATTGCTACATTGTAGTATGGCTTGTGGCAAAGTATTTGCTACATTGTAGTATGGCTTGTGGCAAAGTTATTGCTACATTGTAGTATGGCTTGTGGCAAAGTTATTGCTACATTGTAGTATGGCTTGTGGCAAAGTATTTGCTACATTGTAGTATGGCTTGTGGCAAAGTTATTGCTACATTGTAGTATGGCTTGTGGCAAAGTTATTGCTACATTGTAGTATGGCTTGTGGGAAAGTTATTGCTACATTGTAGTATGGCTTGTGGCAAAGTTATTGCTACATTGTAGTATGGCTTATGGCAAAGTTATTGCTACATTTCCATGGATATGTCAAAGTTATTCACATTGTAGTATAGGCTTGTGTACAAAAGTTATGCTACATTGTAGTATGGCTTGTGCAAAGTTATTGCTACATTGTAGTATGGCTTATGGCAAAGTTATTGCTACATTTCCGAATATCGATCAAATTAGTCCTCCATGTGATACCGGGGCTCGCAAGGGGAGCAAATAATAGCACCACTGTAACCTACAAAGCATGTTATAAAAGGCGACTGATGATAAAAAGACTTAGGAAGCTTACCTAGTAAAAAAGCTTCGCTGAAATCGGATGTGCTGGCCTACTTGTAGGCGCATAACTGGCATAGCGTACAATCGCTCTTAGGCTCAGATCACATACAAATCACACAGAGTGGTTAACAGGTGGTCGTTGTGGAGCGTTTGAAGAAGAAGATCAAATTCAGTCATCTAAGTTCCCAAATGACTGAACACAGCGTATTTCCCGTTCTTGGCGTACACAACACAGATCATAAAGAGTGATATGAAAACCACCTTAAGGCGGAGAATTGACTTCGTGTTTCCCCATATGGCTCCGTTCCTGTCGTCAGAAATGACACGTCATCTACCAAAAGTGTTGCACAAAGCACGAACCCCGTAGCTCTTCCAGCAACAATCCTAGGCCCTTATAGTTGATAATGTTTTTTTTCCCGATCCAGAAGCACTTGAGCTTCCAGCTGTTATAGGAGGGCTATGGTACGGTGGTGATTGTTGTGGTATGTACACGGAGTATCATGGTTATAGTTCCCTCTTTCTTTTGGTTGGGGCTGGTTGTCATTGTTGTAGTTATGATGATATTTATTGTGGTGGCTGATGTTAGGTTGCGTGCACACACACTACTACAAGTAAAGAGACGCTTTTCTATGATTCATAATTCCTTTATTATCTTCATTACATGATGGTACATGTGTGGACAACACACCAAAAACGGGACTGGCTATCCACTACACAGCTCTTCGGCTCCGTGCCATGGACATCGTAACCCTTCTGTTCGGTGTCACGAACACCGTATATCTGGAGAACCTGTGACTCTTCTGCCATCCCGCGGAATTGAACCGCACTCACAGGGGGCTTGTCACCGTCGTCCACCCTCAACGAACACGGTGGGTAGACAGGTGTGGTTGATAATAAAGAACGCAAAGGCGAAGTAGAAGATGAAATGCATTAACAACCTAACGATGTGTTTCACAGATTTAATGACACATCTGAAGTGTTGTTTTCGAAATGTTTAAATAGATGCTAAACTCGTGGGAGTAGTAATCGAATTGGTAGACGGGAAACAATGATGATTTGACAAGATACATTAGGGACAACTGATGAAGGAGATCTTAATTCTAGTAGCTGCGGGTTATACATTAGTAGATGGTATTGATAGCTAACATTGCTATAACAGTGTAATATAATTGTTAACAAATTGTTAAAATTGTTATATTTCGCCATTTCTCTGCAACTCATCGTTATGACGTATTAGGTAAGTTTTAGTAGTTATATGTGTGGTATTCTAGATGAAGATGTAACATTGTGGCATTTAGAATAGTTCAAGCGGACTTCATCTGAAACAGATGTAATATTGTTACACTTGGACAGGTCAAGAGGATTTCATCTGAAACAGATGTAATATTGTTACATTTGGACAGGTCAAGAGGATTTCATCTGAAACAGATGTAATATTGTTACATTTGGACAGGTCAAGAGGATTTCATCTGAAACAGATGTAATATTGTTACATTTGGACAGGTCAAGAGGACTTCATCTGAAACAGATGTAATATTGATACACTTGGACAGGTCAAGAGGATTTCATCTGAAACAGGTGTAATATTGTTACATTTGGACAGGTCAAGAGGATTTCATCTGAAACAGATGTAATATTGTTACATTTGGACAGGTCAAGAGGATTTAATCTGAAACAGATGTAATATTGTTACACTTGGACAGGTCAAGAGGATTTAATCTGAAACAGATGTAATATTGTTACACTTGGACAGGTCAAGAGGATTTCATCTGAAACAGATGTAATATTGTTACACTTGGACAGGTCAAGAGGATTTCATCTGAAACAGATGTAATATTGTTACACTTGGACAGGTCAAGAGGATTTCATCTGAAACAGATGTAATATTGTTACACTTGGACAGGTCAAGAGGATTTCATCTGAAACAGATGTAATATTGTTACATTTGGACAGGTCAAGAGGATTTAATCTGAAACAGATGTAATATTGTTACATTTGGACAGGTCAAGAGGATTTCATCTGAAACAGGTGTAATATTGTTACACTTGGACAGGTCAAGAGGATTTCATCTGAAACAGATGTAATATTGTTACATTTGGACAGGTCAAGAGGATTTAATCTGAAACAGATGTAATATTGTTACATTTGGACAGGTCAAGAGGATTTAATCTGAAACAGATGTAATATTGTTACACTTGGACAGGTCAAGAGGATTTAATCTGAAACAGATGTAATATTGTTACACTTGGACAGGTCAAGAGGATTTCATCTGAAACAGATGTAATATTGTTACATTTGGACAGGTCAAGAGGATTTAATCTGAAACAGATGTAATATTGTTACACTTGGACAGGTCAAGAGGATTTCATCTGAAACAGATGTAATATTGTTACACTTGGACAGGTCAAGAGGATTTCATCTGAAACAGATGTAATATTGTTACATTTGGACAGGTCAAGAGGATTTCATCTGAAACAGGTGTAATATTGTTACACTTGGACAGGTCAAGAGGATTTCATCTGAAACAGATGTAATATTGTTACACTTGGACAGGTCAAGAGGATTTAATCTGAAACAGATGTAATATTGTTACATTTGGACAGGTCAAGAGGATTTCATCTGAAACAGGTGTAATATTGTTCACTTGGACAGTCAGAGGATTTCATCGAAACAGATGTAATATTGTTACATTGGACAGTCAATACGATTTAATCTAAACAGATGTAATATTTGTTACACTAGGGCAGGTCAAGAGGATTTCACTGGAAACAGATGTAATATTGTTACTGGACAGGTCAAGAGATTTCATCTGAAACAGATGTAATTTGTTAGCACTTGGACAGGTCAAGAGATTTAATCTGACAGATGAATATTGTTACACTTGGACAGGTCAAGAGGATTTCATCTGAAACAGATGTAATATTGTTACATTGGACAGGTCAAAGATTTAATCTGAAACAGATGTAATATTGTTACACTTGGACAGGTCAAGAGAGCTTCATCTGAAACAGGTGTAATATTGTTACACTTGGACAGGTCAAGAGGATTTCATCTGAAACAGATGTAATATTGTTACATTTGGACAGGTCAAGAGGATTTCATCTGAAACAGATGTAATATTGTTACATTTGGACAGGTCAAGAGAGCTTCATCTGAAACAGATGTAATATTGTTACATTTGGACAGGTCAAGAGCGCTTCATCTGAAACAGATGTAATATTGTTACATTTGGACAGGTCAAGAGAGCTTCATCTGAAACAGATGTAATATTGTTACACTTGGACAGGTCAAGAGGATTTCATCTGAAACAGGTGTAATATTGTTACATTTGGACAGGTCAAGAGGATTTCATCTGAAACAGATGTAATATTGTTACACTTGGACAGGTCAAGAGGATTTAATCTGAAACAGATGTAATATTGTTACACTTGGACAGGTCAAGAGGATTTAATCTGAAACAGATGTAATATTGTTACATTTGGACAGGTCAAGAGGATTTCATCTGAAACAGATGTAATATTGTTACACTTGGACAGGTCAAGAGGATTTCATCTGAAACAGATGTAATATTGTTACACTTGGACAGGTCAAGAGGATTTCATCTGAAACAGATGTAATATTGTTACACTTGGACAGGTCAAGAGGATTTCATCTGAAACAGATGTAATATTGTTACACTTGGACAGGTCAAGAGGATTTCATCTGAAACAGGTGTAATATTGTTACACTTGGACAGGTCAAGAGGATTTCATCTGAAACAGATGTAATATTGTTACACTTGGACAGGTCAAGAGGATTTCATCTGAAACAGATGTAATATTGTTACACTTGGACAGGTCAAGAGGATTTCATCTGAAACAGATGTAATATTGTTACACTTGGACAGGTCAAGAGAGCTTCATCTGAAACAGGTGTAATATTGTTACACTTGGACAGGTCAAGAGGATTTCATCTGAAACAGATGTAATATTGTTACACTTGGACAGGTCAAGAGGATTTAATCTGAAACAGATGTAATATTGTTACACTTGGACAGGTCAAGAGGATTTCATCTGAAACAGATGTAATATTGTTACACTTGGACAGGTCAAGAGGATTTCATCTGAAACAGATGTAATATTGTTACATTTGGACAGGTCAAGAGGATTTCATCTGAAACAGATGTAATATTGTTACACTTGGACAGGTCAATAGGATTTCATCTGAAGCTAATGGTCTTGAGAGCCGTTTTCAGTGGGAAAAATCTCACCCCAGCCAGCAACGAAACAGAGACCATCAATCTATGTTTGGTTGATTGATTGAACCATCTAGATTACCTTTCGGTGAATAAACATGTGTGATCCGATATTTGTCTTACATAAGAAGATCTCATCGGCAGTGCATAAACTCTGTAGCACTAGTGAAGGTTACCGATGTAATTTTGATGATCGTGACACATTTGTGTAGGAATTGTATGCTAATCTTTCAATGAATTTTGATTAAGCAGCGATTTTACTACGTATATTTATTGATTTTTAACTGTCAATGGTTCTTTTACATGCTCAACTGGAACATGGGACATACCAGTGGCGGCTCGTCATTAAGGGTCAGTGGGGCCGGGCCCCACCAAAATCATGTATAACTAATGTGTAAATACTAATATATAAATTAACACAAAACAGTGATTTCTCCGAGAATATTTGTTCAGCCCCCACCATCAAAAATGGTCACGAGCCGCCACTGGGACATACGTTTATCATCCGTCTCCGATAGAACTAGAGAATTTAAACTCACCTACATTGAGATCAGGGATCTGTGGAAAAATTTCTTGAGATCATTCCCGCGGGACAGTACAGAGTACCTTGGAGTCAGGAAGAGTACCTTACCTCCACGGCACAGAGACCCGCACCAAACACCCCCTCCCCGGTAAATCTAGTAAGCAAGTACACTAATTACTGTGTCCTTTTGTTATTTCGTGTGTCCCTTAAAAAAGATTTTATAGTCGAAACGTCGACTATGTCAACTCCCTTTATAAAAATGCACTTTAACGCTTTAAAGCGTAGAAATATTTCATTCTTCTATTTAATGGTACTGTGTCTTACTGCACTTTTTCTCACATGTCAACCAACCATTCATGACATTCCGACGGAAACGCCTCTGTGATTAATGTAAACTTAAAGCGATACTCTTCTCCTGTGTATCCCACTGTAATCAATATCAACGTTCGTATTCAATAAACAATTCGTTGTGAATCCGTTAACGAGATGTGAATGCTCAATTCACAGATGGGCTATTTATTTTGTCCTCTTATGTGATTCTCGTTTTGTTGTAAGCGCTTTGAATAAGTTTTAGATTCTAAAAATATACATGCCCTAACAGATGTCTGCTGCCACACTTATTTGATGTTTACTGTTAATGTATTCAGGGAAATTTTGGGAAACGGTCACCTTCTGCCAGACGAATTTTATATAATAGTTCTCTTGAAATTATGCCAATATTTTCAGTTCTGTTATCACCATCATGTACCATGCCGGCTGGCTTAAGCGATCGTTGTTCTCTGCTCTACAAACGCCTGTCCTTAATGCTGACTTTATGAATTAATTCTTATGCCCACCTCTGACGTGTGTGTGTTCCACCCCCACACCCGCCTTCTAATTAATCATGAGTTTTTTGTTGTTGTTTTTTTGGGTTTTTTCCGCCCGTTTCAACTCAGACGAAGTTTCATCTCTGAAACTGATTTTTGCGTGAAAATCCGTTTTACAATTTCTTACAATGGCAGCAGCGTGCACATTGTAAATTACTTTACACTGGCAGCCGTGTGCTCAATGTACTCGTAATTAGTATTCCCTCGCCATACAGGCATATTTTTTCCGACTTCAGAGGTACTCACGTTATCGTCCTGAGTAAGACCAGGGACTCGAACAAATGCCGGACAGTAGGTTCGAACCCGAGCTATGAGGCGTCTCACAGCTAGCAGGCCGAGCTACTATCAACTACTCTAGGCCGAGCTACTATCAGCTACTCTAGGCAGTCCCCCTAATCATGAGTAAATGAGCTTATAATTATCTGACTGCAACTCTTCAGCACCTCGTAATCTCTTCTCAAATATTTATAAAATGATGACATCCATGCTTTCCATTTCTTTCTTGATGTTTTCTAATTTTTCTGCTTGAGTCATTGTTCTTACATTTCATGTCTCTGTTTATTTTGTATTGTAATCTTAATGCTGAAAATAGTAGCAGAATAGTGATCGTGTGTCACATGATCATCCCGACCGGGTGTGACAGTTCCTACGTAACTTACTAAAAAGTCTTTAGTTTCTATTCAAATTGTTTGGAACCCCTAATTTGTTTGGGGGTAGTAATGTAGTGGTTTTCCCTTGATTTTCACATCTATATGAGCCAGGTTTAGTCTCCGTCTTGTATAACCAGTTCTAGTAATCGGGACAAGTCAGTGAGCCTCTCTGACCGGCAGCAGAGACGTCAGCAGTTTTCAGTCCCTGTTCTATTTTTCTCACGAGGCGATTCTAGATTTTCCAAATTTTCGTTTACCCTCTGATGTCCCTCTCAGTGCAGTTTTCGTGACAGAGTTTGCTTTCATGTGTAACACATAATCTATCCAACATTAGCGTTTATGTTGGTTGATGGTATTCATATGTTTCCTGCTGACACTATGTAAGCAGTTCATAGTTAAAGATAGTTCTTGACCACAACACGCGTACGATATTTCGCAGACGATTGAAATGTGACAAGCGTTGATATATCTTGTTCTGTCATTATCCAGCATTCTGATCTATAAAGTAAAGTTGATATCCCACAACTGCGTGGTATATATTCAATTTGATTATGATGCTGTATTCGGCTGATTTTATTCTGGAAATAAAATATAACAATATCATATATATATATATATATATATATATATATTTGTCTTTGACGACGATAAATTGGCAAGAGTTTTACTGTAACAACTTCTAAGTTTGTGCGTCTCTCTTGCCTTTCAGTTTATCCATGTCTCTTTTCAAAAGATTATGCATCTTTGCGTAATGTTGTTTTGCACATAACTCGGTCATCCACTAGTTTTTCTCATTTGTTGGGACCGATAGAAAAGTTCTTTATTGCAGACATCCTTATATCTGAGCAGTGGTTTGTTTTGAAATCTCTCCCCTTCCGAAAGTTCACAGAACACATTTTGTGGTATGCGGCTATTGTCCATTCTTCTCACATGCCCTAGCAATCTTAGTCTTCTACTGCTGAGCATGTTCATGACGAAAGGCAAGTTTACACGTGGCAGTATTTCAGATGGCTATCTTGTCGTACCACCTGATGTTAACAATCTTGCGGAGACATAAATGGTGAAGTATGTCAAGTCTCCTCTCGTGCCTTGAGTAGATTGTCCATGTTTCTTATCCATATAGTAAAGAACTAATTACAAAGGCTAAATATATTTGAATCTTCGTCGTCAATATTAATGGTGCATTGTTCCACTCTTGCTTTGATAGTTTACCGACTGTAGTAGCCGCACCACCTATTCGAGAGTTGATTTCTTTATGAAGAGAAAGCTGGCAGTGATTATGGAAAAATCTTCTTCTTCTTCTGCGAACGTTCCACAACGACCACCTGTTAACAACTCTGTGTGATTTGTATGTGATCTGAGCCTAAAAGCGATTGTGCGTTTTCCTAGTTATGCGCATACAAGTAGGCCAGCACATCCGATTTCTGCGACGCTTTTTATTTATTAGGTACTTCCTAGGTCCTACATCATTTGCATTTTAAAACATGCCTTGTAGTTCGCAGTGGTGCTATTCTTTGCTTCCCTTGCGGGTCCCGGCACCACACGGGCGTAAGGAAAAATCAAAATAACACATTTATAAATAACAACGATATGCTTCAGGACATTTATGTAAATATTTTATCCTCATTGTCTGCTTCTAAAGACTGTACTACATAAGCAAATCTCATTTTACAAGTTTTTACGACTACTAATATTTGCACAAAAAATCAACAATTAATCAAATCATTGAAGCTGTGATTCAGAAGTCGTACTTCTGACGTCAATGTTCTCTCTATCTCTCTCGCTCTCTAGTGATATTCCAACTACAATATTTAATCATAGTTACAGGTGTTCTTGAAATGTAGGTTGCCGAAGTTAATTCTTCCCTTCTTTGATTGTAACAGTTGAATCAGTCACGCGTTTAACCCCGCACTATTTAAAGATTTGAATTGTAAAGGGAAATACCAAAATAGCAACAAACGTACCAGAAATAGAAAATTGAATTTGTAAAAAAAAAATTGAAAACGACTACAACCAACGCCTTAGTTGTAGGAGTATTAATTTTGCAAACTTAAGTTAATAAAGGAAACAATAATTCATAATATATATAAGATGATGGATTTAAAATTACTTTCAGTCATCATGTGAACAGTCGAAGTTTGAGATTTGAAGAGATATATGTATTTGTTTTCTACATATATTAGTATTTCAATTATTTTATTCTATTTCCTTCATTCAGTCTATATTTCCTCGTTTGTTTTCTCTATCATCATTAAAGTTTCTATTACATTGAACTCATTCTTGTTATTATCATATTATTTTATCTTTACTTAGCGGGGTCGTAAACGCAACGTAGTTCAGTGAAGAGATCAGTGGCCAATTCAGTACAGATATCAGTGACCTAACACTGATCACGATATTTCTCAACTTTCTAGTTGAGGCCCTGACATAATACTACAACGCTGAAGTTTAGCTATATGAGTCGGGATCGAGAGGGAAGCTACCTAAGAGAGGAGGCAGTAGCGTAAGTGTAGCCGTGCATAGTACGCGATTGGATTGCCAACCAGTCAAGCACTATCTTAAGAGCGACTGTCTCATCACGTATTCCCCTTGGCTGTAGTCTGGAGGTTGAGTTCCTGCAGATCTGCAGCGTCCTTAGCAGCTGTATCCAACATTTGCTGCATCTTGTCATTTCAACAAATTTCTAGCCAATATGTTCACATTTTATTTTTCAGATAGACAACATTTAGTGCTTTTTTTTTGTTATTCTTTTTGATAACCAATACGATCTACCTCTTGTCATTCTAACATTTCATCTATCTCTTGTCATTCTAACATTTCCTCCCTCTTGTCATTCTAACATTTCATCTATCTCTTGTCATTCTAACATTTCCTACCTCTTGTCATTCTAACATTTCCTACCTCTTGTCATTCTAACATTTCCTACCTCTTGTCATTCTAACATTTCATCTATCTCTTGTCATTCTAACATTTCCTACCTCTTGTCATTCTAACATTTCATCTACCTCTTGTCATTCTAACAGACATCCAACATTTCTTGCATCTCTTGTCATTTTAACAGACATCCAACATTTCATGTCTCTCTTGTCATTCTAACAGATATTCAACATGTCATCTATCTCTTGTCATTCTAACAGATATCCAACATGTCATCTATCTCTTGTCATTCTAACAGATATCCAACATGTCTTGCCCTTCATACAACACAATCACGTTCTTGACAGATTGCCAACGGCCTTTTCTTACAACTTTTGTTTACATAGAGTTCTGTCTTTTTATAACCAATCTTTTTTTTATGAAATACAACCAACCACCAATAACAGCATACAATAAAAGTAGATCGGGTACTAGAGCTAAGGAACACAAAGCAAAAGATGGATAGATAATACACACTACATAAACACGGATATAACAAAACAAGGGCGACTCATCTGGCCCTAGAACGCAAATTAATGCTCCCATCCCTACACTTAACGGCAAGAGTGAACATCCACCTCCATCTTTCACCTGGGAATAGACAATAGACAAATATTTTTATTTGAAGCATTTTGATCATTGCTGGTTATAAATTTATTCCTTCTCAATCTGCTAGCTTTTTTACCCCAGGAAGACACAGTCGAGTGTGACTAGACAAGCACTTGAGTGGAACCCGCAAGGAAAACGGAAAAGAGGGCATCCTAGACAGACCTGGGGATGAAGTCTTCTTGAAGAACTGAAGGCTGCTTGACTATCATTGGAGACCATAAAGAAAGCATCAAGAGACCGGGACAAGTGGCGAACAACTGTTGTGCCAGTTATACGCTTACAAGTAGGCCAGGACATCCGATTTCTGCGACGCTTTTTATTTACTAGGTAGCTTCCTAGGTTCTTCATCAAAACCTTGAGTTTTGATGTAGCTTCTCTAGGTTCTACATCAAAACCTTGAGTTTTTCGAGACCCTATGCTCCGCGAGGAGCGGAGAGGAATAAGTGAAGTCAAGTTGCTTTTGATAAATGCTCTTTTATCTATGTACAAAATAACACGTTGTTAATGAAATGTCTCTAAGAAAAGAGACATTCACAGCTCAAATTGTACATTCACGTGCGGGATGGAAGACATTTTTAAAAATAAATTCGGCCACAGCGTGTTTTTCTTTTCAATAGCAAATGTGTTGAGAAGTTTGAAATTACACTTTGTGCAAGTGGGCGTCTGCGACTTAGCAGTAGTAAGCTCGATCACAACCGAAGAGTACCTGGTTCCAACTCCCGGGTTTGGAAGCAGTTTGGAAGCAATTGTGTTCCCGCAGATTTGTACGAATGGTAAAAATATACCTCACCGTTCAGAAAGCAATAGCGAAGTACTGAAGGTATAAATGTTGCTTAGAAAATCAGTGACTCGTTTAATGTGGTTGATGGTAAGGTCCTGTAAAGGATATGTCCCGATTTTCATTATCACAAGTATAACTGGGTGCATGAGGAGCATGAAGTGTGTTTAACCAGTGAGCTACAGGAACCATCAGTATGCATAACCTTCGACATCTGCTGGAGGAGACTGAGCACTTATGGGTCACCCGGAATATCATGACGTCCACTCAGAAACTAATACCCAATATTTGTTTGCGTCTGTTCTTATCAAACAAGTTAACCACTTTTGTGCTCTGTATGGTTTACAACGAGAACGTGAGTACATTGCACACTCATTATGCTCATACAACATGTAAGACAAGCACATCCTAATTTCGCCCAAAGTGTATGCATGTTATTCAACACGATACCCATTTATACATGCGGGCAACTGTAATATTTTACCAACAAAAAATCTCACGTTAGAGTGCCACATCTGAAGTTATACTGTAGCAATGTATCAGATCAAATGGGCGTTGTATGGATCAGAAACATGACAAACAAGTACAAAGACAGACAGTCGCATAAGATGCTTTTAAGGAAGATGTCACAGAAGAATTCTCCGAATTCGTTGGGATCATACCTAATACTGAGATCACCAGACACACAGACATCAACAATATTAACAAGGAAATAAAAATGAGAAGATGGAAGTGGTTGAGACATACATTAAGAATGCAGAAGTTCAAACACCCAACATGTGGCTCTGAAATGGAATCCACACGGCAAGAGGTGTAGGGGAAAACTTAGAGAGACATGTAGACTAACTATAGACAGAGAAATAAAATTGGAAATTACCTGGACTGAACTAAACTGTTCTGCGCAAGACAGATGTGGTTGGATGAAATTTGTTGATGCCTTATGCTTCGAGGGGAGTTAAGAGAAGAAGAAGAAGATGGTATCAGAGCTGATTGGTCATATGAAGGCCGTCAGTGCTGCCTCATGGTATCACAGTTTCTCTCTTGCGTTCCCGGCCTAGACTGATGAACCAGGATAGTATCACAGTTTGAGAACAATTATCAGCTGCCTCATGGTATCACAGTTTGAGAACCATTATCAGCTGCCTAATAGTATCACAGTTTGAGAACAATTATCAGCTGCCTCATGGTATCACAGTTTGAGAACCATTATCAGCTGCCTAATACTATCACAGTTTGAGAACAATTATCAGCTGCCTCGTGGTATCACAGTTTGAGAACCATTATCAGCTGCCTAATAGTATCACAGTTTGAGAACAATTATCAGCTGCCTCATGGTATCACAGTTTGAGAACAATTATCAGCTGCCTCATGGTATCACAGTTTGAGAACAATCATCAGCTGCCTCATGGTATCACAGTTTGAGAACAATCATCAGCTGCCTCATGGTATCACAGTTTGAGAACCATTATCAGCTGCCTAATAGTATCACAGTTTGAGAACAATCATCAGCTGCCTCATGGTATCACAGTTTGAGAACAATTATCAGCTGCCTCATGGTATCACAGTTTGAGAACAATTATCAGCTGCCTCATGGTATCACAGTTTGAGAACAATCATCAGCTGCCTCATGGTATCACAGTTTGAGAACCATTATCAGCTGTCCTAATAGTATCACAGTTTGAGAACAATCATCAGCTGCCTCATGGTATCACAGTTTGAGAACAATCATCAGCTGCCTCATGGTATCACAGTTTGAGAACAATCATCAGCTGCCTCATGGTATCACAGTTTGAGAACAATCATCAGCTGCCTCATGGTATCACAGTTTGGGAACAATTATCAGCTGCCTCATGGTATCACAGTTTGAGAACAATCATCAGCTGCCTCATGGTATCACAGTTTGAGAACCATTATCAGCTGCCTAATAGTATCACAATTTGAGAACAATTATCAGCTGTCTCATGGTATCACAGTTTGAGAACAATCATCAGCTGTCTTATGGTATCACAGTTTGAGAACAATTATCAGCTGCCTCATGGTATCACAGTTTGAGAACAATCATCAGCTGCCTCATGGTATCACAGTTTGAGAACCATTATCAGCTGCCTAATAGTATCACAGTTTGAGAACAATCATCAGCTGCCTCATGGTATCACAGTTTGAGAACAATTATCAGCTGCCTCATGGTATCACAGTTTGAGAACAATCATCAGCTGCCTCATGGTATCACAGTTTGAGAACCATTATCAGCTGCCTATGGTATCACAGTTTGAGAACAATCATCAGCTGCCTCATGGTATCACAGTTTGAGAACCATTATCAGCTGCCTCATGGTATCACAGTTTGAGAACAATTATCAGCTGTCTCATGGTATCACAGTTTGAGAACAATTATCAGCTGTCTCATGGTATCACAGTTTGAGAACAATCATCAGCTGCCTCATGGTATCATAGTTTGAGAACCATTATCACCTGCCTAATAGTATCACAGTTTGAGAACAATCATCAGCTGCCTCATGGTATCATAGTTTGAGAACAATTATCAGCTGCCTCATGGTATCACAGTTTGAGAACAATTATCAGCTGCCTCATGGTATCACAGTTTGAGAACCATTATACCTGCCTACATAGTATCACAGTTTGAGAACAATCATCAGCTGCCTCATGGTATCATAGTTTGAGAACAATTATCAGCTGCCTCATGGTATCACAGTTTGAGAACAATTATCAGCTGCCTCATGGTATCACAGTTTGAGAACAATCATCAGCTGCCTCATGGTATCACAGTTTGAGAACAATTATCAGCTGTCTCATGGTATCACAGTTTGAGAACAATCATTAGCTGTCTCATGGTATCACAGTTTGAGAACCATTATCAGCTGTCTCATAGGGATCACAGTTTGAGAACAATTATCAGCTGCCTCATGGTATCACAGTTTGAGAACCATTATCAGCTGCCTAATAGTATCACAGTTTGAGAACAATCATCAGCTGCCTCATGGTATCACAGTTTGAGAACAAATTTTCAGCTGCCTACATAGTATCACAGTTTGAGAACAATCATCAGCTGTCTCATGGTATCACAGTTTGAGAACCAATATCACCTGCCTAAAAGTATCACAGTTTGAGAACAATCATCAGCTGCCTCATGGTATCATAGTTTGAGAACAATTATCAGCTGCCTCATGGTATCACAGTTTGAGAACAATTATCAGCTGCCTCATGGTATCACAGTTTGAGAACCATTATCACTGCCTATAGTATCACAGTTTGAGAACAATCATCAGCTGCCTCATGGTATCATAGTTTGAGAACAATTATCAGCTGCCTCATGGTATCACAGTTTGAGAACAATTATCAGCTGCCTCATGGTATCACAGTTTGAGAACAATTATCAGCTGCCTCATGGTATCACAGTTTGAGAACAATTATCAGCTGTCTCATGGTATCACAGTTTGAGAACAATCATTAGCTGTCTCATGGTATCACAGTTTGAGAACCATTATCACTGTCTCTGAGTATTCAGTTTGAAACAATTGATAGTGCCTCATGGTATCACAGTTTGAGAACAATATCAGCTGCCTCATGGTATCACGTTTGAGAACATCATCAGCTGCTCATGGATATCACAGTTTGAGAACAATTATCAGCTAAAATCCTTACTGATTGTCATCATTTGTTCTAGTATTGCAGCCTCAAATTTTGATTTAGAATAATACATCATTGTACAAGCATATATGAATGTTTATTAATCATCTTGTATAGATATCTTATGTGATATTTGTGTTTTGTTTACTTTTCTGTCTGTCTATTTGTCTGTCTGCCTGCCTGCCTGTCTATCTGTATGTCTGTGTATCTGTCTAATCTATTTATTTATCTATATCACTATCTGTATGTATGTTTGCCTGTCTGTCTTTGTCACTTCTTGTCTGTCTGTTTATATACTCTCTCTCTCTCTCTCTATTTTATATATATATATATCTGTCTGTATCTGTATTTCTACTCTCTCTCTCTCTCTTTATATATATATATACTGTATCTTATTTATTCTCTCTCTTTATATATATATATATACTATCTGTATCTGTATTTCATACTTCTCTCTCTCTCTTATATATATATATATATATATATTATATATATATATATAATATGTCCATCTGCCGGTCTGTTCAAACTTGCCTCCTCTTTCCAGTCTCTCCATCAGTTCGTTTGTCGGTTCGTCCTTCTTTTTGTTTACTTCATCTTATATATATAATTGTATATCCATTTATGTATTGAACCATTCTTCCATTCATGATACACTTTCACTACTTCATTTATTCTTTCCACAGTCTGTCCTTCAACACAGCCTTCCTCTCATTCATCCATTGAACTATCGTCCATCGTCACATGCTCCCACACATCCATTCACCCAAACCATCTGCTCATTTATCACATATTTCCACATCAATCCCCCACGCATCCACCACGCACACCAATTAACCGAGCGACCCATCCATTTCTCCGTCCGCCCCTCCACTAACTAATTAAATCCACAATGCATCCATTCATCCATATCCGTCACAAATAAATTCCTCCATCAACAACCCCCCGCCATCCCATCTCATTCCTTCACTCATTGCATTTTCCATCCAATTATCTATTTATAACTAAACACATATCAGCTAGCCCCCATTGTTAAGGCATCCAAAAATCTCACTGACAGCTAAACAACAGATGATAAACAGCATGTTCATACCTAATTTATGTTACTAGAGTCAAATATGGACAATGAGCAAAGCGCAGTCACAAAAATAATTACACGTGAAATCACCAACATCAGCATAAGAAAGAAAGTTGGCACATAACCTTTCTTGAATTACATTGAGAAACAAAGAATGAAGTTGTTTGGCCACTTGATAAGAATGCATCTAAACTCCACAATATACATAGTCTTCTACAACAGAACATCAAGAAAGAAGGCAAGAGGAAGACCACGGAAAAGATGGTTAGATGGCGTAGCAGAATAATGTCAAAGAGAAAAAATAATAATCACCCAAGCCACCAGAACAGCACAAGACTAAAACAGAAAACCACGACATTGAGCAACAACCCGGTAGCAGTGTGACGACAAAAGAAGAAGAAGAAGAACTAAACACAGTACACGACCGTTAACCTGCAAAAGTACAACTGTGAATTGATCAGTTATATGAAGACAGAGGATACAGCTTGCAAGCAGAGACAATAGAGGTTTACCTAGTTGTTATTCATCTATTCTATAATCCATGAAACTGCCCATGTAGTGCTAGAACCCGCAAGGAAAGCACATGTAGTGCTAGAACCCGCAAGGAAAGCACATGTAGTGCTAGAACCCGCAAGGAAAGCACATGTAGTGCTAGGACCCGCAAGGAAAGCCCATGTAGTGCTAGGACTCGCAAGGAAAGCACATGTAGTGCTAGGACCCGCAAGGAAAGCATAGAATAGTACTAATGCGACCTACAAAGCATGTCGTAAGAAGCGTCTGATGTAGACCTAGGAAGCTACTCTAGTAAAAAAAAGAACATCGTAAAAATCAGAAATACTGCTCGCATAACTGGCACAACGTACAATCTCTATTAGACTCAGATCACATACAAATCACACAGAGTGGTTAACAAGTGATCGATATGGAGAGTTTGAAGAAGAAGAAGAGAATCCTTGAAATGAACTTTGCTGAGATATGCAAGAAATATCGGACTCAATTCCTTGGAAAAGATTGAACGAGTTACCCATGACAAAGGGAAGGACCCAGGAGTTGCACCGACTTTCTCTAGGATAATGTAGACATTATTTGCAGGCAGTATGTAACGCATAACGGTGCGAGAGGAATATATATATCTATCATTGACCTCAGTGGCGGCTCGTCTTTAAGGGCCAGTGGGGCCGGGCCCTACCAAAAATAATGTGTAACGTGTATTTATTATTTAATAAATTAAAATATACCCTAACCAAACACCATGCTATTTCTGAAAATGTGTGTCTGGCCCCACCAACAAAAAGGATCACGCGCCGCCACTTATTGGCCTATAGAACGTATAGATATATACAGTAGTTTTGGGGTTGGTAACCCACGGTCCGCTGGATCCCAACGCTTAACGGCAACAGTGGACATCCAATTCCATCATCCGCTTGGGGAAAGACAATAGACAATTTGAAGACTATCATCATAGCACTCCAAACATGTCCATAGGTCATCCGATCTCAGCCTCCAACAAATGCAGCAGCTCCAGGCACCTCAACATGCCAGTTCGATGTTGATTAATTGATTCTCATGTTCTGTTCGAAGTGGGAAATAATTAGTAGAAAAGCGGCAGAATGACAGAAATGAAAATCTCTTGTGAAAGCCTTATATGTGAAATGGGACAAAAAGAGGATATATACAGATTGTCTAACGGACGGGCGGACATACAGACATAAAGAAAAGAAAACAGACAGACAGATCAATAGACAGACAGACATACAGTCAAACAGCCAGTCAGTCAAACAGACAGTCATCCAGATACACATACGCACACGTATAAGCACGCGCGCACGCAAGCATGCGTTAACATAATGAAGTCAAGGAGCGCCAACAACATATCTGACTGTCAGCACTGGGTGTAGAATGTTGTGGAGATCCGTGATTGCCAACGCCAGCTCGCAAAATGCCCCTGATGATGATGAAATAGTATTTATATTTTCCCTTTAACGTTTTAACAATCTTGTTCGTTTTGACAGTATAATCAAAACTGCTCTGCCTGAATTATCATTTTTTGAATTCCTGTCTGAAGAAGGTATCGTACGACATCTTGTCGTCTGCCGTTGTATTAGAAACTGATTGTATTCACAGATTATCTCCCATTCTTAAAGAAAACCAGAAATGTAATGCGTGTATCCATGCACGATAAGATTACTGTTACAGTTTCAATCGAGTATTACCAAATATATTCTATTCACATTTTGTCCAAAATAGTAACTTGAAGATCCAAGTATGTTCTCAAATGAAAGAAAAGACACAATGGTTGGGAAATGATAAGTAGAATAGGGAGGCGTATGAATAGACGGTAGACAAATTGTAATAACTTCAGCACTGATAACTTTTCTTTCTAATAACTTCGAACAAGATTACAACGTGACAAAGCTCAGATACGAAATGGTCATTTTACATTTTTATACACAATAGGAGGATACCGATTGCAAGCAGAGACAATAGAGGCTTACTTAGTTGTTATCATCTATAATAGAAACCATGAAACGAACTTTGCTGAGGGATGCAAGAAATATTGGACACAATTCCATGGAAAAGATTGAGCGAGTTGCCAAGGACAAAAGGAAGGACCCAGGAGTTGCACCCGCTTTCTCCAGGATATTGGAGAAATTATTTGCAGGCCCTATGTAACGTACACGAATCCAGAAAAGGAGATGAAATCAGAAAAGTGTCTCGTCAACCACTAGTAACAACTGTTATAAGAAGGAGAAGATGGAGATATGTTGAACACACTTTGAGAAGAAATGATCAATGAATGTCAAAACAGGCATTGAAGTGGGGTCCTAAGGGTTCAAGAAAGAGAGAACCACCTATGGAGACCCTGAAACGAACTTTGCTGAGAGGCAAGAAATATCGGTTTCGGTACCATGGAGGAGATTGAACGAGTTTCCCAGGATAGAGCGGTATGGAGAAATTGCATGCAGACCCTATGTAACGTATAACGGTACGATAATTACTATTATTATTCGCCCGAGTGGTTACCGGGGCCCAAATTTGGGTGTAAAGAATAGAACCACTGTTACCTACCACACATGTCGTAAGAGGCGACTAGGGGGTTTGGCTGAAATCGGATGCACATGTCCTAAACGGGTACAAGTTTATGCGTTTAGAGGCCTACCAAACCAATGTGCAACGTATACGCGTTCTTGGCAAGGATCAAACATATCACAAGGAGTGATTAAAATTGGTGGGAAAGAAGGAACGCAAAGAAGAAGACTATTATTATTATTGATGTAACGTATAAGACAGTATACGCGAGGAATGTATCGTTCTATTGTAGGCATATAGGATGTGGAGATACATACAGTAGTTTTGGGGTTGGTAACTCACGACAGCAATGGCAAACTACTGAACGTATAAGTGGTGCCTAGAAAATCAACGACTCGTTTACTGTGGTTGATGGCTACGTCCTGTAAAGGATATGCCACGATTTTCATTTCATTTCAACCCATTTCATTTCCTCTGGCCGTATGCAGCCCGCCGCATATTTTTATCTGGCTTGACGAGAGGTGTTACTAATTTAACGCATTCAAGCCAAGGAAATACCTTAGAGTTACATTTTATATCAATATTCTACTTTATAAAAAAGAATGTTATCGCAATGATGACACATTTTATTCTAAATTAAAGTCCCGGAAGAGCTCCCAGATTAAAAATTAATCAATCTTTAGCATATTTCAAAACTTTTTCTGAAACAAATTAAGTGCATACTCAAAACCCACTGCGTATCGAATGCTTTGTTAATTTTTGAGCTGCAAAATTCGAATCTTCATTGCAATAATTTATTTGTGTACTAGTTAGGATTGCAACGATAAGAAAACATTTGATATTAGTAGAGATTAGATGCATATGTCTATTACTTTGATCAGAATTACGCTCGTATGGTGTCGGAGCTCGCAAGGGGAGCAAAGAATAGTAACACTGCGACCTACAAGGCATGTTGTAAGAGACGACTGTGGTAGTGACCTAGGGAAGCTACCTTAGTAAATAAAAAGCATCGCTGAAATCGAATGTGCTGGCCTATTTGTAGTCGCATAACTGGCACAACGTACACTCGCTTTAGGCTCAGATCACATACAAATCACAAAGAGTGGTTTAACAAGTGACCGATATGGAGCGTTTGAAGAAAGAAGAAGATAGGAATAGAAATAAATGTTTATAATATTCAGATTTTTACCTGAACAGAGCAGTAATAACATCGAAGATACCTTTCGCTAGAAATTGTAAGATACCTTTCGCTAGAAATTGTAAGATACCTTTCGGTAGAAATTGTAAGATACCTTTCGGTAGAAATTGTAAGATACCTTTCGGTAGAAATTGTAAGATACCTTTCGCTATAAATTGTAAGATACCTTTCGCTAGAAATTGTAAGATACCTTTCGCTAGAAATTGTTAGATACCTTTCGGCAGAAATTGTAAGATACCTTTCGGTAGAAATTGTTAGATACCTTTCGGTAGAAATTGTAAGATACCTTTCGGCAGAAATTGTAAGATACCTTTCGGTAGAAATTGTTAGATACCTTTCGGCAGAAATTGTAAGATACCTTTCGGTAGAAATTGTAAGATACCTTTCGGTAGAAATTGTTAGATACCTTTCGGCAGAAATTGTAAGATACCTTTCGGTAGAAATTGTAAGATACCTTTCGGCAGAAATTGTAAGATACTTTTCGGTAGAAAATGTTAGATACCTTTTGGTAGAAATTGTTAGATACCTTTCGGTAGAAATTGTAAGATACCTTTCGGTAGAAATTGTAAGATACCTTTCGGTAGAAATTGTAAGATACCTTTCGGTAGAAATTGTAAGATACCTTTCGGTAGAAATTGTAAAATACCTTTCGGTAGAAATTGTAAGATACCTTTCGGTAGAAATTGTAAGATACCTTTCGGTAGAAATTGTTAGATACCTTTCGGTAGAAATTGTAAGATACCTGCCGCGAGTTGTGTATAAAGTACGAACTTTGTCCATATCCTTTACTAACTAAATTGTCCACTCTATACATTACTTTATTTTTTACATTTAATTATTTGAGTTGGATCGTTATAGCATTGATCATTGGAATTGGTCATTCTACCTCCTGCATACTCAGATACAGAAATGTGAAGTGACAGGCAATTCATACCCTAAAGTCTAAAAAGTCTACAGTTTTTCCGAACCGCAACTCCATCAAATTCGAAATTTTAAATTTCCGATTTCATCATTTTGTCGACACGACTGCTTGCAGTCACATAGTGCAGTGTTTTTGCTTACAGCAAGGCTTATAACTGATGTAGAATATACGTCACATTGACCTTAACTGTTGCCTAACACTTATATTCACCTATCCCTAGAACTAAAATCAACGACCAGCCAGTGTGTGCGTCAATCCGAAACGAGAGATCTTATTTTATGATTACCTTCCCTGCGCATTACATCACATTTAATCTCTATATGATTACAAAAAGGATGAAGTAATAGATTGCTCTCCGAAATAGGAGAGTCTGCTATACAGTTTCATCTAACATCCGGAATACAACATAAATATCTCACGTTCCCAGTGGAATAAAACATTGCACTAGTTTCGTCTAACTTTTTGGATTTGATCATTTTTGCTTAATATTTTAACTTGTTTATCCCTTGCTAACAAGTGCAATAACTTGCCTCTTGATATTTTATGCATACATTTTGTAGCTGTCTTTATTCATACTTTTAAGTAACACAATGTGCACCAAATTACACTATTCATGCAGATATATTACATGGGCTGACGAGTTTTCCATATATATATATATATATATATATATATACATACACCTCACACACGCTCGCATGCACGTACCGATGTATGAATAGGACACACACAAAATTGGAAAGCTCCCAGAAGATTGCATTGTTATTTGAAGCAATAATCAAGTAATATTCAGCTAATATGGAGAATACTGTTTTTTTTAGCAGTCTATGGAAAACAAATTTAAATGACATTAATTGTATGTTGCTGACGTAGTTGAATGGTTAAGTATTCGGGTTGTTAATCCAAACTTACAATGGTTGTGTCCGGGTACAAGTTACGTTTCTGCTGTAACTGCTTTCCGGTCTCGGTCTTTTCTTGTTGTCCTTCTCTGCTTTTCTGCCGTTAAGCGTAGCAGGTTTAATTAATGATGGATTTCTGAGATAGTGCGCGCTTGATATGCTGTGGTATTGTGGTGAGATAGTGCAGGCTTGAGCGCTTGATATGCTGTGGTATTGTGGTGAGATAGTGCACGCTTGAGCTCTTGATATGTTGTGGTATTGTGGTGAGATAGTGCACGCTTGATATGTTGTGGTATTGTGGTGAGATAGTGCAGGCTCGAGCTCTTGATATGTTGTGGTATTGTGGTGAGATAGTGCAGGCTAGAGCGCTTCATATGCTGTGGTATTGTGGTGAGATAGTGCAGGCTCGAGCTCTTGATATGCTGTGGTATTGTGGTGAGATAGTGCAGGCTTGAGCGCTTGATATGCTGTGGTATTGTGGTGAGATAGTGCACGCTTGAGCTCTTGATATGCTGTGGTATTGTGGTGAGATAGTGCACGCTTGATATGTTGTGGTATTGTGGTGAGATAGTGCAGGCTCGAGCTCTTGATATGTTGTGGTATTGTGGTGAGATAGTGCAGGCTCAGGCGCTTCATATGCTGTGGTATTGTGGTGAGATAGTGCACGCTCGAGCGCTTCATATGCTGTGGTATTGTGGTGAGATAGTGCAGGCTCGAGCTCTTGATATGCTGTGGTATTGGGGTGAGATAGTGCAGGCTCGAGCGCTTCATATGCTGTGGTATTGTGGTGAGATAGTGCACGCTTGAGCGCTTGATATGTTGTGGTATTGTGGTGAGATAGTGCAGGCTCGAGCTCTTGATATGTTGTGGTATTGTGGTGAGATAGTGCACGCTCGAGCGCTTGATATGTTGTGGTATTGTGGTGAGATAGTGCACGCTCGAGCTCTTGATATGTTGTGGTATTGTGGTGAGATAGTGCAGGCTAGAGCTCTTGATATGTTGTGGTATTGTGGTGAGATAGTGCAGGCTCGAGCGCTTCATATGCTGTGGTATTGTGGTGAGATAGTGCAGGCTCGAGCGCTTCATATGCTGTGGTATTGTGGTGAGATAGTGCAGGCTCGAGCGCTTGATATGTTGTGGTATTGTGGTGAGATAGTGCAGGCTCGAGCTCTTGATATGTTGTGGTATTGGGGTGAGATAGTGCAGGCTCGAGCGCTTCATATGTTGTGGTATTGTGGTGAGATAGTGCACGCTTGAGCGCTTGATATGTTGTGGTATTGTGGTGAGATAGTGCAGGCTCGAGCTCTTGATATGTTGTGGTATTGTGGTGAGATAGTGCACGCTCGAGCGCTTGATATGTTGTGGTATTGTGGTGAGATAGTGCACGCTCGAGCTCTTGATATGTTGTGGTATTGTGGTGAGATAGTGCACGCTCGAGCTCTTGATATGTTGTGGTATTGTGGTGAGATAGTGCAGGCTCGAGCGCTTCATATGCTGTGGTATTGTGGTGAGATAGTGCACGCTTGAGCGCTTGATATGTTGTGGTATTGTGGTGAGATAGTGCAGGCTCGAGCTCTTGATATGTTGTGGTATTGTGGTGAGATAGTGCAGGCTCGAGCGCTTGATATGTTGTGGTATTGTGGTGAGATAGTGCACGCTCGAGCTCTTGATATGTTGTGGTATTGTGGTGAGATAGTGCACGCTGAGCTCTTGATATGTTGTGGTATTGTGGTGAGATAGTGCAGGCTCGAGCTCTTGATATGTTGTGGTATTGTGGTGAGATAGTGCACGCTCGAGCTCTTGATATGTTGTGGTATTGTGGTGAGATAGTGCACGCTCGAGCTCTTGATATGTTGTGGTATTGTGGTGAGATAGTGCAGGCTCGAGCTCTTGATATGTTGTGGTATTGTGGTGAGATAGTGCAGGCTCGAGCTCTTGATATGTTGTGGTATTGTGGTGAGATAGTGCACGCTCGAGCTCTTGATATGTTGTGGTATTGTGGTGAGATAGTGCAGGCTCGAGCGCTTCATATGCTGTGGTATTGTGGTGAGATAGTGCACGCTTGAGCGCTTGATATGTTGTGGTATTGTGGTGAGATAGTGCAGGCTCGAGCTCTTGATATGTTGTGGTATTGTGGTGAGATAGTGCAGGCTCGAGCTCTTGATATGCTGTGGTATTGTGGTGAGATAGTGCAGGCTCGAGCTCTTGATATGTTGTGGTATTGTGGTGAGATAGTGCAGGCTCGAGCGCTTCATATGCTGTGGTATTGTGGTGAGATAGTGCACGCTTGAGCGCTTGATATGTTGTGGTATTGTGGTGAGATAGTGCAGGCTCGAGCTCTTGATATGTTGTGGTATTGTGGTGAGATAGTGCAGGCTCGAGCGCTTCATATGCTGTGGTATTGGGGTGAGATAGTGCAGGCTCGAGCTCTTGATATGCTGTGGTATTGTGGTGAGATAGTGCACGCTCGAGCTCTTGATATGTTGTGGTATTGTGGTGAGATAGTGCAGGCTCGAGCGCTTCATATGTTGTGGTATTGTGGTGAGATAGTGCAGGCTCGAGCTCTTGATATGTTGTGGTATTGTGGTGAGATAGTGCAGGCTCGAGCGCTTCATATGCTGTGGTATTGTGGTGAGATAGTGCACGCTTGAGCGCTTGATATGTTGTGGTATTGTGGTGAGATAGTGCAGGCTCGAGCTCTTGATATGTTGTGGTATTGTGGTGAGATAGTGCAGGCTCGAGCGCTTCATATGCTGTGGTATTGTGGTGAGATAGTGCACGCTTGAGCGCTTGATATGTTGTGGTATTGTGGTGAGATAGTGCAGGCTCGAGCGCTTGATATGTTGTGGTATTGTGGTGAGATAGTGCACCCTCGAGCGCTTGATATGTTGTGGTATTGTGGTGAGATAGTGCAGGCTCGAGCGCTTCATATGCTGTGGTATTGTGGTGAGATAGTGCACGCTCGAGCTCTTGATATGTTGTGGTATTGTGGTGAGATAGTGCACGCTCGAGCTCTTGATATGTTGTGGTATTGTGGTGAGATAGTGCACGCTCGAGCTCTTGATATGTTGTGGTATTGTGGTGAGATAGTGCAGGCTCGAGCTCTTGATATGTTGTGGTATTGTGGTGAGATAGTGCAGGCTCGAGCGCTTCATATGCTGTGGTATTGTGGTGAGATAGTGCACGCTCGAGCGCCCTTTATATGCTGTGTATTGTGGTGAGATAGTGCAGGCTCAGAGCGCTTCATATGCTGTGGTATTGTGGTGAGATAGTGCAGGCTCGAGCGCTTGATATGTTGTGGTATTGTGGTGAGATAGTGCAGGCTCGAGCCTTGATATGTTGTGGTATTGGGGTGAGATAGTGCAGGCTCGAGCGCTTCATATGTTGTGGTATTGTGGTGAGATAGTGCACGCTTGAGCGCTTGATATGTTGTGGTATTGTGGTGAGATAGTGCAGGCTCGAGCTCTTGATATGTTGTGGTATTGTGGTGAGATAGTGCACGCTCGAGCGCTTGATATGTTGTGGTATTGTGGTGAGATAGTGCACGCTCGAGCTCTTGATATGTTGTGTTATTGTGGTGAGATAGTGCACGCTCGAGCTCTTGATATGTTGTGGTATTGTGGTGAGATAGTGCAGGCTCGAGCGCTTCATATGCTGTGGTATTGTGGTGAGATAGTGCACGCTTGAGCGCTTGATATGTTGTGGTATTGTGGTGAGATAGTGCAGGCTCGAGCTCTTGATATGTTGTGGTATTGGGGTGAGATAGTGCAGGCTCGAGCGCTTCATATGTTGTGGTATTGTGGTGAGATAGTGCACGCTTGAGCGCTTGATATGTTGTGGTATTGTGGTGAGATAGTGCAGGCTCGAGCTCTTGATATGTTGTGGTATTGGGGTGAGATAGTGCACGCTCGAGCGCTTGATATGTTGTGGTATTGTGGTGAGATAGTGCACGCTCGAGCGCTTCATATGCTGTGGTATTGTGGTGAGATAGTGCAGGCTCGAGCGCTTCATATGCTGTGGTATTGTGGTGAGATAGTGCAGGCTCGAGCGCTTGATATGTTGTGGTATTGTGGTGAGATAGTGCAGGCTCGAGCTCTTGATATGTTGTGGTATTGGGGTGAGATAGTGCAGGCTCGAGCGCTTCATATGTTGTGGTATTGTGGTGAGATAGTGCACGCTTGAGCGCTTGATATGTTGTGGTATTGTGGTGAGATAGTGCAGGCTCGAGCTCTTGATATGTTGTGGTATTGTGGTGAGATAGTGCACGCTCGAGCGCTTGATATGTTGTGGTATTGTGGTGAGATAGTGCACGCTCGAGCTCTTGATATGTTGTGGTATTGTGGTGAGATAGTGCACGCTCGAGCTCTTGATATGTTGTGGTATTGTGGTGAGATAGTGCAGGCTCGAGCGCTTCATATGCTGTGGTATTGTGGTGAGATAGTGCACGCTTGAGCGCTTGATATGTTGTGGTATTGTGGTGAGATAGTGCAGGCTCGAGCTCTTGATATGTTGTGGTATTGGGGTGAGATAGTGCAGGCTCGAGCGCTTCATATGTTGTGGTATTGTGGTGAGATAGTGCACGCTTGAGCGCTTGATATGTTGTGGTATTGTGGTGAGATAGTGCAGGCTCGAGCTCTTGATATGTTGTGGTATTGTGGTGAGATAGTGCACGCTCGAGCGCTTGATATGTTGTGGTATTGTGGTGAGATAGTGCACGCTCGAGCTCTTGATATGTTGTGGTATTGTGGTGAGATAGTGCACGCTTGAGCTCTTGATATGTTGTGGTATTGTGGTGAGATAGTGCAGGCTCGAGCGCTTCATATGCTGTGGTATTGTGGTGAGATAGTGCACGCTTGAGCGCTTGATATGTTGTGGTATTGTGGTGAGATAGTGCAGGCTCGAGCTCTTGATATGTTGTGGTATTGTGGTGAGATAGTGCAGGCTCGAGCGCTTGATATGTTGTGGTATTGTGGTGAGATAGTGCACGCTCGAGCTCTTGATATGTTGTGGTATTGTGGTGAGATAGTGCACGCTCGAGCTCTTGATATGTTGTGGTATTGTGGTGAGATAGTGCAGGCTCGAGCTCTTGATATGTTGTGGTATTGTGGTGAGATAGTGCACGCTCGAGCTCTTGATATGTTGTGGTATTGTGGTGAGATAGTGCACGCTCGAGCTCTTGATATGTTGTGGTATTGTGGTGAGATAGTTCAGGCTCGAGCTATTGATATGTTGTGGTATTGTGGTGAGATAGTGCAGGCTCGAGCTCTTGATATGTTGTGGTATTGTGGTGAGATAGTGCACGCTCGAGCTCTTGATATGTTGTGGTATTGTGGTGAGATAGTGCAGGCTCGAGCGCTTCATATGCTGTGGTATTGTGGTGAGATAGTGCACGCTTGAGCGCTTGATATGTTGTGGTATTGTGGTGAGATAGTGCAGGCTCGAGCTCTTGATATGTTGTGGTATTGTGGTGAGATAGTGCAGGCTCGAGCGCTTCATATGCTGTGGTATTGGGGTGAGATAGTGCAGGCTCGAGCTCTTGATATGCTGTGGTATTGTGGTGAGATAGTGCACGCTCGAGCTCTTGATATGTTGTGGTATTGTGGTGAGATAGTGCAGGCTCGAGCGCTTCATATGTTGTGGTATTGTGGTGAGATAGTGCAGGCTCGAGCTCTTGATATGTTGTGGTATTGTGGTGAGATAGTGCAGGCTCGAGCGCTTCATATGCTGTGGTATTGTGGTGAGATAGTGCACGCTTGAGCGCTTGATATGTTGTGGTATTGTGGTGAGATAGTGCAGGCTCGAGCTCTTGATATGTTGTGGTATTGTGGTGAGATAGTGCAGGCTCGAGCGCTTCATATGCTGTGGTATTGTTGTGAGATAGTGCACGCTTGAGCGCTTGATATGTTGTGGTATTGTGGTGAGATAGTGCAGGCTCGAGCGCTTGATATGTTGTGGTATTGTGGTGAGATAGTGCACCCTCGAGCGCTTGATATGTTGTGGTATTGTGGTGAGATAGTGCAGGCTCGAGCGCTTCATATGCTGTGGTATTGTGGTGAGATAGTGCACGCTCGAGCTCTTGATATGTTGTGGTATTGTGGTGAGATAGTGCACGCTCGAGCTCTTGATATGTTGTGGTATTGTGGTGAGATAGTGCACGCTCGAGCTCTTGATATGTTGTGGTATTGTGGTGAGATAGTGCAGGCTCGAGCTCTTGATATGTTGTGGTATTGTGGTGAGATAGTGCAGGCTCGAGCGCTTCATATGCTGTGGTATTGTGGTGAGATAGTGCACGCTCGAGCGCTTCATATGCTGTGGTATTGTGGTGAGATAGTGCAGGCTCGAGCTCTTGATATGTTGTGGTATTGTGGTGAGATAGTGCACCCTCGAGCGCTTGATATGTTGGGGTATTGTGGTGAGATAGTGCAGGCTCGAGCGCTTGATATGTTGTGGTATTGTGGTGAGATAGTGCGCGCTTGATATGTTGGGGTATTGTGGTGAGATAGTGCAGGCTCGAGCGCTTCATATGCTGTGGTATTGTGGTGAGATAGTGCGCGCTTGATATGTTGGGGTATTGTGGTGAGATAGTGCAGGCTCGAGCGCTTCATATGCTGTGGTATTGTGGTGAGATAGTGCACCCTCGAGCTCTTGATATGCTGTGGTATTGTGGTGAGATAGTGCACGTTTGATATGTTGTGGTATTGTGGTGAGATAGTGCACCCTCGAGCTCTTGATATGTTGTGGTATTGTGGTGAGATAGTGCACGTTTGATATGTTGTGGTATTGTGGTGAGATAGTGCACTCTCGAGCGCTTGATATGTTGTGGTATTGTGGTGAGATAGTGCACGTTTGATATGTTGTGGTATTGTGGTGAGATAGTGCACTCTCGAGCGCTTGATATGTTGTGGTATTGTGGTGAGATAGTGCACCCTCGAGCTCTTGATATGTTGTGGTATTGTGGTGAGATAGTGCATCTCGAGCGCTTGATATGTTGTGGTATTGTGGTGAGATAGTGCACCCTCGAGCTCTTGATATGTTATGGTATTGTGGTGAGATAGTGCACCCTCGAGCTCTTGATATGTTGTGGTATTGTGGTGAGATAGTGCACCCTCGAGCTCTTGATATGTTGTGGTATTGTGGTGAGATAGTGCACTCTCAGGCCTTGATATGTTGTGGTATTGTGGTGAGATAGTGCACTCTCGAGCTCTGGATATGTTGTGGTATTGTGGGTTTATGTAACTCCATCAACCCATCATTTTCTTGGTCTGCCCCTTCCTCTTGATGATTTCATTTTCAGGTTGTATACTCTTGCAACTGGTGTATTCGGGTTCATTCTCACCAAGTGGCCAAACCAGTGTAGTCTCTGTTTTTCAATGAATCTAATAGCAGGTGTTTTCCGGTCTCAGTAAGTTATAATAATAATTCCTCATTACAAAGGGCCTGCAAGGAATTTTTACATACTGCTCTATCCTGGGCAGCTAGCTCAATCTCTTCCATGGAATTGAAACTGATATTTCTTGCCTCTCTCAGCAAAGTTCATTTCAGGATCTCCTATGGCGTCTTCCATTTCTTGAACCATTTGCATCTCACTTCATGGCCTGCTTTGGTATTTTTTTATCATTTCCTCAAGGTATGTCCAACATATCTTCAACTTCAAATGCATTCAACTTGCTGTCTATATCAATAGTCATTTTCGAACTCTCGCTGGCATATGTTAGGATTGATACAACATTTGAATTGAACATTTCAAAAGCACGTACATGTTTTTTCTCATCATCATCATCAAGTAGCGTGTCCATTCCGGAACTTGGTTCCCATAATGGCAGTTCTGAAAACTCTGTTCTGTGCAAGCTGACCGACGTTAGCAGCAGTCATTCTCAGATCGTCAATGAAATCTTGCACCCATCGTTTTCTAGGTCTTCCTCTCATTCTTCTTCCATGCACCATTCCCTCCAAAATTATCTTCTCTAGACACTCTTGTCGTTTGATGTGTCAGAAATATTTAATTTTCCTTGATTTTATGCTCTTTAATAGCCAACTCTCTTTAATATCAACGGTTGCAGAACTGAAGCTTGTGTTCTTTTCTCTGTCCATGATATTCTAAGTACTCTTCTGTAGCATTTGCATTCAAAGGTATTAATGATCTTCTCCCCCGCTTTGTCGGTGTGTGTTTTTCTACTGTCTTGTTAAATGTCAATGCTTCACATCCATATATTACACACACAAAAATTACAAATGAGAAGCTGCAGGAGAAAAAAATATTTGCACATCACATGCAACCATTATCAGAGGAAAATCATGAAGAGGAATTATACATCCGTATGAAATGTCACCAGGGTTTAGGCAAAGACAGGTCTCTGAGGGAGAGTAGAAGTAAGAACCTGACGGGGAAGGTCAAATATTGCATGAAGAAGAGTGATAGAAAGGTAAATAAAAGTGTGGGGGCTGACATTAAGATACCATGGTTAGAAAGGTAAATGAAAGTGTGTGGGCAGACATTAAGATATCCTATGTAGAAATGTAAATTAAAGTGTGGGGCTGAAATTAAGTTGCCATGAGTAGAAAATTAAATGAAAGTGTGTGGACTGGTATTAAGTTACCATGGTTAAAAGATAAATGAAAGTGTGTGGACAGACATTAAGATACCAAAGGTAGAAAGGTAAATGAAAGTGTGTGGACAGACATTAAGATACTAAAGGTAGAAAGGAAAATGAAAGTTTGTGGGCAGACACTAAGATACCAAAGGTAGAAAAGTAAATGAAAGTTTGTGGGCAGACACTAAGATACTAAAGGTAGAAAGGTAAATGAAAGTGTGTGGACAGACATTAAGATACCAAAGGTAGAAAGGTAAATGAAAGTGTGTGGACAGACATTAAGATACTAAAGGTAGAAAGGAAAATGAAAGTTTGTGGGCAGACACTAAGATACCAAAGGTAGAAAAGTAAATGAAAGTTTGTGGGCAGACACTAAGATACTAAAGGTAGAAAGGTAAATGAAAGTGTGTGGACAGACATTAAGATACTAAAGGTAGAAAGGTAAATGAAAGTGTGTGGACAGACATTAAGATACTAAAGGTAGAAAGGTAAATGAAAGTGTGTGGGCAGACACTAAGATACCAAAGGTAGAAAGGTAAATGAAAGTGTGTGGGCAGACATTAAGATACTAAAGGTAGAAAGGTAAATGAAAGTGTGTGGACTAACATTATGATACAAGTGGTAGAAATCTTTACACCCTCAGTACAGGAAAGAAATTGACCCTCCTACTTCCTGTACACTAGAATCCTAGAAATGCGAATTGGCTTCATACCCCAAGGTCTGAAAAGGCATGGGAAATTTGATTTTCTTGATATATTTATACTGATGAACAAGAAATATCTCCCGGCCCCACCTATAAGCTTACATCACAGATGGGTTCACAACGTATGTGTTCATTATTTCTTCTGTACATGGGCTGCACGTGCGAGGAGTAGCAGTTTTTGTTGTTAATGCATCTAGGAGTGTTTCCTGATTATCGTCATTCTCTGCTCGTTCAGGATTGTGTTACATGACCTTTCTATACTCGGTCAATTATTACATCAGCTGGATAAGTTCGGATAAATAGGTGTGTTAGCATACCAAAATATTGATGTATGAGAATACATTGAGAGATAGAAAGAGAGAGAGAGGAGGGTGGGTGGAAGAAAGAGATAGAGAGAGAAAAAAGAAGGAGTGATAAAGGGAGCGAGAAAGTGAGAAAAAACGAGATATAGAGAGGGTGAGGAGAGAAAAGAGAGAGGCAGAGAGAAAGAGAGAGAGAAAGAAAGGATGGGAGCGAGAAAGAGAGAAGTAAACACATATATAATATGGAGCATGGGAAGAGAAAGTACTAAGAAGCAAAAGAATGTAGTGAGTTGAGTCCATGACGTTGCAAGGTACCATATACTGTAGTTTTGCAAAATAGAAAAACAATAACAATACACAGTAACGTATGGACCAAAAGACCTTTAGCAAGCAAACGATACAACAGGAGTGACAAAATAACATAAGAAAATGAAAATTATTACTGTAGTAAGATTCAGCATCCTTGATGTGTGCACTTGCGGCTTCAATGGTGTACATAAAAACGACATCCTTCAATGCGAGTATATTTGTCCGTGAAGACAGATACTAAAGAAAGATTCCAACAAATGTTGAGAATAGACAATGGCAATAAAATGTTTTAAAATGTGTAGAATATACCGTTTCGGTAGAGAGAAGGAGAGAGAGAGAGGGGAGAGAGAGAGAGAGATTAGAACAGGATACAGTGTGTGTAACTGGTCCAGTTCTGATGTAATTTACTTATGGCAGATCTTTAAAATATAAATTTAAAAAAAAATTAAACAAAATTATGAGGAATACAAACTACAACAAATTAACGAAATAACAGAAGTAACGCATGTTTTTCACAACATCCCATTTGGAAAGCAGTATGTGGTAGACTATATTAGATTTATGTTGTAATTAAAATTAATTATCAAATACACCCATTAGAGCATTGTCCAAAGTTCAAGAAAGTTCCTTGACCTAATATTCGTGAAAGAGCTTCATCCAAGACTCACGAAAGTTTATTGAATTCATTTTTGTGAAAGTGCTTCATCCAAGACTCACGGAAGTTTCTTGCCCTCATATTTGTGAGAAAGCTTGATTCAAGGTTCTCGCCCGTGTGGTGCCGGGGTCAGCAAGGGAAGCAAAGAATAGTACCACTGCGACCTACAATGCATGTCGTAAGAGGCGGCTAATGTAGGCCCTAGGGATGCTACCCTAGTAAATAAAAGCAACGTATAAATCGGATATGCTTGCCTACTTTTAGGCGCATAACTGGTACAACGAACAATCGCTATTAGGCTCAGATCACATACAAATCACACAGAGTGGTTGACAAGTGATCGATATGGAACTTTCGAATAAGAAGAAAATGTAAGGCTCACTAAAGTTGCTTTCACCTTGTACAAATGAAACTGCTTCATCCAAGTCTCACGAAAGTTCCTTGACCTCTTGCTAGAGAAAGTGCACTATCCAAGTCTCGGAGAAGTACATATGCTCACATAAACGATTTATTCCGAAGCTAGAGATTTGTCTAAAGGTTTAGAAAAGTGCTTTATCCATAGCTAAAAAAAAGAAACGACTTCCCATACTCGCACAAGTACTTTGTCAATAGACCCTCAACACACAATTTTTTCTCCGAATCTTACAAACCTATTTTGTGACACCAGCCTTGACAATGGTTGTCTCAAGATTCGAAACTCTACTTTACTCGAATTTCTTTTAATCTAGTCTTTCTAAAGTGCTTTTAACCATACCCAAGAAAGTTCTTCGGCTTAAGCTCACAAAATTACGTTATCATTATTGTCAAATTCTATAAATAATTAATAGACTCCCGAAAAGAACTGTCATTTTACCAAGATCCTGCTTTTGTCAATATATTTTTTAATTGTACAATATCGCCAGAGTGGTTACCGGGGCCCAAATTTGGAGTCTAAAGAATAGAATCACTGTTAATTGCCACGCATGTCGTAAGAGGCAGGTGAGGAGGTTTGGCTGAAATCGGATGCATGTGTCCTAAAGATGTAGAAGTCTATGCGTTTAGGGGCTTACCAAACCAATGTGCAACGTATACACGTTCTTGGCAAAGATCAAACATATCACAAAGATTGATTAAAATTTGTTGTAAAGAACGAACGCAAAGAAGAAGAAGAATTGTACAATATTTGTTACTTCAAATGGCAGTATTTTGTACACTTTCTTTTGTACACTTTCTTTTGTTAACAAAGTCTGACTGACGTCTACCTCATATTATGATGTATCAAGATGTCGTTATAGTAGTAATATGACCATATTATTGATCGTACAGAATGCAATAAACTTTCCTGGACTTTCTCGTCAGATTTCCACAATGAGACTTAGTGAAAGGATTCGCCCGTGTGGTACCGGGACCCGCAAGGGAAACAAAGAATTGTACCACTGCGACCTACAATGCATGTCGTAAGACGCGACTGACGTAGGCTCTAGGGATGCTATTCTAGTAAATAAAAAGCGTCGCAGAAATCGGATGTGCTGGTCTACCTGTAGGCGCATAAATGGCACAACGTACAATCGCTCTTAGGCTGCTCAGATCACATACAAATCACACAGAGTGGTTGACAACTGGTCGATATGGAGCGTTAGAAGAAGAAAAAGTGAAAGAATTGTTGTCGAAGATTTCGGTGTTGGAAGATGACAGACGTGTTATCTCTGTACCGTGATCTACACCGTTTCTAGTAATTACTACAGATTTCTAGGTATAATTGAGAATTGCAGTTATAGTCTGTCCATTAATTCGTGAGCACGTTTGAAATTGATTTTCTCGAAAACTACCTGTTGAATCTCAGTGATTTTTTGCATGCAGCCTTAGAATATCCATGACGCTAGAGAAATATTATTTTCCAAGAAAATTTGATTTAGTTTGAAATATTTCTTCTTCAGGTTATATTAAAATCAACCTCACCGGATTGTACACAATAGTAACAGATCTACGTACACAGACGCGTTGTTCTAAAAATACATTATGGTAACATAGAAATATCGTGAGTATACAACAATTTCACGAAATCCCTTGCACCTAACCCAGTCGATTTTGAAAGCGGAAAGCATATGACGTTATAATTGGGATACCGTTGTATAGTTATAGGCGTATCTCGCTATTTGTATGAAGCTATTGTATCATATTTGTTGGCTTATCAAAACTGACATTGATATCACATTCATAATGAGCCTGAAGTGCACATTTAGAACAATGCAGAAGGTTACAGTTTTACTATACCAACACTTCCGTAGGGAATCTAAGAGAGGTCATCTATATTGCGATATTCATAACCATGAGAAACGAGCGCAACTGGCGCTTGGTCTGAATAGAGAATCCTTTTCCCGATGGATTAAACAGGACACAAAGTGCACTAATGTCAAGCAAGGACGGAAAGAACAATTGACGACTTTGACATAGATGTCATAAGACGGGAGCTCTTGAAAATGTTTGCGACAAATCAACTTGTTACTCTCAGGAAACTGAAATTAAAACTGCAATCAGATTGCAGGATAGACATTTCTAAAAGTACTCTATGAAAAATTGTAAGAGCCGCCGGCTTCACCTTCAGAAAACTATAGGCGGCAGGAATATTATTTGTGAAAAGCCACATTTAATTGCTGCCCGAAGTAAATACCTGAGGCAGATCCGTGAGCGGCGGAGGCAAGGCTATGATATTGTATATTTGGACGAATCCTGGGTCAATGCTCACCACACCAATGCTAAAGAATGGCAATCAGTAGACGGTGAACAGAAAGAAAAATACCAAGCAGCAAAGGTCAGCGTATTATACTAACACATGCAGGAAGTAGTGAAGAAGGTCTTTTCCATGACGCTGGACTTATTTTCCAATCAAAAGTACCGACGGTAGGGACTACCACACAGAAATGAATGGACATATTTTCAGGCACTGGATGGAGAAAGATCTACTTCAAATTCTAAACAGACCATCATGATTGGTAATGGATAATGCATCCTATCACAACGCAGTATCAGCGGAAGACAAAGTACCAACTTCATCAAATAGTGAAACACGTACAAACAAAGTACTATAGTTTTACAAAAACAGAAACAGTGACGATAAACAGCAACGTTTCGACCAACAAGGCCTTTATCAAGCAAACGAACAAACAGGAGTGACAAATGAAAATGAAACACACATGGACGACCAAATACCAACGTATCTAAGGAATGCACATACACAACAAATATAACTATTAAATCTTACCTACTACGTCACAACGAATAGTTGCAGCAATATGGCGACGAATATCGAAATAGGGGAAGACTGCAGTAAAACTTGGTAAATAGTGAAACACGTACAAACAAAGTACTATAGTTTTACAAAACAGAAATAGTTATATTTGTTGTGTATGTGCATTCCTTAGATACGTTGGTATTTGGTCGTCCATGTGTGTTTCATTTTAATTTGTCACTCCTGTTTGTTCGTTTGCTTGATAAAGGCCTTGTTGGTCGAAACGTTGCTGTTTATCGTCACTGTTTCTGTTTTTGTAAAACTATAGTACTTTGTTTGTACGTGTTTCACTATTTACGAACTTCATCAAATACAAAAGATCAAATTAGGACTTGGCTTGCTAAGGAAAATGTCAGCTTCGATGATACATATTTGAAACCCGAGTTGTTGCACCTGGTGAGGATGACAAAAAAGACAAAGGTGTTTAATATTGACAAAATCATTGCGGAATACGGCCACACGTCTTTGCGACTACCTCCATATCATGCTCAATCCGATAGAGCTTGTCTGGGCTAAAGTAAAGGGCAAGTTGCCGAACAGAACAGGACGTTTAAAATGTGTGATGTTGAAGTTCTGACACGTGAGTCCTTCTCAATGATAGATATGCAGTTCTGGAAGAAGTGTGTTGAACATGTGCTCCGAGAGGAAGACGAGTACTGGTACCCAGATGGATTACAATTTGTCCAGCCAGTAACAATTATCAACCTCATGGAATCGTCAGATTCGGGATGATACAAATCATATTTTGATTACAGACTGAGAAATAGCAACGTATACATTTCCATATCCAAATGCGTCTACCATCATACAATTTGTGGTGAAGTTAAGACACCCTGGGGTCTAATGGTGACCGAAGGGAGGACTAACTGTTGCATATTGTATCCAAGTTCACGATTGCACATAAAGGGCAACACACTTAATTACTTGACCTATCAAGTTAATATGGAGATACACCTATGAATAGAATTGACATGGACAAATTCTAGGGATACTGTAAAATCTAAAATTTGAGCCCCGTATTTGCAATTGTTATAAAAGATCAAAGGAATTGATGTGCAAAATCCGTAGCATCTATGGACTACTGGTTAGCTTTATTTTAGCGTCATGGATATTCTAAGGCTGCATGCAAAAATCACTGAGATCCAACAGGTAGTTTTCGAGAAAATCAATTTCAAACGTGCTCACGAATTAATGGACAGACTATAGTACATTTGTTAATTGAGATCCGCAGTAGCGTGACTGTTAGTGAACTGTCTTTTTAGGCGCGTGGTCCGGACTCAATTTCACAGTGGGCGTGAGAATATTTTTCCGACCGTCATGGCTCTCAGGTTGACCTAGCCTCCGCATGTGTGGTGCCGGGCCACGCAAGGGAAGCAAAGAATGGTACCACTGCGACCTACAAGGCATGTTGTAAGAGGCGACTGAGGTAGGAAGCTACTCTAGTAAATAAAAAACGTCACAGAAATCGGATGTGCCGGCATACTTGTAGGCACATAACTGGCACAACGTTCAATCGCTCTTGGGCTCAGATCACATATAGATCACACAGAGTGGTTAACAAGTGGTTGATATGGAGCGTTGGAAGAAGAAGAAGAAGAAGACCCAGCCTCAAAAGGGTACCAGGAAAAATTACTATGAAGTAAAGGCAGCTGGCGTGATGTTGATCATATCCCATAGCGTGTGCGACGGTCAATGAAAAATTCGGATCTAATACCGTATTACCCAATATACCTCGAGACAGTGGCGGCTCGTGATCGTTTTTGTTGGTGGGGGCCAGATACAAATTTTCGGGAAAATCATGGCTTTCGGTTAGGTTATATTTTAATTTATTAAATAATAAATACACGTTACACATTATTTTTGGTGGGTCCGGCCCCTCTGGCCCTTAATGAGAAGCCGCCACTGCCTCGATGAAAAAGGGTTCCTTTTTAGATTTGTTAGTTCATATTCTTGACAGACTGTCTCCGTTTAATTTCTAGTTGGAGTAAGATTTTCTAACAGTAAATAAATCTAAGGATGATCCAGCTTCAACTGGGTACCAGAAATGCTTTGAGATGTACATGTGACCGCCATGATGGTGACCGCCATGATGGTGACCACAAAATCCAACTTGTGCTTTTGATCAGATAGTGGTGGGTCTTACATCTCCAATACGGTGCTGTCTAACTCATTTGTATACTGGGGCACATCTGACTGATGACTGGGGATGCACGGGCGCCATGCAGAAATTGCAATAATAATACGAAAAATAATAATAGTCTCGGAGTGATAATATTAATATTAAAGCATTCTTAACATATGAAAACTTAACCTTAACTTATAATCTTGACGTTAGATTAAAAAGATATTTTGTGCTTACATTTAACATAATGTAAAATATAACACTGCATATATGTTACAAGTTGAATAAATTTTGGTGTGCTGCAGGAACATGCTGCTGTTAATGCTTCATCTATGCTTGAGTCTGTCAGGTGGGATAGATTTTGATTTTTGATGAACATAAATGAAAACAAGGCTTCACACAGATAGGTAGAACGAATATATTTCCAGTGCAATACTACTAAATATTGAGTATTTATTCTTGTTAATCAAAGTCAGAAATTATCTTTGTTTTTGCCATGAGAGAATTTCAAAACTATGTCTTCTTGTAAATTTAAGATTATATTTCTTCAAGATTATATTTTTTTTAAATAGAAAACTTCAACTTCCAAGTTCAGTGCACTAACAGAAGCGAACTGATTATTTAATAACAATTATAATTGTTTCAAGTTTTGAAAACTGACTAAATCTGTTAGCAAATTGGATAGTAAAGTGTTCAAGATGTTTGACAAAAAAGATTACATACTTCGTCACTCATAGATTCAGAATTAGATTTCGAATGTATAAAGTGAGAACGTGATTTCTTGTGAAATAGCGAAATGCCTGTATGTTTCGCTTCTCTTTTTGCCTTTATTTTTCCATAATGGGACTATTACTGATTTTTCACAGTCATCTGGAACTTTCTTTTCTGGAATGTGAATATTCTATTTAACCATTTTACACCTATTTCTTTGCATGCTTTAATTGCTTGTTGGTAGCCATCTAAACCTGGTGATTTGTTGTTCGTTCTGTTCTTTATTGCTGTTTCACTGGATCAATATATATGGTTCTGTTTGTTCACTGTCCTTGTTGTTTATATATATTCAGTTAATTTAGTAGGGTTGTAAAGTTCTTCCATCTGGTCATTCTATCTTGTCTGTTGAGTAATGGTGTTCTTCCTTATGTTATGATAGTGGTGGGTTGTAGCTATGTCTTCACTCTCATTGCATTGACACTTAACAAATCTCAGTTTTGTCCTACACAAGTCTGTTAGCTGTTCTCCATATTTGCAAAGCGTTTTTTCTGACTATTCTTTCACCTCTCCCTGGCTAGACGGTTTTGTACATAGTCGTTATGATTTTAGATTTCAACCATGTTTGGAAGCAATGTTTCTTTGTATGGCTGCTTGTATCTCTTCACTCCACCATGCTGTTTTTTCCACCAAAGTTTTCACTTTTTTTAACGTTATTATTGAACTGTGTTCAGACTGCTCCAATATATCACAAAGTATGGCATTTACACTTTCTTTTAGTGAAAACTGTCATAGTTATAATAGAAAAACTTGTATGTGAACTCAAAGATATAACTAGATAGTTTAACATCAGGCGATAACGAAACCTACAAATCTGTGGTGGTTCAGAACGGACACATTAGATGGAGAAAACCATCAGAGGCGCAGTGATTTAATAACTTGTTTTAGGTCAAAGACACGTATGTATGGTATCAAAGACACGTATGTATGGTGTCACATAAGCAAACAAAGACACGTATGTATGGTATCAAAGACACGTATGTATGGTATCAAAGACACGTATGTATGGTATCAAAGACACGTATGTATGGTATCAAAGACACGTATGTATGGTATCAAAGACACGTATGTATGGTATCAAAGACACGTATGTATGGTATCAAAGACACGTATGTATGGTGTCACATAAGCAAACAAAGACACGTATGTATGGTGTCACATAAGCAAACAAAGACACGTATGTATGGTATCACATAAGCAAACAAAGACACGTATGTATGGTGTCACATAAGCAAACAAAGACACGTATGTATGGTATCATCACATAAGCAAACAAAGACACGTATGTATGGTATCACATAAGCAAACAAAATGAATAATCAAATCATAAATTCAACGATTCGACTATAAGTCTTTTTCAAGGACACATATACACAATGGATACTAAATAAAGCAAATGATGGATATAAATAGGATGGCTGACTATGATTAACGATGGACGTTTACTGACAATCAAAGCATACGTGATGTGATTATTCATATCATTCATATGTATATGCACACACCTATAAGACGAAGGTGAAAGATTGACTTCAGTGCTCCGGGTTTCCCATATGGTCCCGTCTCTGTCAGCAGAGATGGCATGCCATCTGTCGAGAGCATTACACAAAGCACGAACTCCGTAGCTAAGGAACAATCTAGGGGTCTCATGAAAAAATTGCACATGTGTTTGGGTCCGGATTAGAACCCCCAATCTTCAGTACGACAGACAAACGACTTAACCACTTCACCATTGAGACTCCCAAACACCCACACAATATAGATATATATATATATACGTGTGTGTATACAACCATACACACACACACACACACAAACGTGGTAATACTATCCAAAATACGACAGAATATTACAGATTTGGAGATTACTAATTTTTAGTAGTATTTGAATATTGTGTGGCCAGTCCTCACTTTGTTTTCCTTCCTTAAGAGAGCCGGTTTCATTTTCCTTCTTGGTCCTAGTACATGCCAGAATAGAACTTTGTCTTAAAACTTTTGGTCCACTTATAGCTATGTGAGGGATAGAACTTTGTCTTCAACCTTTGCTCCACTGTATAGTACAGTCAGAACAGAACCTTGTCTTAACCTTGCTCCCTGTAGACATGTGCCAGGAATAGAACCTGTCTTCAAACCTTTGCTCCACTGTATAGTACATGTGCCAGAACAGAACTCTTGTCTTAAAACCTTGCTCCACTGTAAGCATTGCCAGAACAGAATTCGTGTCTTAAACCTTTCGCAACTGATTTTCAGATGGGTCAACTTGATCAAGTTCTCATTAGACCGTGACGCCAGCGTTCTAACAATTTGACAATGCCGAATGGTTGTGTTTTACAGTTATAAAAGCAAGTTGAACACATTCTCGCCCGCGTGGTTACCCGGGCCCAAATTTGGGGTGTAAAGAATAGAACCACTGTTACTTGCTATGCATGTTGTAAGAGGCGAATAAGGATATTTGGCTGAAATCGGATGCACATGTCCTAAACTTGTAGAAATCTATGCGTTTAGGGCCTACCAAACCAATGTGCAAAGTATACACGTTCTTGGCAAAGATCAAACATATCATAAAGAGTGATTAAAATTGGTCGTAAAGAACGAACGCAAAGAAGAAGAAGAAGAAGAACACATTCTTTCTCGCGACATTATGTTATCAGTGCCAAACATGGAAACTGACATTAAAAGATAGAAGAAAACAGTCACAACATAGAAGAAGTGTCTACACAGAATGATGGGAGTATAAAGAAAAGACTGGTTTAGAAATGAAGATGTCAGGGAAAAAAGTGGGTACAACATCAGTAATGAAATTCATCAAGAAACAACAAATTAAATGGTTCGGACACATAAGCATATCACTAACAGACAGTGCACCTCAAAACAGCAATGCTACCCCGACACAATTTATACAAAACATAAAGGTGTCTATGCAAAAGGTGGATAAAAGAAATAACAGTGGCAGCGAGGACACTATTTATAAAACACACATACAAAACCCATTCTTTTTATCCTGACGATGTAAGACAAAACAGGATTAGAGAAAAGAAGAAGGAGGAAAGTAAGTATATTTTCGTAACGTTGCCAGATGTATTCATTTTTTGGCAAATATGTTTCTTCTTTCTTCTTTTGTCGTCCCACTGCCACCGGGTTATTGCCCAGTGTCGTGGTGTTCTGTCGTCACACTGCTACCGGGTTGTTGCCCAGTGTCGTGGTGTTCTGTCGTCACACTGCTACCGGGTTGTTGCCCAGTGTCGTGGTGTTCTGTCGTCACACTGCTACCGGGTTGTTGCCCAGTGTCGTGGTGTTCTGTCGTCACACTGCTACCGGGTTGTTGCCCTCGGTTGTCGTCACCTGCTCGGTGCCTGTCGTGTTCTGTCGTCAAACTGCTACCGGGTTGTTGCCCAGTGTCGTGGTGTTCTGTCGTCACACTGCTACCGGGTTGTTGCCCAGTGTCGTGGTGTTCTGTCGTCACACTGCTAGGTTTGCCCAGGTCGTGGTGTTCTGCTCACACTGCTACGGGTTGTTGCCCAGTGTCGTGTTCGTCACACTGCTACCGGGTTGTTACCCAGTGTCGTGGTTTCCTGGTTTTTTCTTGTGCTGCTCTAGTGGCTTTGAGTGATAGTTATTTTAGCCCTTTGACAGGATTCTGCTATACCATCTTTTTCATGGTCTACCTCTCGCCTTCTTTTCTGATGTTTTGTTGTAGAAGAAGGCTGTGAGTTGATGTTTTGTTGTAGAAGAAGCTGTATACTGTGGAGTTTGGATGTTTTGTTGTAGAAGAAGCTGTATACTGTGGAGTTTGGATGTTTTGTTGTAGAAGAAGCTGTATACTGTGGAGTTTGGATGTTTTGTTGTAGAAGAAGCTGTATACTGTGGAGTTTGGATGTTTTGTTGTAGAAGAAGCTGTATACTGTGGAGTTTGGATGTTTTGTTGTAGAAGAAGCTGTATACTGTGGAGTTTGGATGTTTTGTTGTAGAAGAAGCTGTATACTGTGGAGTTTGGATGTTTTGTTGTAGAAGAAGCTGTATACTGTGGAGTTTGGATGTTTTGTTGTAGAAGAAGCTGTATACTGTGGAGTTTGGATGTTTTGTTGTAGAAGAAGCTGTATACTGTGGAGTTTGGATGTTTTGTTGTAGAAGAAGCTGTATACTGTGGAGTTTGGATGTTTTGTTGTAGAAGAAGCTGTATACTGTGGAGTTTGGATGCTTTGTTGTAGAAGAAGCTGTATACTGTGGAGTTTGGAGGGTCTGTACTGAGTTTGTTTTGTTGTAGAAGAAGCTGTATACTGTGGAGTTTGGATGTTTTGTTGTAGAAGAAGCTGTATACTGTGGAGTTTGGATGTTTTGTTGTAGAAGAAGCTGTATACTGTGGAGTTTGGATGTTTTGTTGTAGAAGAAGCTGTATACTGTGGAGTTTGGATGTTTTGTTGTAGAAGAAGCTGTATACTGTGGAGTTTGGATGTTTTGTTGTAGAAGAAGCTGTATACTGTGGAGTTTGGATGTTTTGTTGTAGAAGAAGCTGTATACTGTGGAGTTTGGATGTTTTGTTGTAGAAGAAGCTGTATACTGTGGAGTTTGGATGTTTTGTTGTAGAAGAAGCTGTATACTGTGGAGTTTGGATGTTTTGTTGTAGAGGCTGTATCTGTGAGTTTGGATGTTTGTTGTAGAACTGTATACTGTGGAGTTTGGATGTTTTGTTGTGAAAGCTGTATACTGTGGAGTTTGATGTTTCTGTTGTAGAAGAAGTTCTGTACTACTCTATGTGAGTTTGATGTTTTCTGGTTGTGTAACAGCTTGCATCACTGTGAGTTTGGATGTTTTGTTGTAGAAGAAGCTGTATACTGTGGAGTTTGGATGCTTTGTTGTAGAAGAAGCTGTATACTGTGGAGTTTGGATGTTTTGTTGTAGAAGAAGCTGTATACTGTGGAGTTTGAATGTTTTGTTGTAGAAGAAGCTGTATACTGTGGAGTTTGGATGTTTTGTTGTAGAAGAAGCTGTATACTGTGGAGTTTGGATGTTTTGTTGTAGAAGAAGCTGTATACTGTGGAGTTTGGATGTTTTGTTGTAGAAGAAGCTGTATACTGTGGAATTTGGATGTTTTGTTGTAGAAGAAGCTGTATACTGTGGAGTTTCGTTGCATTCTTATTAAGTGGCCAGTCACTTCATTATTTGTTTCTCAATGTAATTAAAGCAAGTTTCTGTGCCAACTATCTTTCTTATGCTGATGTTGGTGACTGTTTTTTCTGGTGTTGTTGGTAACTTTTCGTAGACATTGCACTTCACATGTAGTTATTTTTTTTACAAATATGTTAAACATAAGAAATTAACAAATCACGATATCGTATTTAATTTGACTATTGTCATTTGGTTATCCAATTATCGTTGATGATGATGTAGGATGAAAAGTTCATCGACACTATGGCCACACATGTTGAAGTCGTCTGCATATTTCTTCATGATAGTTTAGCGTGCCTGCTTAATATGCACCCTACAAATTTGGAATAAAAGGAGTGTCCCTATTTAATTCCATTCTAAAACCTAGCGACCTGGAAGTGAACCCGTCTGGCAGGTCGAGAGGTCATTGTATTAATTCACACCTGATGGAAGCAACTAGAGCATGCTGAGAAAAGAATGGCATCAGTGAACTAAGTGAACTAGACTACGTGCAGAAAAGCAGATTCACATGATTCGTTGTCTTTTTTTTTTGTGTGTGCTCCTTTCTTGTTCATTCTGTCTCAGTTTTTCTCCTTTAACAAAAAGTTTTCTTACTATGGAGTACGTTGTTAGGTGCACATTTTTTCTTTGACCTCCGTTACACAATGGATGTGATCAACATTACTTCGGACGTCTTTACTTTCCAGTGATTCTCTCATCATCATCATCATCAGGTGCCGTCTCCACATCGAAGGTTGGCTGCAATGAATCTCCAGCATCCTCTGTCTTTCGCCTTGGTGTTGCACACTGCCAGACTGTAACCTGTCCATTTCTTAAAGTTTCCTCCCACTTATCTCTCGGTCTTCCTCTTGCTCTTCTCCCCTCAACTTTCCCTCTAGTAAATGTTTTATCATGGTGTCATGCCTTTTATGTGCCCAAAATACTTTACTTGTCTGAATTTTATTTCTCTTAATAATTGTTTCTTCATGCCTAGTTTTCCTAAAACTTGTTTATTTGTCTGTTTTTCTGTCCATGAAACTCTGCTTATTCTTCTATATATCCACATCTCAAATGCATCAATTCTGTCTTCTAACTGCTTGTTCATTGTCCATGTTTCGAGCCATACATTAATATAGGATATATATAGCATTTTATCATTCTAATTTTTAGCCTGTTTGTGATTTGTTTGGAAGTCAATAACTTTCTCATACTATTGAAATTATCCTTGGCCATTCCTATTCTCTTTTAATTTCAGTTATACATCTGCCATCATCTGTTATCATCTGACCGAGATAGGAGTAGCTTTTACTTGATGTAGTAATTCTCCATGTATTTTTATATTCATTTTAGGTGATTCTCTACAACACATTAAAGGTTGAGTAGACCTAATAGTGGTCACGGATGGAAAAAAATCCCACTCCCTTTGTGAAATTCCACCTTTGGTCCAGTCGTCTACAAAGCAAGTGCAATAGACTCTATGCTATCGAGGCTTTCATTTTTCTCTCGAACTCTTGTCATTTTTCCTCTTTATCCTTTTTCATTACATCTTGATTCTTGTTTCTCCCATAGTTTAACAATTTTTCATTATTCTTCATTCCTCTTCATTTCATCTGTCGTTATTTCTGCTGTGGTCATTTTTCTCTCATTATTCTTCATTCCATCTTTGTCGTTATTTCTGCTGTAGTAATTTCTCTTTCATTATTCTTCATTCCATCTCTGTCGTTATTTTTGCTGTAGTAATTTCTCTCTCATTATTCTTCATTCCATCTTTGTCGTTGTTTCTACCGTAGTAATTTCTCTCTCATTATTCTTCATTTCATCTCTGTGGTTGTTTCTGCTGTAGTCATTTCTCTCTCATTATTCTTCATTTCATCTTTGTCGTTGTTTCTGCTGTAGTAATTTCTCTCTCATTATTCTTCATTTCATCTCTGTGGTTGTTTCTGCTGTAGTCATTTCTCTCTCATTATTCTTCATTTCATCTTTGTCGTTGTTTCTGCTGTAGCCATTTCTCTCATTATTCTACATTTCATCTTTGTCTTCTTCTTCAGTCTGTCATATTTCTTATTATTCTTCATTCCATCAGAGACTTTCTCCCTTCCGTAGTCTGCCATAGTTATCCCTTCTTTCTATTCTTCGCTTTGTGTCAACCTTTATTTCTCGCGTAGTAGGTTATTTATTTTTGTATATCTACGAGTCAGTCGATAAAGTACAGTGACTAGTTCTCTGGATTTCATCATCAAGTAAAAATAACAGTTCAAATCCAACTAACTTCAACTTCTCAGTTCACCGCAGCTAAAATTAAATAAAACACTTTTCTGACAGGACACACCATTCAGAATCGTCAACGCAGATACCGTGTTAGTGCTCTGTCGTTGATACAAACACAACACTGACAGAAATTGAGTACCTTTGTCCAGTCACTGAAAGCAGCGGCGTCGACTCTCACCCTCTCTTAGTTTCTACTAGACTTCATGAAAATCCAAACACACTGTAGATTACTAGCCATCTTCACAAAATGGAAGCTGCCAAAACTGATCGATGAATGTGACGTTTAAACGAGACCAAAATATTTCAGTTTGCGTATTTTTTCTGCATGAGAGATATATATATATATATATATATATATATATATATATATATATATATATATATATATATATATATATATATATATATTCATCTCGAAACATACGTTATTCTTTACATAGGACCTACAAGTAATTTTTCCATACCGCTCTGTCCTAAGCAACTCGCTCAATCTCTTCTATGGAATTGAGTCTGATATTTCTCGCCTCTCATGGTAAAGTTCGTTTCATGATTTCCTTGGCGTCCTCTCTTTCTTTGACACTTGCCTCACACTTTAATATCTGCTTTCGCCCGAGTGGTTACCGGGCCCAAATTTGGGGTGTAAAGAATAGAACCACTGTTACCTGCCACGCATGTCGTAAGAGGCGACTAAGGAGGTTTGGCTGAAATCGGATGTACATGTTCTAAACGTGTAGAAGTCTATGCATTTAGGGGCCTACCAAACAAATGTGCAACGTATACACGTCTTGGCAAAGATCAAACATATCACAAAGAGTGGTTAAAATTGGTCGTAAAGAACGAACACAAAGAAGAAGAAGAATGTCTGCTTTAATATTCTGTGGTCATTTATTCTCAAGGTATGCCCAACATATATCCATCTTCACTTTCTTATAACAGCTGTTACTAGTGGTTGACCATAGATTTCTCTCAATTTATCACTTCTCCTGAATTTGTCCCATTTTCCAAGATAGGTATCTTGGAATAACCTTCGATCATAGTCTTATCTTTCAAACACCATATTGAACAGACGATAAAACGGTGCAAGCGTGGTCTTGCGGCTCTTAAAGTTATGGTGGCCTCACACCTTGAACAGAAACTACTTGCCCTTTTGTTCGATCTACTGGTTATGTCAGTGGTAGATTCAACTTACTTCCTACATGTTTAGTCATGGGAGAAATAAAGGTTATGAATTTGCGTGCTTTAATGAAACAATCATAAATTGCAGTCAAACGTGGACACCGAACTGTAACCCATGATAAGTAAAAAATGGAGAGATTTAGCAAAATATGAGACAATAAATTAACTCAATCCAGTATATTGCCCACTATAGCGGCGTTCAAACGAGTCACAATCACACCCGCTTGCCGCTAGCGTGGGTTTTTTCCTTCTAAATACATATCACTTTCTTTCTCTTTACAGTAAACCTTCCAAGTTTTTATCGCAGCTATAAATTGTAAAACAAATATATTGAATTAAATTTATATTGAATGACATATATTAATGTAATATTTACCGCATCTAATTTTTATAATTTTTTTTAATTGGGCACTCACCTACTCAGGAGAAGTGATGCAATCAGAGAAATGCCTGGTCAACCACTAGTGACAACTGTTATAAGAAAGAGAAGATTGAGATATGTTGGACATACCTTGAGAAGAAATGATCAAAGAATATCAAAGCAGGCATTGAAGTGGGTGCCAAAGGGTTCAAGAAAGAGAGGACGACGTAAGGAGACCCTGAAACAAACTTTACTGAGAGAGGCAAGAAATATCGGTCTCAGTTCCATAGAGGAGATTGAGCGAGTTGCTCAGGATAGAGCGGTATGGAGAAATTGTTTTCAGGCCCTATTTAACGCATAACGGTACGAGAGGAATTATTATTATTACTTACCCGTTAGGCCGCGGAGTGGACACAGGTACGTTTAAAAGTGTAAAAACTCGAGCGTCGTCATTCTCTCGCATGTGAGCTGCTCGGAATGTGCTTTTAAAATGTAATTAGTTGACTATTGGCTCTATAAATGTTACCAACTTACGGCCACGATCAAGTGGGCTCTACATTTTGATCTTCGCCAAAACGCAAACACAAACGTTTACCATGAAAATGATCGTATAAAAAAAAGTGGTCAGAACTCCATAACATTTATGGTATGGAAAGAGTTAAGAAGCATTGCTTAGGAACCTACAGCACTTGTCTAAAAATAGACATCGGTAACAAGTAGAAGTAGTTGCTCTGCGTTAGAGCAGAACCAACTATAAACTTATCTAGAGTTGACTGCGTTAGAGCAGAACCAACTATAAACTTATCTAGAGTTGACTGTGTTAGCGTGACAACAAGAAGAACGAGATTATGTAAAGTGCTAACTAAGTCAGTGAGTCAGAGGCCGTCCGTCTTAACGGTTGACACACTTCCCCAAACCTGTACAATTGAGAGATATATCACTGATACGGTACAGTGGGCTCTTGAGAAGTATGCTAATCTCTCTTGCGTTCCCGACCTAGACTGATGGACCAACTTCTATCATGAATTTTACTGTTGTTTTTGGGACTCCGTTTCTCCGTACAGCTTTTCTGTACGTGTATGCTAATCTGTTCCACGTGGCCCACAGTAGTTTCAATGTATAGATATATTGGTATCATATAGATACAATGGCAACGTATGGGTATAAAGCATGGACATTTAACAAGGAAATTTAAACAATATATAAGTGCTTTTGAATATAAGTGTTACAGGAGAGATCTCGTATATCATGGACAGAGAAGAGAACAAATAGATATATCCAGAAAGAACTCAAAATTAAAGAAAATTGGCTAATGCTACAAAAAAGAAAGAGAAAATGAGGGTATATTTGACATTCATAAAGACACGAAGGGCTGGAGTAAACCATCATGGAAGGACGCATACCGGCAAACAGGAGAAGAGGAAGACCACGGAGAAGATGGATTCAAGATGTAACTGATGGTTTGAACATGACGGCTGCAGAGACGGGACGGGACATCTGGCCTATGAGAGAGAGAAATTCCGAAGTACTGTTATGGTTGCAAAGTTCTGCTCAGGACAAGTTATTTAATGATGTTGAGATATATTGAACCCAGGGGTTCACTGCTTCCGTTCCATATTCATCATCATCAGGTGCCGTGCCGGCTGGCGTAGGCGATCATGGATCTTTACAAATCTCTGTCCTTGGTGTTTGCTATCAACTCAGATGTTGACGCTCTAAAGTGCCATGAAGTTAGGTCATCCAACATTTTCTCTCTGTCTTCCCCTGTCTCCATATGTTCCATATTACACAAACTGAACTGTAACCAGAAATTGAAACCATAAATGCGTATGCTACAGTGGAATTGCAAATACTGATGAATATATTCATAAACATAAGAATATATTTCATAAATTAAAAAAAAATTATAAATAAAAACAAATAAGAAATGTATCATCGTCAAATGAGAGCAGCAGTAGCATAGTTGTAAGTGAACTCGCTTCTTAGGTTAGTGGTGTGAGTTCAATTCCACAGTAGGCGTGCAATATTTTTAGCCTCTTATGGGTACCAGAAAAAACACTGGAAAGTAAATACGATCAACGTAGCGTTGACCACATCACCCATCGTGTGCCGATAGTCAATGAAAAATACGAACCTAACACCTTATTGCCCAATATGCCTCGAGGTATGAAAATTTTTAAAATCCTCATCAAAAAATTGTCCTGAGCAGAACTTTGCCACTTAACAGTCCCTACAATCAAATGGTACTCAGTTAGAACTAAGTACCTACAGAACTTAACACTATAACAGTCCTCTGCAATCAGTGGTGACTCGGAGCTTGTCCTGAGAGAACTTTACCACTATAACAGTCCTCTGCAATCATTGGTGACTCAAGTAGCTTGTCCTGAGCAGAACTTAATATCAGTCCTCTGCAATCAGTGGTGACTCGTGATCATTTTTGTTGGTGGGGTAGGACATTTTTTTCTGGAAAAATCATGGTTTTTGGTTGTTATATTTTAATTTATAAAATAATAAATACACGTTATACATTATTTTTAGTGGGGCCTGTCCCCACTGGCCCTTAATGACAAGCCGCCCTGACTGCAATCACATTTATACAAGTTAGCAACATCAAAAAACACAACTAATACACAATACAAGTATAAATTTAGTCAATACTACACTCGGTCGTAAGAGGTTACGATATGTTTCATGGGGTAAATGAAGTATATTTTACACTTAGTTTATTGGTTATTGGTTTATCATCAAAGAGCTCGTTCTGAGCAGAACCTTGAAACCCTAACATTCCTTCAGAATGTCTCAATCTCCCTCTCTGTCCTCTCTCTCCTCTCTCTCTCTCATAGCCTAGTAGTCCTGCTACTGTAGCCGTCATGCTCAAATCATTAGTTATATCCCTAATCCATCTTCTCTGCGGTCTGCATATTCTCCTCTTTGCCGAGATGCCTTCTTTCATAATGATCTTCTCCAATAATTAGTGCCCTTTCATATGTCCAAAATACTTCTATTTTCTGATTCTTATTTGTAGAATCAGGCAATTGTCTTTAATTTTTAGTTATTTATGGATATATCGAGTAGAGTCTGGTCGCATGCTTACATTCGGGAGAACTTGGTTCGATCGCCAGTAAGGTCAAGGAGTATTTTAATCCTGTCGGGGGCATAAAGAAAATAACTTGAACAGTTTAGCGTTGAATACACTAGTGATGTGACCACTAAATTCTTGTCTCATGTCCAACCTGTTCTACACCACTATCAAAAGCGGTATTACGGACAGTAGATACAGTTTTTGTTTGTTTGGTCTAATTATGGATATATCTATTTGTTCTCTTCTCTGCCCATGATATACGGAGAGTTATACTGTAAGACTTATAATGAAAAGCACACGTTTTTCCACTGAATTGTCAAATGGCCATGTTTCACACCCATCATCATCATCATCATTAATCCTCTCCGCTCCTCGTGGAGCATAGGGCCTCAACAGTTGTTCGCCCCTCTTCTCGGTCTCTGGCTGTTCTTTTTATTTTCTCCCAGGTCAATTGAGCATTCTTCAGCTCCTCAATAAGACCTCGTCTCCAAGTCTGCTTAGAGCTCCTCTTTTCGTTTTCCCTGCGGGTTCCACTCGAGCACCTGTCTAGTGACACTCGACTGTGTCTTCCGCAAGGTATGGCCTATCCATCGCCATCTTCTCCTCTTGACCTGTGTCATCATAGATTCCTGCCCTGTTCTTATCCACAGATCCGTGTTTGTAACTCTATCATACCATCTCAATCTGAGAATCCGCCGCAAACATCCGTTGACAAAGGTCTGGATCTTATTTGTATTTGCCCTAGTGACTCGCCAAGTTTCCGAGCCATACAGCAACACCGACTTCACATAGCTCTCCGGGTCCCTGAGGTACGCAAGCCCCCCCCCACCACTACAAGGTAATGGCCTCATGGGGGTAGGGTTTCACACCCATACGTCTTTTTTTCTCGATCCAAAAGCACGAGCTTTCAGCTCTTCGGCTCGGTGCCATGGACATCGTAACCCATCGGTTCGGTGCCACGAATACCGTAAATCTGGATAACATGTGGCTTTTCTGCCAGCCCGCGGAATTGGCTATATACGCCCATACGTTCAAAATGCATATAATGGACAATAAAAAAAAGTGGATGCAGTAGCGTGACGGTGTTGGAGTGGGCACATTTTTGAAGCAGCAGAATCTCAGTGGTTGTTCAAATGTGGTGTTTGTTAATTTTTAGTTTTTCTTTTAATTGTTCTTTTAAAAAAAAAAATTGATTCTAATGTCATTTATTGCCAGCCCGGGGCTCTCAAGGGAAGCAAACAATAGTAACTCTGCCATCTACAAGGCATGTCATAAGAGGCGAATGATGTAGGAGCCTAGATAAGCTACAATAGTAAATACTTGTAGGCGCATAACGTACAATCGCTCTTAGGCTCGGATCAAATACAAATCACAAAGAGTGGTTAACAAGTGGTTGATGTGGAGCACTCGAAGAAGAAGAAGATCAGTCCTCCTCGCTCCCAAGAACATAAAAGGCAGAGAAAAAGAAAAGTATGTCACTGTTTTTGTTGATGTTTGCCTTTTTAACAGTTTGGGGATCCACGACCCCAAAGCCGACATCTCTTAGTCGATTTGTACAAGTTCTGAAAGGAGACATTGATTCTAAAAAAAAGTAGTCTAAGAGTCTGAAGAAGAATTGACACTGATGTAGCACCTTGGACTATATGCAGTCTAGATTCGATCCCACAACATTGAGAACGACAGCTGCACGTCCTAACCACTCCACAATAGAAACCGTCTAGACAGTTATTCTATTCTTAGCTACCCTGGAAACCCCGTATGGTTGCAATTTCGTTGACATGACAGTAAATATGCATTAAATATGACCTTGAAATATAAATTGTACTTTCTACTGAATGACCTGGTTACATAGAAAAAAAACCTAGATACTGTATAAGTACATTGTCGAGGGCATGTTCTGTAATCTTCTTCTTTTTTGCGTTCGGTTGTGTATGCTTGTCTAAACCATGAGATGGTCTGCCTCTATGAAGCTGCATGTCAGGGTTGGAGTTTTCAGTTCCCATAGCTTCTGTAAGCTTTGTTCATGAGGCCATGTTTCATTTCGTTGGTGTATGTATGATGGACATGACTGCAGGATGTGCTCCGAAGTCTGTGTTTCCGTCTGGCATGCAAACTGTGCAGTATGAGCAGACTTTATTCTGTGCATGTGATGGTTGAGCCTGCAGTGACCTGTTCTTATGCGAAAGATTGTTGTGTGCTGTTTTCTGTTTAGACTGCTGATGGGATCTTGTGGTGTTTGCTATGAGTTTGTTGCCTCCACAACTCTTTGTGCTTTCGATTGATATGTGTCTTGATTTCTGGTAGTGATACTGGGTGTTTGTGTTGTATAAGTTTTGTTTCCTCCTTAGCTAGCCTGTCTGCTCTCTTATTTCCTGGTACACCACAGTGAGCTGGTTCTGTAATCTGAAATCTACTGAGCATATATATGGACGTCATGAGAGCAGAAAACTCGATGGCTTGATGTTACATATTGTTAAATCGACGTGGTGATAAAAATGTCTTTATTATGCGTAGATTTTGTTCGAAACTATTGTGACTTTGTAAAACAAAATTAGCGACTATTCTCCATCAGGACGTAGAGGATCACTATTCTACATCAGGACGTAGAGATCACTATTCTCCATCAGGACGTAGAGGATCACTATTCTCCATCAGGACGTAGAGGATCACTATTCTACATCAGGACGTAGAGGATCACTATTCTCCATCTGGTAATAGAGGATCACTATTCTCCATCAGGACTAAGAGGATCACTATTCTCCATCAGGACGTGAGGATTCACTATTCTACATCAGGACGTAGGATCACTATTCTCCATCAGGACGTAGAGGATCACTGCTTCACATCAGGACGTAGAAGATCACTATTCTCCATCAGGATATAGAGGATCACTATTCTCCATCAGGACGTAGAGGATCACTATTCTCCATCAGGACGTAGAGGATCACTATTCTCCATCAGGACGTAGAGGATCACTATTCTCCATCATGATATAGAGGATCACTATTCTCCATCAGGACGTAGAGGATCACTATTCTCCATCAGGATATAGAGGATCACTATTCTTCATCAGGATATAGAGGATCACTATTCTCCATCAGGACGTAGAGGATCACTATTCTCCATCAGGACGTAGAGGATCACTATTCTCCATCAGGACGTAGAGGATCACTATTCTCCATCAGGACGTAGAGGATCACTATTCTTCATCAGGATATAGAGGATCACTATTCTCCATCAGGACGTAGAGGATCACTATTCTTCATCAGGACGTAGAGGATCACTATTCTCCATCACGACGTAGAGGATCACTATTCTCCATCAGGATATAGAGGATCACTATTCTCCATCAGGACGTAGAGGATCACTATTCTCCATCAGGATATAGAGGATCACTATTCTCCATCAGGACGTAGAGGATCACTATTCTACATCAGGACGTAGAGGATCACTATTCTCCATCAGGATATAGAGGATCACTATTCTCCATCAGGACGTAGAGGATCACTATTCTCCATCAGGACGTAGAGGATCACTATTCTACATTAGGACGTAGAGGATCACTATTCTCCATCAGGACGTAGAGGATCACTATTCTACATCAGGACGTAGAAGATCACTATTCTCCATCAGGATATAGAGGATCACTATTCTCCATCAGGACGTAGAGGATCACTATTCTCCATCAGGACGTAGAGGATCACTATTCTCCATCAGGACGTAGAGGATCACTATTCTCCATCAGGATATAGAGGATCACTATTCTCCATCAGGACGTAGAGGATCACTATTCTCCATCAGGATATAGAGGATCACTATTCTCCAGCAGGACGTAGAGGATCACTATTCTCCATCAGGATATAGAGGATCACTATTCTCCAGCAGGACGTAGAGGATCACTATTCTTCATCAGGATATAGAGGATCACTATTCTCCATCAGGACGTAGAGGATCACTATTCTCCATCAGGACGTAGAGGATCACTATTCTCCATCAGGACGTAGAGGATCACTATTCTTCATTAGGATATAGAGGATCACTATTCTCCATCAGGACGTAGAGGATCACTATTCTCCATCAGGACGTAGAGGATCACTATTCTCCATCAGGACGTAGAGGATCACTATTCTCCATCAGGACGTAGAGGATCACTATTCTACATCAGGACGTAGAGGATCACTATTCTCCATCAGGACGTAGAGGATCACTATTCTACATCAGGACGTAGAAGATCACTATTCTCCATCAGGATATAGAGGATCACTATTCTCCATCAGGACGTAGAGGATCACTATTCTCCATCACCACGTAGAGGATCACTATTCTCCATCAGGACGTAGAGGATCACTATTCTCCATCAGGATATAGAGGATCACTATTCTCCATCAGGACGTAGAGGATCACTATTCTCCATCAGGATATAGAGGATCACTATTCTCCATCAGGACGTAGAGGATCACTATTCTCCATCAGGATATAGAGGATCACTATTCTCCATCAGGACGTAGAGGATCACTATTCTTCATCAGGATATAGAGGATCACTATTCTCCATCAGGACGTAGAGGATCACTATTCTCCATCAGGACGTAGAGGATCACTATTCTCCATCAGGACGTAGAGGATCACTATTCTTCATCAGGATATAGAGGATCACTATTCTCCATCAGGACGTAGAGGATCACTATTCTCCATCAGGACGTAGAGGATCACTATTCTCCATCAGGACGTAGATGATCACTATTCTCCATCAGGACGTAGAGGATCACTATTCTACATCAGGACGTAGAGAGGATCTCAACCTAATCTCTATCTTGTAATTAGACATTTAAAATGTAACAGGTGATTTACCTTTTGTTACTTACATAATGTAAGGGCTGCCTACTTGAAACCTCCATACATATCGTCTGACTGGTTCACATTTTAATTCATTCATTGATAGGATCATCATGAATGAATCTTTGGCGAATCTTTGGCGAATCACTGCACTTTGGCGAATAACCATGTGGGCTTGGATATATTTCTTGCATAGGAAGATCTCAGCGGCATTGGACGAGTTCAGTAGCAACGACGATTGTACAATATTCGATGTAATTTTGAACACTGCAAATTTAAAGAAATGTTATTTAAATTTTATAATGAATTTTGCGTGTCTAACGGATTTCCAGCCTAACGTTATCGATTTTCATCTGCCAAGAGTTCTTTTACGTGCTCAACTTGAACACAGAACCTACTTTTATCGTCCGTCTCCGACTGGACAAGCAGCTCGAACGCATCGACTCTAAGATCACTCCTTCCCACTACTTTGATCAACTATTATTTTCTTAAACACTAAAAGTACTCAGAACGAGTCAGAAACTTTCATCGTTTCTATGGCAGACTTGAACTTTCAATTATTCTCAGTTACCAATTTTTCTTTTGAATCTTCCTATATTCCTTTTTCTTTTCGAAATGTTTTTTTTCTGTCGTACACTTTTAAAATCTGTACCACTTCGATTTACATGTCTTCTTTTTTTTCCCCATCTTAGTTCTAAATATGCAAGTATGCAATTTCTGATATCTTGGGCACATGATTATAAATGATGGCAGATATGGAAAAACGTTAAAACGAGTAGGCGATGGGTGTTGTAAGAAATGAGGGTAAGTGGTTCAAATCCTGTGTTTGTCTGTTTGTTTTTCAGGAAGCACTTAATACCTGTACACTGTTTATTTGTTGATCATATTCTTTGCTTCCGTTGTTTCCTCTGGGGTTCTTGCAAAAATAAACTCCTTGTTCTCATCTAAACATCGAAACGAAACACATATAAGTACGGATGCGAGTCATGGACAATAAACACACAGAACGAAAAACCTCTGAGGGCCATAGAAATGTGGTTTTACAGAAGAATGATGAGAATCCCATGGACTCCTAAAATAACTAATATTGAGGTGTTGAATGAGATCAAGGCACAGAGAAAATTTATTATCAGTATAAGAAAGAGACAGTCATCATTTTTCGGTCATGTGATGAGGAGGGGATGTTTAGAATACACTGTAACAACCGGTAAAATCGAGGGCAGACGAGACAGAGGAAGACAGAGAGAGAACATTTTGGAAATCCTGATTTCATGAAGTCAACATCTGAGATGATAGCAAACACCAAAGGTAAAGTTTGGCGGAAATCTGTGGCGAAGTGGCTAAACTGTTTACCTTGATTTCTAAAAATTGTAAATTCGAATCCGAACTGCGTCGTTGGATTCAAGAATACATGTTTTCTTGAGATTCTTATTATTGTTGCTGGATCTACGAATTTCATAATCCTTGTAATTTCTTGGCAGGTAGTGTACCATTTCTATCAGAGAGGGCGACCACGTCATATGAGGGAACAAAGGTGAAATAATGTCAATCAAACAATCCATTCATCGCTATTACTGTATATTTTTTTCCGATCCAGAAGCACTTGAGCTTTCAGCGCTTCGGCTCGGTGCCATGGACATCGTAGACCTTCAGTTCGGTGCCACGAACACACTGATATAAGTTTAGTGTACTGTCTTTGGTCGTAGAAAGTTCCAACAACTTAAGCTTTTTTTCATTTTTAGATACATACATGTTATCTCCATTTAAACTGATTTTCTCCTCTTATCTATCGCTCTCTCTCTCACTCTCTCTCTCTTTCTCTCTCTCTCACATGGGCGTCCATACGTTGAAACAAGGGGTGGAGGTGGGGTGGGGAGGGTGTACAATCCTGGAAAATTGTTGATTAACAAAAATGGTGTGGCTATTGCTAACTAACTAGCTATAATTTAAAGTTTGTAATAAGTCAATATTTCAATACATGGAGCCCGCAATCGAAATCTCATCTCAATCTGGTCTTTTTCAATTTCAGTGTAGTAAACTACCCTCATAAACATTTTTTAAATTCATTTTGCCCCCTTTGTAAAACTTTCTGTGGATGTCCATGCACTGTGGACGCACACAACCACGTTTTCTCATTGTATTAAGTGCACATTGTCCAGACATTGGCCTCGTGTCTCGTGCTGGTCAGGTTATGGGGTCAATATGTCACGAGGGCATGGAACTTTCCAAACTGTCCTATATGACCAAAAAAAAACGGTTGAACACCAAAATGTATTACTGGAAGAGTTAAGTCCCTTACAAAGTACTTGTTAACAGAATGTCTGGAACTAGTTCAGAATAAAACAATAAGTACCAGCAACCAATTCAAATAGTATATAGACTATTGCCTCGCTCTAGCGATCATATAGCGGGGCAAATTTTATTAGATCGATTCGTTTCATCTATACGTCACTAAAGGTCTGCTGATGGCAAAGAGACGTTTCAATTGTCTCCCTGTTATGTAAAACCAAACGGAAATCGTGTCCGGATCATTCAAATGGAAGTCTGAAAGTCATCGAATGAGTCCGATTAATTGATTGATATGACTATCGTAATTATACTTCAGTGAGTAACCACGTGTGCTCTGATCCCATTCTTACACAGGAAGATGTGAGCACAAATTCCGTAGCACCGACGATGTTCACCGATGTAATTTAGAAGTAAAAATATTTTGTAGAAATTAAATTTTTAAATTTGTTTCTAATGAATTTTCCATGGGCAGTCTGCTCTTCTTGATTTTTGAACTGTCAAAGTTTATTTTATATTCTCAACATGAACACGGGTCCTATGATTTATCATCCGTCTCCGATAGAATTAGGAACTCGATCTCATCTACACTGAGATCAGAGATATCTGGAAAAATATCTGTTTGTCTCCACGCTCGAGCGAACTGAGTATATTTAGAACGAGAGGCGAGCATCAGTGGCGGCTCGTGACAATTTTTGTTGGTGGGGTCAGACAACATTTTTTTCCCGATAAATCGTGGTTTTTGGTTGCTATATTTTAATTTATAAAATAATAAATACGTTATACATTATTTTTGTAGGGGCCCGACCCACTGGCCCTTAATGACGAGCCGCCACTGTCGAGCACATAACCTCTACGCCACAGAGACGCCGAATGAGAAAAATAATAAGTAATGTTTTGTTTGAATATAAGAAAAATAATCAGTAATGTTTTGTTTGAAGATAAGAAAAAAAATAAGTAATGTTTTGTTTGAATATAAGAAAAATAATCAGTAATGTTTTGTTTGAATATAAGAAAAATAATAAGTAATTTATAAGAAAACAATGCCCGTAATATTTTTTAATATAAGAATATTATCCGATAAATGTTTTGTTGAATTTTAATTAAAAATAATAATAATGTTTTTTTTATATGAGGAAAAATCATGAGTAATGTTTTGTTTAAAGACTAATGAGAAAATAATAAGTAATGTTTTGTTTGAAGATCAGAAAATAATAAGTAATGTTTTGTTTGAATATAAGAAAAATATATTACGATATTAATTTAATAAATAACACTGTTGTATATAAAAGCCGTAATAGCGTAGCGTTAGTGCACTCACTTCTTATGCTCATGGTCTAGGTTCATTTACACAGGAATTGAACAGTAACGGCTTTAAGAACAATCCAACCTTATTTGGGTACCAGAAAAGCAATGGGAAGTAAAGTCGGCCAGCCTGATGTTACTCACTTCCCTAATCGTGTGCTAATGGTCAATGCAAAAATACAGACAAAACAACGAATTCTCAAACTATACAAGTTACAAAGGAAAAGAGATATAGATCAGCAGAAGGACAAAAGTCTAAACTATAGAAACACCATGACACGACGCGAAAACAGTACCAGAGTTAGTAGTTAGAACAAGAGACAGAGTTGTGAAAGATCATAATAGACTACACATGTTGACATGTAACTTGATGATGATGATGATGTTGAAGAATAGATCAGGAATATAATTTCAATGAAACGTAACATAACAGGTAACAGAAATGGTGTACAACAGTGCTCTGTCCAACGTGTTCATATATTGGGGCGCATCTTACTGACGGTTGTAGACGTGGGCGCCATGTGACTATTGCAATAATACTATTACTACTGATAACAATACTACTATTACTACTGATAACAATAATACTAAAACTACTGATAACAATAATACTAAAACTACTGATAACAATACTACTATTACTACTGATAACAATAATACTAAAACTACTGATAACAATACTACTATTACTACTGATAACAATAATACTAAAACTACTGATAACAATACTACTATTACTACTGATAACAATAATACTAAAACTACTGATAACAATACTACTATTACTACTGATAACAATACTACTATTACTACTGATAACAATGCTACTATTACTACTGATAACAATACTACTATTACTACTGATAACAATACTACTATTACTACTGATAACAATACTACTATTACTACTGATAACAATACTACTATTACTACTGATAACAATACTACTATTACTACTGATAACAATACTACTATTACTACTGATAACAATACTACTATTACTACTGATAACAATACTACTATTACTACTGATAACAATACTACTATTACTACTGATAACAATGCTTATCTATTACTACTGATAACAATACTACTATACTACTGATAACAATACTACTATTACTACTGATAACAATACTACTATTACTACTGATAACAATACTACTATTACTACTGATAACAATGCTACTATTACTACTGATAACAATACTACTATTACTACTGATAACAATACTACTATTACTACTGATAACAATAACTACTCATTACTACTGATAACAATACTATATTACTACTGATAACATATCTACTATTACTACTGATACAATACTACTATTACTACTGATAACAATGCTACTATTACTACTGATAACAATGCTACTATTACTACTGATAACAATACTACTAAAACTACTGATAACAATACTACTATTACTACTGATAACAATACTACTATTACTACGATAACAATCTACTATTACTACTGATAACAATACTACTATTACTACTGATAACAATACTACTATTACTACTGATAACAATGCTACTATTACTACTGATAACAATACTACTATTACTACTGATAACAATACTACTATTACTACTGATAACAATCTACTTTACTACTGATAACAATGCTACTGTTACCACTGATAACAATAATAACATTAATAGAGTTGTGGTATGTCATGGACAGAGAAGAGAACAAATAGATATATCTAGAAAGAACTCAAAATCAAAGAAAACTGGCTAATGCTACAAATAAGAAAGAGATAATTTAGGATTTTGGACATATAAAAGACACGAAGGGCTGGAGAAGACCATCATGGAAGGAGGCATACCAGCAAAGGAGAAGAGGAAGAACACGGAGAAGATGGATTAAGGATGTAACTGATGGTTTGCACATGACGGCTGAAGATGCAGGACATCTGACCTATGAGAGAGAGAAATTCCGAAGGACAGTTGGGGTGGCAAAGTTCTGCTCGAGACAAGCTATTTGATGATGAATATAAATAGCAATATTAATATAGTTTAGAAACCGACGATTTCTCCATTGAAAAGGCAAAGAGTTGGGTTAGAGGGCAGTAGAATGGTTACAAAATAAAACCAAATTGTAAAAGTTGGAAGATTGTGTTCATTGGAATAAAAAAAAAAGTAACCCTTTCATACCTCGTGGTATATAGGTCAATACAGTGTTAGGCCTGTATTTTTCATTGACCGTCGGCACACAATGGGTGATGTGGTCAGCATCACGCCGGCCGCCTTTACTTTCCCAGAGCATGTCTGGTACCCAGTTGAGGCTGGGTCGACCTGAAACCGTCGCGGTCGGGAAAAATTCCACGCACATTGGGAGCTGAACCCCAAAGACACCAGCCTTGAGAAGCGAGTTCAGTTCATTTGAATGTTCAGAAAATATTGACGAGAAAAACTGGAAAATATTTTGTTTTTTGAATTCTGATTCTTCTTCTTAAAACGCTCCATTTAAACTTTTTGTTAACTCCTTTGTGATTTGTATGTGATCTGAGTCTAAGAGTGATTGTTAACTACTTGTTAACTACTCTTTGTGATTTGTATGTGATCTGAGTCTAAGAGTGATTGTTAACTACTTGTTAACTACTCTTTGTGATTTGTATGTGATCTGAGTCTAAGAGTGATTGTTAACTACTTGTTAACTACTCTTTGTGATTTGTATGTGATCTGAGTCTAAGAGTGATTGTTAACTACTTGTTAACTACTCTTTGTGATTTGTATGTGATCTGAGTCTAAGAGTGATTGTTAACTACTTGTTAACTACTCTTTGTGATTTGTATGTGATCTGAGTTTAAGAGTGATTGTTAACCACTTGTTAACTACTCTTTGTGATTTGTATGTGATCTGAGTCTAAGAGTGATTGTTAACTACTTGTTAACTACTCTTTGTGATTTGTATGTGATCTGAGTCTAAGAGTGATTGTTAACCACTTGTTAACTACTCTTTGTGATTTGTATGTGATCTGAGTCTAAGAGTGATTGTTAACTACTTGTTAACTACTCTTTGTGATTTGTATGTGATCTGAGTCTAAGAGTGATTGTTAACCACTTGTTAACTACTCTTTGTGATTTGTATGTGATCTGAGTCTAAGAGTGATTGTTAACTACTTGTTAACTACACTTTGTGATTTGTATGTGATCTGAGTCTAAGAGTGATTGTTAACTACTTGTTAACTACTCTTTGTGATTTGTATGTGATCTGAGTCTAAGAGTGATTGTTAACTACTTGTTAACTACTCTTTGTGATTTGTATGTGATCTGAGTCTAAGAGTGATTGTTAACTACTTGTTAACTACTCTTTGTGATTTGTATGTGATCTGAGTCTAAGAGTGATTGTTAACTACTTGTTAACTACTCTTTGTGATTTGTATGTGATCTGAGTCTAAGAGTGATTGTTAACTACTTGTTAACTACTCTTTGTGATTTGTATGTGATCTGAGCTTAAGAGTGATTGTAACCACTTGTTAACTACTCTTTGTGATTTGTATGTGATCTGAGTCTAAGAGTGATTGTTAACTACTTGTTAACTACTCTTTGTGATTTGTATGTGATCTGAGTCTAAGAGTGATTGTTAACTACTTGTTAACTACTCTTTGTGATTTGTATGTGATCTGAGTCTAAGAGTGATTGTTAACTACTTTTAACTACTCTTTGTGATTTGTATGTGATCTGAGTCTAAGAGTGATTGTTAACTACCTTCAACTACTCTTTGTGATTTGTATGTGATCTGAGTCTAAGAGTGATTGTACGTTGTGCCAGTTATGAGCCAAAAAGTAGGCCAGCACCTCCGATTTCTGCGATGCTTTTTATTTAGTAGGGTAGCTTCCTAGATCCCACATAAGTCGCCTCTTACGACATGCCTTGTAGGTCACATTGGTACTATTCTCTGCTCTCCTTGTGGGGCCCGACACTTACGGCGGAATTCTGATTAAAGACGGCAGAGTAAAATATGGCGCCACGAATGTATGACACGGGCGCTAAGGTCCCGTTCGGGTACCGCAATGGACAACACTGGTGTACAATAATTAGTCTTGAAAACATCTATATTCTAACTAATATATAAACTGATCAGATTACCAGCTAGCCCCATTGTTAAGGCACTCAAAAATTTCACAGGCAGTTAAGCAACAGATGATCAACAGCATTTTTATACCTACTTTGTGTTCCAGAGCCAAACATGGACAATGAACAAAGCGCAGTCACAAAAATAACTACATGTGAAATACGTTGCCTGTGAAAAGTTACCAACAACACAAGAAAAGACAGAGTCACCAACATCAGCATAAGAAGGAAAGTTGGCACAAAACATTGCTTGAATTACATTGAGAAACAAAGAATGAAGTGGTTTGGCCACTTAATAAGAATGCATCCAAACTCCACAGTATACAGAGTCTTCTATAACAGAACATCAGGAAAGAAGGCAAGAGGAAGACCACGAAAAGATGGTTAGATGGCGTAGCAGAATCCTGTGAAAGAGCAAAAATAACAATCACACAAGCCACCACAACAGCGAAAGACAAAAACAGAAAACCACGACACTGGGCTACAACCCGGTAGCAGTGTGACGACAAAAGAAGAAGAAGATCAGATTCAATGTATGAGTAGATAACAGAATGAAAATGATAAATAAAGACAGATGCTAGGTTGTAAATTACACAGTTAGACATTGAAACAAACATTTATTATCATTTTTGTGTGGATCGTCTGGTTATATTAACTTGGTCAACTTTGTTTTGCAATTATGGGACAACTTAAAAAATGAACACTTATAAAAATAATAACAAGATTAGTTCGACATTATTAAAATTGTAACAAATTACTAGACAATTGGGAACCTTATAGAAATGTTCTTTTATTAAATTTAATCTCAATTTTACACTAGAAATGTGAAGTGTTAAATATCATATGAGATTGTCGCCCGAGTGGTTACCGGGGCCCAAATTTGGGATGTAAAGAATAGAACCACTGTTACCTGTCACGCATGTCGTAAGAGGTGACTAAGGAGGTTTGTTGAAATCGGATGCATGTGTCCGCTAGGGAATGCTAACCCGAAATAAATGCTTGCAGAAAACGGATGTACCAGGCCGTAAGGCGCATAACATGGTGCAACGATCCCTCACAATGAGGAATGGGATAACGGATTATACGGTTGCCAATCTGCCTCGTAGATTTAGCCACACAGTAAGAATGTCAGACCTACCTAGCGAGGGTGGTCAAAACTTACTGCAGGAAGAGATCAGCACAAACGGGGAAGCAGAAATCATAAGAATTATATCCTACAGAACTGCCCCCAGTATGCAGACTTGAGAAGAAAGAGGTGGCCCACTTACACTAGTGCCCAAGACAAACTGTATGGCGTGCCTGATAATCTGAGACAGACGGCTGCCTTTATTAGAGAATCCGAAATCCCAATCTAGTGAGAACGCAGAAGAAGAAGATATGAGATTGTTAAATCTATGGCTTACACCCGTAGTAGTTACGAATAGAAAAGTAGAAAATGTAAAGTAACCAGTTTTCATACCATGAATTAAATCGGATACAGTATTAATTCCGTATTTGTCTTTGACCATCGGCATACGATGGTGATTTAGTCAACATTACTCCGGCCGCCTCTACTTTACAATGTGTATGTCTTTGACCATCCGCACACGATGGGTGATTTAGTCAACATTACGTCTGCCACCTCTACTTTACAATGTGTATGTCTTTGACCATCCGCACACGATTGGTGATTTAGTCAACATCACGTCTGCAGCCTCTACTTTACAATGTGTATGTGGTGTACAATTGAGGCTGGGTTGACATAAAAGCCGTTACGTTCGAAAAAATATCCACTCCCACAGTGGAATTGAATCCCTGAACACGCGCTTACGACACAAGTGCACTAGCCACTGTACTATCGCGGCTCTCGGAATGAGATCAGGTATTCCAACGAACTAAAGACGTAGACAGTAGTTATGACTATATCCTGTCTCTAATGTTGGCATGGATGTCCATACGTTAAGGCAAGGAGGGGCAAGTGCTCATTCCCCCCTCCCTTCCGCATGGAAAATGACTTTTTAATACAACTGTTTTACGCAAATCTGTTAAATTTTTGCGAATTTATTTTGCTTCTTTTATGTCTCTGCTATCACACAGGTTAGTGCACCAGCCTTGTAGACGTGTTGTCCCCTATTCGAAATTCCCAGCTAGAGTTGAATACTTTTGAATCACAACGGCCCTACAATATTGTTGTTGTATGCGTACGATCTTATTAATCAAGTTAACCACTCTTTGAGATCTATGTGGTTTGCGTCGAAAACGTGAGTACGTTGCACCCTCGTTAGGTTCCTACGGCATATAGAACAGACATATTTGAAATTCAGCCAAAGTGTATGTATGTTATCAAAGAGGACATACATTTGTACAGACTACTAACTAAGATTTTACAAATAGAAAAATCCCACTTTAAAATATCACATCTGTAGTTATACTGAAACATTGTATCTAATATACGCTTGTCGTAAGAGGCGTCTAAGGAGGTTGGAATGGGGTTAGCTAACCCACCCGTAAAAAAAAACATTAGATAGCTACAGAAATCACAACCAAGGAAATTCATAGCTCGTCACCCACGGAAGAAGAACACCGCACGGAAGAAGGACACCCACGAAGGACACCGCACGGAAGAAGGACACCCACGGAAGAAGGACACCCACGGAAGAAGGACACCCACGGAAGAAGGACACCCACGGAAGAAGGACACCCACGCACGGAAGAAGGCACCCACGAAGAAGGATACCCACGGAAGAAGTACCCACGGAAAAGGACACCAACGGAAGAAGGATACCCACGGAAGAAGGACACCCACGGAAGGACACCCACGGAAGAAGGACCCCCACCGAAGAAGGACACCGCACGGAAGAAGGACACCGTACGGAAAGACACCCACGGAAGAAGGACACCCACGGAAGGACACCCACGGAAGAAGGACACCCACGGAAGAAGGACACCCACGGAAGGACACCCACGGAAGAGGACACCCCCCAAGAAGGACACCGCACGGAAGAAGGACACCTACGGAAAGACACCCACGGAAGGACACCCACGAAGGACACCCACGGAAGAAGGACACCACGGAAGGACACCCACGGAAGAAGGACACCCACGAAGAAGGACACCGCACGGAAGAAGGACACCGCACGAAGAAGGACACCGCACGGAAGGACCCACATTGGTAAGAGGAAGAGATCTGAAAGATGCCTAGAAGGATAGGAAAGCTTGGGATATCTTGGTTGAGGACATATACCTCTCTAGGGGTAAACTGTGAAGAAGAAGAAGAAGAAGATGGTTCCAAATATGATTGGTATTATGGAGGCAGTAAAATCTGATTCGTGCCTAAAGGCTCTAAGATCAACCCAAACTCAAATTGATCACATAGAAATTAGAAAATGGAGGCGATCAGGAAAATAGTAATCATGCCCCAAATTATTTTTAAAAAAAAATATTTGCTGTTGGTTGAAGTCTTCTTCCTTGCGTTCGTTCTTTACGACCAATTTTAATCACTCTTTGTGATATGTTTGATCTTTGCCAAGAACGTGTATACGTTGCACATTGGTTTGGTAGGTCTCTAAACGCATAGTCTTCTACACGTTTAGGACATGTGCATCCGATTTCATTCTAACCTCCTTAGTCGCCTCTTACGACATGCGTGGCAGATAACAGAGGTTCTATTCTTTACACCCCAAATTTGGGCCCCGGTAACCACTCGGACTGTTTGTTGAAGTAAAACGTGATATTCCTCAATAAACTACGTGTTGTGAAAATAATAAATGTACATTGCATCAGAATGGCCAAAAAAAGGACAGTATTTAAGATAAAACGAGAGATTCAAAATCTTATAAATGATTGAAATCAGCAGAAATAAGATAAGATTGTATATTCGATTAGACACAATCATTTGATAACAATGCTGACGTCAACAGAATATGATATTTAATTAGAAATTTAAAATGTACATTTTAATTCATTTTCTTCTGTCTAGAGAATATCGCTTCAAAAGTAATCGGTTTGCTCTACGCTTGAAACGATATGGGTAGTCGGTTTGCTCTACGCTTGAAACGATATGTGACATCGAGTTCCTAGTCATATCGGAGATCTACGATGAAACGTATGTCTTAACAGTTGAAAATCAAAAGAGTTGGCTGCAAACAGCTGCTCAGGCAATATTCAAAATTTCATGAGGACCCTCACCGATGGTACGGAGTTCGTGCACTGTCGCTGAGATCTTCCTGTGTAAGAAATGAAATTAGAGCACACATAGTTATTCACCAAAGTGCAATGATGATGATCATATCAATCAATCAATTTATCTATATGCCTTTTACCACCAGGGCATTTTCTGAACTGTATAAATAAATAGATAAAAACTACGCGATGTATCCAATTTTTTTATCTTTGTTACGCTCGTGTGTTGCCTGGGCTCGCAAGGGGAGCAAAGAATAGTACCACTGCGACCTACAAGGCATGTCATAAGAGGCGATTGAGGTTGAGGCCTATTCAAGCTACCCTAGTAAATAAAAAGCGTCGCAGAAATCGGATGTGCTGGCCTACTTGTAGGTGCATAACTGGCACAACGTATAATCGCTTTTAGGCTCAGATCGCATACTAATCACAAAGAGTGGTTAACAAGTGGTCGATATGGAGCTTTCGAAGAAGAAAAATATCTTTGTTATTTCATAAGTTTGTCCAAATTAATTTCAAAATGTTTATAAATCACGCATTGTTTACTATTTTATAATGAGGATATAGTGCATAACCATTCACATTGTAATTTAAACTAATTTGAAACTGCGGTCTCTTGTTCTGCTTTATACATTATTATTTTGTTTTTCATTATTTTTCTTGCGATCAGTTTTCGATGCTCAGAATTATAAAGAATAAGATTAGCTTACAGAAATCAATAATGTCATCAGCGGAAGGTGTCTCACATTTCCCTTTACAGTTTGGTCTCATTGGGTTAGGTTTGAGCCCTCAAGCCATCTAGGAGGTAGTGGGTGTGTATATTGAATGTGAGGGAGTAGTGTGTGTGTGGTATTTGAGGTAGTGGTGTGTGTGTGTGGAGTGTGAGGGAGTAGTGTGTGTGTGGAATGTGAGGGAGTAGTCTGTGTGTGGAGTGTGAGGGAGCAGTGTGTGTATGTGAGGGAGTAGTGTGTGTGTGTCTGTGGAATGTGAGGGAGTACTGTGTGGAGTGTGAGGGAGTAGTGTGTGGAGTGTGAGGGAGTAGTGTGTGTGTGTAGTGTGAGGGAGTAGTGTGGGAGTGTGAGGAGTAGTGTGTGAGTGTGAGGGAGTAGTGTGTGTTTAGTGTGAGGGAGTAGTGTGGAGTGTGAGGGAGTATGTGTGGAGTGTGAGGAGTAGTGTGTGAGTGTGAGAGGCAGTGTGTGTTTAGTGTGAGGGAGTAGTGTGTGGAGTGTGAGGGAGTAGTGTGTGTAGTGTGAGGGAGTAGTGTGTGTTTAGTGTGAGAGAGCAGTGTGTGTTTAGTGTGAGGGAGTAGTGTGTGTTTAGTGTGAGGGAGTAGTGTGTGTTTAGTGTGAAGGAGTAGTGTGTGTGTCTGTGGAAGTGAGGGAGTACGGGAGGTGAGGGGTAGGTGTGTGTAGGTGAGGAGTAGGGAGTTGAGGAGTAGTGTTGAGTGGTGAGAGCAGTGTGTGTTTTGTGAGGGAGTAGTGTGGAGTGTAGGGGAGTAGTGTGTGTTAGTGTAGGTAGTGTGTGAGTTGAGGAGTTATTAGTGTTTAGTGTAGGGTAGTGTGTTTAGTGTGAGGAGTAGTGTGTTTAGTGTGAGGGAGCAGTGTGTGTTTATGTGAGGGAGTAGTGTGGTGTTATGTGAGAATAGTGATGGTGTGTGGAGTGTGAGGGAGTAGTGTGTGTTTAGTGTGAGGGAGTAGGGGGGAGCGTGAGGGTAGTATGTGTGTTTAGTGTGAGGGGTAGTGTGTGTTTAGTGTGAGGGAGTAGTGTGTGTTTAGTGTGAGGGAGTACTGTGTGGAGGTGAGGAGTAGTGTGTGGAGTGTGAGGGAGTAGTGTGTGGAGTGTGAGGGAGTAATGTGTGGAGTGTGAGGGAGTAGTGTGTGGAGTGTGAGGGAGTAGTGTGTGGAGTGTGAGGGAGTAATGTGTTTAGTGTGAGGGAGTAGTGTGGAGTGTGAGAAGTAGTGTGTGTTTAGTGTGAGGGAGTAGTGTGTGAAGTGTGAGGGAGTACTGTGTGGAGTGTGATGGAGTAGTGTGTGGAGTGGAGGAGTAGTGTGTGGAGTGTGAGGGAGTGTGTGTTTAGTGTGAGGGAGTAGTGTGTGTGTGTGTCTGTGGAATGTGAGGGAGTAGTGTGTGAGGGAGTAGTGTGTGGAGTGTGAGGGAGTAGTGTGGAGTGTGAGGGAGTAGGTGTGGAATGTGAGGGGGTAGTGTGTTTAGTGTGAGGGAGTAGTGTGTGTGTGTGTCTGTGGAGTGTGAGGGAGTAGTGTGTGGAGTGTGAGGGAGTAGTGTGTGGAGTGTGAGGGAGTAGGTGTGTGTGTGTCTGTGGAATGTGAGGGAGAAAGGGTATGGGAATGTGAGGGAACAGTGTGTATGTAGCATGTCAGAGAGTAGTGTGTGGAGTGTGAGGGAGTAATGTGTGTGTGTATGCGGAATGTGAGGGAGCAGTGTATATGTAGAATGTCAGAGAGTAGTGTATGTGCGGAACGTGAGGGAGTGGTGTGTAGGTGCAGTGTGTTCAGAAGTCTTTGAACAATATTGGTATGTGCTTTGCTCAGTTTGAGCAGCTCTCATTTTGTGGATGATTTCATCACGTCATCATTTAAGACTTCAATATCATCGGTATAGAACACTATGATCCGTATTATATTATTATTATTATTATATTATTATTATTATATTATTATATTAACAGGTAACTCATACGATTATCATCTCAGACTATGAATATGCTTAAAATGATTAAATCTAGAGGTATGCATGTGGAATGGATGGACATCATTCGGAGATCACATCTCAAGAAAATGACTTGGCTGTACACGCCTGGACATGCTGGAGTGCAGGGTTACGAGCGTGCTGACTTTCTTGCAAACAATGCCCTGACTCAAGCGGGCAGAAGTAAGGACAGAGCCGATATCATCAATGTGGTACGCTTTCAATTATGTGACATGGGCAAGTCTCAGACACTGGTACGAGTTCGAGAATTAGGCGTTAAGTGTGGACATGCCAGACAGTGTCGTCTTCGTGGTGGAGAGAGAAGATATATTAATCAACTTCTCATGGGTACGGTGAGCAAATGACTGCTGCAGAGTAGGACAGAGCACGAATGGGAATGCCCAATATGCCATGACGTCGATCGCATAACATAACATAATAAGATAACACTATGATCATTAATTTACTACTTCTTTAGCATTGCCCTTTTAGAGTCATATATTATCAACTAAGGTTGCCATATTTTGATATTCCGAAATGAAGACACTTCTAATATTAAATTCCAGTTAAATTTTGTTCCATGTATATTTTTGTGATGTTATTTAGTTTGTCCCTTTCGTGCCAAAGGCGGCACATAGGGCAGAGGTTTTAGATCTCCGTGTGATGCGGTTCATTGCTAGCAGTTGGAGATCTTGTATGGTTTTACATCCCAATAGTTTACTTTCTTGTAGGATGGTTCTTCGAAGAGTGGTCTTTGGTCTTCCACGTTTTATTTTCCCAACTGGTGACCACATAAGGACTTGTCGATTTAATCTCTTTTCGTCTGATCTAAGAACATGACCTAAATATTTCCACCTTCATTCTTCTTTTTTGTCCTTCTCTGCTTTTTGCCGCTAGGCATAGCAGGTTTAACTGATGATCGGTTTCCGAGATAATGCAAGCTCGATCGTTTGATATGTTGTGGTATTGTGGATTTATTTGATACGGGTTGTTGGTGTGTTCTATCTCTCACTGTGTTGTTAGAAACGAAATCACTTCATTTGACTTTTAATAATTTTCGGAGACATTTATTCTCATAGCTGTCCAGTTTCTTATCAATTTTCTTTGTTGATTTCCAACTTTCACAACCGTAGGTCAGTACAGGAATCACACATGATCTAAATAATTTAACTTTTGTGCATATACTAAAGTCTTGAGATTGCCAGATATTTGTTATTTTTGTGATGACATGATTTTTATTTAGAATGTTTTTCTTTTGCATCAAATGTTCATAAACTTGTCTGCAGGTGAAAGTTTTGACTGAATCCACACTAAGACTTCTTTCTCTTTCTTGGTCGAACGCTCCATAACGACCACTTGTCAACCACTCTCTGTGATTTGTATGTGATCTGAGCGTAAGAGCGATTGTTCGTTGTGCCAGTTATGCGCTTACAAGTAGGCCAGCACATCCGATTTCTGCGCTGCTTTTTATTTACTAGGTAGAATCCTAGGGCCTACATTAGCCGCCTCTTACGACATGCATTGTAGGTCGCATTAGTACTATTCTTTGCTTCCTTGCGGCCCGGCACACAGGGACGATTGACTGTGTAATAAAGACTATCTCATCAGTGCAAGACACTTTCAAAGGGAGAATCAATTCACACTAAGACGATTTCTATCATTAGTCCATATTGGACATGTACTAAAGAAAATAGTCTTTATATACATAAGAATTGTGTGCTGGAATAGCAAAGAAGAATGTCACTACTCCTACAGTTTTCAATATAGTCACACCACTTTTTTGCTATATCACTTGATTTTTATAGAGAATCCAAATGTCTCTAGATTGCAGATCACAATACTTCGAATCATCTATGTGCACACCTTTGTCAGTCAAAAAACTGATGGAAGCTTCCACATTTGCCTACGACATATCATCAAAATCAACCACTTAAAACATGAACATTCACTCAGTGGGTGTACCCACATTTTGAGGTATTCCAATCACCATTCATAAATGGTTAGCACATTATTATAGAACACTTTCATGTTACCTTTATTATCAACACTTTCCATCTCTTTGATCATGTCTTTCATATTCCAAGAAACGAAGACGTTTTTGTTTTTTTTCTTTCTTTTGAAGTGTCTTGCACTGATGAGAGAGTCTTTATAACACCAATCAATCACCCATGTGGTGCCGGGACCCACAAGGGAAGAAAAGAATAGTACCACTGCGACCATGAAGACATTTCGTAAGAGGCAACTGAGGTAGATGCCTAAGGAAGCTATGAAAAGTGTTCTCCTAATATATTTTTAAAAGTAAGATTTTAAAAATCTCATTACTATAAATACAACATAAATTAAAGATTAATCCTTTTCTGTCTTCATCCTTCCCGCTCGTGTTGTCTGTCTTATTATACGTATTGATTCATATGGACCGCCCATGCTTACCATAATCTTGAAAATTAGGTTAGTATGTCGAATCGATCTTCAGTTAGACAGTGATTATCCTGCAAAATCCAGACTACATGTACTGTATGATGGTGACTACGTGCTAAGTATGACGTGCGGTCTGAACGTTCTCTATAAAGCGCTGCTGTACTACGTGAGAAACAGAAGGTGACTGTTACGAATGAACAGTTTTTGTGAACGAATCACGCATTCTTGCCCTGGGAAGTGTCAGTGTCCTAGAAATCTGGCACTTTACTGAGCGATATAAGGAAACCTACAGATCTGAGGTGATCAGACCGGATCAGATTAGAACCGGAGAAAACAGTGGGGAGGCTAAGATAATACTGAGTAAATGGCGTTATAGACGAAAGACAAGTAACTAGCAGTATGGCATAAGCTAGGAAAAATAATGAATAAATATGAAAATTAACAATACTCAACGTTTCAAGCATAAGCCTTTATCAAGAAAACGAATAAGTCAACATCACGCCGGCGGCCTCTACTTTACATTGTGTATGTCTTTGACCATCCGCACACGATGGGTGATTTAGTCAACATCACGTCTGCCGCCTCTACTTTACAATGTGTATGTTTTGACATCGACACGATGGGTGATTTAGTCAACATCACGTCTGCCGCCTCTACTTTACATTGTGTATGTCTTTGACCATCCGCACACGATGGGTGATTTAGTCAACATCACGTCTGCCGCCTCTACTTTACATTGTGTATGTCTTTGACCATCCGCACACGATGGGTGATTTAGTCAACATCACGTCTGCCGCCTCTACTTTACATTGTGTATGTCTTTGACCATCCGCACACGATGGGTGATTTAGTCAACATCACGTCTGCCGCCTCTACTTTACATTGTGTATGTCTTTGACCATCCGCACACGATGGGTGATTTAGTCAACATCACGTCTGCCGCCTCTACTTTACATTGTGTATGTCTTTGACCATCCGCACACGATGGGTGATTTAGTCAACATCACGCCGGCGGCCTCTACTTTACATTGTGTATGTCTTTGACCATCCGCACACGGTGGGTGATTTAGTCAACATCACGCCGGCGGCCTCTACTTTACATTGTGTATGTCTTTGACCATCCGCACACGATGGGTGATTTAGTGAACATCACGTCTGCCGCCTCTACTTTACAATGTGTATGTGGTATGCAAATGAGGATGGGTTGACATTTTTTTTTTCCCGATCCAGAAGCACTTGAGCTTTTCAGCTCTTCGGCTCGGTGCCATGGACATCGTAACCCTTCGGTTCGGTGCCACGAACACCGTAAATTTGAGGAATCTGTGGCTTTTTCTGCAATCCCGCGGAATTGAACCCGCACACACAGAGGATACTTGTAGTCCAACGCGCTACGAACACGCTGGGCAGACGGGCATAAAAATATCCGCTCCCACAGTGGAATTGAATCCCTGAACACGGGATACTAAATAAGCTAAAATATAACACTAAATAAGAAGCATGACAATAAATTGATACTACATACGTACCTGCATCCTAGGGCGTGTCGTCTGAAGGTGAATATCGCACACTTATTGACTCTGGTCAATTGTCTATTTTCCAATGGTGGTCAGTACGCCCATGTGGTGCCGGGTCCCGCAAAGAAAAGTACCACTGTGATCCACAAGGCATGTCGTAAGAGGCGACTGATGACGAACTTAGGAAGCTGCCTAGTAAATGAAAAGCGTTGCAGAAATTGAATGGGCTGGTCAACTGGTACAATATACAATCGCTCTTAGGCTTGAATAAAATAGCAATAACATAGAGTGGTTAACAAGTGGTCGATATAGAGCAGTCGAAGAAGAAGAAGCACACCTTCATGTACACCTATTGAATCTAATCAATTGTCTATTTGTAAATGGTCAGTAAAAGATATAGGTAAAAGTAAAGAATCCAATTTCATACCCTGTGGTATATTGAGGAACAGTGGGTTAGTTATTTATTAATCCAACGGCATATGATGATGGAGGTGGTTAACATTATATCACGTCTGTCGCATTATATGTTTCAGAGATGTTCTGCTAAATCATATTGTTGTATGTTTCAGAGATGTTCTGGTAAATCATATTGTTGTATGTTTCAGAGATGTTCTGTTAAACCATATTGTTGTATGTCTCAGAGATGTTCTGGTAAATCATATTGTTGTATGTCTCAGAGCTGCTCTGGTAAACCATATTGTTGTTTCTTTGTTTGTTATGTTCTGTAGGGGATTTGTTATGTTATGTAGGGGATTTGTTATGTTATGTAGGGGATTAAATCATTTTTTATCCCAGGCGCGACTTTTCAACCCAAGGAAGAACATTTTATTGGTTATATCAACACATTTCTTCTTCTTCTGCGATCTCTTGTCATGCGCTAAATTTACTGTGAACTACAAACTGGGTAGCCGGCTTCAGGTCTGTCAGATTTGCCCAAAGCTTATTTTTTTAGGTCGATTGGGTGTGGCCACATGTTGCTTCTCAGCTAACACAGGAGAGGAGAGTCTTGCAGAACATGCTCCGGTGTTCGTTCCGCCCTCTGATACTAGCAGAGAGCAGTTTTGACTTATTCCTAGTCTATATAAGTGTTTGTTGTGTCTGTAGTGTCAAAAGAAACGAACATGAAAAATAAGAATTAACACCTTTCGGAGAACCCCAATTGTACACGGTAAGCTAGTATTTTTTATTTTATATGCGGTTCACGGTGGGTGATGTGGTCAACATCCCGCAGGTCACTTTTACTTTACAATGTTCCTCTGGGATCAAGTGTTAGCTGGGTCGACCTGAGAACCGTTAGGTTTGGAAAAGAATTATATGCCTAAATTCCATGCGAAGTTAGGCAGCAAAGCTACAGAAATATAAAATGAAATATACAGTATTTCAAAAGTGTTATCTTTGCAATATGATCAACAAATAAACAGGGTACAGGTATTAAGAGCTACCGAAAAAACAAATAGACAAACATGGGACTCGAACCACTTACCCCAGTCCCTACGACACCAATCGCCTAGCAATACAAGCGTTTTTACGGACACAACCAATGAGCCATTCTAAAAAAATGATTCACGGTGGAGTATCTTTCTCAAACGCTAGTTATTTAACTAGACACAGAACAATCAGGTAGGGTTCGTTCCAACAATGTCTGCACATACACATGCTACAAGCTTATTGTGCTATATCTTTGTAATACAAATTTATACAAGTTAACAACAAAAAATACACAATGCAATTGTCAATTTGATCAAAACTACATTTGCTCGTAAGGTATTACGATAAGTCCCAGGGGTAGTAAAATTCTCACAACCTTTTCAGACATTGGAGTATGATGTGACTGTCCCATCACATTACTAGGCTATAGCGCGCAGGAGGCAGGTGGACCGATTCCTTTCCTCGAGTGGGGAAAGTTGAGTGTGGGATTGAACCCACAACCCTCTTGTATCCAAGTCGATAGGCGAACGCTTACGCATTAAGCTAATCCGTTCCACATGTTCCTTGAGTACATGACTTCAATCTTACACCTAGTCATCTGGTTATCGGTTCATCATCAAATAGCTTCTACTGAGCAGGACTTTGCCATCCTAACAGTCCTTCGGAACTTCTCTCATAAGCCAGATGTCACGTCTCTGCAGTCGTCAAGCTCAAATCATGTTACATCCTGAATCCATCTTCTTCGTGGTCTTCCACTTCTCCACTTTGCCAGAATACCACCTTCCATAATGGTCTTTTACAACCGTTTGTGTTTTTTTATATGTCCAAAATAATTCAATTTTCTCTTTCTTATTTGTAGCAACAGACAGTTTTCTTTTAATTTTGAGTTCTTTCTGGTTAGATCTTTTTGTTCTCTTCTCTGTCCGTATCATACATATGACTCTTCTGTAACATTTATATTCAAAAGCACATACATGTTCTTCATTGTATTGTTAAATGTCCATGTTTCCCACACATACGTTGCCACTGGGAATATGCATGCTCTTAGTAATCTGATCAGAAGAGAAATACACCGATATGATTGGCAGTGAAACATTAATATAATGATAAAAAGCTTCTAAGAGAGATTAGACTCATTACTGTCGTAGGGTTGCTACAGTACATGTCCATCCAAAGATCTCCCTCCTCTGCAAAGCGAATGAAAGTAAAATGTTCTTTTCTAGCCAATCCTTGATGTTATCAACCTATGCTTTTCCCTTTCTCTGCTCCTTTTTCTTCTCCTTTCTTGTCTCCTTCCACTCTCAACGGTTCCTGAAGAATTATTTTTGCGAATGTCTGTTCACGTGTCCGAACCTCTCTCTCTCTCTCTCTTTGCCTTTTACCCGGTTGGGACATAGGCCCTCAACCAACTCATGCCAAGTCTTCCTATCTCTAGCTATCTCCTGCAGCTCCCTCCAGCTCTTCTTTATATTGTTGATCTCCGCCTCCAAATCTCGTCTCCATGTATTTCTCGGCCTCCCCTTCTTTCGCTGTCCCTGCGGGTTCAGGCAAGGACCCTTCTTGTTATATTCCCTCCGGTTTTCGCAAAGTGTGTCCTATCCAGCGCCAGCGTCTTTTTAACCTGTTCGTTCACTGGAATCTGTCTTGTTCTCTCCATAAGTTCCTCATTTGTGACCCTATCATACCATCTTATTCCTCTATTCTGCGCAGACACCAGTTGATGAATGTTTGCAATTTATGCGCTATTGTTTTAGTTGTTCTCCATGTTTCTGACCCATACAGTAGAACTGCTTTTACATTAGAGTTAAATATCCGAATTTTGTGTGTTCTAGATTTGATTTCTTTACGTGTCCGAACCATGAAACATTAAAAGATGGACACAAAAAGACAGTTTAACATAATGCATCACAATGGCAAAAGACAGGGTAGTACTTGAGATGAAACTATAGTTTCTAAATCTGATAAATCATTGAAATCGGCAGAAGTAAGAGACGATTGTATATTCAATTAGACCAGCGTTTCCCAAAGTGGGCGGTACCGCCCCCTGTGGGCGCTGAAGCCTTCCAGGGGGCGATGGTGGGTTCAGATGCATTTGGTGGGAGTTTGTTTCTTGATTTTGCTATTGAATAATCATTAAAAATGTGAATTCTGCATTAGTTCATCTTACTCCCATCTTACACGATCCATTTTTACATCAATTTTCTCTTTCATGTATATAATCATTTGAATATAAAAATTGACCATGTATAACAGACATATATATCAATTTTCGATGTCAAAGTTAAATAGAGCATGTATAGAGCATATATGGGGGCGTTGGCAAACTATTATAATGGGAAGGGGGCGTTACAAAGTTTATGTTGTGCAAAGTGGGCGGTGGGCCGAAAAAGTTTGGGAATCTATGGATTAGACCAATCATTTCATAACACTGTCGATGTCTATGGAACCTGATATTTAATTCGAAATTTAAACGTACATATTTATTTATTTTACTGTCTAGACAATCTATCTTCTTATTAATATTTTGTTTAACCTTAATTGAATAGCTTATATTTTAGTGCAAATCTTCATCATTATAACAGTTAACTCAGTGGTTCTCAATCGGTTTTCAGCTGGCGCCCACATTGAAGAGGAGGCAAAACTTCCACGCCTTTCCTTCTATTCCCTCATTTCCCCCAGCCGAATTAACTGTCATTTCAAAAGATAAAAAAACATAATTATCCGACTCTGATGTTTATAACAGCAATGTGTCCTAAACACAAAAACATTGGCAGTGAGAAATGAAAACTTAAACAAAAAATATTGATTGACAAGAAAGTTTAAGAAAAATGTCAATATAACCCAAAATCATGGATGCTCTTGTTTTATTGAAAAAATGGAACTTGCAATTAAATTGTTTTTTTAAACGTATTTAAACTGAGTAAACACAGTATTAAAAAAACGTTTTCCGTCTCCTTGATATTACTTAGAGCCCCCAAGATTGAGAAACACTGGTCTAGTCACTATCATCGTAGCAGTACTTTGTTTAACCTTAAATTGAGTAGTTTAAATTTTGTTACAAATTTTGATCATTAGAAGAGTGAGTTTGATTGAAAACGTCATTGTTTTCCATCGCATAATACAAGCAGTGCTGCACATGTTGCTTACCACGTATTTTTACACCTTTAGACTGTTCAATTACCCGTATCAAAATAAGAAGAGACCGGTTTCGGAATGAAGTTATCAAGCTAAAACAGGGTCGAAAATCAGTACTGAACTTCATCAAGAAACAACAAATTAAATAGTTCGTTGAAATAAGAAGATTACCAACAGAAAATGCGCCTCAACGGGCAATGCTACTTAGATGCAGTGGATACAAGGAAAATGTTGTCAAGGCACCTTATTATCTTTTCTTTTTCCGATCCAGAAGCACTTGAGCTTTTTCAGCTCTTCGGCTCGGTGCCATGGACATCGTAACCCTTCGGTTCGGTGCCACGAACACCGTGAATCTGGGGAATCTGTGGCTTTTCTGCCTGCCCACGGAATTGAACCCGTACACACAGAGGGCTAGTCACCCACAGTCCAACGCGCTACGAACACGCTGGGCACGCGGGCAGCACCTTATTATTAGGACCATTCGTGTTATGTCATCAGTGATAACACAGCTCTTGTTTAAGATCTCAGTACATTTTCATGTCAGAAATTCTATATCAGAATGTCGCTCTTATCTCAGTTCGCCTGAAAGATTACAAATATCTAACCTGTTCTCCTGTCTCTTCCTTTGTGAGGGGATTCCTATAATGTCCTGTTATCACCGTCGTTTTTGTTGACCGCTGCCCCGTCTTTCAATATGTATTTCCTCCATTATTGTTCTCTCTCTAAACCATTGAGGCTTAAAGTGCCCAAAGTTTCACGATTTCTAAGTCATGATATTGTTTATGAGCCAATGTACTTCGATGTTTCTTTCTTCTTTGCGATCACCGCTTAGACTGATGTACCAGATTTCTCCATAAATCTAATTCATGTGGAAATCTGATTCACGCAGCCTTTAGCAGCGTTGTGTTTTTCGTCACATCTTCATCGCCATTTGGTGCTCTGGTGTTTATCCTTCGACGATGTGTCCGTTTTAGCCAGCGTTTACTGGGTTAGCTCTCCGATAGCCTTTGGCTGTCCCCATCATAACTGCAAGGCAACATGTTTACTTCGATGTTTAGGCTTTGCAGAATGTATCTTCTGTTCCTTCTCTTTGTTCACGGCATTCTAAGAATTTGTCTGCAACATTGTTGTTGTTGTTGTTATTTGTTTGCTGTTGCTCTTATCGACCAAATTAACAACGCATTATAGTATGTGTGGTTTACGTCGAGAACGGGAGTACGTTACGTTCCCGTTAGGTCCCTACGGCATGTTGGACAGGAATATCAGAATTTCGGTCAAAGTGTATGCATGATATTCAAAAGGACACATTTGTGTACAGATGGGTAACTGTAACATTTTAATAACAGAATAAAACCCAACTTTAAAGTATCACAGCTGTTGTTATACTGTAACGTCATATCAGAATTGATTTGTCACGAGGAGGTTATCAGATCTGATTCATGTAATCTGTAGCACATAGTTTCAAAAGATTAGATTCTCTTCGTTATTGTTTGTATAGTTATGATATCTATAAATGTCATAGTCTATGATAATCATCCATTTATATTATAATCATTATATTTCACTCGTACTATTAAACGTTACATATGGCCTGCAAGTAATTTCTCCATACTTCTCTATTCTACGCAACTCACGTAATCTCCTCTTTTGAATGACTCGCTGATTGTGTTCGTAAGGACGATTGTATTGCTAGGCTAGGCGATGGGTGTCGTAAGAAATGAGGGTAAGTGGTTCGAATCCTGTGTTTGTCTATTTGTTTTTCGAAGCTCTTAATACCGGTACACTGTTTATTTGTTGATCATATTCTTTGCTTCCGTTGCTCCCTCCTGGGTTCTTGCAAAAAGAAATCCTTGTTCTTATCTTAATCTCCTCTATGGAATTGTATCCAATATTTCTCACTTCTCTCAGTATAGTTACCTGGAGATTTTCACTCTCTCTCTTTGCCTTTTACCCGGTTGGGGCATAGGCCCTCAACCAACTCATGCCAAGTCTTCCTATCTCTAGCTATCTCCTGCAGCTCCCTCCAGCTCTTCTTTATATTGTTGATCTCCGCCTCCAAATCTCGTCTCCATGTATTTCTCGGCCTCCCCTTCTTTCGCTGTCCCTGCGGGTTCCAGGCAAGGACCCTTCTTGTTATATTCCCTCCGGTTTTCGCAAAGTGTGTCCTATCCAGCGCCAGCGTCTTTTTAACCTGTTCGTTCACTGGAATCTGTCTTGTTCTCTCCATAAGTTCCTCATTTGTGACCCTATCATACCATCTTATTCCCTCTATTCTGCGCAGACACCAGTTGATGAATGTTTGCAATTTATGCGCTGTTGTTTTAGTTGTTCTCCATGTTTCTGACCCATACAGTAGAACTGCTTTTACATTAGAGTTAAATATCCGAATTTTTGTTCTAGATTTGATTTCTTTGGACTTCCAAATGTTTCCCAGTGCAATGAAAGCTCCTCTTGCCTTCTGTATTCTTATTTTAACATCTCTATCTGTTCCACCCTCTTTGTCTACGTTGCTGCCCAAATATGTGTATGATTCTACCTCTTGAAGTGGGATTTCCCACAGGGAGATCGAGTTGTCGTTTGCTTGGTTAATTCTCAATATCTTTGTCTTTCCCTTATGAATGTTCAGCCCTAGTTGCTGGGACCTTTGATTCAATGTGTTAAGCTTATCCTGCATCTGATTTCGTGTATGTGACAGAAGGGCTATATCATCAGCAAAGTCCAGATCATCTAGTTGCTCTGTCAGAGTCCATTGGATTCCATTTCTGGTGTTAGTTACTGTGGTCTTCATAATCCAGTCTATTGTCAGTAAGAACAACAAAGGTGATAGAAGACATCCCTGACGCACTACTGTTTCTATTCCGAAAGTATCTGTTAGTTTACCTTCATGAAGAACTCTACATTTCATATCTGTATATGTTGCTTTTATTAGGTTAATAATTTTCTGTGGATTCCATAATGCCTCATTAATTTCCAAAGGGTTTCCCCTATCAATACTGTCAAAAGCCTTCTCATAATCAACAAATCCGATATAAAGTGGGGATTTCCATTCAATACTTTGCTCTATTATTATACGTAATGTGGCTATCTGGTCAGCACAGGATCTATTTGGTCGGAAGCCTGCCTGTTCATCTCTTAGCTTTATATCGATGGCATCTCTCAGTCTCTCCAGGATGACTCTGCTTAGTATTTTCCCAGGTACTGACAACAGCATTATTCCCTATAGTTTTCACACTTCTGAAGGTCCCCTTTCTTTGGTAGCTTCACCAGGTATCCTTCTCTCAAGTTTGCTGGTATTTCTTCGGTCTCCCAGATTCTGCTAAATAATTTATACAGTATTTCTGTGGATGTGTTTATGTTGGCTTTAACCGCCTCTGCTGGAATACCATCTGGACCGGCCGCTTTTCCATCTTTTAAAAGTTTAATGGCTTTACTAATCTCCTCCTTGGATGGTTTCTCACAGTTGATGTCCAAGTCAATTTCTGCCGGTTGGATATCTGGGGTTTGTAGGTGCTGGTCTGTTCAGGAGTTCCTTGAAGTATTCCATCCATCTTTCCATTTGGTCTCTAACATTAGTGATAGTTTCCCACTACTATTTTTGATCAACCCATTTGATGGTCTGTATTTTCCTGCTAGCTTTCTAGTGGAGATTTTCACTAGGCCATCATTTCTTTCCTGAGCACTATGCCTCCCACTTCAATGTCTACTTTGTGATTCTGTGATCATTTCTCATCAGAGCATGCCCAACATACCACTATCTTCGTTTATTACAGTTGTTACTAGTGGTTGACAAGACATTTCTCTGATCTCATCCCTTCTCCTGAATTCTCCTTCTTCTTTTTCTTTGCGTTCGATTTCGTATGCTCATCTAAACCATGAGATTGGTTGCCTCTATGAAACTGCTTGTCAGTTGGAGTTCTTTGAGAGTTCCCAATAGCTTGATCTGTATGCTTTGTTCATGAGGCCATGTTTCGTTTCGTTGGTGTATGTATGATGAACATGACTGTAGGATGTGCTCTGGAGTCTGTGTATCTGTCTGGCATGCACGCTGTGCAGTCTGAGCAGGCTTTATTCTGTGCATGTGGTGGTTGAGCCTGCAGTGACTTGTTCTTAGGCGAAAGATTGTCGTGTGCTGTTTACTGTTTTGTCTACTGATGGGATATTGTGGGTGTTTGCTGCGGGTTTGTTGCCTCCACAACTCTTTGTACTTTTGCTTGATATCTGGTAGTGACACTGTGTATTTGTGTTGTATAAGTTTTGTTCCCTCCATAGCCAGCATGTCTGCTTACTCGTTTCCTGGTACGCCATAGTGGGTTGGTATCCACTAGAGAATAATTTTGTTGTGTTCTGAGAGCTTGTTTAGCTGTAGTGTCAGATCTCTTTCCATATTATATTGTAGTTCCCTTTGTGTGGCCTGCAGGACTGATATGCAGTTGCAAAGGAAGACACGTTTGTTGTGTTGTATGTCTCTCTGTTGTTCTCCTGAATTATAACAGTTATACTCATCTAAATGTATGCTTATATTTGCCATGCCTGTGTGTGAAAATAACTATATACATTAAATGGAGAACATTGCACGTATATTGATAAAATCTTAGGATATGTTCTCTGTTTGTATACAATATAGCAACTCTGTTCTAGTTTATCATTAAGGTAATAAACTTGGGGTAGTATCAGTAAAGCAGGTGAGAGAATTCAAATACCTTGGAAGTATCTTCAAATCTGATAGTAGACTGGACAGCAAGATTGAAACTAGAATCTAGCAAGCCAACAATATTACATACCAACTTACCCCAATCTTTAAACGTCCAGCAATTCCAGTAGTGACTAAAAGACAGATTATAAATTCAATCTTTATACCAACACTGTGCAACCAGTACCAAACATGGGCACTGACTAAAGAACAAGAAAGGAAAATTACCACATGTGAAATAAGATGCATGAGGGAAGTTGTAAATAAAACAAGAAAAGACCATATAAGAAATGAGGAAATTAAAAGAACAGTCGAAAAAAGCATCTACTGTAAGATTCATTGAAAAAATAGAGACAAATGGTTTGGCCACTTGGTGAGAATGAACCCGAATAGAGCAGTTGCAAGAGCGTACGACCTGAAAATGGAATCATCAAGAGGAAGGGGCAGACCAAGAAAAAGATGGATTGATGGAGTTACATAAAACTTAAAACTCCCCAATTCGACATCATATCTATCGACCGAGCTTGCACTATCTCGGAAACCGATCATCAGTTAAATCTGCTACGCCTAACAGCATACAAACAAAGAAGGACAAAAGAAAGAAGTAAACTTGAGTTGCAAGTGGAGATGAAAGCTCTGTTGGTGAGATTGGGAGGAAGAGGAGTGGATGTTTTGCAATATTGTTAGTACTGTGTTTTTGGACAGCTGTTTCAAATGCTTCCGATTCATCTACTTCAGCGTTTCCCAAAGTGAGCGGTACGCCCGCCCCAGTGGGCGCTGAAGCGTTCTAGGGGGCGATAGTGGGTTCAGAAGTATTTGGGGAGTTTTTTTCGTGATTTTGCGATTGAATAATCATTAAAAATTTGAATCATGCATTTAAATTCATCTTATGCCCGTCTTACACGATCGATTTTTTCATTAATTTTCTATTTCATGCATATAATCATTTGAAAATTGACTATGTATGACAGAAATATATATCAATTTTCTATGTCACAGAGAAACTATAACATGTATATATGGGGAGGGGCGTTGGCACACTGTTATAATGTGGGGGGGCGTTACAAAGTTTATGTTGTACAAAGTGGGCGGTGGGCAGAAAAAGTTTGGGAATCTATGATCTACATCGTGTGCAACATCGTTGTTTTCAGTTTTCAAAAATTGCATATCTTCGCTGTCAAAATGGTATGTATTTGTATCTGTGATGTAATAGGGCAACGTTAATATATTACAATAATTTAGAATACATACAATTAAGTTCTGCGAACATTGTACTTTGTTTCTTTGCTCCGCCCATGTGGTGTCGGGGCCTGCAAAGAAAGCAAAGAATAGTACCACTGCAACCTATAATGCATGTCGTAAGAGGCAATTGATGTAGGCCCTAGGAATGGTACCCTAGTAAATAAAAAGCAGAGCAGAAATCGGATGTGCTGGCCTATTTGTAGGTGCATAACTGGCCCAACGTGCAATCGCTATTATGCTCAGATCACATACAAATCACACAGTGTGATTAACAAGTGGTCGATATTAAGCGATCGAATAAGAAACCACAAAGAAAATAGATTAATATAATTAAAAAATAAATGAAGAATTTCCATGATTCAACATGTCAAAAATTGGAAACGATAGTTAGAAAAGAAAAAAAAACCGTAAGAATGTACCACTCCCAGATGACCGCATTCCTTAACAACCAGGTGAACGAGTGATAAGGCATTGTCCTGTCTTGGAGTACAATAGCATGCGGTATTGCATTATCATTGACCCTATTCAACAAATAAAAAGATCCTACTGGAGGTCATTGTTAAAGCGGTCTAGTGTTGTACTTAAAAAAGACTCCACGTCACTAGCGATCTGCTATTTTTAGATTTTGATAGGGAGAGATTGAGGTCATCTTTAAAATAAAATCTTTTTAAAAAATGTAGGAGATAATTGTCCGAGGATATCGGAAGTTTGTGGTTAGGGTTAGCAACCTTAATTTTAAAATGGATTTAGTTACAGAAACTCCAGTCTTAAACTGACATGAAGTTAGTAACAATTTCAACACAATGTTTCATTTGAAATTTATATATTCCTCTAGTACCGTTATAAAAAGTACCAATGTCGAATACTAACGAATTGTTAGCAACCAAATTTGTGACTATACAACATATCTGTAAATAGCCACAATTGCTACCAAATTTGTAAATGGTTTACCTGTCCTAAAATGGACCATCCTACGACTTCCACCGACTCGTCACGACATATCTAAAAATAGCCATAGCCGCTTGTTTAGGATAAATTATTACACTATAGTCTGTCCATTAATTCGTGAGCACATTTGAAATTGATTTTCTCGAAAACTACCTGTTGGATCTCAGTGATTTTTGCATGCAGCCTTAGAATATCCATGACGCTAAAATAAACTAACCAGTAGTCCATAGATGCTACGGATTTTGCACATCGGCGAATTCCTTTGATCTTGTATGACAATTGCAAATACGGGGGCTCAAATTTTAGATTTTACAGTATCCCTAGAATTTGTCCATGTCAATTCTATTCATAGGTGTATCTCCATATTAACTTGATAGGTCAAGTAATTAAGTGTGTTGCCCTTTATGTGCAATCGTGAACTTGGATACAATATGCAACAGTTAGTTCTCCCCTTCGGTCACCATTAGACCCCAGGGTGTCTTAACTTCACCACAAATTGTATGATGGTAGACGCATTTGGATATGGAAATGTATACGTTGCTATTTCTCAGTCTGTAATCAAAATATGATTTGTATCATCCCGAATCTGACGATTCCATGAGGTTGATAATTGTTACTGGCTGGACAAATTGTAATCCATCTCGGTGCCAGTACTCGTCTTCCTCTCGGAGCACATGTTCAACACACTTCTTCCAGAACTGCATGTCTATCATTGAGAAGGACTCACGTGTCAGAACTTCAACATCACACATTTTAAACGTCCTGTTCTGTTCGGCAACTTGCCCTTTTACTTTAGCCCAGACAAGCTCTATCGGATTGAGGTGAGCATGATATGGAGGTAGTCGCAAAGACGTGTGGCCGTATTCCGCAATGATTTTGTCAATATGAAACACCTTTGTCTTATTTGTCATCCTCACCAGGTGCAACAACTCGGGTTTCAAATATGTATCATCGAAGCTGACATTTTCCTTAGCAAGCCAAGTCCTAATTTGATCTTTTGTATTTGATGCAGTTGGTACTTTGTCTTCCGCTGATACTGCGTTGTGATAGGATGCATTATCCATTACCAAGCATGATGGTCTGTTTAGAATTGGGAAATAGATCTTTCTCCATCCAGTGCCTGAAAATATGTCCATTCATTTCTGTGTGGTAGTCCCTACCGTCGGTACTTTTGATTGGAAAATAAGTCCAGCGTCATGGACAAGACCTCTTCACTACTTCCTGCATGTGTTAGTATAATACGCTGGCCTTTGCTGCTTGGTATTTTTCTTTCTGTTCACCGTCTACTGATTGCCATTCTTTAGCATTGGTGTGGTGAGCATTGACCCAGGATTCGTCCAAATATACAATATCATAGCCTTGCCTCCGCCGCTCACGGATCTGCTTCAGGTATTTACTTCGGGCAGCAATTAAATGTGGCTTTTCACAAATAATATTCCTGCCGCCTATAGTTTTTCTGAAGGTGAAGCCGGCGGCTCTTACAATTTTCCATAGAGTACTTTTAGAAATGTCTATGCTGCAATCTTATTGCAGTTTTAATTTCAGTTTCCTGAGAGTAACAAGTTGATTTGTCGCAAACATTTTCAAGAGCTCCCGTCTTATGACATCTATGTCAAAGTCGTCAATTGTTCTTTTCCTTCCTTGCTTGACATTAGTGCACTTTGTGTCCTGTTTAATCCATCGGGAAAAGGATTCTCTATTCAGACCAAGCGCCAGTTGCGTTCGTTTCTCAGGGTTATGAATATCGCAATATAGATGACCTCTCTTAGATTCCCTACGGAAGTGTTGGTATAGTAAAACTGTAACCTTCTGCATTGTTATAAATGTGCACTTCAGACTCATTATGAATGTGATATCAATGTCAGTTTTGATAAGCCAACAAATATGATGCAATAGCTTCATACAAATAGCGAGATACGCCTATAACTATAAAACGGTATCCCAATTATAACGTCATATGCTTTCCGCTTTCAAAGTCGACTGGGTTAGGTGCACGGGAATTCGTGAAACTCACGATATTTCAATGTTACCATAATGTATTTTTAGAACAACGCGTCTGTGTACCGTAAATCTGTTACTATTGTGTACAATCCGGTGAGGTTGATTTTAATATAACCTGAAGAAGAAATATTTCAAACTACATCAAATTTTCTTGGGAAAAAAAATATTTCTCTAGCGTCATGGATATTCTAAGACGGCTTGCAAAAAATCACTGAGATCCAACAGGTAGTTTTCGAGAAAATCAATTTCAAACGTGCTCACGAATTAATGGACAGACTATAGTAACACCATATAAAAATAACCAGCACAATTTAAACATGCAGGGCCTTACGCATCATCACAGGAGCCATGAAGTCCACGTCCATCAAGGCGATGGAGACAATCACCGGCATCCAACCAATGACTGACCGAAGGGACAAAAAGTATTAGTACTTGCGGAAAAACTCAAACGGCTCGAATCTCATCCAATGCATGAAAGAATGTATGAATTCGGAAAGTGGAGAATACTGAGATCTAACTTCGTTAGAATCTCTAAGGCACTGACCATAGACCATCCAGTCCTTTCCAAATGCACAGCCAAACCAATCCCGGCAATCGACAAGTGCCCGCCATGGAAAACCAAAATGCCAGAACTAAGGGAATCAATCCCAGGCATACTGAACAAAAGGGTCCAAACAAACCTCGACAGAAAAATTGCAACAGAAGAGTACATAGAATCAGAGTACCCTGAAAATGAGTGGACGCACGCCTACACGGACGGATCGGCAAATAACGCAATAAGCGATGGCGGAGGAGGAATAGTGCTTAAAATCTCAAAGAAAGTAACGGTCAAGAAAGCGATTGTCACTGGCAAATACTCGAATAACTACCGAGCAGAGGCAGAGGCAATCAAAGAGGCGGCCGAAATGATCTTGGAGAGAAGAAGCACTACACGTAACAAGGTCGTGATATTTACCGATGCTCTATCAGTCATCACGGCACTCAAATGCGTTGGCAAAACTGAGATGAATGAGCTCAAACGTCCCTCGCTGAACTAACGAGTTCACTCAATCCAAACGCACTGTCATCCAGTGGATACCGTCACACTGCAACGTTAGGGGAAACGAAGCAGCCGACAAGCTAGCCAAAGAGGGCGGTCGACTACCTCAGACTGATCTCGAGATCAGTTATGAGGAAGTCAAAACAACCAGCGGTTCGCACTATAGAAGCAAATGGGCAAAAGACCACCCTCAGTACACAGACAGTGACGGATACTATGGGCTCTCTCGAAGTGAACAAGTTGCCATATTTCGCCTCCGTACCGGACACAACAAGCTCAGAGCCCACATGTTCCATAAATTTAAAATTGGCACAACTAGCCTGTTCCCCTGCAAAATGGCAGACATGACGGCAGAACATGTCTTGAAAGACTGTCAACGGTTAGCAGGTATAAGGAAAGAGTCATGGCCACAACATACAGAGCCTCGCGAAAAGCTGTACGGAGGAACGGAGTCCCTAAAAACAACAGTAAAATTCATGATAAAATTTGGTTCATCAGTCTAGGCCGGGAACGCAAAGGAAGGTCTTATATTACCAGGGACCACGATTTAGTGAAGGAAGACGTCGATTCCTTTGATATTTATTTTAGATTTAGTGAAGGAAGACGTCGATTCCTTTGATATTTATTTGAAAAGTACGAGGGTTAGGCTGAGGAGAAATTATCTCTGCAATATATGATGCTATTATAGTTTAGCAAGCACGTTGACATTTATATAGATTTGAAATAGCGTGCTATTTTAGTAGACATCTATTTATAGGAAATAGAACTCTATATATGATTGATAGCTTTCTATTACGCGATACCGGACGGATGAATGTATTGGATTACATTAGATTGACACAAATTATCATATCTTCTTTAAGTAGGTGAGATGTGTCGAAGATGTTACTGCTTTAAGTAGGTGAGGTGTGGCAAAGATGTTAAGTCGTTTATCTTGCTTTCTGAAGGTCATTTGTGCGAATCCGGACCGCGTCGTTCTATTCAGGAGTGTATTTTTTTTTCAAAGAGCCTCAGGATTGTTGCTTCAGCTACGGAGTTCGTGTTTTATACAATACACTTAGCCATCGGTATGTCATTTCTGTGGAGTGGGACCGAGCCATATCGGGAAACCCGGTGTAGTAAAGTAAATAATTCGACTAAATAAAAATAAAATCGGATGTAAGTGCCAATTGGGACGCATTAGTGTAATGCGTAAGCGTTCTCCTATCGAGTCGGACACATGAGGGCTGTGGGTTCAATCCCACAATCGACCTTCCACGTGTGAGAAAAGGAACTGACCCTCCTACCTCCTGCACACTGGGATCTAGAAATGTGAAGTGACAGACACTTCATATCGTAAGGTCTTTTTTTCCCGATCCAGAAGCACTTGAGCTTTCAGCTCTTCGGTTCGGTGCCATGGACATCGTAAGCCTTCGGTTCGGTGCCATGGACATCGTAACCCTTCGGTTCGGTGCTACGAACACCGTAAATCTGGAGAACCTGTAGCTTTTCTGCCAGTCCGTGAAGTTGAATTGCACTGACAGGGGGCTTGTCACCGTCATCCAACGCGCGATGAACACGCTGGGCAGGCGGGCACCCTAAGGTCAGAAAAATACCACGGGGATATACATTTTATTTATTATGCTACATATTCATTCTTTCCCCGTTACACAGTTACTGTAAATTAATTTTTTTTTAAACAATATCGCTCCCTCCCAACCTCTCAGCTTCTCACTTAAACGGGCACTGTAGCTTTCAAATTTGTGAATATAATTTTAACTTTGTTCGTCTCACACGTCTCTTTGTGCAATTGAGATGTTGATGTACTGTGCTCGCATTGCGTTTCCAAATTACTCGCTTTGCGTCCCGTGTAGAACGATCGAGCAATTTCCCAGTGGTCCCGATCTCAATATAGTTTAAACTGTTCATAGTCCTGTCGGGAACAGACGATAAAACGTAGGACTAATTCAAGTTGAAAACTCAAAAGTACCCAATGCAGTTGAAAATTGGTGTTTGCCAAAAAAAAAAAAAGTCGATATGTGTGCCCAAAAGTAATTTATAGCAACAAAAATAAATCTTACAAGTTTTCACCATTCACAAAATTCAATCCGCGACCTTCACGTGTAAGAAAGAAACTAGATCGCACATTGTTGGATATTCATAGAAGTGCAATGATGACGGTCATATAAATCAGTCGATCAATTATACAAGTGTCAGCAGTCTGGTTAATCCAGTCTACTAAAGATGGAGTGCATCAGATATAGCTGAGTCAGCGAAATAAACAGGGAACATTAACATGCGACGGTCAGATCTACCATGATGGTCTTGCTCATGTTAACTACAAAAGGAAATAATGAGATTATTCATACCCCTCGGGATCTAACAGCTAAATGTGAACACAGCTGTAGACTTTTCGCTCTGTCGACAATTCTAAAGCTGAACTTGAAAGTAATGATGAAGAAATAAAATGTGTCTGATTTATCGTCGTATATGTCTTTGATATTCTAACATTGTTCTGTAGAACTTTAGGTAGAATTCTACTTATTAGACACACATTTAAGTCATTGTATACACACACTGTTTAGAAAGCAATGGCAAACTACTGAACGTATAAGTGGTACCGACTCATTTACTGTGGTTGATGGGGACGTCCTGTTAAGGATATCCCATGATTTTCGATATGCACACTAAAACTAAGTTTTAGGCTCTATTTTGTGTTTTAGAATACAATTTTGTATGTTGTACTACAACACAAATCTATTTTACATTTCTTATGTTTATCACTATAACATTATTTTATAAATCGATATACGTAAATAGTTATAACATCTATATCTTAAACTTGACTACTGTATTCTATCAAGAATTATGAACAAATAGAATCAAATTGTTCTTGATCATAGTTTCGTTTATATTTCCTGATAGACTCGTGATGTGGTTTTTCGGAAAATGTGTACTGCCAGAACGGGTTTTCATATAATTTTAGGTATTGGTTGAGTTAATAAGGGGTGCGTCTGGACGAATACATTAAAATGGGGATTCCCAATCAGGAGATCTGAGTTCAATGACCGGTAAGGCGAAGGATGTTTTTTTTCTGTCGGGGGCTTAAAGAAAATGTCATAACCTGAAGTGTTTCGGCTATTGCACTAGCCATTAAATTCTACAGGGTCATGTTCCCCCTGTCCTACCACTCAATAAAACAACGGTATTACAAGCAGTATCGACAGTTTTGTTTTTATTTGATGCTCAATAATTTAGCGTCAATCCACTGAACGTCACATTATTCAATCAAAAGTTTAGTCATAATAACGTTTCGTTTTTTTAAAAAATGAATGTTACTATTAATATTACTTTATTAAAATTATTATTGTCAAACGGCACCCGCAAATTCAGACTTTATTCAGATGCGCCCCAATGGATAAAAAGCTTTTGATAGGACTGCCATGCCATACAGCAGCAGTACCCAATCTTTGCATTACCGCTGATCTCCTTTAAATACATGCTGCCGCGGGCCACAAAAGTTTCTGTATATGAAAATCTTCTAGCAATGGAGTTATTATTACACCACACCTACAGTCAAACTGGCTCCAATTTCTCAGACTGCGGGAAACTTTAATTGATCTTTCATTTTGTCCTAACAGACATTTAGACTCTGGTGTGGTCCGTGTCCTTTGATTTCGCAGCCAAACTAGTTTACCACTGTTTTTATACATATTTAACAAATTTCTGTTTCTATTTCAAATGGCAAAGATCATATAATATTTCTTCAAGCGCTTGAGGACCCCATGTGAGTACCTCACGGGACTCCGATGGTCAGCGGACCCCAGTTTGGGAAACGCTGTCATACATGATATGCTGATGTCTGTATGTGATATTATTCTTGATCACATACTAGTCTCTGATACCGGAAGCAGTACAATAATGTAACGTGCCCTGCCTTCGCTCCATCCTTCTTCAATGAACTACACCCACCCTACCTCTATGTCAACCCTTCCCAATAACCTCCACAACTAGTACTCGATTGCCCTACATTCACATTTCAACAGCACGTCACTTACGCGTGACCCCAAACGCTATGTCAGAGTTCAGCAGGTTACAAACGTCATGCACTAAACTGCGCGAAAATGTGCAGTATTTCGGTCGGTGATTACCGGTAATAACTGGAGTTTGGGCTTTCCCCACCAAGCCACACCTCATGATCCCGACAGCTGTTCGTAAAAAAAATAAATTGTTAATTAAAAAAAAACTTAAAAAAAAAAAACCCCCGTTGCATTTGACGGATAAATTAAAAGAACAAATGTTGCAGTTTTAATAAATATTTTGAATTTAAATACAATGCATTTATTGTCACCTCGTTTCTACTTCTCACTTACTGAAGACCTCTCTCCCAATTGAGCGTGGGATATACCACATCCAACTCTAGATAACTAGGCCAGACAACTGACCGGGGAATCCCTGAACTAGATCAGAGCTGGGGGTTGCAATCTATATATGTTTGATAGAGCACAGCAAGCTTTTTTTTTTTTTTTTGCAATTTTACTCAATCTGTGAGTCTATGGTTATTTATTGGTGAAAAATATTCATAATATTGATATCTCTTATTGTTAAACTTAACTTGTTGGATAATATAACTTCGATTTAGCATTTTGTGTTGATTTTAAAATGAATTCGTCTATATACACCAAAACTGGAATGCGAGGTCACGTGGTGTAGATGTGGTCTGATTCCCATAATTCTTACCTGAGTCTGAAAACCCATAAGTTTATAGCTGGCTCTGGATATACCCACCCCACCTCCCCTTCCCAACGAATACATTGTTTTACGTACGCAGCTATGAATTCATGCGTAGCTATGGCACATAATATGACAACTTTCACTTATTTTTTTCATGAAAGCTTTCTTTCCTTATCACAGTGTCATTCATGCGAGTCATACACTGGCTTCAGAGATAATTGTAATTTACATCCTAAAGTACAAGATCAGATTTCCTGTAGTCCAATCATCTTCAGGGTGCATACCAATAACTTTTGACCCAAGCTGGTTTCGAACTCGGGAATCTCAACGATAAGGGGTCACTAAGGAAGAGTATTACCAACATCACTATCGGCGACCACACCCCATAATGCAATCATTGCCAAAGTACAACCCTTCCATTGTGGTTTCTGTATCCATTTGTTTTCCATAGTTCATTTTAGGATCATCTTCATCGGACATATCCAGAATTGCTCCGATCTCCTCCCAAACATGTATCTCAGTGTGCTTACGGTTACAACTCCCATTCTGTGTTGATTAGTGTATTTACTGAGTTTTCTCCGTGGTTTTCCTTTCCTGCCGCACCTATCGGTATCCACAACTTGCGCAACCAAGTTAGAGAAAATCTTTATCATCGTCGTTGAAATCTTCAGAGCGTATGCTTTCTCTGAGAGCGTTGATGATGTCGCTTCTGTCCATAAAAGACCCATTCTCAATCGAAGCATTGCCCGTCAGTGCGTCTGCTCTCTCATTGCCCTTCACCCCGGTGTGACCTGGGACAAAGATGAAGGTAAGTATCTGGATTGTCAAGTTTTGTATTAATTGCATCCACTGCGTTCGTACATAACCGGCCTTGATCTTCTAAATCATGCTCATAGAGTCGCTGAGTGCATGCATGGGTGAGCGAATGTATGCGTCTGTAGCCAATCCAGGGATTTTGTCACCGCCATAACCTCCATAGTCATGCTGCTTTCCATAAACCCTGAACAACTGTTTCTATTAGTGAGAGTATTTAGCGAACCTAGTTCATAGTATTCATGACGAACTCATATGCGCTCACTCTATCTAGCAGAGATATAACGGTATGCATGCTGATGGTGTCTGTGGCTCGCTGGTTCTTCTTTTTCTTCTACTGTTGGGCTCTTGTCCCTCGATCTAGTAAAAAGGAACCCTTTCATACCTTGTGGTATATAGGTCAATACAGTGTTAGGCCTGTATTTTTCATTGACCGTCGGCACACGATGGGTGATGTGGTCATCATCACACCGGCCGCCTTTACTTCCCAGAGCATGTCTGGTATGTCTCGATCCAGTGCTATGTAGTATTTCCATTATTAAAAAATAATTAAGAGCTAGGGTCTTTGTGCATTTTCTACCACCTAGAAAAAGAGTCAGCATAGACATATGCGTCCTTATGTTAAGACGGGTGAGAGGGCGCAAGTGCACCCCTTTCCACACCACTGGAAAATGCCTTTTTGATTAAACAGTTTTGGACGAATCTGTCGTCTCCATTTCCGCATAGTCAACTACAAACTAGATTGTTTACTCAATTTAATTTTGCCCCACCACCTCCTGAAAAAAATGTATGTGAACGCCTATGAGCATAGAACTGTTCTAGCACATCATAAAATAAATAGTACCAGATCGCTTTACTGCATCACAGTTACAACTACATACAAAAATGCAAATTCCTAATTATAAAACCAATTGCCTGTTTGTATGTTACAGGAACAACTTGAGATCGCCAAACTCTGGAATCATGGAATTTGAACCGCTTATTTCTGAAGAAATGTGTAGGTACATTTCAACTCTTTACGTGCTTTCTTTACCGAGTTATGAGTTAATTAAGTTGATTAATAATGTATACATTTCATAGTGTGTTCAGTCAGCCAGTAAAGTATGTAATGGAGCATGTCTATTGTCTATTCCCAGGTGGAAGATGTAGTTGGCTGTTCACTCTTGCCGTTAAGCGTAGGGATGGGAGCTTTAATTTGCAGCAGTAAACTGGAATAAAACGTGGTTGCAACATGGGAATGGAGAATGACAATTAAAAGATCGGATCAAAATAAATTTGCTCATCTCAACCATGTCCACTCCCTCTCTTTTCTTTTTAATATTGTTGATGCATGTGCATCGGATGGTCTCTGTATTAGGAATTCGCTGCTTCTAACGAATATAATTTCTCTGAGATACCTACCCTAAACGTCTCTCATGGGACTGTCTGTCTTGATACTTGTTTTCAATTTCTCTGAACCATACAGTAAGAATGAGCGCACGTGCGATTTGTCATCAATAAATAGACGGTGAACAAGAACTATGGGCTTCCGGAGAAAAAAAACCCACAGGATTCGAACCACAAACCCGCATGTCTTAAGGCAGGTATTGTTTAACCATACAGATGAGTGCTTTTAACAACACAACCAGCTAGCTCTAAAAGAAAAAGAGCATCACTAAGGAGTCTTTCATAAACAACGTTCTCTGATAACACAGAATAATCAGGTCAGATTCGATTTATAGGAAGGGTTTGTGTCTGAATTTCATGTTTGGCAATTTTGTGTTGTGAAGCCCTAATACTTTTCAACTTATTTATTGATCATATTCATTGGTTTCGGTGCTGCCCCTGGGGGTTCTTTAAACTATTTATTGATCATATTCATTGTCTTCGGTGCTGCCCTGGGGTTCTTAAACTATTTATTGATCATATTCATTGGCTCTGGGTTCGGTGCTGCCCTGGAGGTTCTTAAACTATTTATTGATCATATTCATTGGTTTCGGTGCTGCCCTGGAGGTTCTTAAACTATTTATTGATCATATTCATTGGTTTCGGTGCTGCCCTGGGGTTCTTAAAACTATTTATTGATCAATTCATTAGTTTCGTCTGTGGATTAAACTAAATATTTTCTTCTGGTCCGAATGCTGCAGCATCGTCATTCATTTCTTGTATTATTTCTTTTCCCTTACATCCCCCATCTATAAAGTTTTCACATACATTGGGCTAATTCCTCTCATGCGAGACATATAATGTAGTACTAATTCACCCATGTTTAAGTTCTCTTATTCCCAGAGCAAATTGTGGAACTATTGTCTCCCTGTTATGCTAATGTCAACTCTAAATTGCAAGTCATATTGAAAACGTTTATTCCAGACTACAGATAATGTGCGTTGCTAACATAAAAGCTGATTCCCTGTGGTCGAGAGTTTCGGATGAAGGAGTCCTACATTTGTCCTAATCGCCATCAAGAGGACATTATAGCTTCCTGTTTCATTCCGGCATCTGACCAGCACTACTATCTGGTACTCATGCATATGTATCTGAAATACAAGAGGTCACAGAGGAGCTGAGAATAGTTGTACGTGCAAATTTGTTGTCCTTAAATCGGTTATTTTGAAAGCATTGTTTATTACTATTTGTGTTATTTTCGGTTTTATACAAGCAATGTCTTATTAATTAAAGGCATTTGTCTATTTGAACAAAACAAAACAAAATCGTATACATTTTATAATTTTTGAAATGGCTTGTATGTATAAGTGTTTGAGTTGTGTAAGTGTCTTGTATGTATAAGTGTTTGAGTTATGTAAGTGTCTTGTATGTATAAGTGTTTGAGTTCTGTAAGTGTCTTGTATGTATAAGTGTTTGAGTTCTGTAAGTGTCTTGTATGTATAAGTGTTTGAGTTGTAAGTGTCTTGTGTATATGTTTGAGTTGTGTGTCTTGTATGTATAATGTTTGAGTTGTGAAGTGCTTGTATGTATATGTTTGAGTTGTGTGTCTTGTATGTATAAATATTTGAGTTTGTAAGGTCTTGTATGTATAATGTTTGAGTTATGTAAGTGTCTTGTATGTATAGTGTTTGAGTATGTAAGTGTCTTGTATGTGTAAGTGTTTGAGTTGTGTAAGTGTCTTGTATAAGTGTTTGAGTTATGTGTCTTGTATGTATAAGTGTTTGAGTCTGTAGTGTCTTGTATGTATAGTGTTTGAGTTCTGTAAGTGTCTTGTATGTATAAGTGTTTGAGTTGTGTAAGTGTCTTGTATGTATAAGTGTTTGAGTTATGTGTCTTGTATGTATAAGTGTTTGAGTTATGTGTCTTGTATGTATAAGTGTTTGAGTTATGTGTCTTGTATGTTTAAGTGTTTGAGTTGTGTAAGTGTCTTGTATGTATAAGTGTTTGAGTTATGTGTCTTGTATGTTTAAGTGTTAGAGTTGTGTAAGTGTCTTGTATGTATAAGTGTTTGAGTTGTGTAAGTGTCTTGTATGTATAAGTGTTTGAGTTATGTGTCTTGTATGTATAAGTGTTTGAGTTATGTGTCTTGTATGTTTAAGTGTTTGAGTTGTGTAAGTGTCTTGTATGTATAAGTGTTTGAGTTATGTGTCTTGTATGTTTAAGTGTTTGAGTTGTGTAAGTGTCTTGTATGTATAAGTGTTTGAGTTATGTGTCTTGTATGTATAAGTGTTTGAGTTGTGTGTCTTGTATGTATAAGTGTTTGAGTTGTGTGTCTTGTATGTATAAGTGTTTGAGTTGTGTGTCTTGTATGTATAAGTGTTTGAGTTATGTAAGTGTCTTGTATGTATAAGTGTTTGAGTTATGTAAGTGTCTTGTATGTAGTAGTATTCATGTAGACTTATTGTCGCCACATATTGCTTCTTATCTCACCCAGGAGATGGCAGGTATGCAGAACATACTCCCGTGTCTATTTCGCCTGTTGACACTGGCAAAGAGCTGTCGTCTTATTTCTTATTTTAAAAATACCCATTATAGACGATTTCAAAGTCAGCATATTAAATAGTTCATTACTATGATTCACTGCATGCAAGAGACATTAGATATGATATTCTAAACGTATTTTCTGGTGCAATGTTTTCTATTTGCAAGTTGTTGCGCAATGTTTTCTATAGTATTATCGATATAAGATTTAATTCCTAGAATTAAACTGTTTTGGACAAATACTTTTTTTCTCTCAGAAATTACAGCCTACTGAAGACACGAGAGGAGACTTAACATCTTTCACCTTTGATGTCTCAGCAAGATTATGAATATCAGGTGGTACGACAAGATAACCAACTCTGAAGTACTGCAACGTGCAAACCTGCCTTCTATCATGGGCATGCTCAGCAATAGATAGATAAGATGGTTGGGGCATGGGAGAAGAATGGAAACTTGTCGAATACCAATACAAATGTTGTTCTGTGAACTTTCGGAGAGGAAGAGGCACCAGGGCAGACCACTGCTCAGATATAAAGATCTTTGCAAGGCCTCAATGGAAAAGCGTGTATATACTTACCAGAAAAAGAGGAAAAACTAGCTGGTGACAGAGTTGTGTTAAAAACGATATTGCGCAAGGGTGCAGAGTCTTTTGAGAAGAGACTTATGTCTGAGCTGAACGACAAGAGAGAAAAGCGAAAACTCAGAAGTTGTCACAGTAAAACACTTGCCAACTGACCGTCTGTAAAGACAAAAATGGCCTTATATCGATATAAGGGAAGCCTGCAGTAAAACTATGTAACAGTGGCGAAGCACACACAAAGTACGATAGTTTTACAAAATACAAAAACAATACACAGCAATGTTTCAACCAAAACTCCTTTATCAAACAAAGGATACAACAGAAGTGAAGAGTTTCACTTCTTTCACAGCACATTACATATAGTTCACTTCTTTCACAGCACATTACATATAGTTCACTTCTTTCACACACTTACATATAGTTCACTTCTTTCACAGCACATTACATATAGTTCACTTCTTTCACATCACATTACATATAGTTCACTTCTTCCACATCACATTACATATAGTTCACTTCTTTCACAGCACATTACATATAGTTCACTTCTTTCACAGCACATTACATATAGAATACAACAATAAATTCATAACTGCCCTAAAATGAAAATCAACAGATTGTGACATTTGAAGTAATCAGCATCAACATTCACCAGTTCATATATATATAAAACTCAGTATTTTTTCTCTTTCTGCCTTCGCTCTCAAACAACTATTTGTTAACCAAACTTTCTAATTTGTACGTGATTGTAATGTGTACGTGATTGTGATTTGAGTCAAAGAGAGAGTGTGTATGTACTTTGTTTGAATGTTGTACTTCACAATCAACAATAAATCAACAAATTGAGATCGAGTACATCCGTCTTGACATAGAGTGAGTCACTATATATATATCACTACATGCGCGCGCGTGTATGTATGTGTGTGTGCGCACGAACGAACGGGAATTCGTAACGTTTGTTATCGCTTCAAACAATACAAATGGGATCTATTACAGCCAAATTCCTAGAATTAAACTGTTTTGGGCAAATACTTTTTTCTTGTAAATTGCTAACGGATCTGTTCCAAATGTTGATCTGACACTCATTAAATACATTGCTATCTACATAATCCACTGCCCTGCACATTGTTATCATCAGCAACAGGATTGATTCATGACAACAAAAACAGACCCATTGACTACTAAACAGATCAGCCTGTAACAGTGAGTTATAAAATATCATGTAAAAAGTATTTCTTCTTTCTAATTATGCACACAATCTTTTGATAATATTGATTAATTCTCTGAGAGGGATAAATATAAATTTGTTAACTTTTTTTGTTTTTCCTCGAAATTATGATTATGTTTATTGAGATGAATATATGTATTTATTTTATGGGCATTGTTACGTTTAGTTTAGCATAACTTGGGGAAATAAATTTTATATGTTATGAATAATATGTAACATGTGGATTATATTGTCTTTGAGTTAAACTGATTTACTTTGACATGCTATCAATATTCATTACGTGTTTATCTTATTTTATGATCTTAATCTACAAGATGATTGACAACAAAGAGACTATCATCAAGTAGCATGCCGCTTGTAGAACGTCGATTTCATTACAGCCTACCTGAAAAACTCTCTGTCTCTAGCTTATTCTTCTTCTGCGTTCCTGACCGTGTAAATTCAGGCATTATTTCAGCAAATGAAGAATAACTAATAACATCCAACACAGATGCAACAAAGCAAATCAAATGGTAGGAGAAATGGCGCATATTTTAAAATGCAAACATGTCATCATGAACACTAAAAGAGCAATGTACAAAACAATCTATCTCCCCATATTATGCTATCAGTGGCAAACCTGGACGCTGGCATCAAATGATAGAAGAAAACTAGTCACGACAGAGAGTCATGAAGTGTCTACGAAAAATGCTGGGAGTAATAAGAAAAGACCGGTTTAGAAATGAAGACATCAGGAAAAAAGTGAATACAACATCAGTACTAGACTTCATCAAGAAACAACAGATTAAATGGTTTGGCCACATAAGCAGATTACCAACGAACAGTGCACCTCAAAGAGCATTGTTGTTCCGATACAATGGATAAAAAGCAAAAGGCCAGCCATGCAATAGGTGGATCTCAGAGATAACAGAGGCGACGAAAGACACTATTTATGAAGCGCACACAAGCGATCGTTCTAGAAATCTCTTCTTATCCTGATCTGTAAGATAAAACAGGATTGGAGAAAATTAAGAAAGCTAAACAAATATTATGAGAATGACAAATGAAACATGCTATTAAAAAAAAAATAATTTTGGAATTGAGTAGGAATGTGATATATATTAGGGAATATTAGGAAAGCGTTTAGCAAGTTCATGAATAGCAAGCGAATCATTAATGAAGCTTATTGTGCATGTTCCCATGCATTTTCTCATTAAGTGGATCAGGAAAATTGGATAATGTCAAGCTTGATGTGACAGGATGTTTGGTGTGTTTCAGCGGTATTCATGAGGAATTAATCAACGTAGCGCGGTGTAACTGTACGACTGGTCGTGTAGCTCTTCTTCTTCACCTTTTAACTAACTCCCAACGGAGCATTGGCCTTCTTCCAGCTCTTCCTCTCTCCTACACAAAATCACTTTCTTACTTCCATAGTGAAAACAATGTAAACAAGTATACAGACTTTATCAATCTTGGGCAACATTATGATGTCAATGTCAAACATGGTCACTCCCAGGAATAAATGAACGGAAAATCATAATAACAGAGATGAGATGTCTTAGAAGCACTGCAGGAGTAGCACTGAGAGATAGATTAGCAGTTAACCCTTTCACTCCGTCCTTTTTGAGACCACTTGGCGCATTTATGTTGAAGAGTATGCTGAATTAGAGAGCCGCAATATCGTAGTTGTTACTGAACTCGCTTCGTAAGACTAGTGGTCCGGGTTCAATTCAACAGTTAGTGTGGAATTTTTTCCGACCGTAACGACTCTCAGGTTGACCACAGCTAGTTGGCTCTGGGTTGACCTAGACCACAGCTAGTTGGCTTTGGGTTGACCTAGACCACAGCTAGTTGGCTCTGGGTTGACCTAAACCACAGCTAGTTGACTCTGGGTTGACCTAGACCACAGCTAGTTGACTCTGGGTTGACCCAGACCACAGCTAGTTGACTCTGGGTTGACCTAGACCACAGCTAGTTGGCTCTGGGTTGACCTAGACCACAGCTAGTTGGCTCTGGGTTGACCCAGACCACAGCTAGTTGACTCTGGGTTGATCTAGACCACAGCTAGTTGGCTCTGGGTTGACCTAGACCACAGCTAGTTGGCTTTGGGTTGACCTAGACCACAGCTAGTTGGCTCTGGGTTGACCTAAACCACAGCTAGTTGACTCTGGGTTGACCTAGACCACAGCTAGTTGATTTCTGGGTTGACCCAGACCACAGCTAGTTGACTCTGGGTTGACCTAGACCACAGCTAGTTGGCTCTGGGTTGACCTAGACCACAGCTAGTTGGCTCTGGGTTGACCCAGACCACAGCTAGTTGACTCTGGGTTGACCCAGACCATAGCTAGTTGGCTCTGGGTTGACCCAGACCACAGCTAGTTGACTCTGGGTTGACCCAGACCATAGCTAGTTGGCTCTGGGTTGACCTAGACCATAGCTAGTTTACTCTGGGTTGACCTAGACCACAGATAGTTGACTCTGGCTGACCCAGACCACAGCTAGTTGACTCTGGGTTGACCTAGACCACAGCTAGTTGACTCTGGGTTGACCCAGACCACAGCTAGTTGACTCTGGGTTGACCCAGACCACAGCTAGTTGGCTCTGGGTTGACCCAGACCACAGCTAGTTGACTCTGGGTTGACTTAGACCACAGCTAGTTGACTCTGGGTTGACCCAGACCACAGCCAACTCTAGATAACAAGGCCAGACAACTGACAAGGGGTTCCCTGACCTAGATCAGAAAAGGGGCCGGAAAATATAGATGTTTGATAAAACACTGCAAGTTTTTTTGCAATTTTACTAAATTCTGTGAGTCTATGGTTATTTATTGGTGAAAAATATTCATTGCATTGATATTCCTTATTGTTAAACTTAACTTGTTGCATAATATAACTTCAATTTAGCATTCTGTGTTGATTTTAAAATGAATTCGTCTATATACACCAATACTGGAATGCGATGTCACGTGGTGTTGTTGGGGTCTGATTTCCATAATTCTTACCTGAGTCCGAAGGCCTATAAGTTTATAGTAGGCTCTGGGTTGACCCAGACTCAATTGGGTACCAAGAAAAGCACTGTGGAGTAAAGGCTGCCGGCGTGATGTTGATCACATCACCTATTGTGTGCCGACGGTCAATGAAAAATGCGGGCCTAACACCATATTACCACCCTATCGGCCACATTGTATAACGACGGTTCCTTTACTTTACTTTACTTGTTTATACTGAATTAGCCAGTAAACTGTCTTTGCGTGATCTTAAAAAAATACCAATAGCCGATATATCGTCTCAGAATGGTGAAAGGGTTAAGACGAAGACGAGTAAAGTCATATAATTGATAAAAGAACAACCGTCGTGTGGTACCGGGGCCCGCAAGGGAAGCAAAGAGTAGCAACACTGCGACCTACACGGCATGTCGTAAGAGGCGACTGTTGGTAGGACCTAGGGAAGTTATCCTAGTAAATAAAAAGCATCGCATAAATCTGATGTGCTGGCCTACTTGTAGCGCATAACTGAAACAGCTACATTCGCTCTTAGGTTCGGATCACATACAAATCACACAGAGTGGTTAACAAGTGGTTGATATGGAGCGTTCGAAGAAGAAGATAAAAAAAACCACCCAGATGAAATGGTTTAATCTCCTGACAATGCACTGGAATCTTCTACTCCAGAGAGACATATTGAGAAAATATGAATAAAGAGCAAGAGGATGCCCACGCAAAAGATGGATGGATGGTGTTAAGAACACCTTTTCGTACTACTGCCTTGTAGTTTGATTTGGGACAATCAAAGGCTAGCGGAGTAAACCGTACACAAATCTGGACGTCAGGCAAACCAAGTAGTTCAAATAAAGACCGGTAAGCTGGGTAGATGACGCTCAACAGCCCGGGAGGGTAGGTCGTCTGAGGGTCGCTACCCTGAAAGAAAATAGCAACCTGTTGCCCTGCAGGTCGGCTGGGGATAGTCAAAGGCTAACGGAGAGCGAACCCAGTAAACGCTGGCTGAAACCGGACACGTCACCGAAGAATAAACACTAGAGCGTTGAACAATGGCGCTGAACGATGTGACGTACAAATACGTTCTTGGCAAAGGCTGTTTATATATCACAATAAGAATGATCAATATGGCCGAAAAAGAACGATCGAGAGAGAGAGAACAACTTTAAATAAATGAATACCAACTTTCAAAGCGCATTATACAAAGCGTACAGAAGATCCTTACTTCTCCTTCCCCTCTCCCTCCCCATTCCAACACCTCACAGAGGTACAATGAGGTACCAGAAGAGGGAAAGACGAGAAAGATTTTTTTTTTCCGATCCAGAAGCACTTGAGCTGAAAGCTCTTCGGCTCGGTGTCATGGACATCGTAACCCTTCGGTTCGGTGCCACGAACACCATAAATCTGGGGAACCTGTAGCTTTTCTGCCAGTCCGCGGAGTTGAACCCGCACTTAAGAGGACTAGTCACCCGTAGTCCAACGCGCTACGAACACGCCGGGCACGCGGGTGAAGAAGAAGATTAAAACATACAGAACTATCACATCATTTTGAATGTGCGCGAGTGATGTGACGTCATGGAAAAATTCAAGTTTCATTAGTAAAATATCCCAAGGACATCAGTAGAGAACCTTTGATCTAACTGTTTGATGAGGACATGAAAACTGTTATAAAAGTACACGTATAGAGAGGTCAAGGACAGAGAAATACGGACAGTAAAAATGTAGGGCGACAGGACTCGGGTTGAAATAGCGTGCCTCTGGTGGATATTGCGGCCTCCGGTGAATGAATGAAAATAGTGGCATATCCTTTACAGGACGTAGCCGTCGAGCACAGAAACGAGTCGATGATTTTATAGGCACCACATATACATTCAGTAGTTTGTCATTGCTTTATGAACGGTGGAGTCTATTTTTACCTTTCGTAAAAATCCCACGAAAACGAATTTGCTTCCAAATTGCCTGCCTGGGATTTTTAACCAGGTACGCTTGGGTTGTGATCCAGTTCACTGCCGTTAAGCTACAGACGTTCACATTTGTTGAATAAATATGAAATACGTACATATGAAATGTCGAAACGTAAATACTATAGTGAGGTGCTTTCTTCTCATAGGTAAATACTATTTGTGGAGTGCTTTCTTCTCCCAGATATTTCATGTCTGCAGAAAGTCTGAATGGTTTTCAAAAGTACATGCTATTCAATCTGTTGGCAACCCTTCTCTTTCAATACAGAATGAATGACATGTAAATGTTGAAGTTGAATGCTTTCAATACAGAATGAATGACATGTAATTGTTGAACTTAAATGTATCAACATTACTTTTAAGAACCAACATCGCTATTTATTATATCCGACTATCTGCTGTAATTCTTTACTTGCAGTCGCTAAACACAGTCTCCAGAGCATATCCCGCAGTCATGTCCATCGTACATACACCAACGAAACGAAACATGGCCTCATAAATGAAGCTTACAGAGCACGTTCTGGGGAATTCTCGAGGAACTCCAACTGACATGCAGCTTCATAAAGGCAACCCATCTCACGGTTTAGATAAGCATACGAAACCGAACGCGAAGAAGAAGAAGATATTAAACATTATAATTTATTCAAGTGAGTAGAGAAGAATTAAAACTGGACGCATTAAAACGGCACATATTTTTTAGAAGCATTATTTAGATTGATAATTGAATGGTACAGTAAATTGAGAAAAATAAGACATCGAAATCACGTTTTCAGATCCTTATTCCTGCCCGTATGCTGTCGTGGTTCGCAAGGGGAGCAAAGAATAGTATCACTGCGATCTACAAGGCATGTCGTAAGAGGCGACTGATGTAGCGGCATAAGGAAGCTAACCTAGTAAATAAAGCGTCGCAGAAAACGTATGTGCTGGCCTACTTGTAGGTGGATAACTGTCACAACATTCAGATTACATACAGATCACAAAGAGTGGTTTAACAAGTGATCAAGCATTCGAACAAGAAAGTGAAGAAGAAGAAGAAAGTGAAGAAGAAGAAGAAAGTGAAGAAGAAGAAGAAGAAAGACCCTTAATCATACAAGTGACTTTTTCTAAAATAAAAAATAAAAATCATGTCAGACCATTGATGTCCAAATATAGTTTTCTTTTGAAGGAAAGAGGAAGTGTGGTTATTTATTTAATGACCGGGATATCACTTGTCACAATAGAATATTTCAAGTAAAGAAGACTGTACAATAAAGCATACAAGTGCAAGTCATTCAAATATGCCAAACTCATAACTTATTACATTATTGTGTACCCGGAACGACCTAACATGTAAAGGATTTTCTTTGATTTGTCTCTTAACCATTGGCAAGTTTTTAAAGATTTTTTGATATTTGTAATGTCCTGTTCTATATTTAGCAACCATACAAATTCATTGAATTGAAAATAGACATGCTATATATGGCTGGAAAGCTAGTTGGTGGGCTATCAGGATATGTGGTTTTAACATAAGTGTGATGTAATATATGATATCCGTGACCTATCACATAAGTGTGATGTTATGATATCCGTGAACTACTTTTGAAAAGTCTAAAAACATATTATTCTACAAATGACAAATAATTTTACAGTCACAAAGAAGGAAAAAAAAAGTATGACGAATATAATGAAATCTTTTACTACAGTCTTTTAAAGTCTTCATATTTGCAAAACATATACGAATTTAAACATGTTTGGACAATATGAAAGGCTGTAATCATGAAACTTATAAAATATCAATATTTTCATTTTTAAAGAAAAAGGTACATCGGTCTGGGCGTTGAAAAAAGTAATCGTCACGGTTTTGTACCAACATCAGCATAAGAAAGAAAGTTGGCACAAAACCGTGCTTGAATTACATAGAGAAACAAAGAATGAAGTGGTTTGGCCACTTAATAAGAATGCATCCAAACTCCACAGTATACAGAGTCTTCTACACCAGAACATCGAGAAAGAAGGCAAGAGGAAGACCACGGAAAAGATGGTTAGATGGCATAGCAGAATCCTGTGAAAGAGCAAATATAACAATCACACAAGCCACCAGAACAGCGCAAGATAAAAACAGAAAACCACGACACTGGGCAACAACCCGGTAGCAGTGTGACGACACTGGGCAACAACCCGGTAGCAGTGTGACGACAAAAGAAGAAGAAGTAAGAAAAAAGGTCGATAAATATGGCCTTCAAGAGAAAATAATGCAGAATTGATCTAGTAAGCAGCCCATAAAGTACTAACACTTATATAGTATCATAGTAAAAGTAAAGGAACCCTTTCATACCCTGTGGTATATAGGTCAATACAGTGTTAGGCCTGTATTTTTATTGACCGTCGGCACACGATGGGTGATGTGGTCAGCATCACGCCGGCCGCCTTTACTTTCCCAGAGCATGTCTGGTACCCAGTTGAGGCTGGGTCGACCTGAGAGCCGTCGCGATCGGGAAAATTTCACGCCTATATAGTATCATACATAAACATTAAATATGTATATAATTTCTAAACATTGCAAGTAAAATTTATTACTGATAAAAAATGTGAGTACGAAATGACATTTGCTAGACAAAATAATCAAGAAAAAAGTTAACGGGCATCTTGCAAACAGACTCAAAGTGACACATGCACAGAATATTCATCTGATCCAAGCACAGATATTTAAAGAATCACTGGTGTAAAGAATCAGGACAGTAATCTGAGTTATTAGAATCCATTTTATCACATAATTTGTGATTTTGGCTGGAGCAAGTTGGGCGTTTTTACAAAATCGCAAGTGGGAAAGGAGGTGTGCTTTAGTCAACGCGATTAGATATCTTAAAAATATATAATTAATTTTTTTACAATTATTTATGAAATTATCATACGTTGTGCATTAGTTGACATAAATTTTATGAACTTAAATGCAAAATGAATAAAAAATTACAGCCACTTAAATAGGTACATTGCATCGATTATAAATGATCGAACTTACATTATCTCAATGTTTAAGGGTTTTAATAGAAATCTTTCAAAATTAATTTATGAGAATATGGAACCTGGAAAAATGTGCAAACCTCAGTTTGTAAATGACTATTAACAAAGAAGACGTGACAGAAAGAAAAATGATTAAGAAGAGAATTATGTGACCAAAAAAAGTTGAGTACATAACTTGTTTGCCATTTGATTATACATATCTGTTCTAGTAATTTTCACCAACTTTATCCAGAAAGCTATTAATATATATTTCGTAAATATATTGTTCATGGGACGGATTAGCGTAATGCTCGAGCGTTCGCCAATCGACTCTAAATCAAGAGTATTGTAGGCTCAATCCTCGACGTTCCACAAGTGAGAAAAGGAATTGACCCTCCTACCTCCTGTAAACTAGGTCTTTCAATCAAGAGGGCTGTAGGCTCAATCCCACACTTTGAGATCACACAGTTTTTTAAATATTGTCGGCAGATCTCTGAATATATTTTTCCTACTTTTCTGTCCCATCATTTGCGAACTATTCAGTTGGGGGTGGGGGAGAAGAGGGAGGAGGAGAGGAGGGGAGTTGAAAGCCGAAGGATTTACTTCATTGAACCGGGTTTTACCCATTAAGGCTCGGTCCCTCTCCGTAGAAATGGCACGCCACCTACCGAGAGTATTGCACACAGCACAAGCTCCATAGCTCCGACTAGAATTCTAGGTGTCTCTGGAAAAAAAAACACACGCATGAACCGAATCTCGCGGTCCGGATTCAAACCGTCCACTCGCAAGGCAAGGGCTTAAGCACTTAGCCACAGATATCCCCATTCAGTTGGAGATCGCATTTATGTAATGAATACGATGTTTTTACTATTACGGCAACGATCATTATGGGTACATACTATAACATAGATTCCCAAACGTTTTCGGCCTACCGCCCACTTTGCACAATATAAATGTTGTAACGCCCCCATCCACATTGTAACAGTTTGCCAACGCCCCCCTCCTACATATATACATACTCTATTTTCTCTTTGACATAGAACATTGATATATATTTCTTTAATACATGGTCAATTTTCAAATGATTATGTGCGTGAAATAGAAAATTGATGAAAACATGGATCGTGTAAGACGGACATAATATGAATTAAAATGCAGAATTCAAATGTTAAATGATTATTCAATCGCAAAATCACGAAAATAATTTATTTAAAATATTCATTTTAATTTCTTCTTTAAGGAGTCCCCGATCCTAATCGCCTGAACACCTCCAAATTCGTCTGAACCATATCGTCCCCACCCCTTCTAGAACGCTTCAGCGCCTACTGGAGGGGAGGCTACGCCCACCTTGGGAAATGTTGTACTATAATAATAACTAGGATAAACTCAGTGAAATTAGGATATCTTTGTTTTCCCTTTCCAATAATAGTTATTGATATTTACAGTTTTTTTTAAATGTCGTTTTGAAAATTCATTTTAAAAAAGAAACTTGTCGACTAAATTCAATAATCCGAGCTCATCTGATGGAACATAGTACTGTTACTATATTTAGTTAAGCAGAAGTAAGTCTATCTGTTGGTTGGTTTTCTGTGTTAGTGTGTTTGAAAACGTATCTATGTTTAGTAATAGTTGCCATAATGGCACCTAATTTACTTAATGTTATTTTTCTTACTTTTTTTCCAGATCACATTTTAATAAAACCGTTTGAAGAACAAGTGTTTTGCCTAACATTATTTAAATCCAAGATACGGGAACGCAAGAGAGAGAGAAATCCAAGATACGGGAACGCAAGAGAGAGAGAAATCCAAGATAACAATTTGTAGAATGCAACAAGGGGACTTTACAATTTCAAAGGTCTAAAAAGAATCAGTGATGACATACCTTGAACTGAACAATCGTTTGCTCTGTAGGAGATGTCGTTGCGATTGTTGTACATCAACTAAAGCACGCTGAAGATGACAAGTTCGATCCCCTTCAAAACTCCAGATATAGGTCAGCAGTTGGCTTCACAGCAGAAGTGATCACGTCAATTCTTGTGTCGTTAGCAAGACTTGTCTTTTTCTAGAACGCTTTAAGAGAAGATGCAGAGAGAAAAATTGCAACAGAAGAACACATAGAATCAGAGTACCCTGAAAATGAGTGGACGCACGTATACACGGACGGATCGGCCAATAACGCAATAAGCGATGGCGGAGGAGGAATAGTGCTTAAAATCTCAAAGAAAGTAACAGTCACGAAAGCGATTGCCACTGGCAAATACTCGAATAACTACCGAGCAGAGGCAGAGGCAATCAAAGCGGCGGCCGAAATGATCTTGAAGAGAAGAAGCACTACACGCAACAAGGTCGTGGTATTCACCGATGCTCTATCGGTCATCACGGCACTCAAATGCGTCGGCAAAACTGAGATGAAGGAGCTCAAAACGTCCCTCGCTGAACTAACAAGTTCACTCAAACGCACCGTCATCCAGTGGATACCGTCACACTGCAACGTTAGGGAAACGAAGCAGCCGACAAGCTAGCCAAAGAGGGCGGGCGACTACCTCAGACTGATCTCGAGATCGGTTATGAGGAAGTCAAAACAACCATCGGTTCGCACTATAGAAGCAAATGGGCAAAAGATCACCCTCAGTACACAGACAGTGACGGATACTATGGTCTCTCTCGACGTGAACAAGTTGCCATACTTCGCCTCCGTACCGGCCACAACAAGCTCCGAGCCCACATGTTCCATAAATTTAAAATTGGCACAACTAGCCTGTGCCCCTGCAATATGGCAGAACACGTCTTGCAAGACTGTCAACGTTTAACAGGTATAAGGAAAGAGTACTGGCCACAACACACAGAGCTTCGCGAAAAGCTGTACGGAGAAACGGAGTCCCAAAAACAACAGTAAAATTCATGATAAAAATTGGTTCATCAGTCTAGGCCGGGAACGCAAGAGAGAGAAATGAGAATAGCTGATATTTATTTTGAACGCCCTCATAGAGTGTGGCCGCAAAGAAGATCTTCATTTAAACCAATCCACGTCAACTACTAGATTGCAGGAGCTGGGTTTGAAGATTGGAGTAGCAAGAAAAGAACAGCATAACAGGTATGTGAGTAGGCTCATCAATCAAAATCGAACTGGTACGGTCAGTCGCTGGATGCTGTTGGAGATATTGCGAAGAAGATCGGAGCACCTATGAACATGTCCGGAGTGCAATGAAGATATTGCAAACTGAAACTGAAACTGAGCACAGCTACCAAATAACACAATTTACATCAAACATAAGACGTACCACCTCAAATAGCTAAATTGGTCCTGAACTGCACACAGATATTTACTATTACCATAGTCTTGTAATCTCCCGATTAATGTCGTGTTCGGCTTGGGACTGTTGACCTCATACGGAAAAACTTAAGCTACAAAATTCAACTAAACATGAATTAACATAAGCTGGTTGAGGGTCTATGCCCAAACTGAAGTCTAGAAGGCGAGAGAGAGAGAGAGAAACAGAGTCTTGTAACCTTGGCAACTCATATAATTATTCCCAAATATCTTCAAAACAGACAGTAGTCATTTATATTAGACGTTTCTGCTTTAAAAAAAAAAAGAAAAAAAAAGAGGCACGTCACTTGATTGGGATATCAGGTAATGTTGAGTGAATAAACTTTATTATAGTCTGTCCATTAATTCGTGAGCACGTTTGAAATTGATTTTCTCGAAAACTACCTGTTGGATCTCAGTGATTTTTGCAAGCAGCCTTAGAATATCCATGACGCTAGAGAAATATTTTTTCCAAGAAAATTTGATGTAGTTTGAAATATTTCTTCTTCAGGTTATATTAAAATCAACCTCACCGGATTGTACACAATAGTAACAGATCTACGGTACACAGACGCGTTGTTCTAAAATACATTATGGTAACATTGAAATATCGTGAGTAAACAACAATTTCACGAATTCGCGTGCACCGAACCCAGTCGACTTTGAAAGCGGAAAGCATATGACGTTATAATTGGGATACCGTTGTATAGTTATAGGTGTATCTCGCTATTTGTATGAAGCTATTGTATCATATATGTTGGCTTATCAAAACTGACATTGATATCACATTCATAATGAGTCTGAAGTGCACATTTATAACAATGCAGAAGGTTACAGTTTTACTATACCAACACTTCCGTAGGAAATCTAAGAGAGGTCATCTATATTGCGATATTCATTACCCTGAGAAACGAACGCAACTGGCGCTTGGTCTGAATAGATAATCCTTTTCCCGATGGATTACACAGGACACAAAGTGTACTAATGTCAAGCAAGGAAGGAAAAGAACAATTGACGACTTTGACATAGATGTCATAAGACGGGAGCTCTTGAAAATGTTTGCGACAAATCAACTTGTCACTCTCAGGAAACTGAAATTAAAACTGCAATCAGATTGCAGCATAGACATTTCTAAAAGTACTCTATGGAAAATTGTAAGAGCCGCCGCTTCACCTTCAGAAAAACTATAGGCGGCAGGAATATTATTTGTGAAAAGCCACATTTAATTGCTGCCCGAAGTAAATACCTGAGGCAGATCCGTGAGCGGCGGAGGCAAGGCTATGATATTGTATATTTGGACGAATCCTGGGTCAATGCTCACCACACCAATGCTAAAGAATGGCAATCAGTAGACGGTGAACAGAAAAGAAAAATACCAAGCAGCAAAGGTCAGCGTATTATACTAACACATGCAGGAAGCAGTGAAGAAGGTCTTGTCCATGACGCTGGACTTATTTTCCAATCAAAAAGTACCGACGGTAGGGACTACCACACATAAATGAATGGACATATTTTCAGGCACTGGATGGAGAAAGATCTACTTCTAATTCTAAACAGACCATCATGCTTGGTAATGGATAATGCATCCTATCACAACGCAGTATCAGCGGAAGACAAAGTACCAACTGCATCAAATACAAAAGATCAAATTAGGACTTGGCTTGCTAAGGAAAATGTCAGCTTCGATGATATATATTTGAAACCCGAGTTGTTGCACCTGGTGAGGATGACAAATAAGACAAAGGTGTTTCATATTGACAAAATCATTGCGGAATACGGCCACACGTCTTTGCGACTACCTCCATATCATGCTCACCTCAATCCGATAGAGCTTGTCTGGGCTAAAGTAAAAGGGCAAGTTGCCGAACAGAACAGGACGTTTAAAATGTGTGATGTTGAAGTTCTGACACGTGAGTCCTTCTCAATGATAGACATGCAGTTCTGGAAGAAGTGTGTTGAACATGTGCTCCGAGAGGAAGACGAGTACTGGCACCGAGATGGATTACAATTTGTCCAGCCAGTAACAATTATCAACCTCATGGAATCGTCAGATTCGGGATGATACAAATCATATTTTGATTACAGACTGAGAAATAGCAACGTATACATTTCCATATCCAAATGCGTCTACCATCATACAATTTGTGGTGAAGTTAAGACACCCTGGGGTCTAATGGTGACCGAAGGGAGGACTAACTGTTGCATATTGTATCCAAGTTCACGATTGCACATAAAGGGCAACACACTTAATTACTTGACCTATCAAGTTAATATGGAGATACACCTATGAATAGAATTGACATGGACAAATTCTAGGATTACTGTAAAATCTAAAATTTGAGCCCCGTATTTGCAATTGTCATAAAAGATCAAAGGAATTCGCCGATGTGCAAAATCCATAGCATCTATGGACTACTGGTTAGCTTTATTTTAGCGTTATGGATATTCTAAGGCTGCATGCAAAAAATCACTGAGATCCAACAGGTAGTTTTCGAGAAAATCAATTTCAAACGTGCTCACGAATTAATGGACAGACTATAGTAACTTTTCCACTTAACATTGATAACCTTCCTGTAATCTTCACGGGACAGGGTTCTTAAGTATAGCAACAGGCCGTTAAGAGGTCGATTTGTAATAGGGTACAGACATGTCAACAATGAAGCTTTCAAATATGTCAGGTATTTTCTTATGTGAATGGTGATTCACACAGAGTAATTTTCCATGTCATGAAGGTCTCAATACATTAGTGGTTAATTTTTCCTCGCGACAGGTAAACCAGATGGAACTTTTCCAGATGTCATGTATGCCTCATGGTTAACATCTTTACAATGTCTGTGAGACGTGGATCTCTGTGGCATAGAGGTTCAGTGCTCACATCTCGTTCCATAGATATTAGGTCGCTCCTTGGAGCTATCAGATATTTTCCAGAGATTCCTGGTCTCAGTGTAGGTGAGATCGAGTTTATAATACTATCGGAGATGGACGATAAAACGTAGGTCCCTTGTTCGATTTGAGCACGTAAAAGAACCCTAGGCAGTTCAAAATCGAGAAGAGCAGGCTGGAAAACCGCTGCCCGGGCAAAATTAGTTTCAAAAAATAAAAACTACAAATATTTTTACCATTTTCAAAATTACATCGGGACCTCGCCGGCTACGGAGTTCGTGCACTGCCGCTGAGATCTTCCTATGTAAGATAGAGATCGGAGCACACATCATTACTCACTGAAGTATAATGGTGATTGTTCTGTTAATAAATCAAACAATGTCTCCACGGAAAAATAAATCGACATACAAACAAACCGTGCGCAGATTTTGTTTGTATAATTGTTGTTTCGATCCCGAAAGGAAGCTTGTCTCACTCTTTTTGACCTCTATCATATTAAAATATTCATTGAAGCTACCTATGCAGGATCTGTATGTGTATATGTAATTATCTGTGAAAGCAATTGTATAAATGGATGTTTCGAAAATATATATATATATATATATATATATATATATATATATATATATATATATAATAATAATTAATAACAAATGTTAAGATTTTGATGTATTACAAATTGTAACTTTTCATTGAGTGCTAATGATATTTGGTCTCTTTGTCTTTACAGACGGTCGATTGACAATGTTTTACCGTGACAACCTCTGAGTTTTAGCTTTTCTCTCTTGTCTTTCAGCTCATACATAAGTCTCTTCTAAAAAGAGTATGCGCCCTTTCGCAATATCGCTTTCCACACACCTCTCTCATCAGGTAGTTTTTTCCCATGTGCTGGACCTATAGAAAAGTTCTTCATTGAGACCTGGCAGACATATTAAATATCTGAGCAGTGGTCTGCCCTGGTGTCTCTTCCTCTCCGAAAGTTCCCAGAACAACATTTATTGTGATATGCGACAAGTTTCCATTCTTCTCGCATGCCCCAACCATCTTAGTCGTCTACTGCTGAGTATGCCTATGATGGAAGGCAAGTTTGCACATTGCATGGGGGTTTCTGTGGCTAAGTAGTTAAGCCTTTGCCTTGCGATCCGAAGGTCGTGGATTCGAATCCGGACAGCACCGTTCTGCTCACGAGTACCTTTTTTTCCAGAGACCCATAGGAGTGTTGCCAGAGCTACGGAGTTCATGTTTTGCACAATACTTTCGGCAAGTAGCGTGTCATTGCTGTCGAGAAGGACCGAGCCATATGGGCTAAAAGTAGGCGCAATGAGGTCAACCTTCGACTTTAAAACCACTTTAAATTGTACTATTCTGAATAAAACATATTTATACATTTTGAGAAAACAGTTGTTCTAAATTGTTTTTAATCTCGACTATTTGACAATGGTAGAGGTATGTCTACTTATCATGCTGTAGATTTGTTTGTGTTAATGTAATACTCGTCCACATGCGCCAACAAGTATTAAGTAACGATTCTTAAGAAGCTAGTATTGGTTGTAAATATACAGAGTCGTTACTGTTACATGAAAGTGCCGAATCGACTACACACACTACACTGTGGTTAGAGTCGTACATCCGGATCAGTGCTAAATTTAGACACAAACTTGCGTATGCAATAGTCCTGGCTCATGTCTGGTGGTATCACAATGGTGGCTGCATCAACTTACCATACAATTCAGGAAGTACCGTATTGACTTGAATGCTATGACCTTGCAGATAATAATATTAAGCTGTTTAGAAGATGTTGAAGGTGAACAAATATATTTTCGAATATACCTCAAAGTACAACCTTACCACATGTCATTTTTAACTTCAAGTCATTCTCATTTTCTTCTTCTATCATTACATCTTCAGTTAGAAGTCTAAAATTGAAGGATTAAGCTCATTGCACCGGATTTTACCACATATGGTTCCGTCCCTGTCGGCAAAAATGGCCCCTTCATACTCCGATGCTGATGCACAAAGCGCGAATTCCGTAGCTCCAGCAACATATTCAGTAATCTTCAGTAATGATACAGGAATCAAGATTAGGAGTTTGAGTTTTGCCACAGCTCGTGGGCCCTTATAACGGATGACCTTTCTGCTCACTCGAGAAATCGGAAATTCCTGTTTACTTTTATGTATGCTTGATACACAGCTAACTCTAATTTAAAGATGACTTGGCTTGATAGAACACTGTAATCACTGTCATGTAATTTTACACCATTTGTTAGTTCAGGGTTATTTATTGTTGAAAAGTGTTGAAATTTCCTTTCTTAGCGCTAAATTTAATCTGTAACATAATAAAATTTTACCTATGTTGTATTGTATTTTAAAATGAATTCGTTTTTATTTAACAACACTTGAATACAAGGGTCACATGACGTTAGTGGTCTGATTGCCGGGAATTTGCACTTGAGATGAACATTCCTATGACTACAGTATAACATTGTCACTACTAGTATCTAGGAAGCTGGTATATCTAGTACCAATTTCCTGTCGTTCTTTTCAGTTAGAACTATATTTTAGTTTATTTAATATTTCGTTTTTGTAATCGTTTCTTGGTTGAAACGTCGAGTGTTATTTGTCATATTCAATTATTCCTTTTTCCTTTCTCGTGTAATACTGTAAGATGCTTGTTCCCGTACATATCATCCGTTTACTTAGTATTATCGCATCCTCCCCACGGTTTTCTAAATATTTGATCTGATCCGGTCTGACCACCTCAGATCTATAGATTTTCGTACATCGCCTTATCCTTGTTGAATGCCGCATTTATTTAATACCGAATTAATGCATTACCGTTCAATTTTACGCAGACTCTGGCTACTCACCGACAAGCAGATGCATGCTTGGTTTCTTGTTCTTTCATGTAGGGGTTAATGTCCTAGTACCATTAATTGACAGGTTATCATATTCTTTCATTTAACCTTTCACTCTGTAAATTTATATTTTACTTCCATGCGCATTTATACTGTATTGTATACTGAATTAGCTACTATATTGGCTCTGCGTAATTTTAAAAATACCGTGAGCCATTATATCGACTATGTAGGGGAATGGTTGTGAACGTCTGTAGCTGAAGCGAAAAATAGACTTCACTGTTCAGAAAGTCATGATAAACCACTGAACGTATAAGTGGTGCTTAGAAAAATCAACGACTCGTTTACTGTGGTTGATGGCTACGTCCTGTGAAGGATATGCAATGATCACGCTAAAGATAGAGCGACGGTCATCAAGAACAGCCTTGAGAAAAATGAATAACAGCTTACAAAGTGCATTAGAACAAACACACAACAAACACACACAAGATGAATAGACCCCCACCAACACCCAACACTCTATAAAGAATTAAATGATGGAAGAAGAGAAGGCGTTACACGGTAGGAAGAAGGGATTAAGTAGTCCTAAATTATATCTAGAACTTGAAGTTGAGGTCACATCCTTGAATTTATTACAATATCCGTGTTCAGTTCTGGGAACTGGCTCATTATTTTCTCAGTATTGTGACCAGGAAAAAACCCGTTAAGAACTAATATACAAGCATGCAGTATTACACGGTATCAGATCGACATCCCTAAGCAACCTTGAGTACAGTTCCGTACTAATCACAGCAATAATGGAAACAAAACTACTGTGACAGTATGTATGGACATTGACATTTCAAATTAAAATAGTTTTCCCATCTGAAAATCGAGAAAAAGTTCCATTTATTTGCAACTTTCATTTGACAGGGACAGAAAACCGGGACAAATGGGCGTCACGAAAGAATTATTCGGGACACCACATTTTTAAAAAACCTGACCGTCCCGGAAAACCATGACGTCTGACAATCCTAACCTACAGTCAATATGTCATCAATATTTCAGTAATTCCCCCATTGTCATGTCATCTTTAAAAAAATTCTTAGCTGGTAATTCTTTATTTGGAAGCGGTTTTCTCTGTAAACTGAAGTCTAAAGTCAGTTATGTATTATCATTAGTTATTCTTTTCCTAGCAGTATTGCGCAACTTGTCATTCTGTAGCTCAAGCGGTAGTGAGCTCGATCACAAACCAAGCGTACCTGGTTCAAACCCACGGTGGGCAAGTTTGGAAGCAAATTCGTTTCCATGGGATTTGTATAAAAAAAAAAGGTGCAAACAGACCTCATCGTTCAGAAAGCAATGGCAAACTACAGTTCGTATAAGTGGTACCTAGAAAATCAACGATTCGTTTACTGTGGTTGATAGCTATGTCCTGTAAAGGATATGCTACGATAAGAGATCTAACTATCACCACTTTTGTACCATTCTTCTAACTATACCACTTTGTACCATTCTTCATATCACCACTTGTACCATTCTTGTCACAGTAACTCTTGATGACAACTAAAAATACTAACGTTTGGTTTCCCCATGAACATTAAATTCAACTCAATCTTTATCCCAACATTATGCTATCAGTGCCAAACCTAGAGCTGATAACAAATGATAGAAGAAAACTAGTTACAACAGAGATGAAGTGTCTGTGGCTGAGTGGTTACACCCTTTGCCTTGCGAGTCGAAGGTCGTGGGTTCGAATCCGGACCGCGGTCTTCTGTTCACGAGTGCAGTTTTTTCCAGACACCCTTAGGATTGTTGCCGGAGCTACGGAGTTCGTGCTTGTGTGCAATACTCTCGACAGGTGGCATGCCATTTCTGTGGAGAGGGACTAAGCCATATGGAGTAAAACCCGGTGCGATGAAGTCAATCTTTCGGCTTTAAAACCCTTTTAAACGCAGAATGCTGGGAGTATCAAAAGGAGACCGATTTAGAAATTAAGACATCAGAAAAAAGGTGGATACAACATCAATACTGAACTTCATCAAGAAACAACAAATTAAATGGTTTGGTCACATAAGTAGATTACTAACAGACAGTGCGCATCAAAGAGCAATGTTACTCGATATAGTGGATAAGTAGATTACTAACAGACAGTGCGCATCAAGAGCATGTTACTCGATATAGTGCATGTTACTAACAGACAGTGGCATCAAAGACAATGTTACTCGATATAGGATAAGTAGATTACTAACAGACAGTGCGCATCAAGAGCAATGTACTCATATAGTGGATACAAAGCAAAAGGCCGTGAAAGTAGTAAAACAACTGAGAGAGAGCTAAGAACAGAGATGAATAAAGGCGAGTGATACATACAGCAGTGAACCTCAAAGCTTCAGAAATCTAAAAAATAAGAAAAGAATATAGCATAAAGATATACATGCATATTGAGAAACAACAAATTAGATTCTGATAACTGCTACACGGTACACAGAAGCTTACGTAATCGTTCTTGTCTTGGTTTTGACGATTGTTCCGTTTAGTATATTTTGAATTATAGTTCATTCCAAAATTCATGATTATCTTTACCGACCGATATTTTTTTTTTTTCTTTTACCGATTCAGAAGCACTTGAGCTTTTCAGCTCTTCGGCTCGGTGCCATGAACATCGTAACCCTTCGGTTCGGTGCCACGAACACCGTAAATCTGGGAATATGTGGCTTTTTCTGCCATCCCGCGGAATTGAACCCGCACAACAGAGGTTAGTCATCCGTAGTCAACGCGCTACGAACACACTGATGCAGACGGGCTTTTTTTTTTCTTTTCCGATTCAGAAGCACTTGAGCTTTCAGCTCTTCGGCTCGGTGCCATGACATCGTAACCCTTCAGTTCGGTGCCACGAACACCGTAAATCTGGGGAATTGTGGCTTTTTCTGCCATCCCGCGGAATTGAACCCGCACACACAGAGGATAGTCACCCGTAGTCCAACGCGCTACGAACACACTGGGCAGACGGGCTACCGACCGATATAAAATCATTCACTTGACAGAAATTCTTGATTTTTGCATTTTATATAGGTAACAGTGACGACGTTCCAAAAGTATTTTTGCCCACCCAAAACTTTAGTTATGTAAGATTTGAATTATATGTTATTAGCCTACTAATTTAACAGCGATGTTGATTTGGTATAATTTTAGAATGTTAACGGTACGAAAGTGAAGTATTGACGTCAAGATGCCAATGTGCGCTCCAGGTGCAATTCAGCAGTAGTTAAAATCGGGAATCCCGTGAAATTAATCATTTCACACTGTATGTGAAAGATTGTCATTGGCGTGTCACAAACCATTTATTTGCATTACTTGAAGCGGAAGGTACTATTTTATTATCAGTATTAGAAATGAGTTTGAAGTGTAAATTCACTACCATGCAGAAGGTGACTGCACAACTGTATAGCTACTTTTGCAGAGAAGCCAGACGTGGTGGTTTATATCGAAATAGGGGGAGACTGCAGTAAAACTTGGTAAATAGTGAAACACGTACAAACAAAGTACTATAGTTTTACAAAAACAGAAACAGTGACGATAAACAGCAACGTTTCGACCAACAAGGCCTTTATCAAGCAAACGAACAAACAGGAGTGACAAATTAAAATGAAACACAAATGGACGACCAAATACAAACGTATCTAAGGAAACGCTGGAATAAAAACGAATAACGAAATAAATGTAACACAAAAACACACATAAAAACTAGAAATAGAACGGAAAAGAAACAATGAAACATCTAGTAAATATATAACTTGAATACATGCAACATATACCCATATAGAGTACAAAGCATAGGAAGAGAAAGTACTAAGAAGCATAAGAATGTAATACGTTGAGCCCGCGTGGTCGCAAGGTACCATACAAAGAAATCAACCGATTCTCCAGAGCAAATCGACTACGATCATCAGAGGAACATGATCGGATGGCTGTGACCTGGACATCGCAAGCTCCTGAATGGCCAGTATCATTGAAATGGGTAGCTACAGGGGTCACAGAGCATTGGCGTATATTGCGCAAGTGTTGGGCGAATCGGTCACTGAGTCTCCTGCCGGTTTCCCCAATATAGGCCCTGTTGCACCGCTTGCAGATAATGGCATAGATAATATTACGGGACTCGCATGTGAAACTGTCTTCAACAACGAACGTGGCTTTGGAAAAGACACCGTGCGGGTCTGTATGACATAAGCACAAGTGTTGCATCGCCGACGGCCACACTGGGTGGTGCCAAAATGACTCTGGATATTAGGCTTGAGGCGACTGTGAACCAACATATCCTTAAGGCTTCTGTCCCGTCTGTACGCCACCAAAGGATAGTGTTGGAAGATTGAACGTGTCTCAGGATCAGACTGAAGAATGGAGAGATGACGGAATAAGACTTTCTTCACAAGGGAACTATGAGGGTGGAAAGTTAAGACAAGTTTCACCCTGTCAGAATTGGAAGTTCTATGCTGGTTATAGAGAGCCTCCTGGCGAGAAATTTGTTGAACGCGCCGCATAGCAGAAGCAAGTTGTGGTTGTATCACAACTACAAGACCGAAGAGAACACAACATGCTCTTGGTATAAGTAGAATGTCCTTTTGCCGTTGGATAGAACAGGACTGTAGTGATGAACGTAAGGAACACAGAAAAGGATGGAAACGGAAAACTGACGATTTCGATAAAGATGTTATTGTGAGAGAGATTCATAAAATGTTTAAGGCAAATGATGTGGTTACACTACGTAAATTGAAATCACGTCTGCGAATTCAATGTGATATTGATATTACTAAAACCGCCTTATGGAGAGTTGTTAGGTGCATCAGTTTCACTTTTCGGAAATCTAGTGTAGGTCGGAATATAGTTTGTGAGAAAACGCATCTGATAGCTGCACGATGCAAATATCCGCGGGAGATACGGAAGCGTATATATCTGGACGAATCGTGGGTAAATGCTCACCATACGTTGGATAAAGAATGGCAATCACTAGACGGAACTAAGAACAGAGAAATTCCAAGCAGCAAGGGGCAACGCATTGTGATAGGTCATGCAGGCAGCAAACCAAATGGTCTTGTCAGTGGCGCAGAACTTCTTTTCCAAGCACTGTCTACAGATGGTAGGGACTACCACACCGAAATGAACGGACTTATTTTCAGGAATTGGTTAGCGAACACACTTCTGCCTGCTCTGGATAGGCTGTCGTGTATTGTAATGGACAATGCCTCCTATCATAATATAGTGGCTCGTGCAGACAAAATTCCCACCTCATCAAGCACAAAACAAGACATGGCGTGGCTTGCAAAAGAAAATATATCGGTTTGTTGCAACAATTTCAAAACTGAGTTGTTGCAACTGGTGAGACAGACTAAGAAGTCAAAGATTTTTATAATCGATAAAGTCATTGCTGAGCATGGCCACACTTCTCTTCGATTACCACCTTACCATTCACATCTCAATCCCATTGAACTTGTGTGGGCTGCAGTCAAAGGTCAAGTTGCAGCAGTAAACAAGACTTTCAAACTTCGTGTGTAAAAGTCCTAACACGTGATGCCCTCGCAAAAATAGATATAGAATACTGGAACAAATGTGAAGAGCATGTCTCGGAAGAAGAGCATATTGGCAACGAGATGGTTTGTATTTTCTCCAGCCCGCAGCAGTATCTTTTGGACTCTTCAGACTCCGAATCTAATAGCTAACATCCCATTTGCTTTCACCTTCACCAATTGCCTCACAATACCAGGGACTGGCAACAACTACCAAAGGTACGTCAATTTGATCGCAAAGATAATATCTAATAAAAACACTCATGAAGAAAAAGCTAACCATGTTACATTGCTTTTTATAATATGTAATAGGGTTACGCCTTTGCAAACATTCGCCACCATTTTGTGTATTACTGTAAATTCAAAACTTTGATTATCATTTTGTTGTGCTTATGCAAAATTATATAACAAAAACGTTTTTTTGCATCAACTAGCTACCTACCAATTAGTTAAACATGGATTCGTAACGTCGTGAGGTATATAAGACTGCATGCAAAAATTACTTGTATCCATCAGATAGATTTCATACAAATTAAACCTTAGTGTGATCACGAATTTTGGAACGAACTATAGTTATACATCTATCTCAGCGTTTCCCATAGTGGGCGGTACCATCCCCCCCTCAGTGGGCGCTGAAGCGTTCTAGGGGGGCGATAGTGGGTTCATTAGTATTTGGGGAGTTTTTTCATGATTTTGCGTTTGAATAATCATTAAAAATTTGAATTATGCATTTTAATCCATCTTATGCCCATCTTACCCGATCCATTTTTTCATCAATTTTCTATTTCATGCATATAATCATTTGAAAATTGACCATGTATTACAGAAATATATATCAATTTCTTAAGTCCAAGAGAAAATAGAGCATGTATATATGTGGGAGGGGGTGCTGGCACACTGTTATAATCTGGAAACGGGGGCGTTACAAAGTTTATGTTGTGCAAAGTGGGCGGTGGGCCAAAAAGTTTGGGAACCTATGATCTATATCATCTTCGTGCCCGTTTGACACATACGACTTTCACAATAAATTTCTGTTGCTGTTGTTCTGAAGCATTTCTGCCAGTTGTTTCCCATGCCAGTCTAGAATCTATCAACTCTCTATTATTCCCTCTCACACATAGACCCATTTCCATATTAGACTAAGCTTGCCAACAACAATGTTCGCTGATAAAGTATAACACATAATATTAAATAAACTTCAAAAGTACGATTTAAATACATTCAACATTCGCAATGCGGTTAATAACTATTGCGCTTAGATATTTTTACATGCCAAGCAGGGTTGCCAACTAAAAATTGAGAAATGAGCCAAACACTGGCCGGGAAAAGCCAAAAAAAGCCAGGAGGAAAAACAGTGCTATTTCATATTCACCTACATCATAAGAATACCTCCAAATCAAGGTTATCACTATTCTCACCACTGAAACCAGCACCATACACTTTATCATTAGATAAGCTCTTTACCATATTAGAGGAGGCAGTAAAATCCTTGCAACATTTGTTAGATAAGAGCAGTTCTGTTCTTATTCTCACTATAACCTCAAGAAGCTGCAGCTGCGTTCTATTTCTAGCTTTTGTTTTGACTGATGATACTAGACACCTCAATAACAGCATTATTAACTAGTTCTTACAAGTGAGCAAGTTCTTAAATAACGGTGGCAAACTCTTTTAAAAACTCTGTTGAAGAACCACCAATCCAAAATAGTTTCACTGTCTGTTAAAGATCCATCTTTCTTAAATTGAAATTCTTCTTTCCAATCAATACAGATTATTTTTCTGTATTGTTCTTCTATTGCACTGATGTTTTCTCCCGCAATGTGTATAAATGGTAGTTCTGCAAATAAAGGCTTTGATGCTTGGTTTAAAATTATCATAGGGCTGAGTTTTGACAAGCAATGAAATGTATCTCTGGCAGGGGAAGACGTTGTGTAATTTGGTCGAGAGCTTACTCTAACATAGCCATACACTTTGCTTTTACATATTCTATTTCTTGACGAGCATGTGGACTATTATTTTGCTGTATAAACTCATCACATTTTTTTTTAAATTTGGCTCCAAAGTCAACATGGGCTGTACCATTTTTCTGTTCCAAAGTCAACATGGGCTGTACCATTTTTCTGTCGACTGATAGTATAGAGCCTGTTCCAAAAACTTGTATAATGTAAGAACAATTCCTGGCACAAGTGATGAGGATCAGCCTTTGTTGAAAAAAACCATTTAGTCTTTCAAATTCTTGCACAACAGGTGTTGCAAACTCAAAGAACAAATAATTCTTATAGTCTGACAACATTTCCTTCATCAATCGCGATTTATATTTAGTGTCCATCTTTCCATGACTAAACTCTTCAGAAATAAAGAAAGCCTTCAACTCTTCCCAGTTCATCAGAATATTAAACATAACTTTTCCTCGAGCAAGCCACCTCGTAGACGACAGTTTTTTCAAATGGAAGAGGAGCAGTTCTAGCAACGTCAAATTCTGCTGATGCGTTTATAACATTAAACAACTCTTTGAACACTTCTCTTCTCAACTCGATGTGGCGAAACCAGTGTAGTATTTCTGACAGTTGAAATCCAATATTTGATGATAGTTTATATACTGCATGTTGAATGCACAATGCGAGTGAATGGCAGATACACTTGAGCTGCACACAGTGAGAGGACGCCTCTTTCAACCTAGGACCACACAGAGTTGCTACAACCAACCATGTTAGACGCACCATCCGATGCAAAACCAATGGAGTTCCTAAGACTCTGACCACACCTTGTAATTTCGTCTTCTATCAAATTAAATATTTTTTCTCCTGTAGCCTCTTGCACCGGAACTAAAGCTAGAAATCCAGTTGAAATTCCATTTGTCCTATCACTCAAATATCGAACCAAAATACACATGTGCTTTTGTGTTGAAATGTCAGTAGTTTCATCTAGAATTATAGCGTATTTCTTGTACTTTAAGTCAACAATGAGATCATCTTTCATAGATGGTGAGATGATGCTTTTTTTTTATTATTAAACAAGAACATTTTGTTCTGTGCAACTTTAAGTGCTCCCTTGTCCATGACCTATCATTATTTCACTAAGATGGTCGACAGAACGGATGGCACAGTGACAGGCCATACAAACAGCCACCAGAAGTTCTGCTGCCTCATAATTTTGTCTAGGGGAATTCTCCACTTGAAGTGTATTCAGTCCTGTTGATGGCGTCCTCTGTGTTTTCTGACTTTTCATATGCAGCGAGGCTACAGGCTTTAGGCAAAACGGTACAGTGGCATAATTTACAAATCGCATTTTGTGATCCATAAGATCTTTTACACATACAAAGTCTTTTCCCAATTGGTATTATATTTGCGACTACTATCATAAGATTGTTTCCATTTTTTTCGCCATAGTTAGATTCCTTGTGAAATTACACACGAATAAGAACAGATAACAGGACAACAGTGCATAATCCGAGACGTGAAAAAGAGCAAAGCAGGAAGTGATGTAACTTACCATAATATTTCATAATCTTTAGTACTAAACATATTTTTAACAATACCAACCAAAATCAATTTAAAATCCTATATTAAGTAAATTTTCCCAATTTGCACTAAAGAATTATACACATTTTTAAGAAGAAAAAAAAATTGCATATGAAAAAGGCAAAATTCGGCGAAAAAGTCAAACACTCTTTTGAAGCTAACCACTTTCAAAAAGTCAAATTTATCAAATCTGGCTTTAAAAAGCCAAATTGGCAACCCTGATGCCGAGCCTAGTAAGCTGATGCAACACATCTCGCAAACTGATGCAACCAACTATGCGATAAAGTTTAACACATTTCACCGTGTTGTTTAATGTTAATTTGACTAGATCGTTTAATGCACATTTCGGTACTGTATCAAATATGTCTTACAATACACAAACAAAGAATCAAGTGGTTCGGCCATTTAATGAAATGGAACCACATTTACTACCATCACGTGCCTATAATAATCGACACTCAGGGCGCAGAGCACGAGGCAGGCCAAGAACAAGATGGATAGATAACATCTCAGAGTCCCTGCGAAAGCATGGACTGACAACGTCAAGCGCAACACACCTGGCACAAGATAGGAAACTAACTCTCCCCACGACGCTTCACGGCAAATGTGGTTAAGATAAGATAAGATAAGATCAAATATGTCTTGTACAAAATTAAACAACTAAAAACAATATGGAATGGAACTGATAATAAAACAAAGTCTGAACACTAAGAAGTGTGTCTGTTCCCAGTGGCGACGTATGGTATGAAGCATGGGGCATTTAAGAAGACAGTGAAAAAACATATATATATATATATATAGCTTTTAAATATGTGTTACAGAAGAGTCGATTACATGGACAGAAAGGAGAACGACTAGATATATCCAGAAAGAACTAAAAATCAAAGAAAACTGCTAAAGTTACACATAAAAATGAGAATATTATGAATTTTGTTTGTGTTTAATATTATAAGACACGAAGGGTTGGAGAAGACCACTATGGGAGGAGGTACTCCAGCAAAGAGGAGAGAGAAAGACCAAGGAGAAAATGGATTCAGAACGAAACTGATTATTTGAGCATGACGGCTGCAAAGGCCCACCAGTTTCACTTGTAGCAACTGTGGCAAGGATTGCTACACTAGAATGGATCATTACAGTCACAAGAAACGATGCTATTTGGCACAGAACAAACTTCGTGACGCAATACCGTGTGTCTCTTGAGACAAAAAGACCAGAGATGAAAAGGATGAAAAATATATATATATACATGCTATAAAGTATACAACTATGATGGAAAAACACGGGACGGCGGACAAACTTGATAAACCAGACCGGGTTTCCCCAACAGTTACACTAAATCTCTTTATTGGACATCCTGGTGTAATGTCAAGTTCACACAGTTCAGTTCAGAGTAACTTGACTGCTGATATCACGTTCAGTTTATAAATACGTTCTTGTTGATTACGTGACCTTCAGATTGCATCATCTCTGCTTAATGTCACGTGCAACATTATGAAGGCACTTACCGTGACTTACGTGTTCTCCTGTAGTGATAATAACTTCATAAACAACGTACAACGTTAGTAATAATCAAGGTGTGTACAGATGTGGGAAAATAAAAAACTGGTACACATATTAACGATACAAAATTGCAACAAAACTAGCAATACAAACGAAATATGTTTAGTATTTAGTGATATGTAAAAATCTCATCTGCTTAGATTCTAATATAGATTAGTTTAGTGATCGGATCATCATCACTGTACATCGAATCGATTAGTCCCATAAGTGCTCCGATCTCCTCCTCAGTTTGTCTCTCAGCGTGTGGCAACTAACGACACAGGTTCTGTGTGTTTTTTTAAAAAACTATTCTTCTTTGGATACCAGTGTAGTGCACTTGTCTAGCTGGACCACATTTGACTTGGTATTCTTGCAGTCTGGTTAGGGTTGTAGATTCACCACTATTACTTGAATCATTCAGGGAATTCAGAATAGCAGCCTGGTCCATAGCTCGTCAGCTTTTTACAGCAGCCATACCTGCAAGTTTATCGGCGCTTTAATGTTCCCTTACACCTGCATGCCCTGGAACAAAAATCAAACTGGTCTTTGTCAGACTAGACATCTTTAGCGGTTCCAACCATGTCTACGAACACAGCCTGTTTCAAAGACGGTTCTAATTTGTTTTTGCTGGGTACAGCTAGTTTGAAAAAAAGATGTCACTTTTATTGGACACTCGCCCGAGTGTTGCCAGATCTCGCAAGGGAAGCAAAGAATAGTAACATTGCGACCTACAAGTCATGACGTAGGAGGTGACTGAGGTAGGGACCTAGGGAAGCTACCGTCGTAAATAAAAAGCGTTGCAGAAATTGGATGTGACTTGTAGGCGCATAACTGGCACAACGTACAATCGCTCTTAGTAGTATGTATGTACAAATCACAAGAGTGGTTTAACAAGTGGTCGTACAAATCACAAGAGTGGTTTAACAAGTGGTCGTACAAATCACAATAGTGGTTTAACAAGTGATCGATATGGAGCGTTCGAAGAAGAAGAAGAAGATTGGATAGTGATGGTAAAACTGCATCGTTATTTTCTGACTATTTTTGTTGATATTTTCATTAGATATCTGCTTTCTCTTTTATGTGATATTGAAAATGTTGAATTACATAGTGTACATTCTATCTGGTGATAATACGCATCCTTGTTTAACGTTGTTTGCTTGATAAAGGCCTTTTGGTCGAAACGTTGCTGTTTATCGTCAATGTTTATGTATTTTGTAAAACTGTAGTACTTTGTTTTTACGTGTTTACCTATTTTTCCAAGTTTTACTGCAGTCTCCACCCTTTTCGATAATCCTTGTTTAACACCATTTTGATCCTCTGAAAAGTTTCAATCTTTTTGTCTATTCTTATAGCTGCTGTTTGCTGCCAAATATATGTTCTGAATGATTCTTAGATCTTTGCTGTCAGTGTTTAAGCTCTCTAACATTTTGGAAAGTTCTTGATGGTTTACATTGTCGAACGCCTTGGTGTAGTCTATAAAGCACAAGTATAGATCTGTTTTTACTTCTATTGATCTTTCTAATAGTGTTCTTAGGATATATATAGCGTTGCTAGTGCCCTTGCCTTCAACAAATCCACACTGTTCATCACTGATTTCTCGTCTTATTCTGCGTCTCATCATTATCCTTAGTAGTATCTTTGTCATATGACTCATAAGACTGATAGTGCGATGATCTTCACATTCCACTTCTCTTGATTTCTTCGGTAAAGTAATAAATATGGACTTTAGTAGATCTTTTGAAATACAACCACTGTCATATATGTCGTTTAAAAGCTTTGTTATCACTTTCGTTCCTAGATGTCAAGATATTGCCAGGAATGGCGGGAACCAGAAACAATCTCTTTGTCATCTTTGATTGCTGAACCTAAGATGCCAAATTATTTCTGTTGTAGTGTGAATCAGTAATCGTTGGCCTTTCGTTGCTAAGGTCGTTGGCTCGAATCCGAACTTCGTTATTCGGTTCACGATAGCCATTTATGTGACGAGTGATCGAACCGTATGGGGAAACCAGGGGTAATGAAGTCAACCCTTCACCTTTCAACCTCCTTTTTTGATATACTTACCAATGGTAATATTTGGTAACAATAAAAGAGTGTCGGAGAAACATACAATATGCATTCACTTTGCAGACTTGAAAAATTTTGATAGTATTTACAAAGACAATCTCTGGGTGATAACAAGGCACTACGACACGCCGCTGAAGATGACCAACATCAAAGCCCACTTCCTCAAGGATTTCGCCTGTCATCTTAAGCTATAAATTTCAAGGTGTATCTGGTGTATGGCAGGGGCGTGTGATGTGTCTCTTGCTTACTCTTACGATCGATAGGATGGTGAAGGATAACTTCTCACAGAAAAAATGAGATTAGATGCCCGTAATAGAATTACGCAATTAATACCACTAAAGAGACTTACAGACGTTGACATCGTGGACGACATAGCATTGTTGGTACACACTAAAGAGGACAACAAGAAACAGAGTAAGCGATTGGCCAATCAGTTGGTCTAAAAATGAATACTAATAGAAACAAAGTAATGAGAATAAATGCAAATAAACACAGACGAAATTTAGAGAGAGGAAAGTTACAAGAAGTAGAAGAATTAAAATATTTGGGCAACTTTTGGGGATGTAGAGAAAGAAATCAACGAAAGAATGGGAATGACAGCTGCAACATTCCAATCATTAGTCAACATATCGAGATCATGCGACATGCTTACAGAACACATGCTAAATTCAATATATACAAATCAAATGTGTACCCAGCCTTACTGTATGCATTAGAGAATGGAAAACAAGCACGAAGACAAACAGTACTGAGTACCATATATAGGGCACATATATATCGAATGACAACAAATGGCGAAAACACGTAAAAACAAAGTACTATAGTTTTACAAAATACAGAAACAGTGACGATATACAGCAACGTTTCGACCCAAAGACAAATGCAGTGGTTTGGAGGACATTTAATGAGAATGAAATACAACCAACCACAAATAACAGCATACAATAAAAAGAGATCGGGTACTAGAGCTAAGGGAAGACCAAGAAAAGATGGATAGACAATATCAAGACCACACTACATAAACACGGATACAACACAACAAGGGCGACTCATCTGGCCCTTGAACGCAAATTAAAGCTCCCATCCCTACGCTTAACGGCAAGTGGACAACCAACTCCATCTTCCACCTGGGAATAGACAATACAAATAGATTTTGAGTACTGTTTATTAAAGTTCTCCGACCCCTGGTCCAATGTAAAGACAGACAGACATTCATGAATGTTCACGGAGAAAGTATAACGCTACTATTACAATTTGTTTTTAATGAAGTACGTTTTCTGTACGTACAAGATGCAAACACGTCACCATGAACACAAAAGAGCAATGTTCAACACAATCTTTCTCCCCACATTATGTTACCAGTGCCAAACCTGGACGCTGACAACAAACGATAGAAGAAAACTAGTCACAACAGAGATGAAGTGTCTACGCAGAATGCTGGGTGTAACAAGAAGAGACCGGTTGAGAAATGAAGACATCAGGAAAAAGTGGGTACAACATCAGTACTAGACTTCATCAAGAAACAACAAATTAAATGGTTCGGTCACGTAAGCAGATTACCATCAGACAGTGCACCCCAAAGAGCAATGCTGCTCCGATACAATGGGTACAAAGCAAAAGGCCGGCCACGCAAAAGATGGACATCAGAGATAACAGAGGCGACGAAAGAGACTATCTACGAAGCGCATACTAGGGCCCGTTTTAGAAATCTCTTCCTGACCTGACGCTGTGAGGCATACAGGATTCGAGAAAGAAAGAAGAAGAAAGAAAGAAAGAAAGAAAGAAATGAATATATCTGAAATAACAAATGTAAAGGCTCGACCACATAGCAGATTATTAACAGACAGTGCGCTCAAAGAGCAATGTTGCTCCGATACAATGGATACAAAGCAAAGGCCGGCCAAGCAAAAAGGTGGACTAAGAGATAACAGAGACGACGAAAGGCTGTTTATGAAGCGCATACAAGGGGCTCGTTCTAGTAATCTCTTATCCTGACGCTGTGAGGCAGAACAGGATTGGAGAAAAGAAAAAGAAAGAAAGATGAAATTCGCACCCCTTGTAACGGTCATTGTTGTAGGGAGGTTTAGGCTGGAGGGTGTGTGATTTCCTCACGTCTGCCCCACGTCTGTTCATTGACTGCTTCGGTTCTATCGTAATGCTGTTTCACTCGCTACGCACTCATGGCGAAAAAGTTCTCACGTCTGCGGCAACCCGATGAGAGACTTGAATGGCCCCCACAACGTGAATGTGACCAGGAGCATTTACAAACCCCCAAACGAGTTAAATTATTCCCAGTGGCCCAGCCTTTCCAGCACGGGATCGTCACCCTCGACCTTTCTTAATTCTACCCGTGATCTGATTGGCTGACAGTGCGCGATCTCATTTACGCACGTGGGTGTGTAAAGCTAGTGACGTCATTACGAGCTACTATAAATATATTTGAAGCTGAATGTAGATTCATATTTTCTACAACTGGACAGTTCATAAGCGAACACACAAAAAAGAAATTAAATAAATTTATTGCTAACCAGACAAACAGACTTCATTGAAACATTTGCTTTTGCCCTGTCTTCAATCCGAAAAAGGTATACATTATGCTGGTCTTGTCATTGATAAATTATTAGTACGAATAAAACGCTCATAGATACATGTTAATATAATATAATAATTTAATTATTTTTTTTCTCAATACTTTAAAAGTGTTTGAAAGAAAAATAAATGACTTTAAAAAGCAGAAATAGACTTCACATTAAGTATTTGGGCATTATAAATTTATGACTGCTGGTTTGATTCAAACCAATAGAAAATACAAGTTTAGTTTTCGTGAATATCTATGCTATATTGAAGTTATGAGTTTAAAATATAAATTTATGTCACGTTAGATTAACAAAGATTGCTAGCTTCATTTACAACTAATTCCATTGCCGTCACCTTTCAAGACATTTCTGTTTGCGTTCATGAACCAAGTTTTTGCTTCATTGAGTCGTGTCCAGTATTGAAAAGAAAACCATTGCAATGTGGACAAATATTATCCTATAAATTTTTCACAGCGAATAAAGAAGTATATAGCTTTCAACTGTTTTATTACTTTCAGAAGTAGATAGCTTTCAACTGTTTTATTACTTTTAGAAGTATATAGCTTTCAACTATTTTATTACTTTCAGAAGTAGATAGCTATCAACTATTTTATTACCTTCAGAAGGTGGTTTATGTAGATAAGTGGTTAAGCCTTTGCCTTGCGTTTCGCAGGTCGTGGGTTCGAATACGGACCGCGTTGTTCCACAAGTACCTTTTCCCCAGAGATCCATATAATTGTTGCCGCAGCTACGAAGTTCGTTCTTTGTGCAATTCTATCGGCAGGGGGCGTGTCGCATCTGTGAAGAGGGACATAGTTATATGTGGTAAAACTCGATGCAATGTAAATAATTCGGCTTAGTTCCTTTGATTACTTTCAGAAATTCCAATCAAAGCGGATAAAAATGTCTTTAACTACATCTGCAATAAAATGAGGAAGATTCTAATATCTTTATAACTTGTTACAACTCTAACTTGGCCAGATATATTTAAAAAAGCTGCACCAACAAAAAATATCACATATTTCGACTAAGGGTAGAGAAAATATATATATAATATTCAATGAATTCATTCTAGAATTATAATGTACTAGTTTTACTACACAGCTTGACTTGAAATTTACATTATTGTATACATCAAAGATACATTCTATATTTTACAGAAATAAAAATAACAAATCGTTTGCATGATAGAAAACAAGCGAAAGCAAAATTATGTAATCACAAATTTCTTTTTGAGGATCTCAAAACAATTAACTTGAGGGGCTTTTCCGTATTAGCAATGTTCACAATCACGTTGAGGATCCAAACTAAATTGTCTCGTGAGTTGTGATAGGCATACATATTTTTATCCGATTTTTAAATGGATTTTACCCCTATTTACAAATGGTGTTACAAATTCGCCGTGCATGATCCATATTAATATAATGGCTTATTGAACACAATATGAAATACATATATATTTAACCAACATAATTTACTTATAACTCTGTAAATAAATCACTTAAAGTGTTGAAAATAATAGCGTTGACCTACACATTCCTGCAGGCATATGCTTTAAAATCTCATGATTCCAGAGTTGGCTGTTTCATTATTCTTCTATGTACACACAAACACACACGCATCAACAATGGAAATATATAACACCAACAATGAAATTTATCATATAAAAGAACACCAGAATGTGTACTATTTGTAGTGTGCTGAAATAAGCTGAGCGAACTATGTAATCTGTTTCGAGCACATCACATCGATCCTGATATTGAAATATCGTTATATAAATTATCTTTCTAATTCTACATTGTTGTCTACTCCTCAGATTTCTAATTTTCTTGGTAAAGAAACTCCAAGGTCAAACTACCTACAAACTACTTACTAAAGAAGTCAAGAGCCAGTTCGCTGACAGAAATACTTTAATAATTGATCAAAATTCAAGCTGCTTTGACATTGTTGACTGATTGACATTAGTCACTCACATTTTATCCAAGTAACAGGAGATCAGAACTTTTAAGATGGTTACAGTACGCCATTCTATCGCCGTTATTGTGTGCCTCATGTACGTGCCTCATATTACATCAATGTTTCTGAAGGTGAGTACAAATCTGTATAGTTTATGTAGTATTTTATTTTAATTTAGCGTCTAAGCGCAGTGTGTACAGTATTGTCTTATTATTTATTTTGGAGTTGATGGTGACCACATCATCCATCGTCTGCTATTGGTTATAGGAAACACGTACCTAGCATAGTACTCTCCAACAAGGCATGAAAACGGGTTTCATACTTTCTAAACAATACTCTCCCTTTCTGCCTTTTTAACCAGGATTGGGGCATATACCCTCAACCAACTCATACCAAGTCTACCTATCTACAGCTATCTCCTGCAACTCCCTCCAGTTCTTCTTTATATTATTGATCTCTGCCTCCAAATCCCGTAAACATGTATTTCTCGGTCTCCCCTTCTTTCGCTGTCCCTGTGGGTTCCAGGAAAGACCCTTGTTATATTGCTCTCAGGTTTTCACAAAGTGTGTCCTATCCAGCACCATCGAAACTAGTATTGGTTATATGTTAATGAACGAGTTTCATAAAACTCTAGACAGATCAATTAGTGCTCAAGTTTCAATCCAGTAAATGTTAAAAGATATATATGCTGATGGTTCTCGTAGCTCGCTGGTTAAACTCACATATTCTCCCCAGGAATGCAGTTCTGTTGGTAGAATGTGTGATTCTTCATTTTTCTGTTCTCTTATCATGTTTTGCTTCAGAGCTTCTGGGTGAAAAGAGATCTATAGAACGGGATCTAGTGTTCGCTTCGTACAGCGTGTCTTTCACTGCCTCCTCTATTTATGTGGTCCACCTTTTTCTCAGAACAGTCACAATCGACTCTGCAGTCACATGTACGACAATCGTGGCATATCCTTTACAGGAAACGGGTCGTTGATTTTCTAGACACCCCTTATACGTTCAGTAGTTTGTCATTGCTTTCTGAAATGGTGAGGTCTACTTTTACCTTTTGTAAAAATCTCACGGAAACGAATTTGCTTCCAAACTTGCCCACCGTGGGATTTGAACCAGGTACCATTGGTTTTGTGATCGAGCTCACTACCGCTTGAGCTACAGAAGTCACATGTATACATATTTCAAAATTGACAATTCAGTCATGTGTACATGTGACAGACATACCCATGTGTACTTGTGACAGACATACCCCAGCCTGTAGAACACAAACTACATGACTGCCCTGAATATGATATACTGAGGTAAACCTACTGGTCTAGTGCAACAACGCTGGAAGTGATACTAAACTGCACATACCTCTGTGTGAGCTATAAAAGACAGCGATGTTTATACAAGAGAGAACGTGAAATATATAGATACTAAAACAAGGACATGAAACGTGTTCTTGATCATGAAACCACGTGACATGTACTACTCATTGTTAGTCGTGATCGCCATGACGTCAAGGCTTTAAAAAAAAAGTAACGTACACTCGAAAAGTAAAGTGGTTTCGAGTGTTGTCTTTACGTAGATTAGATAACACAGAACAAGATTAAAAGTATTACATCTGTTATAGTTAATAATTCTTGTTCTCTGAATCATAGACAAGGAGAGATCAGAGCAACATTTTTAGACCCTGAACCCACGTCTGTGTGGTGCCGGAGTCCGCAAGGGAAGCAAAGAATAGTAACACTGCGACCTACAAGGCATGTCGTAAGCGGAGACTAAGGTAGGGGCCTAGGAAAGCTACCCTAGTAAATAAAAAGTGTCACAGAAATCGGATGTACTGACCGTGACCTACTTGTAGGCACATACACAATCGCTCGTAGGCTCAGATGACCTACAAATCACACAGTGGTTAATATGTGGTCGATATGGAGCGTTCAAAGAAGACTCAGAACCTAACACCTATCACTTAATAATCACATAAACAGATTTCAACCAGAACACACACCAGAATACCAACTGTGTTGCACATCATCATGAAACTGTTCATCACCACCTCTTCAGTTGCCAAGTGCTAGATAATATCATGAAGATCATCCTTCCTCCAAGGCCAGATAAATTACAATACATTATATTGAACAAAATAACAACTCACAAACATATGCAGATACCACTAGATAGCATTGGGCCAAAGGGGAAGAGCCCATGTGCCACTGAGTCATCTAGGAAGAAGAAAAGATTAAAATAAGTTTTAGTTGTTCTTGACAGCGACTTCATTAGACTCCATTTCCCTAGATTCAATTCTACTGTTCTTCTGTCTTTCTCTACACATTTTTTTTTTTTACTTCAGTGGGTGGTTCCACCCCAGTGCATGTATGGTTGCTCTTCTATGTTGTTTTCTGAAGGTGTATTCATTTAATCTTCTTCTTCTTCGAACTATCCATATCGACCACTTTTTAAACCACTCTTTGTGGTTTATATGAAATCTGAGCCTAAGAGCGATTGTGCGTTATGCCAGTTACGCGCCTACAAGTAGGTCAGCACATCTGATTTCTGTAACGCTTTTTTTTACTAGGCAGCTTCCTAGGCCCCTACCTCAGTCACCTCTTACGACATGCCTTGTAGGTTGCACTGTTACTATTCTTTGCTCCCCTTGAGAGGCCCGGCAACACACGGGAGATTGCATTACATCAATTATATCTACATTTGTATTGAGTGATATTCCCAGTTCACTTCCGGGAATTGGGGCAATAACAGTGGCAAGGGACATAATTTGTTCATCTAGGGACGATGTTCAATTCTCTGTGAAAGTTGATTCTCTAGCCGCTAAATTGAAAATGTCTACCCGGACTTTTGAGGTGGAAGGAAACATGAAATCGTTGCCGAAGCTACTGAAACTGCTCTGCTGCTGATACTTATAGGGACACCGTTTCTTGACTGTATAGGTCTATAATAATTGATTTTTTAAAATGTTATTGTATAATTGATAATTTTTCAATTTTCACACCTATATATAAATAAAAAATTTAAAACTATTTCTATAAGAATACAAGGTATTCAAGCTAACTAATATAATTTTATTAGGTGCATTAAAATTCAAAATTTTTGGAAAAATTAAAGGTTACATAATAATTTATTGAATCATAAGTAATACAACAATATTCAAGTCTAACTAATTTCAACTTATTAAAAAATATTACAGTACCCTTTTTCTCTCAATGGTGCCATTAAATTCTCATATTTTGCATTTGGTACAAAATGGTCTTGCAGGTTACATAAGAAAATTTGTTGACATTTTTACTTTATTTAACTCATATAATACAACAATCCACATGACAAACCGTTCGTGCAGTACTAATTCTCCAAGCCCCTTCACTTTATCAATACAATATGTTTGGGTTTTTTTGTTAATAAAATTAATGTGACACTATTTGTGTATACTGCTTTGTAGAATAAAGAAGGCTAACACATAAAATACAGAATTCAATTCTAAACATTCTGGTATATGAAATAGTACTTTGGTGCTTAACATCGACAAGTTTATAGTTAGATTTATTTAGGGACCATATTTTATTCTAAAAACAACGGTAAGAATATGCTTTTAGTTTGCATATACTAAGATTTTAAAACGCAACAAAAAATGTCAATGTAACGGACATGCGAATTTATTAAGTAATACAAATAAACAGATAATCTAAAAAAACATTTATTTTCACTAAATTTTAAAGGAAGAAATAACAAATTGTGAAATTGTAGAAAAGCGAAGTTTTGGTCAAACTGTCGGGGAGGACCAAGATGCTGGCCATTAATCTTGATTTAAAAATCCTCACAAATATTATCGTTATTATGAGCACACGAATACTTGCAAGTACAGGGTTTTTGTTATTGCATATCTGACTGTCTCTATCAGGTTGTAGACGGATGACAAAACCCAGGTTTAGACTACTTGAAGATACTGGCATGTTAAAGTAATAGTTTCATAAACCACAAAGAAAACATTGTTCTATGTACATGTGTCAACACCAGGAAACACGGGTTGAAATACCAGCTACACAGCACTTTTGATGAAGGTTTGGAGCACGTAGTGACAACCGTTAGAATTCAATGTGAGAACAGAAAAAGGATGATAGTAAGAGGCAATTCTGGACCGTCTGGCTAAATAGCATAGAAACGTGTTAACATGCAAATTGATAGTCAGCACTGATGTCAAACATTGAGCAGATCACGATCTCCCGAGCCAGATAACATGCATGTAGCACATGGTGATGATGAGAACAAACGCTGCTACATTGCACTCTTGAACTTGTAGTTAGTGAAATCAGTAGTGATTTCATCATCATTACATGTGTGATGGTGGTAACACAATTTCCGGTTAGAATAATAATAGGAAGGAAATAAAACTGGGTCGAGCAACAGCCAACTCTATATAACTAGGCCAGACAACTGTCTGGGGGTTCCCTGACCTAAATCAGAAAAGGGGGCCGGAAATTATAGATGATTGATAGAACTCAATCTTTTTTGCAATTTTACTCAATTATGTGAGTCTGGTTATATATTGGTGAAAAATATTCATAATATTGATATTCCTTATTGTTAACCTTAACTTGTTGCATAATACAACTTCGATTTAGCATTTTGTGTTGATTTTAAAATGAATTCATCTATATATATATAAATACTGAAATGCGATGCTGTGCCAATATACTGGCTAGCTGTATTTCTTAAGATGAAACAAAGCCAGTATACTGGCTGTTTCAGTATACACTACAGTATAACTACGTCGGGAGGTAACAGAAATTACGGAGCGAATGGGTTAAAAGAATAAACGTGAGGGAGAAGAGAGATTTCTAAAAATGTGGAAAACTAAATAGCAACTACCCATTGGCGGCTTCTCATTAAGGGCCAGTGGGGCCGGGGCCACCAAAAATAAGGTGTAACGTGTATTTATTATTTTATACATTAAAATATAACCTAACCGAACCATGATTTTTCCGAAAATTTTGTCTGGCCCCACCAACAAAAATGATCACAAGCCGCCACTGCAACTACCCTTTTTCTAGTTTAGAAAATCCCAGAGCTTTTTACATATATTGTGAGGTCAGTGAACCCGTTCTATATTATAACGATACTAATTACAAAATAATGTCAGCTGTCTTAGTTAATTTCGAACAGAAATGTAGCACAGCCAAGCACACTTTTACTGCAGCAAAAGTACAGGGCGCCGCTAGTGAAATCACTAGTGATTTCATCATCATTGCACGTGTGACAGAAATAGTAAAAAATGCCGGTTGCACTTCAGGAAAAAAAATCCTCACTCCCTACACCAACTCGGTTTATCAGCGTCGTTTGTTGTAAACTATGACGATACTTTATATTTCTGCAAGAAAAGTTGCACTTTCATAGAAAACGGATAATTAATTTGTCTTTATATTTAGAATCTAGGTCGTTTTTGTTTTATTTAAAATGTTGTCGATGTTCGTTATTAATTTGTACGAGTTTCTTTTTTACATGTTTCATTTATAAAGTAGTTTATTTGCTTTTATTTTGTTTTCTCATTTTTTACTGTTAAAGTTAAAAAAAAATGTCTGGTCCGTTGTCAGCGTTAAGTACATGCGCGTACATACATAAAGACAAGGAAAAGGTAGTGGGGGTGGCAAGTGCTAACCCCCGTCTTTTATTTCATTTGAAAAATGACTTTTGATAAAACAGTTTATGGGAATCTGATCTTCCTTTTCCACGTAGTAAACCACCAATTAAAATTTGTCGTCGTTGTGCTTCCACCCTCCCCTTCCCCCTCTCAATCCCCTAGAAAAATATGTTAACGCCCATGATTCAGTAGTATATATGGCAAAGGAATATGACATCCTATTTCTTCAAATTTGAAGGCCAACCACCACCACTCATGTTCCGGGTGAATCATTTCCTCCGTACACTTGTTACTATTTTTAAATCTAACGAGACAGAACTGGTTTTTTCAGACTTTTTTTGGCGGTTACGGAGACCTGATTTCCTGTCGGTAAGAAACACGTTCTGATTGGACTAAAATACAGGTCGCGGCAACGGCCGCGTCAAAACACGGCATAGTGAACCCGCGTGAATCGTTTGTAGGTTAACTAGGTACTTGTACTTACTCACTAGGTCATTCTGATAACTTCTCACATATGAGACAAATCTAGAGAGCCAGATAACAAAATCTAGAGAGCCAGATAATAAAATCTAGCAAGCTGGTTTAATAAAATACTTGAGGAAGGCTCAAATTAAATAACTAGTCATCTCAGTTCATATATTCACTGCGTAATTAACAATGTGGTGTCTGTGGCATAGGGGTTAGTGACTCTGTCTATTAACCCCGACGTTCTGAGTTCGAATCACGCTGCGGACAGTTTGCTTGCAAATTGTTTCCGTTGATTTTAACAAAGGACGATGGCGCCACCGTTCAGAAAGCAATGGCAAACTACTGAACGTATAAGTGGTGCCTAGAAAATCAACGACTTGTTTACTGTGGTTGATGGCTACGTCCTTTGGGATATGCCACGATTTTCATTTCAATTAACAATATGGATACATACATACAGAGAGAGAGAGAGAGAGAGAGAGAAAATAAAGAGATGTCTAGAAGGAAATCTAAATCGAAGAAAAGTTGCTAAAGCTATAAAAAAAAGACGATTAGTTTGTGATATTTTATGCTTACTTTGGTTGCAATGGGTCCATACCATTCGATATTACTATTTATGTATATATTTGGATTGGTTGATTGACTCATATGATCATCATTATTGCACTTCGATGAGTAACCATGTGTGCTCAGATCTCTTTCTTAGCCATGAAGATCTCAGCTGCAGTGCACTAATTCCGCAGCACCGCTGAGGTTCCCGTGCAATTTTTAGATGGTGCAGATTTTTAGTAGGAATTTTATTTTGAATCTTTTCTAATGAATTTTGCCTGGGCAGCGGCTTTCCAGCTTGCTTTTTTCCATTTTGAACTGTTAAGGGTTCTTTTATATGTTCAAATTGAACACGGGACCTACGTTTTATCGTCCGTCTCCGATAGAAACGCGGTCTCACCTACACTGAGATCAGTGATCTTTGGAAAAATATCCCGATGGCTCCACGAGGGAGCGAACCTGGTACCTTTGGCACGAGAGACGAGCTCTCAACCTCTACGCAACAGAGAACCCGATTATATTTGGTTTACTATTTATCTCACCCCTCGTTATGCCCGCTAAACCCCGACTGGGGCATAGACTCAATATTTCTACGCCAAGTCTTTATCTTAAGCTATCTCATACAGCTCCACTCAACTCGCCTGTTTATCGTTAATATCTGCCTCAAAATCTCTTTCCAATGTACTTCTAGGCATCCCTCTCTTTCGCTTTCTTTGTGGGTTCCAGGAAGGAAAGGGTCCTTCTTGTTATTCTCTCGGATTTTCTCTAGGTATGTTCTCTAGCTATCCACCGCCAGTGTATTCGTCTATTGGATCACGTAAATGTCTTGTTGTATCCATAAGCTCCTCCATTTGTGATCCTATAAACCATCCAAGTCCCTCTATTCTGCGCAGACACCAGTTGCTGAATATTAAAAGTTCATGCATTATTGTTCTAGTCTTTTTCCAAGAAAAACTGATTTTACTACAAAGAGAAAGAAAGTGATCTATGTGAAAAGTCGTTATAGGAGCCACTGGTATGTTTGGCGCACATCTTTAAGCCTCTGCAGTGGTTAATTGTATGAGAAGAGTTAAAATGATTACTTCCATAAACATGATAATTTTATTTCAACCAAACATAATGTTTGTTCTTTATTTCTTTATAACAGAGGTCGGGACTTCAAAATCGAGTATCAACAGGTAAGCACCCTCACGTTTTTCAATTAACCAACTGCTTGTAACGCAAACGAATAAAAAGTAGTTGCAACAGTAGTAGAGACTAGTAGTTATTGTAGTGGTAGTAGTTACTGTAGTGGTAGTAGTAGTTGTAGATGTAGTAGTTGTAGGTAACAGTGGTAGCAATAATAGTTGTAGCAGTAGTAGAGACTGTAGTAGTTGTAGTAGTAATAGTTGTAGTAGTAGTAGTAGTAGTTGTAGGTAACAGTGGTAGCAATAATAGTTGTCGCAGTAGTAGAAGTAGTTGTAGCAGATGTGGTGGTAGTAGTAGTAAATTTTATCAGAAATTTGCTCCAGTTGCCAGCGGTAGCAATAGTAGGTAGCAGTGGTAGATAGCAGTGGTAGTAATAGTAGTAGTGGTAGTTATAACAGTAGTATTATAGTAGTAGTAGTTATGGTATTATTAGTAGATGTCAAACAATGAAGCCCCATGCCTGCCGGCCATCATGTCTCTTCACAACTCTCTCTCCTTCGTGCAGGTAATCAGTTCTGATGTCGATCTTTTGTTAAACTAAGATGTCAGGCTATCTAACATCTTCTCTCTCTGTCTTTCACGATATCTCCTTCCCTGAATTTTACCTGTTGTCACCAAATGTTCTAACCTCCTCTTCGCATTATATACCCGAAGAACCTTGATTGTCGGATTCTTATTCTTTTGATAAGGTTTCTTTGTGTGCAGGCCTGATTTAAAACCTCATTTGTTTTCTTCGCTGTCCATGGAAATTTTCATCATTCTTCTGTAAAACCACATCTCTTTGGCTTCCAATGATCTTATTGATTGTTTGTTCACTGTCCATGATTCGCTGCCATATATAAGTATTGGTTTAATATAGCACTGGAGCACTCGTTTTCCCAGTGTCATTGGTAGTGAATTCATTATTAGATGTATTAGTAGTATATTTCATCATAAATTTGCGCGTGCATGTCATGACGTGTCTTTATGTTATCAGAAACTCAAGACAGCAATCTGGTCCTTCACAGCAATATCATATTTAATGGAGACCAACTACAACCAGAAACTCTGGTACCAATATACGGCAGCGTCGTTCTAAACTGTGAAGTTAGTGGAATCCCTACGCCTACCATTCACTGGTTGAAGGACGGAGAAAGAATAACACAGGTAATTCGAGCATAAAATGTTTAGTCTAGTCAGAATAGATTACTATTGTTTCATTGCTTTTCTTGGTTTATATATATATATATATATATATATATATATATATATATATCTTCTGCGTTCTCACTAGATTGGGATTTCGGATTCTCTAATAAAGGCAGCCGTCTGCCTCAGATTATCAACTATACTGTTTATCTTGGATGCTGGTGTAAGTGGGTCACCTCTTTCTTCTCAGGTCTGCATACTGGGGCAGTTCTGTAGGATGTAATCTGTTGTCATACTCGCCAAGCCACAGGGGCACAGGTCGTTGGTGCCAATTTTGAATTTAGTGATGATGCTCGTCCATCATGGCTGATGATGACTACAATTTTCCTCCAAGAGAATGTAGTTGCATTATATATATATATATATATATATATATATATATAAATGCAACTACATTCTCTTGGATAAAAAGTTGTGATACATATGATCTAGCACAAGATATGCCCATACATGTTTCACACTCCACACAGATGATCTAGCTGTATGGTATATCTTCGAGTTCCTGGATCCTGCCATCTTTAACCTCCAGGAAAAACTGAACAGCGTCATTATGTGGGCTGGTAAATGGGGTGATATTTTTACTGTCCACAAAGGAAGAGCGTTTTAAACTTAACTCTTTCGTCCCTTTTGAACCGATATAATGGCTTTCAGCATTTTTTAAGATCCACAAAGCCAGTATATTAGCTAATTCAGTATGAAATAAAAATCGTGGCATATCCTAAGGGACGTAGCCATCAACCACAGTAAACGAGTCGTTGATTTTCTAGGCACCACTTATACGTTCAGTAGTTTGCCATTGCTTTCTGAACGGTGAGGTCTATTTTACCTTTTGTAAAAATCCCACGGAAACGAATTTGCTTCCAAACTTGCCCACCGTGGGATTTGAACCAGGTACACTTGGGTCTGTGATCGAGCTAACTATCGCTTGAGCTACAGAGGCAATTCAATATACATTGCAGTATTAATGCGTCGGGTGGTGGTCTTCTTTCTTTTCTTCTTTTGTCGTCACACTGTTACGGAGTTGTTGCCCAGTGTTATGGTTTTCTGTTTTTGTAATGTGCTGTTCTGGTGGCGTTGGTGATTGTTATTTTTGCTATGCCATCTAACCATCTTTTTCATGGTCTACCTCTCACCTTCTTTCCTGATGTTCTGTTATAAAAGACTGTATACTGTGGAGTTTGGATGCATTCTTATTAAGTGGCCAAACCACTTCATTTTTGTTTCTCAAAAGTAATTCAAGCAAGGTTATGTGCCAACTTTCTTTCTTATGCTGATGTTAGTGACTCTGTCTTTACTGGTCTGGTCATGCGTCGGGTGGTAAACAATAATAATGAAGCGAAATGGTTAGATTTAACAGCAATACTGTTTCATATTCCCATACTCTTAACCATTTTGAGGTTAACGCTTGACAGCCATCTGACATGGAAACATCACATAATCGAAAGGAATCGAAAAACAATTAGAAAACAGTGATATATATTTTCATCACATACCGTTATGATACATAGGACATACAAGTAATTTCTCCACACCGTTTTGTCCCTTGCAACTCATTCAATCTCCTATATGGAATTGAGTCACGTATTTCTCACCTCTCAGTAAAATTCGTTTCAGGGTTTCATGTGGTCGTCCTTTCTTCATTGAACCACAGCCAGGCTCTAGCACTGGAGCCTGGCTATGATTAAACCCTTTGCCTTCACTTCATTGTCTGTTGTGTTATTCTTTGATCATTTCTTCTCAAAGTATGCCCAGCATATCTCCATTTTCTCTTTATAAAGTTTTTTTGCCATACATTTTATCTCTGTTTCTACTGTCAATTCTAATTTGATTTTGAGGATTGTCGCTGTGTCACAGATGGTTATTAGTTATAAATATTTGAGGATTGTCGCTGTCGCTGTGTCACAGATGGTTATTAGTTATAAATATTTGAGGATTGTCGCAGTGTCACATATGGTTATTAGTTATAAATATTTGAGGATTGTCGTTGTCACAGATGGTTATTAGTTATAAATATTTGAGGATTGTCGATGTATCACAGATGGTTATTAGTTATAAATATTTGAGGATTGTCGCTGTGCCACATGTGGTTGTTAGTTATAAATATTTGAGGATTGTCGCTGTGTCACAGATGGTTATTAGTTATAAATAAATATAGTTAAGATATCTCTTAGGTCAACCTAAGTTTGTATCTTATCCACAGAAATCTTCACGTAGGGCCAACGATGATGTCACATACGAAGACCAAATCGGAGCTGAAGGGAAACAATCATTGATGCTGTCAGTCACCCACTCCAGGCTCTATCTGGACTGTCTGAGCGCTGACGCTGAAGGCCAGTACACATGTGTTGCTGAAAATGGCATGATTAAAAAGTCACAGTCAACATTTGTTAACGTTGGTAAGCAATCTCTTTCTTTTATGCTCTTTCTGTCTCTCAAGTGGACCAAGTACGAATGATGGATGGTTGGGAACTAGTTAGTGGGGTTCAGTTAACTGCAACGCTACTTTAAAAGTAAGAAACCAGACATCCTAAGGAGACCTGAAGACGGAGTCTAGATTGAAGAACTGAAAGATGCTAGACTATCATTGGAGGCCATAAAGAGACGTCAGAGATCCGGAAAGGTGGAGGACAACTGTTGATGCCCTATGCACCATGAGGAGCGGGAAGGAATAAGATGATGAAGATAATCAGTGAATGTTAAATATAATAGTAAAATGTAGGCCATAAAATGTGGGATGAATTAGCGTAATGCGTTAGGGTTCTTTGTCTATCGACTCTGACCACAAGAGGGTTTGGGTTCTACCAACAAGTCGATGTCCCCACGTGTGGAAAGGAATTGACTCTCCTAACCTCTTGCACAGTATGACCTAGAAATGGGGAGTGACAGGCACATCATACCCTAAGGTTTGAAACGGACTACGGGACATTTATTTTTATTAGGCCATAAAATAATCGTTAGGAACCTATATAATTTCCATGGCAAATGGTCTCTAGCATATAGTGTAACTTCGCTATTAGCGACCATCAACTCTGCTCTATTAGCAAAAATCACTAATAAACACCACGCGATCAACGATGTATAACCAGCTCATACAATACTCATAGAAACTAATCCGAGAGCGTGATCTTCACTAACTCAAAATACAGCCATACACATTGCATCAAATTCAATCAATGACACAGATATATTTAACTTAAAATAAAAGTATAACAAAATATATAATCTCTCTTGTTTCAGTGAGACCAGACAAAATGTTGTTTTCTGAAATTCACGAATGCCAAGAGAAAAGATCAAATAAAGGTAATGTCATTTAAAACAATCTCAATTATTTTAGCTGGTTTGCCTTTCAAGGCCGATATACTGACCAAGAAGTATTTACGATTACACAGAGCTTTAGTATACTGGTTAATTCAGCACACATAGCAATACAAATGCGCTCAATAGTTTGTACTGAGCAGAACTTTGCTACTCTAACGGTCCTTCTTTCATAGGCCAAATGTCCCGCATGTGCGGCCATCATGCTCAAATCGTTAGTAACATCGTGAATCCATCTTCTATGTTGTCTTTCTCCTCTTTGCCAGGATGTCACCTTCAATAATGGCGTACTCTAACTGTGGTTGTGTTGTGAAACTTATATATCAGAAAATTATGGATAGCTAGTGACTAGCGATCTAGCGGATGCCTTAGGCAGTAATTCATGTCAGCTGCAGTGTTATGTCGTTACAGTTGTTTTATTCGAAGTCGATTGCATATCCAAGTGGCGGATGGTGGTTGTGGCACTCTGGTGGTTGTGGCACTCTGGTGACACTCGTGGTCCGGTTGTAGCACTCTGGCGGCTGACTTTTGCATTTAATGTGTGTACAAGCTGCTGGTTTATGTCTGAACTTTTGTTTGCTTCACGTGTTCACATGATACTTAATATTGTAAGTGGGCTGGCACAGGAACGGAGCAATTATGGAGCAAAATATTGTGAAGTTAAAACTGACTAATATGACTGACTAGCTAAGAATATGTTTCCCTAGAAAAATGCATCTAAAAATAACATACACTGGAAACGATGAAATAATGAAGAAATGACATATGAAGAAGTTGGGGTCTAAAGTCAAAATCGCCCGTAAGCAAAGACCTAGAAAGCATGTCTTAGGAAGCGACTGATGTAGGACCTAAGGAAGCTACCTAGTAAATAAAAAGCGTCGCAGAAATCGGATGTGCTGGCCTACTTGTAGGCGTATAACTGGCACAAAGTACAATCGCTCTTAGGCTCAGATCGCATACAAATCACAGAGTGGTAACAAGTGGTCGATATGGAGCGTTCGAAGAGGTAAAAGAAAGTCAAAATAAATGTAATTATAACTTGAAATGTTTTTGTTAGTTTTGTGTTTTAGTTTATAATTTTCCCCATATTTTTTTGGTTTAGGTCACCCAGCCCGTATTTATATGTGGACAGTATCCAGACTTGAGTTTGAGAACAGTAAAGTACAGCTCTTCTGTCGTGCAGAAGGAAACCCCAAGCCAAACATCGTGTGGTATGACAGAGATAATGTACCAATTGAAAATAATGAAAACTACAGAGTAAGTCATGTACAATCTCATGATTTTTTGGTTTGTTTGCCAGTTATGAATTTAGATGTGGTCATGGCGCCTATAATGGCACCTCTACTAACGGAAGGCTTGCTTTTTCCTTATCACAAGTGGCCATCGAGGGCGAGCCTAACTCCAACTTCATGTTTTCTAATGATATGATTTACTAGCATTCCACTTGCTAATAATTACAACTGTCAATTGTACATATAGTGAAAAAGAATTGTTCCTTTTTGATTTAGTGAAAAAGGGAAGCAGTTCTGTTATAGACTAGTTATTGCGTACTGGAGTGCACTTGCCAGAACTCTACGCATACCCAGGCATAACAAGAGGAAGTACAGAAAGAAAAAGAGCAGCAGTTATGGATTCAAATTTTTACACCTGAAAGCAAAATAACTTCTTAAAGATCACTTTCAGTTACTCATACAGAAGTCCTGCGCCAAAGCATTTGTAATGTGACCTAGTAGTTTTAGTAGCTCTTTTATCTGCACTAAACGATTAAATACTATGTCTATATAATTATTAACTGTCTATTTGTCCATTACCAGAGATACTTATTTCTTTCTTCTTTTGTTGTCACACTCAGTGTGTCACCGTTACCAGGCTGTTGCCCAGTGTCATTGTTTTCTGTTTTTGTCTTGCACTGCTTTAGTGCATAGGGTGATAGTTATTTTTTGTTAGAATGCTGCTATGCCATCTAGCCATCTTTTTCTTGCTCTTCCTCTTGCCTACTTTATTGATGTTCTGTTGTAGAAGACTGTATACAGTGGAGTTTGGTTACATTCATATTAACACTTGCAATCCATAGATTTTTGGGTTTACCTTCAGACATATTTACATTACAATATATACTAGCAGGCCAGTATATCAGCTCAAAAGAGCGAAGTGGTTAAGTGACCAAACCACTTAATTCTTTGTTTCTCAATGCAATTCAGTCAAGGTTCTGGGCCTAACTTTCTTTCATGTACTGATGTTGGTGACTCTTGTCTTTGCTGTTGTTGGTAAATTTTCGTGAGCATAGCATTTCACATGTAGTTATTTTTCCGACTGTTTGCTCATTGTCCATGTTTGACTTTGGTAACACATTGTAGGCATGAAAATGCTTTTGATACAATTATCATGATCAATATTCATTCGTTACGACATTTGTAACTATCAACATTCATCCTTTACGTTGGTAACTATCATTATTTGTCCTCTATAACATACGTATGAACAGGCAGTGGATTCATAAGTGTTGGTAATGAAAATCATCAATTCGATCTGCTTCTTTTATGATATTAATTATGTCTGACATGTCCATTTCCCATTCTTTATTGATCACTGCTATGTTAGCTAACCAATCTGCTTGCTCAATGCATGAGACTAAATAGTCAAGTACACAACTATATTACATTGTTGCAATTTTCTTCTTCAGGTTGCAAGTAACGGTGACCTGATCATTCGTGATGTGACGTGGTCAGAAAACATGGGCCTGTACACATGTACGGCAGATAACGGATTTGGTTCAGATACAACACAGACGTTTCTGTACCCTGTAAGTAATATATCAATATAAAAAATAATATGTCTACATACACAATTTTGGGTTGTTAATGAACTAAAAGCATGCATTTTCTTTGGTGCCTTCATGTTTTCTATCAGTATAGTTTAGAAATTGGTGACATATTTACTGGCGACTATAATGAAGCTCTTTATCAATATCATCTTCTTCGACAATCAAGCAACCATTTGGACTTTGCCCTTTCACATAATGCCATGTAGTGTATACAACATTGATTGAGGAACTGGTGTGTCTGTGGATTTTGTCGCCCAACCTGGACAGGATCCAGATTTGGACTTCTAGCAATGGAAGATGAGAGAGGTAGAAATATCTCTATGCTATAAAGGTGGATAGAAAAATCCAGGCACCACAGCTGTTCAATACCATGTACAAGAAAAATACTACATGTATTAATACTACAGCCTGCCTGAGTGGTTACCGGAGCCCAAATTTGGGGTGTAAAGAATAGAACCAATGTTACCTGCCATGCATGTCATAAGAGGCGACTAAGGAGGTTTGGCTAAAATCTGATGCATGTGTCCTAAGCGTGTAGAAGTCTATGCGTTTAGGGGCCTACCAAACCAATGTGCAATGTATACACGTTCTTGGCAAAGATCAAATATATCACAGTGATAAAAATTGGTCGTAAAGAACGAACGCAAAGAAGAAGAGGAGAATACTACAGCCATTAGGGTCAAAGTATAAACGCCAGTAGATCAGTGAAACGATCGCAGATCTTATTATTGAGATTTTATTATGTAAAATTAAATGGACCAAAAATTTACTATACAAATTGTGTGAAACACGATCTTTCTCTCCATATCATGCTGTCAGTGCCAGACCTGGAAAATGATATCAAATGACAAAAGAAAACAGTCACAACAGATGAAATGTCTAGGCAGGGAGTCCTGTGATGACCAAGGAAAGACCTATTTAAAGAAGACAAACAAATAATGGGTACAATACTAAACTTCACGAAGCAACAAATTAAATGGTTCGTCCACATAAGCAGTTACCAACAGGCTTAACTGGTAATGCTAATCAGATACAGTGGATATAAGGCAAAAGGTCGACCACGAAAAAGTTGGACCACAAAAATAACGCAGTAAAAGACATCTTGTACAAAGTGCACAACAAATAAAATTCCATTCTAAAAATCTTTTCTTATCGAACAGGCTGTAAGGCAAAACAGGATTAGAGAAAGAAAAGTCTGAAAATTTGTCCACAGTCAGCACTTTTTTTTCTTTTCTTCAATCCTGTTTTGCCTCACAGTGTCAGGATAAGAAGAGACTTCTAGAACGATCCCTTGTGTGTACTTCATAAATAGTGTCTTTCGTCACCTTTGTTATCTCTGAGGTCCACCTTTTGCTTTGTATCCATTGTATCGAAGCAACATTGCTCTTTGAGGTGCACTGTCTGTTAATCTGCTTATGTGCCTGAACCATTTAATTTGCTGTTTCTTGATTGATGCCTCTGTATTCAAATAATGAAGTTGATCATAATTACTTGACAAATAACTTGTATTTGTTTGATCTTTCAGACACAAAGAGGTGATGGATTTCCCTTGTAGGTTATTTCTAAATAATGGGAAAAAAATCGCCCGACATCATTGCCGTGAACAGTTCTCAGTTCTAGTCAGCATTCTAAGGGACTCACAGTGTTTGTGAGGTCCCAACCAGTGCCATTGAATAGTGAATGAGAGGAGACATTCAGACACTGGATGGTTATATTTATGATACCAGTGTAAATATATTCTGCCAACATACTTTGGTGAAAAATATTCATACTTTCGGTATCTATATGTGGTATTTTGCATGAACTTCCAAAAGTAATTATTGACTAAAAGCAAACTCCCACTTCCTCTAAAATTCGAAGTGGATCATGGATGTGGATTGTAGTCAAACCAAAGATCTGATTTATGAATCCAAAGGTACTGTTTGCTGACCAAAAAGTAACTGTTTGAAACAAAAAAACTATGAATAATAGAGGTGCTTGATCTGCTATTAACAAGAAGCCATATTAAGTTATATTGACATTTTGAAATTGTATAGAGACACAAATGTCAGTTTTGGTCACAAACTTAATTGTATGCATTTCTCTTTCTTGATTTCACAAACTTAGTTGTGCAGTTATTTTTACATAGTTCAGAGATTGCTTTACTTAATTGCTCAGAGTTTATTTAATTGTTCAGAGTTTACCTTACTTAGTCGCTCAGTTATTTTTACTTTATTGTTCAGAGTTCACTGTACTTAGTTGCTCAGAGTTCACATAACTTTGTTGTGGATCGTATTCTATCCTTGGTTGTACATGGTTGCACTTACTTAGTTTTGCAGTCTTCTCTTCATTTAAGGATAATCATTTTTGGTGAAGGTGTTTTCTTACCCAATGTTTATTAAAACAATTAAGTTATTACTGTTGTTGTGTAAAGTGATAGTAATCTAGAATACAATCACAGAGCAAGTTGTGAATGTTGTATGACAAGACTTAACTTTAGTGCAATCAAGTAGATTGTTTTGTTATATAATTACCGTAACCGTGGTCAGGTTTTAAATTATAACTTGTTTGCTTTATAATTTTTGTTATATTTATTTGATACATGAGGTTGGTTAGCAATGGTGGGTTAGCACAATGTGGTGGGTTAGCACAATGTGGTGGATTAACACAAAGCACATTGGGGTGGGTTAGCACACAGCACAATGGGGTGGATTAGCACAATGCATAGAATGTTTATTTTTTGAATTGAATATAAAAAAGTGGATTTTAATTAATGCAAGCAATGTTCCACAAGTGAGTACAGAAACTGGCCTGTCTACCTCATACATACTTGGAAATATGAAGTAACAGACATTTCACACCATAAAGTATGCAAAATTAGAGGGTAAACAAGAACGTGGAAGACCCCAAATGACCTGGAGAATGGTAGAACAGGAGCTTAAAGAAATTAATCACAGCTAATACATAACAGAGACGCTGGTGATGGATAGAACATACATTGCAAGACAGGCACTGTTTTGGAACCAGCAGGGAAAGAGGAGTAGGGAAGGCCTAGACAGACCTGGAGAAGAGAGCTGAAGGTTGATATTAAAAGGATAGGTAAAACATGGAAAGAATTGGAAAGGATGGCAAGAGAGAGGAAGAGCTGGAAGAAGTTTGTTGAAGACCTGTGCTCCGTTGGGAGTTGAAAGGTGAAGAAAAAAGAATACATAATAAAGAGGATGGACGGCCAAGAACAGAGATGAAGGATGTGCATTTGTTGCTACCAAAGCTTCAACAACATTATACACTAGAGAAAGAGAGAAGGAAAAGGGAGTCTGCAAAAACAATAGAACATTTTCATTTCATTTTTGTTGATACACTTGTAGAAATGATTATAGTTTATTTGTTCACATTTCTATGAATAATAATCTGTTTTATGTCAGATATTATAGGAAAAAGGAAATGAGATCAAAATCTTATTCAGTATTAACATCTCTGAAAAAATAACATCGTGGACCCTCACCGGCGCTACGAAGTTCATGCACTGCAGCTGAGATCTTCCTGCGTAAGAAAGAGATCAGAGCACACACGGTTACGCACCGAAGTGCATTGATGATGGTCCTATCAATCAACCTCTAAATAAAAGTTAATGACTACTAACTTGTTTTGTGGGATGGTTTAAAGTTAGACTTGGGATATACATTTTGTTATGTACTGCTCAAGGACTTTGATAGAATGTCTATATTTATATGTTAGGAGCTCTGTAAAGAGAACTGGATCTGTGAATCAACAGTGTTTTGTTTTTTTTCCGATCCAGAAGCACTTGAGCTTTCAGCTCTTCGGCTCGGTGCCATGGACATCGTAACCCTTCGGTTAATCTGGGGAACCTGTGGCTTTTCTGCCAGCCCGCGGAATTGAACCCGCAGTCCAACGCGCTATGAACATGCTGGGCAGGCGGGCCCAACCAGTGTTTAATTCCTGGTAACATTGATTTTCTAGTCACCCAGTTGAAAATGGGAAATATGTGGGATGCTGATGAAAAGGAAAGCAGGTCTTCATGCTAAAATCAGTAGTGCCATACGAGGCGCCCTGACTATACCTGAATTCATAGCGGGCAAGCGCAAGAATAAGTAAAAATTGCAAACAGAAATAATTATATAGTAGCGAAACAAATAATAGACATGTATTCTTTCAATTCTCATTCCCAACCAGAAATAGTGTTTCTAATTGAAATCTATACCATATACATATATATATATTTATTGAACATGACAGTGTTGATAATATATGTATATATTGAGCTTATTTATTTATAAATGTTACATTTATTTGATGTCACCGTCTCCTCATTTACTCAACGGCAACTGCTGGTGGCTATATATTTATCAAAGCGTTTTTACCATTTGTTTCATGACTTTGTTGAAATTGATTTTTAAATGAAATAAATATTTTATTCACTTGTTAACTGCACATCATGTTCCCTAATAAATTCTATTCTGAAACTAAAGAGAATTAATTTTTTTTGAACATTTGCTGGAACATGAATGTAGAGGTTGAATGATCGATTGGATTGCCAATCTGTTGCAGGGGCTCACAAAGGGTGCAAATAATTGTAACACTGCAACCTACAAGGCATGTCATACAAGGCATGTCATACGAGGTGACGGAGGTAGGGGCCTAGGGAAGCTATCCTAGTAAATAAAAAGCGTAGCAGAAATCGGATGTGGGCCTACTCGTACTTCGTCTTGTTGGATGGTCGTTTCAGAATTGCCAAGTATTAACAAGACTCTGTAAATGACTGAATGTAACATGTCTGTCATGTGTCGGCACTAGGGGAAAACTGCTGTAGTAAACTCTGTTTCAGAGGCGAAACGTGTGGGGTGGGCAGGATTTGATAAGTCAGAATCAAAGGCTTGTACCTGTACTTTGTAAAACTACCCACCTTCATCTCTTGTGCTCTATTTTAGACAAATGTTTCTTCTTCATTGAAGGGAAAATGCATAGTCGAATACTTCAACTGATTGGTATGATGACCAAACGATGAAATGAAAATCGTGGTATATCCATTACAGGATTTGTTCCAAATTTGCCCACCGTGGGATTTGAACCAGAGACTTAGGTTTGTGATCGAGCTCACTACCGCTTGAGCTACAGACTCTCACGATCAAACGATACACGTCCCAAATTGGTTAAAATGTTCCTACTTCGGAAGGACTTCACAGAGTGAAAAAATGAGCAAGTTTTAACATGCTCTTTGGCGTAGATCATACACATGTTGCATCAAGTGGCTGAAAAGTGATCAATAGGGAGGGATGAGCGTTCGATGCGAAAAATGAAAGATATTGTGAGGGAATGTCTGGTCAGAATAACCCAATCATTTCCTTAGGCAGACATTTGTGGAATGTATCTGTCCTACTTGCATAGAAATATATGAACCGAGGCCCAACGTTTCCCGTTCTCAGCGCAAACCACAAAAAGTGATGAACTTGACAGATAAGAATGAATGCAAAGCAGAAGAAGAAGAAAAGACAACTTTCCTTAAAATCATATCTAGGGGAACGTTGTCTCTCTCTCTTGCTATCGTTCTTTTTGGCCATTTTGATCATTCTTGTTGTGATATATAAACAGCCTTTGCCCAGAATGTACGAGGGCGCATTGAAAAGTAATGCCTCCAAGTCCATAACTTTGTTAATATACATAATTTACAAATGAAACATACATTTTCAGAAAGCTTGAGATGTCCACTACACAATAGAGTCATTATTTTTGACATAGTCACCTCCACGTTCCACACACACACGCCAACGTTGAACTAGTTGTTGCATCCCGTCGAAGAAAAATCTGATGATTTTCACGAAGCCAGGTACGCACATCTGCTGCCACATCCTCGTCAGAAGCATATCTGTTTCCCTTGAGATGTTCCTTGAGCTTTGGGAACAGGAAAAATCACAAGGTGCCAAATCGGGGCTATATGGTGGGTGCGCTAAAATGTCGTCAAAATTGAGACGCTCTAATGCTGCCGTTGTTTGTCTACTGTTGTGTGGACGAGCATTGTCATGTTGAAGGACTGCGTGTTTTCCAGGACGAACACGTAGCAGTCTTGCCCGTAGTTTCTTCATCGTTTCCACATACCGATCAGAATTGACAGTATTGCCGCGTTTCAAAAATTATGTGTGGATTACACCCTGGCAGTCCCAAAAAATGGTCATCAAAACTTTTTCCGCTGACGCGACAGTTTTGAATTGTTTTGTGGTGGGTGAGTTTTTGTGCCTGTATTCCATAGACTGGCGCTTGTTTTCAGGGTCGTAATGATGCACCCATGACTCATCGCCAGTGACAATTCGGCAGATAAAGTCATCGCCTTCTCGTTCATATCGTATCAGGTGTTCCTGACACGCCTGATGTCGGCGATGCTTCATTTCCGGTGTCAGCATGCGAGGGACCCATCTTGCACAAACTTTCCTATACCCTAGCAATACATGAATAATGTGATGTACTCGTTCAGTCGAAATTTCAAGCATTGTAGCGACATCTGTTTGCTTGATGCGGCGATTGACATGAATCAGTTCGTCCACGCGAGCTTGGTGTTGTTCATCCACTGCCGTAATTGGTCGTCCGCTGCGAACTTGATCATGCAAGGTCATCGTCGCTGGATTGTCGCCTTTAACAGTCCTTGCCCACCTCCTAACAGTACTCGCATCCACACAGGCGTCACCATATACCGCTCTCATTCTCTGATGCATGTCGATGGGAACACAACCTTCGGCCGTCAAGAATTCAATCACAGCTCTTTGCTTCAACCGAATTTCCATGTATGACGCCATCTTGGATAATGTTGTGCGCATGCGCAACATTCCAGACACTTGACACTTACTGTCCTGAAAACACACTTACATATACTTTATTCTGATATCGGTGTCAATTGCCTCGGAACACTATTAACAAAGTTATGGACTTGGAGGCATTACTTTTCAATGCACCCTCGTATTTTTACGTCACATCGCCAGGCGCAGTTTGTAGCTCTGGTGCTTATCGTTCGGTGAAATGTTCAATTTCTGCCATTTTTACTGGGTCCCCAGCCTACCTGCAAGCAGCAGGTTGCTATTTTCTTTTAGGGTAGTGACCCTTAGACAACCTACCATCCCGGGTTGTTAAGCGTCATCTGCTCAGGTTACCTTCTTTGTTTGGGACTACTTGGTTTTCCTACCATCCAGTTTTGTGTACGGTTTGCTCCGCTAGGTTTTGATTGTCCCCAATCTAACTACAAGGCAGTAGTAGTTCCATGCGAGGGGAAGCGCGCTCTGGATTCAAGCCTCTGCTGGGCTTTGCAGTTTTTCTGCTCATTTGGATGGTCCGCTCACCCCTATGCTTGCTTTGGTGCCTGCCCACCGTGTCTATCAGTTCTTATCGTGCTCCCATTCAACATGCCTCTAGGCTGTCAGGACATGGAGTTCAACTTGGGCCCACACCTCAGCGCTCCGAGTTTAGCCACATGTGGGCCCACATATCTTTTCTGGATGCACCTCTCATCCTTTTATGTTCGTTTGTTTAGCCTTTCCCGCCGGAAGACTGTGGTAACTGTGGTGCAGCTTTTGCCTTGTTACACTTCGTGCTTTTTGGACTCTTGCCTCAGAGCTGGCAATTTTAGTGCGGTCATTTACTCCAGGATAGCTAGCATTCGTTCGCAGACGACGTGTACATTACCGTTTCTTACGTTTCAACCAATAACTTTTCATCAGACTTCGGCCAGGAGATGCGTGCATTTTGTTCAGGGTTTTGTACCTGCGTTACTTTTCCATGCTTGCACTACTACCACTACCTGTAGCTCTCCCTCAATCTCTACCCGCTTAGTCAGATAAAAACCGTTGCCTGTTACCAGGGTGACCAAGTGGACATGGGGTAGGATCTTGATTAGTGCCAGCTCACCGACGTTGCCCCTATGCGCCTTTGACACTGGGAAAGGTTGTAAAAAAAAACGTCAAGACAGCAATAAAATTGAGATGAAAATATTAGGAGACTGACAACGAACAGTTTGGCAAAATGCACAACTAAGGCAAGGGACAGGAAGAGTTGAGAGATCAATTGATCAAGGGTTCTTTTACGTGCTCAAATTGAACACGGGACCTATGTTTTATCGTCCGTATCTGATAGGACTATGAACTCGATCTCCACTACACTGAGATCAGGGATCTCTGGAAAAATATCCAGATGGTTCCACGAGGAAGCGAACCTGATACCTTTGACACGAGTACCTAACCACTACACCACAGAGACCTTGGTACGTGGTTGGACTACCGAAAACCCTGATCCTTTACTTGGGGATCTCTCTCTCTCTCGCGATCGTTCTTTTTAGCCATTTTGATCATTCTTATTGTGATAGCCTTTGCCAAGAACAGTTTCTTTTTTTACGTCACATCTTCAGTACCATTTGGAGATCTGGTGCTTGTCCTTCGGCGTTGTGTCCGATTTCAATTCGCGTTTACTGGGTTCACTCTCCGTCAGCCTTTGGCTGTCCGCAGCCAACCTGCAAGGCAGCAGGTACTTGGAGATCTAAATTACAAGCACTTCTGAAGTCTGAGTAAGGATTGCCTGAATGGCGAGGGACACTGGTGATAAGTCAAGCAAGAGACGTCACACAAAAGTCAATCAGTCACTGAAATCTTATTCAGATGAAATCGTAACATATAGGCCTACACAGTTAACATATTTATCACACTATTAAAAGCTATGATGGTTCACAGTGTGCAGTTCGCACTGATGGTGGACACAGCGACTGGTTTATGGTTGAAACCGGAGTAAAGCAAGGCTGTATTCTATCTCCGCTATTGTTTGGTGGCTATTGACTGGGTAATGTGAAAATGTTGCAGGGGCGAAACTGGCACCGATTGGGTAGAAAATAGTCAACTAGAAGATTTGGATTTTGCAGATGATATTGCCTTGTTAAGTAGAAACAACCAAGATATGCAAAGAAAAACAGACAACTTGTCATCTATAGCATCAAGAGTTGGACTGCAGATAAGCTATGAAAAAACAAATATAATGAAGACACCTATGGCAAGTAATGCAGATATCACACTGGAATCTAAAATGATAAAAATAACAGAGCAGTTCACCTATTTAGGTAGCAATTTTGATTGCACAGGAAATGTTAAAAATAAATTATGATACGAATTGGCAAAGCAACATCAGCTTTTAAAAGTCTAAATAAAATATGGAACTGCAAGTTATATAGTATTAAAACTAAATTACGAATTTTCAATTCAAATGTTGTATCAATCCTAACATATGCCAGCGAGAGTTGGAAAATGACTAAAGATATAGAAAGCAAGTTGAATGCATTTGAAAATAGATGTCTGCGAAAAATAATGAATATAAAATGGAACGAATTCAGGAGAAGTGATGAAATCAGAGACATGTCTGGTCAACCACTAGTGACAACTGTTAAAAGAAAGAGAAGATGGAGATATGTTGGGCACACCTTGAGGACAAATGATCAACGAATATCAAAGCAGGCATTGAAGTGGGATGCAAAGGGTTCAAGAAAGAGAGGTCGACCTAAGGAGACCCTGAAACGAACTTTGCTGAGAGAGGCAGGAAATATCGGTCTCAGTTCCATGGAGGAGATTGAGCGAGTTGCCCAGGATAGAGCGGTATGGAGAAATTACTTGCAGGCCCTATGTAACGTATAACGGTACGAGAGGAATTATTATTATTATTAAAGCAAATCACAACAATGAAATGTATGTTACTTTCAAATGAAGTGTTATTCTTATTCTTTTAAAAAATATGTACAACTTAAGTAATAAGACAACATCTAACTTCTTCAATCATCATTCTATGCACACGTTACAAGTAATCCATTCTTTGAATTGTCTTTTGATAATCTCACAGAAAATAAAGAAATAGGGGGAAGACTGCAGTAAAACTTGGTAAATAGTGAAACACGTACAAACAAAGTACTATAGTTTTACAAAATACAGAAACAGTGACGATAAACAGCAACGTTTCGGCCAACAAGGCCTTTATCAAGCAAACGAACAAACAGGAGTGACAAATTAAAATGAAACACAAATGGACGACCAAATACAAACGTATCTAAGGAAAATCTGTTAAATTAAGGAACAGATTTTCGCAGATACGTATTTGGTCGTCCATTTGTGTTTCATTTTAATTTGTCACTCCTGTTTGTTCGTTTGCTTGATAAAGGCCTTGTTGGTCGAAACGTTGCTGTTTATCGTCACTGTTTCTGTAAAACTATAGTACTTTGTTTGTACGTGTTTCACTAGAAAATAAAGACACATTTTAAGCCAATTTCTTCTCTTCTCTAATTTGGTTCTGCCCCACAGTGTCAGTCAGTATAAGACGAGATTTCTAGTGCATTCTTTTGTGTGCGCTTCGCCTGCTCTGTTATCTTTGAGATCCACCTTTTGCGTGACCGGCCTTTTGCTTTGTATCCACTGTATTGGAGTAACATTGCTCTTTGATGGGCACTGCCTGTTAGTAATCTGCTTATGTGACCGAACCATTTAATTTGTTATTTCTTGATGAAGTTGAGTACTGATATTGTACCTACTTTTTTTCCCTGATGTCTTCATTTCTAAATCGGTCTCTCTTTAAGCCTCAAATTGTTGAATTTGATGTTGTCTAAAAATGATTTAAAACTATACTGCTACAAGACTAATTGATGATTCTTTCTTCTATCCCTCTCCTGCAAACATTTATTATCTTTTCAGTAAGGTTCATGAGAAAATTTAGGTGACAAAAAAACCAGATGCCGGTAGGTGTTCGGGACTGACTAATGTGATCTATAATTATAAATCAGTTATATGAGGACTATAATCATAGCACTCCGGACATGTCCATAGGTGCTCCAATTTCTGCCTCAACAAATCCAGCAGCACCCAGTGTTCGATGTTGATTAATCAATCTTATTTGCATATTTGGTATGTCATTCTTTTCGGGTTGTACAAATATTGACACCTATCTCACTCAATCTGGTCAGCGAATGAGATTCACCTACCTGAAACTCCCATGTTCTGAAAGAATCTTTACATGTGTTAAGAATGTCATTTAGATACATTGCAGCTTCCTCTGATATCGTAACCATGTCAGCCAATCTATCAGCTTGTTCATTAACTCTGATATAATCATAAATTCTGTACTATATGTTGCTGGGTAAAAAAGAGATAGGTTAAATAAGAGAAAATTCAGCTTATATTATCAATAAAATTGAATTGTCAGTTTGAAGGTAGGCATGAGTAAGCTGGTTAAGGAGGGGCCACCACTGTTGATTTATTTAGCAGGATCACTCCTGAAGAGTTACCTCCTCTCTGTCATCATCAAGTGGCTTGTCCCTTCCAGGAACTTGGCTCCCATGACAGCAGTCCTGAAAATTCTGTGCAAGTTGATTGGCGTCAGCAGCAGTCATTCTCAGATCGTAAATGACATCTTGCATCTCCTAGGTCTTCTTCTCCATAACATAGATTATATAAGATGAATTGTCATCTTCACAGAACAGTTAGATATAATGAATCTCCAATATTTCCTTGCATTTGGTCCTAGTTGTGCATTCTGTTAAATTATTCTTTGTCTATCTCTTAATTATTTTTTTCTACTCGTATTGTTATCTTCTTTTATTTCTTGTGTTCGCTTGCTATGAATTCAGGGCGTAGTCATGGCACCTTGCATGGAGCTTGTGACTGATTTTTGATTTAAGGCATGTTTTTCTTTTTTTATCAGTGTCCACCACCATACAGGCGTCTCTTCTCCGACTTCCAGGTATTGTTGCCTTTTTCTTGCACACAAAGGGTTCTTCTGGTATAGTTATCGGCACTGTATCATTTTCTCTTTTGCAGATGTCACTTTTGTCAGACACACACAGAAGTCAAACTTCAGATCCTCATGACTAAGTTTGTGATAGCCTATAAAGATTTTGGATAACATCAGTCTAAATAAGATTTTTGCCATCTCCACGAAAACAAAGCTCATGATATTCAGCTCAATTGTGAAATCTGTATTGCTGTATGGCTCGGAAACGTGGCGAGTCATCAAGTTAAATACAAAAAAGATTCAGACCTTTGTCATGGATGTACCAGGCGGATTAAAAGACTGAGATGGTATGACAGAGTTGCAAACACAGACATGTGGATAAGAACCGGACAGGAACCCATGATGACCCAGATTAAGAGGAGAAAATGGCGATGGGTCAGACATACCCTACGGAAGACATGTCAAGTGTCACAAGACAAGCACTTGAGTGGAATCCGCAAGGAAAACAAAAAGAGGTCGCCTAAACAGACCTGGAGACCAAGTCTTCTTCAGGAACTGAAGAGTGCTCAACTATCTTGGGAGACCATAAAGAAAACAGACAGAGACGGAGAAGAGTGGCGAACTGTTGATGCTCCACAAGGAGCAAAGAGGAATAAGTAAGTAAATAAGATTTGCATGGTGTTCCAGCGCGTGAAGAGCAATAAGCGAGCAGATTGACTGTCTGACAAAGTAGTGATCGATGAAGGATGGGCAACGGACAGGTAACATCATCAATGCCATTAAAAGATGCATATGAAACCTATGATTTTTTAAACAGATATGTACCAATCCGCATTCCTATCCAGAGTGAAGGAGATATGACTGCAACCGTGAACTTCCAGACATGAACACTTTACTAGTGGTACAAAATGTTTGATTACACAACAGAGAACTGGAGTAATCAGTCACCATATGCTGATGAAAATGTAGAGGAGGAGATCTGAGCAACAATGGACCTGTATGGAGTGCAATAATGATGATCATGGTTCATTTGAGGATCATCTTCGTCGCACATGTCCATAATTGCTCCGATCTACTCCCAAGCATGTATCTCAGTGTGTTTAGGCTAACAACTCCCATTCTGTGTTGATTGATGTATCTACTGGGGTTTCTCTTGTGGTTTTCCTGTCTTGCCGCACATATTGGTATGCACAACTGAGATCGAGAATACCCTTTATCTTCTTAGTTGAAATCTTCAGAGCGTACTCTTAGAGCGATGATGATGTTGCTTTTGTCCATAGAATACCCATCTCGATTACACCATTGCTTGCCAGTGCATCCGCTCTCATATTGCCCTTCACCCCATCATGATCTGGGATAAAGATGAAGGTAAGTGTCTGGATTGTCACACTGTTAATTAATTGCATCCACTGCTTATGTACATAACTGGTCTTGATCTTCTGTATCATGCTTGTAGAGTTGTTGAGCATGCATGAATGCATGGGTCAATGTTTGCATCTGTAGCTACACCAGTAATTTTGTCAACGCCATGACTTCTATAGTCATGCTGCTGGTAGTTGCCACATATGCGCCATTTGCCTCTTTGATGACTTTTCCTTCAGCTCTATGGTGATAATAATGATGGACTTTGCCCCGATAACAAGCTTGTTGATCTAGCATGGTGAGCAGAAGCCAGTTCTGATGGTCTCCCTTACTACCAATTCTTCTTCTTCTTCGAATGCTCCACATGGACCACTTGTCAACCACTCTGTGTGATTTGTATGTGATCTGAGCCTAAGAGTGATTGTACGGTGTGCCAGTTATACGCCTACAAGTAGGCCAACACATCCGATTTCTGCGCTGCTTTTTATTTACTAGGGTAGCATCCTAGGGCCTACATCAGTCGCCTCTTACGACATGCATTGTAGGTTGCAGTGGTACCATTCTTTGCCTCCCTTGTGGGCCCCGGCACCACACGGGCGTAACTACCAATTAAAATGTGACCAGTAACAATTGGTAGATGTGGTACTATAAAGTAGGGTTTTATGTTATTCTGTAAGTAGACCCTTACCAGTCATACATCTATAAACATATGTTTTTCTATTGGACAATATAAATACACCCTCTGTGATTGGAAAGAAGCCCTAATGATACTGACTAGACCAGAGAATACATATTCCTCTTGTACCGTTATATGTTACATAGGGCCGGCAAGTAATTTCTTCATACCTCTCTGTACTGGGTAACTCCCTCAATCTATTTCATGGAACTGAGACCGATATTTCTTGCCTCTCTCAGCAAAATTCGTTTCAGGGTTTTCCTAGGGCATCCTCTCTTTATTGAACCCTTTGACTCCCACTTTAATGCATGCTTTGGTATTCTTTGATCCTTTTTACTTGAGGTATGTCCAACATATCTCCATCTTCTTATAACAGTTGTTACTTAAGAATATAGAACCATTATAGGCATCATTATGATGACTGCACCAAATGTAAAAGCGCAGTAACTCAGGACATAATAATCTTGCAATGAACATTTGAACATGCTTAGAGTATAGTACACGACGTATCAGTAGCGCTCACTTAGTAATGTCTCTTTGTTGCTCTTAGATACCCTTTGTTTACACCCCTGGGCAAGGTTACGAAATGGCGACTTTTTTGGTCGGTTTATATGTCGCTTTAAATTCAGGCTGTTGTTAATGTAAAAACACACTATATACTATTACGTTCAAATATAATCAATTTTCATATGTAGCTCAGTATCACTGTGTTATATAATATAATTATGAAGTTATATCTCTATGAACTAGTCACATTCTAACTAGGGTGACGATGTGCAAATTACACTAACCCCGATGGGGTATGTTGTTAATCTTCATTGCAGTAGAAATATCACGCAACAAAAATATACAACATTTAGTTTTTTGACAAGGTAACACATTAACGATACTAAAAATATTTTTTAAATCTGATTGTTGAAAATAATTGTAGTTCATGGTGTAGTTCACTATGTCTGGTCATTTATAATAGCTTAAAACTGTCAAAGACAAAGAGGTATTTATACAATTACTATTAAATTGCATATATATTTAACATATCTCAACATACCAAAATGTTATATATATTTAAATCACAATAACATAAATTTACACATCTATTTCCATAAATGCATAAGGATCTAGTTTACTTCTTCATGAAATATGTCATGTTTAACATAATTAATTTATACTTTCACAATAATACTTTCATTTCTAAATATACTGCTAATGGTAGTTCAAACAAAAATACATATCTCCAAAAATTGACAATACACATTTGTAATATAATTATACAGTTTTACTAGCCCCCATCATGACGATTAAGTAACCTACAATTTTAATTCATAGCTTACTCATACACACTTGCTCATACATACTTACTGACATGTAGAATGCTTATCAAGGACATCTCACAAACACACATTACACATATATATATATATATATATATATATATATATATATATATATAAACTGTTCGAAATTGTTATAAAGACAGCTAGACAACACACAACACAGCAGGGAAAAATAAAATTGCACAGCCCAGAGGTCTGCTGTTGTTTAAACTTTATGGTTTTTCACAGTGAACTTGTGTATTTACAGTTGGATAAGTTTGTAGCAGCTGTGTATTTATGATAAATTTTAATTCTGTAGTTTTATTTCTTATACCTCAAGCTCTTTTCTCTATACTAGCTACCATTGAATGTACAATTTCTCCTCCTTGTTCTCATATATAAAGCCCAATCCAAAACCATTAATTCTGATCCAGTTTGAACAGTGATGTTCTAGTATGTGTTGTTTTGGAATTATTTTGTCTGTATATTGTCATGTAACCTTGTATTGCTAATTGTATTTCTGGAGCTGTGTCAGCATGGATTGGTCTACTGTGTGAGATGTAATTGTGAACTTTTTCAAATGCTGTATTTAATGAATTAAAATGTCTCTTGTGATCAATGCAATATTTATTATATCCTTATTCTGTGTGTACAATTGTGTATGTGTTGACATCTGTGAGATCTTTATAGACTTTACATGTTAAGTATTTATGACAGTAGTTACCAACAAAAGCTCTACTATGATATGCCTGTGGTGTGATTTTGTGTTTGTCTAATACTTTATCTAAATGTGAACACACTGGACCAGACCTACCACACAGTGCTACAAACTCAAGTTCTGATAAGCTTGCTTGTGCTATTTTAATCTTAGTATTGCATTTTATTTTCTCCTCCTCACTTTCACAAACTAATAAATCTGCATGTAACTTGTTTATTTCTAATTTGAACATTTCTGCCTGATGCTAATTATTACCATATTGTTTTAAATATTGTATGGTGTTTGAACTAGTGTGTTCCTTTTCTATGTTTTCCATGATATCTCTGTCTATACTGTCAGCTGCTTTTTCTAGTAATGTGTGATGTTTATGAACAATACCTAACAAAATGTCAAGGTAAGGATTAGCAACTTTGTCAATATCAATATTTAAAATTGGAGCATACAAGCAGTAATAAAAATTATTTGCTGTTACTATATATTATATATATAATTTTTCTGTTGATATGGGATGTAATTGAAGTCACATAACTTGACTACATATACAGCATTTAGTTAAGAGCAATTTATTTCAATCCTAATAATATGTTCTATTATTTATTTTTTTCTCATAACTTACAATAGCATAATGTTACAGTTCCTAATTAGATCTCCAAAACATAATGTAGTCGGTCGTTGATAATATTCAGATAATGTCTTCTGTTGTCAATGGGATGATTCTATATAGTCACATTCAGCTAGGAATTTATAATACTAAACTAGATATTCCATACAAATATCAACCACCCAGCAGAAATACAGCATAACAGAGTTTGGAAATTATGCTTAGAATTACCGTTTATCGCTTCGTAACAAAACTATTTTTAATGGGGTCAGAGAGAACATGACATTAGTAGTCAGTGAAAGTAACATCGAAACAAAACAGGGTAGTCGCTCTAGCGATCAAAAGTTTGGAGCTTTAAGATAACCCATGACAATAAAACTTGCACACAAGAGAGAGGAATCATTCATCATTTTGAAAATGTATGATTCAGTGACATTATTCGTATTGATCGTATGAAAATTTGCTGTTTAGTAGATGTACCTGCGCAAAAAGTAGTGGTGTACAAAATAATTGCGGTGACCCTTCGTAAATGTCTCGTTATATGTAGCTTTCCCTTATGAAATGTTTGTAAAATATTCAGGCAATGTGAAATACTTTAAAGTTTATAAAAAATTTAAGATTTTCTGAAAAAACGTGACATACAAGTATACTAACCTGATTTCTTTTACACAGTTTCACAATAAATTCAAAATGGATGCTATTATGAACTTTTTTTTTATTTCCCAGCATTCAATGCGCGAAGAATGTCTTGTATCTTACTAAAAGAACGCTATCTCAATGTAAATGTGATGCCGTGAGTAGAGTTAGGCATGAAAAGCAGGCATTCTGGTGTCAGGGAAAGAGCAGTTAACCATATCATTAAGCAGAAAAGATAGTACCTTGCTCTTTAGTGCTAGGGTAGTCCAATTCTAGCTACTGTCCGGTGTAGGTAAAGAAAAATCCAGACTCTCCAGCCCTTTAATACTATGCACAACATAAATACTACATGGCACTGTGTTGAAGGGCGAGAGTTCAAGTGCTACCAGACCAGTGAAGAAGAATCTAGCATGACCAATGACCCGAACACAGAAGTTGAATAAACTTAACTTTTTCCATGCTTTAAGCTGCACACAGCGCCACAGCGGGAAATCTATTGCACGCTATTAGCCACACTGCACAAATAGAGTTGCTTCCCTTATAAGAATTCTTTCTAGTTTTACTTCTACTGTTTTACTTCTACTACTTTTCAACCTTGTTATTCTATTGGGTTGTCCAGTTTCTTTCATTTATTATATAATAATATATATATGTTTATTTATTGATGAGTAATTGGGATTTTTTATTACCTCCTTGAATTAACTGCTTAAAAATTGAGAAAATAACTCAGCGTGGAAAGAGTTAATTGTCAGCGTCACCAGGAATACCAACATACTGTTGTTTTAAATGGAAATTTGCACAAGTCAGCTCTGATGATTTCCCTATGACCAATAAGATATGATACCATGTAACAGTATAACTCCAGATGTGGTACTTTAAAGTGTGGTTTTTATGTTTGTAAAATATTACAGTTACCCATCTGTACAAATGTCTGCCCTGTTGGATAATATACGGTGGGGTATAGATCTCATCACACGTTATGTGCCGACGATCAATGAAAAATACGGCTATAAAAATGTATTCCCCAATACACTGAGGTATGGAAGAGAGTTCCTTTAGTATTTACTATACTTGGATAATCTTCTATAAAAATGTATTCCCCAATACACTGAGGTATGGAAGAGAGTTCCTTTAGTATTTACTATACTTGGATAATCTTCTATAAAAATGTATTCCCCAATACACTGAGGTATGGAAGAGAGTTCCTTTAGTATTTACTATACTTGGATAATCTTCTATAAAAATGTATTCCCCAATACACTGAGGTATGGAAGAGAGTTCCTTTAGTATTTACTTTACTTGGATAATCTCTCTTTCTCTCGCAAATCACGCTTAGACTGATGTACCAGTTTTCTCCATAAATCTTATTCATGTGGAAATCTGATTCATGCAGCCTTAGCATGGGTGTGCTTCATCACATCTTTAGCGCCATTTGGAGCTCTGGTGCTTAACCTTCAGCGATGTGTCCGGTTTTAGCCAGCATTTACTGGGTTCGCTCTCCGTCAACCTTGGGCTGTCCCCAGCCGACCTGCAAGGCAGCAGGTTACTTGGATAATATGCATACACTTTAAATGAAATTCAGATGTGTCTTTCTTACATGCCGCAGGAACCTGTCGGTTGAGTAGTGTTTCATATTCTCGGCGCAACCACATATATCACAAAAAGTAGTTAATAAGAATGAACAAAAAAAAACAACATAAAAATTGAAATATTTAAAAGCATTCTAACACCCTAAAATGGTTATCAATGCTGCCTGGTTCTGTATCAAAATGTTCTTTCTCCTCCACCCTGGCATTGAAATCCTTCAACTTTTTATAAAATTTAGTCTCCTGCTGTCCAATCCATTTTCTGAGTGGATCCTTGATTTGGTAAGGTGAGACATGAATGAAGATCTCACTGTCTAGAGATGCAAGATGCCTCAACGATTTATCATCTGTTACCCATGTATTCTCTTTGGAACCACTGTGCCCTCCATCAAGCCAGTAAAAGGCTTTCACATTGTTCATGAAACTTTTCAAGTCTGGATTATGATCGAGAAGATGCAGCTCAAAGACAATCTGGTTCAATACTGTACAGCCTTTGCTGAAACCAATCAGTCGAATTGGATAAGATTTTGAATCACTTACACCTGTAATGTCATTCACTTTTTTGATAATCGAACTGTAGAGATGTGATAGGAATCTGATGGCACCATGATCGCTGCTGTGTACCGGACTACCAAAGTCGTTAGTTTCAATGAAGTTAGAATACACAGCAAATGTTAATAAGTGCATTCTGGAAGGCTTGATGACAAACACCATCGAGGATGGAAATTTATGTTGAAGCATAACTGCAGTTGTTTCTGAATTCCATGCGATGTAATTTTTGTTATCTCGATGAAGTTCCATGTTTTCAGGGTAATCCTGCAAAAGAAAGAAGCAATAAATATCAAAACGTTGCAGCGTGATGGGAATTAAGTCAACGGCATAAACATCAATACATCACAGATCAATTCAAATCTTCTTCTTCGCATTCGTTCTTTACGACCATTTTAATCACTCTTTGTGATATGTTTGATCTTTGCCAAGAACGTGTATACGTTGTACATTGGTTTGGTAGGCCCCTAAATGCATATATTTCTACACGTTTAGGACACATGCATCAGATTTCAGCCAAACCTCCTTAGTTGCTTCTTACGACATGCGTGACAGGTAACAGTGGTTCTATTCTTTACACCCAAATTTGGGCCCGGTAACCACTCGGGCGATCAATTCAAATGAATCTCAAACATTCTCTTTCTTATCACATGGTATATTTATATTTTACTCTTTGTCTTACTCTATGTACAGTCATTATAAATTTTGTGTTTGTTTATATGCAAGATGAATATTTTGTCTTTATAAGCCTTCAAATTGTTATATCCACTTTGTGTTTCATTTCACACATAAGGCTTCCACAAGAGATTTCCATTCTGCTGCCTTGCTACCAACTGTTTCCCACGTCAGGCCTCAATCTTTAAAATCTCTTTCCACTTCTTCTTTTAACGCTCCACAACAACCACCTGTTAACCACTCTGTGTGATTTGTATGTGATCTGAGCCTAAGAGATTGTACATTGTGCCAGTTATGCGCCAGCACATCTGATTTCTGCGACACTTTTTATTTACTAGGGTAGCTTCCTAGGTCCAACACCAGTCACCTTTACGACATGCCTTGTAGGCCGCAGTGGTACTATTTTTGCTCCCGGGCACCACAAAGGCATCTCTTTCCACAAATCTTCATATTTCCTTTGGACAGCCATGCCTTCTTTTCCCATCCATTGTCCCCAATGCCCCAACTGGCATATGGAGAGAAGAAATTCTTCTTCTTCGAATGCTCCATATCGACCACTTGTTAACCACTCTGATTTGTATGTGATCTGAGCCTAAGAGCCATTGTACATTTGCTAGTTATGCGCCTACAAGTAGGCCAGCACATCCAATTTCCAATACTTTTTAGTTACTAGGGTAGCTTTCTTAGGTGCTACATCAGTCACCTTGCAGGTCACAGTGGTACTATTCCTTGCTTCCCTTGTGGACTTTAGTACCACACGTGCGGATAGAGGAAATGAATAACAACACCAACAGGAAATACTAGACATTTTGGTATCAATAGATAATGAAATAAATAATCGATCTGATTAACAACAATAAAGTTTGGAAATTTATGCAGTGACATTTAACCCATTCGTCCTTCTGTGATGATATACTGGCTCGTGGTATTTTTTTGCGGTGACGTAAAGCCAGCATACTGGCTAATTTAGTAAACATTGCAATATAAATGTGTCGAATGGTAAAAAAAAACGGAGGGGAAAAGGTTAAAGGGGTAAAACACACATATTGTTTACTAATCAACTTATTATGGGCACGGTGAGCAAATGGACTTTAGGATGGCTGCTGCAGCGAAGAACAGAGCCCGCATGGAAATGCCCAATGTGCCATGACGTTATCACATAACATAACATATATTGTTTTGTACAAAAGACAGTTACCTGAACATCTCCACCAAAATATATGATATGTTCTGAACAGCCTTGTACTTTTCCATAGGCAAAAACATCATTGATCTTCGTTCCATCCCCTTTGACTCCTGTTAGTCTCAGACTGATGTTGCTGTCTGTTTTACCATTACTGGTTGATATGGAAGCCATTACACAAGATGTCAGCATGAACAGCCTAACATTTAGATAATACAACAACAAAATTAAGAAATTAATATAGAAAATGAGATATCACAAGTTTTAATCCATGAAAAATATTTTAATTTAATATTTTAAAGAAAATGTTCCAGCTTGATCTACCAGTTACATAACATCAAATGATAAGGATGATTAAATCAATCAGAAAGGTACCAGTACGAACACAGGATGACTTAACTGTCATTCTGTTGCTCAAAACAGAAAACAGGACACAATCAGTCTTGCATCCATATATATATACAGGGTGGGCCCAAAAAATGAGAACATACGCGTTATTTAGAAATGTTATTTAATTAAATTATATTGTTTCATGTAATTTTGTTTGCCAAGTATTTAGCTAATCAGAAATCATGTTCAATTTTTCTAAGCATCAACACCACTCATTTAATCAGAATACGGTCTTCCGCAGTAATTTTTATCATTCTTGGTAACAAATTTAAATCTACAGATGTAAACAATTGGCATATCAAAAATCAAAGATTGTGCCTGAAATTGTCAAATAAAAACATCATATAGCTAAATCAATTTTGATGTAATTATATTACTTTTTATGTGATGTTTTCATTTATTTTGGCCACCTGTGTATATATATATATATATATATATATATATATATATATATATATATATATATATATATATATATATATATATATATATATATATTATATATATATATATATATATATATATATTATATATATATATATATATATATATATATTATACATATATATGTATATCATCATCATCATCAAGGAGTGTATCCTTTATAGGACGTTGCTCTCTTTGCAGCACATCTTAAATTCACTATGTCTCTAGCCAGTTCACCCACTTCATCGATGGTCATATTTATGGTTTCTTTAATATCTTGTAGCCATCTTCTTCTTGGTCTGCCTCTGCGTCCTGGGACCCTGCCCTCTAATATTGTTCTTTCCAGGCCATCATGACGCTTGATGTGACCAAAGTATCCAATTTTTCTGTATAGTATGTTGTTTATCAGCCAATTTTCTTGAACATTTAGTTCTTTCAGGACATCAGTGTTCTTTCTTTTTCTGTCCATGGTATTCATAGGATCTTTCTGTAGCATTTAGTTTCCAAGGACTGAATTTTCGTTCTTGGTTTTTGTGTAATAGTCCATGATTCACAGCCATAAGTAGCCACTGGGAAAATGCATGCTCTCAATATTTTTAATTTTAATATTTTGCTGGTGTTTTGCCACATGTTCTTCACTGTGTTTAACTTCTTGATTGCTATTGTCAATCTTCTTGGGATCTCTTTGGAGGAGTCACTGTTATTGTTAATTATTGAGCCCAATATTCTTAGCTCTCTACACATTGGAGTTCTTCACTGTTTATTTGGATGTTAGGTGAGCCTTTTGCTTTGTCAGTTGACATGATTTTTGTTTTTGTGTATTCAAATATAGATGTTGGTCTTCACTACGTTTCTTGGTCGTCATGATTAGGTTTTCCAAACCCTCTTTGCTGGTGGATAATAATACTGTATCGTCTGCGTATCTAAGCTCCGGTATGGATTTGCCACCTATAGTGAGAGGGTCGTAATTCACATAGTTGGCATCGTCTTAGATATGTATATACATATGAAATGCAAATTTCAAGTGGCATGTCTCAATTCCACATCTTCAATTTTGTATATATATATATATATATATATATATATATATATATATATATATATATATATGTATGTATGGCCCTTTTCATCTTTACAGACGGTCAATAGGCAAGTGTTTTACTGTGACAACTTCTGAGTTTTCGCTTTTCTCTCTTGTTGTTCAGCTTGTACATAAGTCTCTTCTCAAAAGACTCTGCGCCTTCCGTAATTTGGCTTTCCACACAACTCTGTCATCAGCTAGTCCCTCCCATGTGCTGGGATCTATAGAAAAGTTTTTCATTGAGGTTTGCAGACATCTTTATATCTGAGCAGTGGTCTGCCCTGGTGCCTCTTCCTCCGAAAGTTCACAGAACAACATTTGTTTTGGTATGCGATAAGTTTATATATATATATGTACACAAAATTGAAGATGTGCAATTGAGACATGCCACTTGAAATTTGCATTTCATATCATAGGAAATGGCAGTGAGAATACTCTTGAGTATTTTTTAGAGCACTTTGAGGGACTGTATAGGGCAGAGGAACTATTAAATCTGCTTGTTCGAAGTTGTCGGCATGTGTATGAATTATGAACCAACTTTTGACGATACTGAGGGGTCGGATACATCAGAAAACACCACACTCCATTTAACCATTTGGCCACTAGCACTCAAAATAGTTCACTGTTATACTCCAAGAATATTCTAGTAAAATAGTGCTCGCAATAAGCAAAGTCTCAAACTAACTACATAATACACAGAGCACATTCCTGGATGTTGATGTTTCGAATATTCTACCTCGATTGGGAGGTGTATAATTTGTTTACAGTTCATTTACTGGTTGATAGGACCATCATCATTGCACTTCGGTGAGTAACCATGTGTGCTCCGATCTCTTATACAGGAAGATCTCAGCGGCAGTGCACAAACTCTGTAGCATGTGAGGGTCCCAAATGTAATTTAGAAGATGGTAAAAATATTTTGTAAGAATTTTATCTTCTAATCTTTCAAATGAATTTTTCCCTGGAAGAGGTCTTCCAGACTGCTCTTCTCGATTTTGAACTGCCAAGGGTTCTTTTACATGCTCAACTTGAACACAGGACCTACATTTATTGTCGTCTCCGATAGGACTAGGAACTCGATCTCACCTACACTAAGATCAGGCATCTCTGGTAAAAATATCCATACGATGTTCAGCTCAATATTTTCAGTTGCTACAATGAGAATTATATTAAAAAATAATTCATTGGCTTATGAATCGTTGATGGCATGTGTTTATCAGTATTGATTTTACTAACCTGTATGTGCACATTTCATAATAAAATAATGTAGACTAAAGTTCATAGTGCTACTTTACGCTATGTCTTGTGCAGCTGTCTGTAATTCTAGAAATAAATCTATATTTAAACCTCAACTTTAAATACCCTTTTCAGCAACACAACTAATGTTTCTGATATAGATATTTATCTATGTATATGAACTATTTGAAAGGAACTGACTTCGTAATTTATTATATTTGATCTCAAATAGATCTAAATTTAAGTAGATAGAAATTTAAGTAGACTATAACAAATCCGAGTCGTACATTATTTATTTTTATGTGTGAGCAATTCAGCACAAACTAACACAGGCATCTATTCTCAAAATTAAACAGTTAAAGTAACCATTACATAATAATGAATACATGTTTTTTACTATTTCAAAGATCTTTATCTGTTGCATTACAATAAAAATCGACCACATATATGGCCTTTTTCATCTTTACAGAGATGCCTAAAATGTGCTTAATTTATATGTGGTATGGTTCTTATTGGTTTTGGTGAACAGGATTTTATCTCACAATGTTGAAGGTTGGTTGTGTGCAATACTATTAGCTGCAGTCAAATGTTCCACATAAAAACCTGGTCATAATTCATGCTAGAATAACTTATCAAAGTCAGGGTAGATAGGAAAGGGTTCTGTAATTTGTTGAGTAGTTGTTTTCGGCATTAAAATTGCTCATACAATTATTGATGTATAAGTAACTCAGAAGCAGTGAATTTTCATTATAAAAGTAATTGTTGTCCTTCAGTCCAAAGGAACATAATAATTGAATATATGATATTAAAATAGCAGTTACAAGGCATAATCAGCATACTTATACTATAACTTCAATTATACCAGTAGTGGGGTCGTATTTTAAGCTATTTCTATTATAATTATATTATTCGTTCTCACTTGTTCTTGTGTGTACACACACAGTCACACACCACTACTGACGTCTCGTAGCCTTTACACATTATTTATTATTTTGAACAAGAAATTTAAATCAATAAATGAGCATATGCACTTTAACTAGTTTGTTGAAATTACAATCAGTGCATTAATTATTTTACAGCCAAATTTGATGATAATAATTCAATAAATCAGAATGGATAGGCCATCTAGTAACACTGCACATCACACAGTTGAGTCTGAGTACAGCGATCCTGATTATATATTATATTGTCAATATTTATTGATTCAAACCATAGACAAACTAAAAACAAAAAGTCGTAATTAGTTTTACCGAGTTTAGTGACTTGAGTGATTCATCTGAGAAAATAAAATGGCACTGTTATTATCAATTATATACCTTTTCGTACTAATAAAGGTATGTATCAGCTGTGAATAGTTCAGTTGAAGTTTCGTGCCTCTTACTATAATAGTTTTATGTGGAACATCTAGTCACAGTGAGACAGCAGCCGTAGTTGATAGGCAGACAATCATTATCATAGGATGTTTATTTTTAGCGAATGATCTCCCTTTACAGATACATAGAAACTAATTTTGTAAATAATTCTTTTTTGTGAATCGCTAATTATTATTATTTTTGAACCCACACTACATACCTTTGCTAGACATCATATGTGACCAGTCTTTCCTATCAGACATCAAAGTGTATGCAATCTGATGGTACCAGTCGCTTGCTTTTTAAATACGCTCGATCATATTTATGCCCATAATGTCAGCACAGGAGCCCATTCCTATTCATACAACGGGATTTCAAAATGGCGTCAACAATTGCCATGTTCTCATCCAACAGAAGGTAGATGAACAACTTCAGAAAATACACTTCTACTATTGGTGCTTTTTGATTCACCTCTATACTGTCCATTATCTCACTACTGCTAACACATGCAAACACAGGCATCTAGTGCCATGTAAAACCGTGAAGGTTGGGAACTCTGGTACTAAAATCTGCTGAAGAATGAGCTGAAATTCTGACACAATAATTGTTCATTGAGCAATTACAACATCAACCTCCATCCTCGGCATATCTCAGCTCAGTATTATGCCATGAGCGATTACAGCGGTCAGATAAATAGATAACTTAAGTTTAGTATTATATAATTTCTTTATGTGAAAGAACAACAAAGAAGCTAGTGTCCAACAAGCATTGTGGCTTCTTGTAAAGCAGAAACAAAATCTCTCCACAGTGCTTTGTTCGTGGTCATCCGTTGCAGGTACATGTCCTAAATTTTACTATAGTGTTCATCTCTACCCTCTCTGTTCTCCCCCAGTTTGTCTATTATGTAAGCTACCTTTTTTTTAGTCTTCATTGGGGATATACATGTTTGCTTTTTTGTGCATGTGTTCACTAGAAGATCAACTATCAAATGGTTTCTGACTTGTTTAAATAGGTTAGGAAAGTTCGTGAGAAAATAAAACTAGCGACCTTACTTCAAACTATCAAGTGTTAGCGTTGTGAGATCTTTAAAACAAAGACCTCATTTGGTTTGGAAAAGGAGAGGGAGGCGGAGAAGGAGGCAAAGAATCCTCCATCCTTTCCCCCCTATTTAAACTTACTGCTAATAACATGTCTCCAAGAACATGCCCAAACTGAGAACAGTTGTGTAGTTATTGATGCTTTTGGTAATTTGAAACAAAACCGAAATATTTTTACTCCAGCAAATCGTTTTATTGCAGTTAGTTTTTATATTGTACTATTATGCGCATGTAATATATACTCCGGAGTTACAGCGATAGTTAAAGATAGGACTTAGTGTGAGTTGGTTGAGGGTCTCAACCGGGCTTTAAAAGTCCTCCCGAGATGATAGATAGATAGATAGATAGATAGATAGATGGATGGATGGATGGATGGATGGATGGAATGGATGGATGGATGGATGGATGGCTGGCTGGATGGATGGATGGATGGATTGATGGATAGAGAGATAGAGATAGAGAGACACAGAGAGAAAGTATATACTTCAGAATTAACAGACTGGTCGTTATATATTAGTTTGATTACATACTTAATGTGGTGATTTTTTTAAACAGTAGATATTCGCACATTGTCAAAATGCTATTCGTATGTTTCTTTTCATGCTATCGCTTGAGGCGCGACATTCGTATATACCCACTACCAGTGGCGGCTCGTGATCGTTTTTATTGGTGGGACCAGACACACATTTTCGGGAAAATCATGGTTTTGGGTTTGGTTATATTTTAGTCCATTACATAATAAATAAACGTTACATATTATTTTTGGTGAGACTCGGCCCCTCTGGCCCTTAACGACGAGCCGCCACTGCCCACTATAACAAATCAGAGCTGACACAATGTTACAGTTTAACAAAGTAAATATGGTACTACAAAGTGGGGTTATCTTTTTGCCAACTCACCAGAATCCCACCTATAGAAATGCGTGTCCATGGGCGTCCATACATTAAGACAAGGTGGGGGACGTAAGTGTAACACCATGGAAAATTACTTTCGAAAACAGTTTTATGCAAATCTGATCTCCATTTCTGCGTAGTAGTAAACTACCTACTACAATTTTTCTAAATTCACTTTGCCACGCCATGGAAACATTTTTTTTTTGTGTGGACGCCCATATGTCTTTTCTATTTTACAATATACATGCACCTGGGGTTTGAAAGAAGCCAGAACGATACTGATAAGATCTGAGGATAAAGTGATCTTCAACATTATCAGTGTATTGTCAGCCATGGAGGTACATTATGAGAAATCCATATTTGTTCACCAATTGATATTTCTTCCATATTAATTACGCATCAAAATAGTTTTTCTAATTTGTTTCCAAATTTAGACCAAAAAATTAAAACGTACTCGCAGCAACTCATGAATTCAGAATAAGTGAGGTCAAGCGTCTAGTCATAAGAAAGATGAACGTTAAACCACGCAGATCCTCATGTGATAATTGCGAACACTAAAGAATCACAATATAGATGGAGACTGCGGTAAATTATAGAATGGCGAAACACGTAATCCCAAAGTGTTATAGTTTTACAAAATACAAACACAATGCAAAACATGAACGTTTCGACAACAAAGTTTTATCAAGCAAACAATACAACAAATATATGTGTGAGCAATTCTTCATCTTCATTTGTTGTATTGTTTGCTTGATAAAGGCCTTGTTGGTCGAAACGTTGCATTGTATTGTCATTGTGTTTGTATTTTGTAAAACTACAGTACTTTGTGATTACGTGTTTCGCCATTCGAACACTAAAGATCTCTTTGTAGAGTTATAGATCGAGATAAGAGTAAACTGTGTGTCACTGCTCGAGCACAGATATGCAACCGGGGGTCTCTTTGGCGAACTGTTCAAACCGTTTGTCTAACATTCATTAGATTGTGGTTGAATCTGGACTCCATCGTTCAGTTCACCAGTGCATCTTTTTCGGAGATCCTTATGAATGTTCAGGAGCTACGAAGTTCGTGCTCTGTACAATACTGTCAGCATGAGACGTGCCGTACCTTCTGTGAGGAAACGAAACATATGAGGTACATTTGTGCAATTATTGCGAACGTTTGTCTGAACGAAGATAACAGGTAGTGAATGGCGTCGTTCTGTTCAATGATTAAGAAGTCAAAGAAACAAAACAACAAAGGATGATACAAATAAAGTCGGAAAAGAAAAGTTGTTGATGAAACAATACGACTCATCTCTGAATGTTATTTCCCAGTTTTCCCATTCAGTTTTGGACGTCTGTAAGGCTAAGATGCTTGAGAGCTGGTTTAAATTTAAGATGCAATAACATACCTTGATCGTGACCGGACATAATCGGCGTCCCTATCGACAGCTGTTGACGTGCACATCTCTGCTGTTGACGGGTTAGGGAAATAAATATAGAATAGCCGTTAAAGCTATAGAGCCAGGGGCGTGTAACCTATTTTTGGGTGCTAGAGATGAATGCAGAATTCCGCAGATGGGTCCGGATCAGGTTGAAAAAATTCATACTAGATACAAGTATATTTCTTTATAAGATAACCGACTTTTTGCGTATTTATAGCAAGCATAACAACGTCTGTTATTAATCTATTAACATTTCATGTGTATAATACTTATTTTAAAAAATATACAAGGTGAAATTAGACATAATTACCCATATAGTTAGTATCAGTAGCACCTGTTGTAAGAAAGAGAAGATGGAGATATGTTAGGCATACTCTGAGAAGAAATTAACAAATAATCACAGAACAGGCATTGAAGGAGGCAAAGGGTTCAAAGAAAGAAAGGTAGCTATTTGGAAACCCTCAAACGATCTTTACTAAAAGAGGCGAAAAATGTAGAACTAATTTCATAGAAGAAATTGAACGAGTTACCAAGGATGGAGTTACCAACTGAACGTACTGCTCAAATGATTCAAGTCGAACTGAAATAGAAAATAGGTATTTCTTTTACTTCTTCATCTTCATCGTTCTTAAATGGACATTTGTTACTGTGTGCCACAGCAGTTCCATCACCCACATGTGCATGTGGACAGGCAGCCAAACACATCCTGCAAGATTGTCACCGACATCTGCACCCTTCAACCCAGCACATCCGATTTTACTATTATATTTTGGGGATTGGGTTTGCTTTTTCTCTTCGATCCACACTCGCTTAAGAAGAATGCTGTAATGTAACCTGTTAGCAGAACTACTGATTGAGGGACATGTTGCTCAGTTTTGATCGGCTTACTCTGATTTCGTTCATCTCACTCACTGCTTGTAGATACCAATATTTTTATGTATCTCTACATGGTACCACGCAGCTTCTTTCAATTAACATTCGACGTTCATATTCACGTGGAGCGTCTGGCTAAATGGATTAGGACGTGGCTCCCATGTCGTAGACCCAGGTTCAATCCACGGTAAGGCCAAGGAGTTTTTTCTGTCGAGGACATAAAGAAAACAACCTAATCTGAACAGTTTCGCGGTGACTGCACAAGCCATGCGGTCATTAAATTCCACAGGCTCACGTCCCTCATGTCCTCATCATCAAATAGCTTGTTCTGAGCAGAACTTTGCCATAGTCCTCCTAACTCTCTCTCTCTCATAGGCCAGATGTCCTGCCTCTGCAGCCGTCATGTTCAGACCATTAGTTACATCCTGAATCCATCTTCTCCATGGTCTTCCTCTTCTTCTCTTTGCCGGTATGCCTTCTTCCATGATGGTTTTCTCCGCCCATGATGGTCTTCTCCGCCCATGATGGTCTTCTCATGTCCTACACCGCCCACAAAGCGGGATTACAGTCAGTAAAGACAGTTTAAAAAAAAAAAATTTTGTTTTATTCATATTCTTCTTCAAACTTTTAAACCTTTCTACTCCTTTCTCATGATCATATATTTCTAAGTTTGTTTACATTTTCTCACAGTTTGTCAATTATTTCTCTCTCCTTTTCGCGCAGTTCTGAATTTCAGGTGTTAAAAAAACCCAGATTAATAACCGCGATAACGTAGTCTTTATTGCATTTGCTTCGCAAGCGCATGATCCCAGCATCAAGTTCTCCAGTTTATGTAGAATTGTTTTTCCTATTGTAACAGCTTTTATGTCGATCGAGCTTCAATTTGATATACAAAAATATAATACTGGATAATAAAGACAGAAGGCGGGATGTTGGTCACATCATCCACCGTGCACAGTTGGTTAATGAAATATACGGATCTAATATCGTATTCCTCATTACACCACATGGTACTTCTTCTTCTTCTTCTTCGAACGCTCCATATCGACTACTTGTTAAACACTCTTTGTGATTTGTATATGATCCAAGCCTAAGAGCGATTTACGTTGTGCCAGTTATGCGCCTACAAGCAGGCCCACATCTGATTTATGCGACGCTTTTTATTTACTAGGGTAGCTTCCTAGGCCTCTACCTCAGTCGCCTCTTACGACATGCCTTGTAGGTCGCCTTGCTACTATTCGTTGCTTTCTTCGTGAGCCCTGGCTACACACTGGCGACCACATGGTACAAAAACGAGTTATTTACTTTAGCTTTCTTGAAAAAAACAACTATTAGCTTTCTATGTGTCGTTTTTTTATATGGTTAAATGTTTAAGGGTATGCATACTGATGGTTCTTGTGGCTCGCTGGTTAAACACGCTTCTCACTCTGCCACTCAGGCATCCAGTTCTAATTGTACAACGGGTAACTCCAAACTCCTTGAATTGCTGGATCGATTAAAAAATCTTTGTGTTATACTAATTCGGTGTCATAAAATAATTGCAGTCAAAACTCACCATCATTCATGGTACGGAAAGAGATGTTTAACACTAAGATGGAAGTTTATAAACGTCTGTGATGACCTCTGTGTGAGCTACAAAAGACAGTGAAGTTTATACAAGAGACAACATTGAATATATAGACAATATTTCAAGCGAACGAAAGGAAGGAAGGAACTTCTGTGATCATCTACTTCAACATGGGACATTCCAGGAAAAAAAAAAGAGAGAGAGAGAGAGAGAGAGAAGGCGAAATTAAAGGAAAGAAAAGGTGATATCGACTATATTTCTAAAATCTTAAATACACATTCCATCTGATATTAACAGAACTCTCGTGTGTTTAAATCAATACAATTGTTTGTTCTATAGGACATAATTTACTTTGCTGATGCATTCTGTAGCAATTTTAGTTGTGAAAATAACGTGCCGACTCAGTTGAAAAAAACCGTAATTTGAGCAGCCCCTATTTGAACTGCTATCTGTAGATATACTAATTCCGAAATTTGATATAAGAAACCGATGTGAGAACAATTAGAGGAGTACCAGAAGGGAATATAGGGAAATACAGAGCATTTAGCATTCAGTATTAACATTCTGTAAACAGTGGAGTTTTTTTCTCTTTATTGTCTCCACTGTCTACACACTATCCGACGTTACTGTCGCATTTTTAATCTAATCAGTGGACAGTCTACAGATGTCGATACTTCCATGGATACTAAGTGCTAGGGCGTTGGGTTGAACTGACATTATTTCAGGCAATAGTAATGTAAATCTTTGTAGTTGAGGCAGTGGTAGTGCAAATGTTCATAGTTGAGGAGCTAGTAATGTTAATGTTAGTAGTTGAGGCGCAAGTAGTGTAAATGTTCATAGCTGAGACACAAATAGTGTAAATGTTCATAGTTGAGACACAAATAGTATAAATGTTCATAGCTGAGACGCTGTAAAATAAGTGTTTAGTTGTATTAGTATAGTTCAATATTAGTAGTAAGTTGGTGATAGTTGAAACTGATAGTAGTTAAAGCGTTTGTGGCTTAAATATCAACAGTTGTTTTTGGGAAAGGCAAAGATTACTTATTTAAATGGAAACAGTTAGGGCCGTGATGGTGTTTGGGAAAGGGGCGGATTGGTTATTTAGATATGAGCAGTTACGGCCTGATGATTCATTCTTTACTGTATATACACTTTCAGAAGCAGACTTGAGATTTCATTCTTTACTGTATATACACTTTCAGAAGCAGACTTGAACATTATAAAGAAATAAGCATATGTCAATCTGAGGCTGTTTTAGTTTTTTAGTTTAGTCGTCGGATCATCATCACTGCACGCCGAAACAATTAGTCCATAAGTGCTCCGATCTCCTCTCAGTATGTCTCTCAGCGAGTGACGACTAACGACCCAGGTTCTTTGTTGGTTTTCTATTCTTCTTTGGCTATCAGCATAGTGTTCTTGTCTAGCTACACCATACTTGACCTGGAATTCTCGGAGTCTGGTCACTACTATTACTGGAATCATGTACACGTAGTCTCTCCTTAGGAATTTATAATATCAGCCTGATCCATTGCTCGCCCGCTTTTCACAGCAGCCATACATGCAAACCTATCTGCGCGTTAATTTCACCGTACACATGCATGCCCTGGCACAAAAATAAAACAGATTTTTGTCAGCTTAATCTGAGGCTGTGTATATCGCCAATATGCTTATCTTGATATGTTAATGTTGCTGTTCACTGTCGCATACATTTTATCTGGTCTACATATGGTAAGACCATCATCATAACTTGACACGCCCTTTGCAGAATGTTAATGGTATCACAGCCTGCCTGCATAACTCTCTGTTTCTAGCTAATTCTTCCACCTCTTCTTTCCTGTTCAACGCTTTTTTAATGTTCTGTTGCCCCCGTCGTTTTGGTCGCTTCGTGCCTTATTTTCCACAAACCGTACCATCCATTACTTATTTTCTTAAAACAACTTTCGCGTTTAAAGTGACCAATATATTTTGATTTCGGAAACATGAAATTGTTTATGAGCGATTATTCGTCGATGTTCAGGTCTTGCAGGCTTTCAAAAGAGTTTTCCCATTCTCTGCCCAAGTCGTTTTACGAATTTTTATGTAAAGCCTTTAAAATAAAAGATTATAAAAGGTCTAAACCCAAATGATTGACTTCATTGCACGAGTTTTATTCCATATGGCTCGGTCCCTCTCTGCTGAACTGACACGCCACCTGCTGAGAGTATTTCATAAAGCCCGCACAACGAAGTTCCGGCAACAATCCTGGATCTCTGGAGAAAAATGCACTCCTGAACAAAATGGCTCTGTCCGGATTTGAATCCACGACCTTCGGAATGCAAGGAAAAACTTAACCACTTATCCCCAGAGACACCCCCTCTCAAAAGATTATATTGATAGTTAAACCATTTTAAATTACCATACTAATCTCAAAGCAACACAATCTTTTAAATATCAAAATAAAACCTGGAATTCCAAGTTATATAGTTTTAAAATAAAATTACGAATTTTGAATTCCAATATTGTCTCAATCCCAACATATATAGTCGAGAGTTAGAAAATAACTAAACATATAGAATGTAAGTTGAATGCATTTTAGAATATATTACGAAAAAGTAACGCACATTAACTGAAATGTATGCACAATCACTAGTAACAAATGTTATAAGAAAGAGAAGATGGAGATATGTTGGACATACTCTGAGAAGAAATGATCAAAGAATCATAAAGCAGACATAGAATTGGGAGGCAAATGATTCAGGAAAGATCTGAGTTGTGCGTCTGCAACTGTGCCTTCCGGGGACGTCGGGATCCGCTCTGCACAGAGCGCTGTCTCCTACCCGAGCATTGTCGGTCCAGTCTCGTCCATGACAGCTATCTGGTTGATCCTGCCAGTAGTCATATGCTTGTCTCAAAGATTAAGCCAGGAATGTCTAAGTTCACACTGAATGGCTCATTAAATCAGTCGAGGTTCAATAGAGAATTCAAAAGGCTCATGAGGTCATGGTGGTAACATGAGCCAGGTTAGCGAGGGGCGCGCTAACCAAGACCCTGCCCCCAACCTCCACGCGGTGACCCTGAAAACAGACTCTGGCTCCGGTCTGGCTCCGGTCTGGCTAAGAGGGGCAGGGATCGGGGAGAGAAAACTACTGGTAGTGTTAGCAGTGCAATTACGGAAATACAATAAAGATACATACAAAGAAAATGCACAAATCTCCTGACCGATGTCCAACAAGATATTGCCCAAGTCCCTGAACGCAAAGAAGCAGCAACGAAACGTCTCTGACAGGGATGAGAGGTGCATCCAGTGACCAAACGTATGCCCACGTAGGGCGAAGCTCGAAGCCCTGAGGAGGGGCAAACATTGCCAGCCCGTCGGCAAGAATAAATAAGACAGGACCGTAACGAATAAAAGTCTACCATCGTGTCGGTACGAGAGAAGATTGCAGCTGACCCCGCATCGGTAGCCTGGTGCAGACACATGTACTGGGCAAGGTTTGCCGAGCGCAAAAGAACAAGTTGCGTTCAGAGCATAACGAAACTACCCGCCCTGGGAAAACCGTGCAAGGTACTGTGCGATTAAAAATTCACATCCCCGAAAGAACTGAGGTTGGGGATGCATAACGGAACTGCCAGCCTTGGGGCAACCGGGCAAGGTTCGATTGCAGTCGTAACTAACATCCCCGGAATAACCGGGGCGGGTGATGGCGGCGAGCGCAAAATCCTCAGTTACGCTGATAGTGCCGACTGAAACGACCTTCTACATTGTTTGTACTCGGCCCCATGCCAGTGCTTCGAGGTTAATTGCAAATTGCCACGTACCAATGCGCGTCTAGAAAAGGCTGAGAATGTTCCTTCTCCGGATCAAACTCAAAAATGTACGGTAAAGCAAGGCCGACAATGGACGGATCAGACAGGAAGTTCGGGTCTGAACATTGGCGAAGGCCGATACTTTACACGGTGTTTTATACGAGTAAGACGCCGTCCGAGGATAAGCTTACAAGCCCGAGAAATATTTCTCAGTCAGAACGGGCATAAACAGCGTAACTCACTGTCCCGGCGTAGATCACAAAGCCCAAAAATACGGCAAAGCTGATCGAACCCTAGAAAGCTCACCTAGTAAATCAAAAGCTGGCTGAAAACGAACACCCCACCGAAGGATAAGCAACTGAGCTCAAATAGGTGCTGAAGGCTGTGCACGTACATCACGTTCTGATGTTTGGCTGTTTATATATCACAATGAGAATGATTAAAACAGGCCTAGAACGATCGAAGAAGAAGAAGATTCAGGAAAGAAGTGACGACCTAGGGAAACCCTGAAATGAACTTTACTGCGAGAGGTGAGAAAGATCGGACTCAATGTCATAGAATATGATGGACGAGTTGCCCAGGATAAAGCGTTATGGCTAAATTGCTTGCAGGCCTTATATAAAATATAAAGGTACTAAATAAACACAGCAACTGAAAGCATTTCACTGTACTGAAAATGTATCTACAACATATCACGCATGTCTAGTATTGTTTCATTAAAAAAATAAGTCCATGCAATTCATTTTCACTACACTCCTCTAACTGGAATCAATCAGAATGACAACGCGCACTAGTTCGAACATCAATTCAGGTTTTCAGGACATGGGTTATTTATTTCACCTGTCAATTTCTCTCAGCTTTATCCGCGGCATTGTCTTGTCTCATTTTCTAACTTTGTATTTTCTCCAGGACAAGTGAGGCTATGTTTTGAATACCTCACAAGAAGAATCACGATAGCCATGGTAGCTCACTGATTAACACACTGACATTCTAGACATGTGATATATGTTTGTGCCCATATCGTAATATTTTTGCCACCGCAAACCGCTTGTTGGTCGACTCAGGGTACCAGAGCAGGAAACTAACTTAGGTACCCTCGGGAATTAAAAATGGCAGGCGTGATGTTGACCGTATCACATATTCTATTCTGTTGGTAAGAAAAAAAACTCAGAAGCTAACATAATTTCCTCTTATTCCTCATGGTATGAAAAGGGGTTCTGTACTTTAACAAGTGATTTAGTGGTCTCAGTGAATTTCTCCCATACAATAAGCTTAAGCTAAATATATGTTTTAAAAACATTCCTCACAGTTAAACACTTTGCTAAATAGCTAAGGGGATCATAAGAAAAAGTGGAGGAACCTGTTTTCATACCTTGAGGTATATCGGGGAATACCGTGCTATGCCCGTATTTTTCATTAACATACAATAGAAATGTGGTCAACATCCTACGTCTTTACTTCACAGTGATTTTTTGATACCCAATTGAGGATGGGTCTGCCTGAGAGCAGTTTGGGTCTGACAAAATATCACTCCCCCTGTGGAATTGAATCAGAACCCTGCTCCTAAGAAACGAGTGCCTCTACCACTATGATGTCGTGACTCTTAAAGCGATACTGGCTTTCCAAAATTTATTATTATTCCCATAATTTTTATTTTCCTTGAAGATTTTTTGTTGCTACCTTATTAAACTGTCATAATTTTTTATGTTTCAACTTCTAAATCTGTAGTGTTACTGTTACTGTGTTTGCATCTTCTCCTTCTAAATCTGTAGTGTTACTGTTACTGTGTTTGCATCTTCTCCTTCTAAATCTGTAGTGTTACTGTTACTGTGTTTGCATCTTCTCCTTCTAAATCTGTAGTGTTACTGTGTTTGCGTCTTCTCCTTCTAAATCTGTAGTGTTACTGTTACTGTGTTTGCATCTTCTCCTTCTAAATCTGTAGTGTTACTGTTACTGTGTTTGCATCTTCTCCTTCTAAATCTGTAGTATTACTGTATGCGTTTGCATCTTCTCCTTCTAAATCTGTAGTCTGTTTACTGTTACTGTGTTTGCATCTTCTCCTTCTAAATCTGTAGTCTGACTACTGTTACTGTGTTTGCATCTTCTCCTTCTAAATCTGTAGTGTTACTGTTACTGTGTTTGCATCTTCTCCTTCTAAATCTGTAGTTGCACTGTTACTGTGTTTGCATCTTCTCCTTCTAAATCTGTAGTGTTACTGTTACTGTGTTTGTATCTTCTCCTTCTAAATCTGTAGTGTTACTGTTACTGCGTTTGCATCTTCTCCTTCTAAATCTGTAGTCTGGTTACTGTTACTGTGTTTGCATCTTCTCCTTCTAAATCTGTAGTCTGGCTACTGTTACTGTGTTTGCATCTTCTCCTTCTAAATCTGTAGTGTTACTGTTACTGTGTTTGCATCTTCTCCTTCTAAATCTGTAGTGTTACTGTTACTGTGTTTGCATCTTCTCCTTCTAAATCTGTAGTCTGACTACTGTTACTGTGTTTGCATCTTCTCCTTCTAAATCTGTAGTCTGACTAATGTTACTTTGTTTGCATCTTCTCCTTCTAAATCTGTAGTCTGACTACTGTTACTGTGTTTGCATCTTCTCCTTCTAAATCTGTAGTTGTACTGTTACTGTGTTTGCATCTTCTCCTTCTAAATCTGTAGTGTTACTGTTACTGTGTTTGCATCTTCTCCTTCTAAATATGTAGTGTTACTGTTACTGTGTTTGCATCTTCTCCTTCTAAATATGTAGTTGTACTGTTACTGTGTTTGCATCTTCTCCTTCTAAATCTGTAGTCTGACTACTGTTACTGTGTTTGCATCTTCTCCTTCTAAATCTGTAGTCTGACTACTGTTACTGTGTTTGCATCTTCTCCTTCTAAATCTGTAGTTTGACTACTGTTACTGTGTTTGCATCTTGTCCTTCTAAATCTGTAGTCTGACTACTGTTACTGTGTTTGCATCTCCTTCTAAATCTGTAGTTTGACTACTGTTATTGTGTTTGCATCTTGTCCTTCTAAATCTGTAGTCTGACTACTGTTACTGTGTTTGCATCTCCTTCTAATGTCGTGGCTTGTTAATTTCGTGCTGACTGGATTCTTCTCGTGTATGTTTACAGAAAACAACAGCTTGCATGAAAGACAAAACTAGCATAAATGGTTGTTTTTTTTTCCCGATCCAGAAGCACTTGAGCTTTTCAGCTCTTCGGCTCGGTGCCATGGACATCGTAACCCTTCGTTTCGGTGCCACGAACACCGTAAATCTGTGGAATCTGTGGCTTTTTCTGCCATCCCGCGGAATTTAACCCGCACACACAGAGGATAGTCACCCGTAGTCCAACGCGCTACGAACACGCTGGGCAGACGGGCGAACATATTGTTTAGAAATGCATACTTGACAAATATATAACTAATTTTCTGAGTTATATAGAAATCTGTTACCATCCTCCGCTGCAATGACCTACTGACCTATTGACAGCTGGTGATGTTGTTTTGTAAGAAAAGTTATTTCTTCCTTTCATTCTATTGAAATGAGGTCTTTGTTGGTGAAGTAGTTAAAACATTTCAATTGTTGTGAAAGTTGTGAGTTCGAATCCTAATCGAGTCGTTCACTTCACATGCGCATTTTAGCACAGGAGAACACTCGGATTGTTGCTGGAGCTACGGCGTTCGCACTTTGTGGAATAATCTCGACAGGTGGCTTGCACTTCTGCCTGAAGAAGGGATGGAGCCAAATGGGGAAACCGTATACAATAAAGTCAATCCTTCACCTTTAGACTCTCTTGGAAAAATATCTATATTTGCTATGCTGCCATATGTATATGCACTATAAAACTATCTCTGAGAAATCAACAAGTTCTTGAATATTAACATCAAGATGGAGTTAAATTGTGCGCATCAGAGAGTACTGGCTCACACTTAAAACGAAATATGTTGACAGTTCTGTTTTTGGCAATCGAATGAAGTGCACGGAAAGATTGCTCCCAGTTCGGGCATTCGGTGCAATATCTTGCTAGCAGGGATTTTTTCTGGATATAATAAGCTGTGAGTTTTCATTAATATGCCCCCATTTTTTTTCACCCACAAAAACAAAATGTCTGGTCAGCTTTACACTTCAACAAAATTTTTCATACATTCCAAAATCAAAGCGAAAAGACAAAGTGGTGTGTACATGTGGAATTAAACATTTGAAGTGTAACATGGAGAGAGAGAGCAGACACCAATGACCCGGTTAACAAATAGAAGTATGAAAATGAAAATCGTGGCATATCCTTTACAGGACGTAGCCATCAACCACAGTAAACGAGTCGTTGATTTTCTAGGCACCACTTATACGTTCAGTAGTTTGCCATTGCTTTCTGAACGGTAATAGAAGCATACATATTGCAAATTCACCATCATCGGTCAACAACATATTCATCCTTTATCAAGTCAACGATAGTAGGCAGCGGAAGAAGATACTTTTAGATATCACACCAAACAAATATATACAAATAATATTTAGTTTGAATGCCTAATTTTTAAAGTAATATTCAGTCGATAATAGATAGATGTCCTTGTTCTTTATTTTTAAAAACCAAACTAATCACATTGTTCTGACGTAGGGATATAAAACATAGCTTCGATATAGAATCACCAACCTCCATCTCACCGGCTCCTCCCTACATTAACCATCCCTCTTGAGACTAACATTATACAGACGTTTAGCTTCATTTGTTTACCATAGCATGAACTCCCATAGACTTCTGATCTGTAATATTGTTTTTGTTTGTTACATAGGAGATTAAAGCTTCTTTAAGCATAGGCATGCTCTTTCAACCTAAGGACGAGCTTTTTATTGGTTATATCAGATTGCGTGTGCTAACAAACATAAAAATAAGAATTAACTTCTTTCGGAGAATCCTAGATATATTTAAGACATGTAATATCTTGGTTCACTACTAACAACAGATGGAAATGGGATTAAGGAAATTAAAAGAAGAACAAACATGGCTTTACAAAAAAATAAACAACTAAAAACAGTATGGAACGGAACTGATAGAAAAACAAAGTTCAGAATACTAAGAGCATGCATATTCTCAGTGGCAACGTATGGGTGTAAAGCATGGACATTTAAGTCAGGCAGTGGAAAAACATATGTGTGCTTTTGAATATAAGTGTTACAGAAGAGTAGTTCGTATATCTTGGACAGAGAAGAGAACAAATAGATCTATCCAGAAAGAACTCAAAATCAAAGAAAACTGACTGATGCTACAAATAAGAAAAAGAAAATTGAGATATTTTGGGCATATAAAAAGACATGAAGGACTGGAGAAGATCATCATGGAAGGAGGCATACCGGCAAAGAGAAGAAGGGGAAGACCACGGAGACGATGGATTGAGGATGTAACTGATGGTTTAAACATGACGGCTGCAGAGGCGGGGCATCTGACCTATGAGAGAGAGAAATTCCGGAGGATTGTTGGGGTGGCAAAGTTCTGCTCAGGACAAGCTATTTGATGATGTTGAATAGGTTGTGATTCACTGCCTTTATCTCAAATTTTAAATGAGAACTTTAACATTTGTCATTTTAGAATGACGCAGGAAAACATTTTTAAGCGTTGAATCAATGGTCTCACCAGGAGTCACAAGACAAAATGTGTTTTATATTGACCCCCATAGTTTCCATGAACCTAATTGACTTTTTGACAAATCAGATTTAGTCATCGTGTCTGTAAAACTAACTTACGTTGACACTGTTTTTATTTTATTACTGTCTTGTGACTAGAGATTTCAACATCATGTGAACATTATCTCCTTTCCGCAAATTTTCTTCCATTTGTTCCACTTTTGCCGATGACTCTAATTAAATTATTATCAGTAGTTATAATATTGACGCATTTAAGCATGCGGTTGTTTACTTCTATGGAACCACTTATTGCTGTGTTAAAATTTGGTCCAATGTTATCCTTGTTTTTACGTACTTTGAAAAAACAAAACAGACAAGATAAGACACGTTTGTTTATTTCTGATTTTTGAATGGGGTCTTAAAAGTGAAAGATTGACTTAATTGTAGTTGGTTTCCCATAAGGATATATCATTCTCCGCAGAAATGGCAGGTCACTTCTCGAGATTATTGTACAAAGCACGAACTCAGCAGCTACAAAATTCAATCTTAAGGAATCTCCAGGAAAAAAATATATTCACTCGTGAACCGAACGAAGCTGTGTGATTTAAACCCCAGTTGTGAAATATGCCCTCATGAATGTACATCGTTAGTTGGATTTTGTTACTATAGTCTGTCCATTAATTCGTGAGCACGTTTGAAATTGATTTTCTCGAAAACTACCTGTTGGATCTCAGTGATTTTTGCATGCAGCCTTAGAATATCCATGACGCTAAAATAAAAGCTAACCAGTAGTCCATAGATGCTACGGATTTTGCACATCGGCGAATTCCTTTGATCTTTTATGACAATTGCAAATACGGGGCTCAAATTTTAGATTTTACAGTAATCCCTAGAATTTGTCCATGTAAATTCTATTCATAGGTGTATCTCCATATTAACTTGATAGGTCAAGTAATTAAGTGTGTTGCCCTTTATGTGCAATCGTGAACTTGGATACAATATGCAACAGTTAGTCTTCCCCTTCGGTCACCATTAGACCCCAGGGTGTCTTAACTTCACCACAAATTGTATGATGGTAGACGCATTTGGATATGGAAATGTATACGTTGCTATTTCTCAGTCTGTAATCAAAATATGATTTGTATCATCCCGAATCTGACGATTCCATGAGGTTGATAATTGTTACTGGCTGGGCAAATTGTAATCCATCTCGGTGCCAGTACTCGTCTTCCTCTTGGAGCACATGTTCAACACACTTCTTCCAGAACTGCATGTCTATCATTGAGAGGGACTCACGTGTCAGAACTTCAACATCACACATTTTAAACGTCCTGTTCTGTTCGGCAACTTGCCCTTTTACTTTAGCCCAGACAAGCTCTATCGGATTGAGGTGAGCATGATATGGAGGTAGTCGCAAAGACGTGTGGCCGTATTCCGCAATGATTTTGTCAATATGAAACACCTTTGTCTTATTTGTCATCCTCACCAGGTGCAACAACTCGGGTTTCAAATATGTATCATCGAAGCTGACATTTTTCTTAGCAAGCCAAGTCCTAATTTGATCTTTTGTATTTGATGTAGTTGGTACTTTGTCTTCCGCTGATACTGCGTTGTGATAGGATGCATTATCCATTACCAAGCATGATGGTCTGTTTAGAATTGGAAGTAGATCTTTCTACATCCAGTGCCTGAAAATATGTCCATTCATTTCTGTGTGGTAGTCCCTACCGTCGGTACTTTTGATTGGAAAATAAGTCCAGCGTCATGGACAAGACCTTCTTCACTGCTTCCTGCATGTGTTAATATAATACGCTGGCCTTTGCTGCTTGGTATTTTTCTTTTCTGTTCACCGTCTACTGATTGCCATTCTTTAGCATTGGTGTGGTGAGCATTGACCAAGGATTCGTCCAAATATACAATATCATAGCCTTGCCTCCGCCGCTCACGGATCTGCCTCAGGTATTTACTTCGGGCAGCAATTAAATGTGGTTTTTCACAAATAATATTCCTGCCGCCTATAGTTTTTCTGAAGGTGAAGCCGGCGGCTCTTACAATTTTCCATAGAGTACCTTTAGAAATGTCTATGCTGCAATCTGATTGCAGTTTTAATTTCAGTTTGCTGAGAGTAACAAGTTGATTTGTCGCAAACATTTTCAAGAGCTCCCGTCTTATGACATCTATGTCAAAGTCGTCAATTGTTCTTTCCTTCCTTGCTTGACATTAGTGCACTTTGTGTCCTGTTTAATCCATCGGGAAAAGGATTCTCTATTCAGACCAAGCGCCAGTTGCGTTCGTTTCTCAGGGTTATGAATATCGCAATATAGATGACCTCTCTTAGATTCCTTACGGAAGTGTTGGTATAGTAAAACTGTAACCTTCTGCATTGTTATAAATGTGCACTTCAGACTCATTATGAATGTGATATCAATGTCAGTTTTGATAAGCCAACAAATATGATACAATAGCTTCATACAAATAGCGAGATACACCTATAACTATACAACGGTATCCCAATTATAACGTCATATGCTTTCCGCTTTCAAAGTCGACTGGGTTAGGTGCACGGGAATTCCTGAAATTGTTGTTTACTCACGATATTTCAATGTTACCATAATGTAATTTTAGAACAACGCATCTGTGTACCGTAGATCTGTTACTATTGTGTACAATCCGGTGAGGTTGATTTTAATATAACCTGAAGAAGAAATATTTCAAACTACATCAAATTTTCTTGGAAAAAATATTTCTCTAGCGTCATGAATATTCTAAGGCTGCTTGCAAAACATCACTGAGATCCAACAGGTAGTTTTCGAGAAAATCAATTTCAAACGTGCTCACGAATTAATGGACAGACTATAACGGTTTTTTTTTTCTTTTTCTGAATGGGGTAACCAGATAGCCCCATGCCGAAGTTTAATGCGATTTTTATTGTTTCTTTGTTTTTATTATTCGCTATCACCCGAGTGGTTACCGGGGCCCAAATTTGGGGTGTAAAGAATAGCACCACTGTTACCTGCCACGCATGTCGTAAGAGGTGACTAAGGAGGTTTGGCTGAAATCGGATGCACATGTCCTAAACGTATAGAAATCTATGCATTTAGGGGCCTACCAAACCAATGTGCAACGTATTCATGTTCTTGGCAAAGATCAAACATATCACAAAGAGTGATTAAAATTGGTTGTAAAGAACGAACGCGAAGAAGAAGATTATTCGCTATGAAATAATTCAATTAGTTTTATTTTATTTATTTGTTAACTTTCACAGATGAGAAGTTGTTACAACTCTGTGCTAGTGACCACTTACCGTGAAAATTTCGAGGCCAGTTTAGGCCAACATATTTTAGTGTGCACAAATTTCGCTGATAGAATAAAAGTCCTCAATTTTTTGCTAGGGTTAAGCACGGAAACTTACCTGTCTGTAATACCGCTTTTTTAGATGAACTTCGATGTAGAGGTGACATCTAATCTGTCAATCAATCAAGAGATACATCCACACACACACACACAAAATATATATATATATATATATATATATATATATATATATATATATATATATATATATATACATTTATCTATCTATATCCACTTCTGTCCTGTTTGACATATAAGGCTTCCACAAGAGATTTCCATTGCTTCCATTCTCCGCCTTTCTGCCAATTGTTTCCCATGTCAGGTCACAATATTTCAACCCTCTTTCCACAGTTTCTCTTCATGTTTTCTTTGGACTTCCAGGACTTTTTCCCCCATCCGCTGTCCACCGGAGAGCTGTTCTAGCTAATGTCCCTACTAGCATAAGACCTACATGACCAATCCATCTCCATCTTCGTCTTTTAATGATGGTCACCAAGGATGCACATTGTGCTCGTTTCAAAAGCTCTTAATTTGATATTGTATTTGGCAAGAATATTTGCATGATTCTTCTTCAACATTTATTTTGAAATCCCCCCTGCTTGTGTATGATGTTTTGGGTTATTTTCCAGCACTCACTACTGTAATAGCCGTCCATCGCAAGCGATATTGACTACATCATCAGACGTGTGCAGCTGCACCTCTCTGGTGTGTGCGGAGATAACTGTAATCCTAGAACACAATCCCCAAACACATGTGGGCCATACATGATCAAGGTTAGATATGTGGGTGTTGTGTGTTCTGTCTTTTCGCGAAAGCTCGTTTTCTATGTTCCTCAACGGCACGATGATTCTCAGCTATACGGTTCCTTTTGTGTTTTCACAACGCCACATTTAGCGATCTTGGGCAAGGGATTCCCAGCACGTGGTGTCTATATCGAAGCATTTCAGAGATACGTTAAGAGTGTATTTAAAGCGTTTTTTCTGTCCACCAGCTGAACGTCTACTCCCTTCAAGTTCACCATACATCAACTGTTTTGGGATGTGTTTATGAAGCATCCGAACAAAGTAACCAGCCCATCTCACTTGGGCCTTCTGCAACTCACTGATGATGCTCGTCCATCACGGGTGATGGTGACCACATAGATTTTCATCCAAGGGAATGTAGTTGCGCTATGTTTGTTTGTGTATGCGTAGATGACTAGTGAGCCCGATACGGGCTTGAAATGTTCTTATACAGTGTGGGCAAGGTATACTTGCACTTGTGGGAAGTTTTACTGCCTTTCTGTTTTGCAACTCACTACTGTATAATAACACTAACAGGACACTGCTTCTAAATATTTCAAGTTTCGTTTTAAGAGTAAATCCTTTGACTTTCCAGATTTTGTTGAGCGTTCCAAAAGTTTGATTTGCTTTCTTTACCCTTCCAATAATACATTCATGTATATAAATATATCATCAAAGTTGCGTATCCTTTATAGGACGTTGCTCTCTTTGCAGCGCATCTGACATTCACTCTGTCTTTAGCCAGTTCACCCACTTCGTCGATGGTCATATTCATGGTTTCTTTAATATCTTGTAGCCATCTTCTTCTTGGTCTGCCTCTGCTTCCTGGGACGCTGCCCGCCAATATTGATCTCTCCAGGCCATCGTGGCGCTTGATGTGGCCAAAGTATATAATTTTTCTGTATAGTATATTGTTTATCAGCCAATTGTCTTTAACATTCTGTTCTTTCAGGACATCAGTGTTCTTCCTTTTTTTTTATCCATGTTCTTCGTGGGATCTTTCTATAGCATTTCGTTTCGAAGGACTGGATTTTCGTTCTTGTTGTTTATGTAATGGTATATGATTCACAACTATGACTAGCCACTGGATAAATACATTCATATATATATATATATGCGTATAGAAGAGTATATAAATAAACTAGCTTTACTACCGAGTTTCGCACGGGATTTACACGAAGAGTTCTTTTCGACTGTAACAGCTCTCCTTTCCACCCAGCTTCATTTGAGTGGTAGAGAAACACTTGGAAGCAAATGGCCGTCGTAATGTTGACCACATCACCAACATGTTCGCATGTGGTCAAAGATAAATACAAACATAACAACGTAGTTACCAATATACTTTATGGTATACAATCTGGTTCATGTACTTATATCATATCCTATAATATTTGACAGAAAAATCTAGAAGACATTGATGTTTATTGAGGATGTAGGCTAATTTTGTTTTGATAAACAAACAACATTTTCTCATTGACGTATTTGCTGCGCGCGCATGTTATTGGCCTATTAATAATGACTTTACTAAACCGTTATATGATTTCTATTCAACAAACGTAACTAACTTATTTATCGGTTAAGAAAACACGTAGAAAGTTGAAAATGGGGGCTTGACCAGCACATTTCTGCAAGAATAAGATGTCCAAATTTCATAATTCCAGAACATAGCGTTTTTATATTGATTGTTTTTTTAATTGATTGATAGAACCATCATCATTGCACTTCGGTGAATAACCATGTGTGCTCCAATCTCTTTCTTATACAGGAGATCTCAGCTACAGTGCATGAACTCCGTAGAACCGGCGAGAGTCCCCGATGTAATTTTGAAAATGGTGAAGATATTTTTGTAGAAATTTTACTTTTAATCTTTTCTAATAAATTTTGCCTGGGCAGCGGCTTTCCAGCCTGCTCTTCTCGGTTTTCAACTGCCAATGGTTCTTTGACGTTCTCAAATTGAACACGGGACCTACGTTTTGTTTCTCGTCTCCGATAGGACTAGAAACTTGATCTCACCTACACTGAGATTTGAGATCTCTGGAAAAGATGACCGCATGAGGGAGCGAACCTGGTACCTTTGTCACGAGAGACGAGCACATAATCTCTATGCTACAGCGAACCCCCTATATATTATATGTTATTGTCAGTGTATCCGTGGTAGAAGATAGTTGAGAATCCCAAGCTCTGGAGTTATGAAGTTTGCACATCTCATTCTTGCAAAAAATATGTTGGTCAATGCCTCCCTCCCTCTCTCTCCCCGCCCCCATTTTCAACTTCTACGTGCTTTCTTAACCGAGTTATGAGTTAGTTTAATTTGTTTAAAATACATTATTTAACGTGTTCAGTCAACCCGTTATTATTAAGCACAAGTAAAGCTTAATATTTCGAGATATCTCTCTCAAGTTCTCGAGCAATGAAAAAATTTGGATATTGAACTATATATATTTTTGTCTTAATTCTGTCAATGCCCCCATATACATTCTTGCAATGTAAAGTATTTTTATTTTAAACTTGAGAGTCGGTCATGTAATCATGTACAATTATAGGCAAGAGATAATGCCACTATCTACGTGTTTCTTTGCACTGTATATTTCGTTCTCTGTTCTTGGTCTTCTCTCTCTCTCTCTCTCTCTATCATATCTATTATATATATATATATATATATATATATATATATATATATAAAATTGAAACATATTTCATTGGCCAGTAGGGACATTGGCTAGTACAGCTCTCCGATAGAAAGCGGATGAGAAGCATCGGTCTGGACGTCCAAAGGAAACATGCAAAAGAAATGTGGAAAGAGAGTTGAAAGACTGTGCCCTCAAATGAGAAGCAATTAGTAGAATGGTGGCAGAAAGTGAACAATGGAAATCTCTTGTGGAAGCCTTATGTGCTAAACTGGACCCAAAGAGGATATGATAGAACTTTAGGATGGCTATTGTATACTCAATGTTCAAGAGAAGAAGCTACTGGTACAACACCATAAGAAGATTATGTTCCAATATCGTAAAGGCGATGACATTTAATGCATATAGACCTTTCATAGATCTCTGTGTATTTTGAATGAAAGACTTTGGTCACATCTCATATCTATGTATTTAATAGTGGTGGTTCTTGCAATGCTGTCCCACCTTCTCTTCTGGTTCTGTTTGATTGGGTTACACGCACACCATATGCCAAGCCATGAAAAGACATTCAGTGGGAACATATGTCAAAATTAGAGAACATGGACTTCGTGGATGATCTTGACTTGCTCTCACAGGGACTACAAGATAAAGAAAAAGTGGAACCCTGGCAGAAACGGACAACATGTCGGTATTAAAATCAGTCAAGAAAAGTCAAAAGTACTGCGAAGTAAAACATACAGCAAGACCTGATATTGATTGAGGGAAGGGATATAAAAGATGTTGGTGAATTTATTTACCCTGGAAGCAAGATCAGCCAATCAGGAGGTACAGATAACAGATGACATTAATGCTAGGATTAAGAAAGCACAACAAGTCTTTGCTTTCCTGCACACAGTGTGGAAATCTACAGCCATCTCCACTAAAACAAAGCTTAAGATGTTCAGCTCAAATGTATGGCTCGGAATGTAGTGAGTTACCAAGTTAAATACAAATAAGGTTCAGACATTTCTCAACAGATGTCTTCGGCGGATTCTCAGACTGAGCTGGTATGACAGAATTGCAAACACAGACCTGTGGATAAGAACAGAACAGGAATCCATGATGCCCCAGGTAAGAGAAAAAAATGGTGATAGGTCGGGCATACCCCGCGGAAGACACATCCCAGTGTCACTAGACTTGAGTGGAACCCGTAACGAACGCGGAGAAGGGAATGTCGTAAACATACCGGGAAACGAAGTCTTCTTGCGGAACTGAGGGAAGCAGGACTATCCTGTGAGGCCATAAAGAAAACAGACAGCGACCTAGGATAAGAGGCGAGCAGCTGTTGAGGCCTATGCTCAACGAGAAGCAGAGAGGAATAAGACAAGTCATAAGTCATACGTGTATACAGAATATGCAAAGTTCATGATATGCATATACATGTGTACACAGAAAATAATGATTGTAATATATGCTTCCTAATGGTATGTCATATTGTTTGCTTACATAATTGGAAAGTTTTTCTACCTTACGAAAAACAATGAATTAAAGTACATTGGAAAAAAAAAAATATACAGATGTTTAATTTATTAAGTTTCATGACTGTCGCTAAGTGCGGAACAAGTCGCCCACTTTCATTGGTGTAGAAAGGTCATCACAGCCTAAGACCGGTTGTTGTAATGACATTTGACGCCGGCATAGGTTTTTATTTGGATATACGATCCAGGGGTAATTAGCATTCGGAATAATAATAAGTAGATCTGGATTCTTGATTGTGATATAGACTTTGACAACGTCACACACAAAAACAACGTCACGAATGCAACTTGTAAATATGCTAGCGAATATTATATTAATAATATTCTTTTTTACTTTATTCTAAATTCTTATGTTTTCGTTGGGGTGTAGAAACAACGCTTTCTTCGCACGAGGAAACATGACCCAGAAATATATTGATCAATACTTTGTTACTCATCCTCAGGAATGATCTCTGTGGTCTCTATAGTGAAATTGTTGCCCCGTGCCCAGCGTGTTCGTAGCGCGTTGGACTACGGGTGACTAGTCCTCTGTAAGTGCGGGTTCAACTCCACGGACTGGCAGAAAAGCTACAGGTTCCCCAGATTTACGATGTTCGTGGCACCGAGCCGAAGGGTTACGATGTCCATGACACCGAGCCGAAGAGCTTTCAGCTCAAGTGCTTCTGGATCGGGAAAAAATAATTGTGAAATTGTTAAGACGTTTGCATGTTGTTTTGAAGGTTGTGGTTCGAATCCGGACAGAGTTAAATGTCTCATTTTTTCACTAGATCTCCCGAATTGTTACAGAGTTTGTGCTTTGTGCAACACTCTCGGTGGGTGGCCTGTTATTTCTGCAGATAGAAACAGATAATCCGGACAGAGTTAAATGTCTCATTTTTTCACTAGATCCCCGCAATTGTTGCAGAGGTTGTGCTTGTGAACACTCCGATGGGTACTGTTATTTCTGCAGATAGAAACAGATAGTAAAGATGGATTCAGAATTAACTAACGATTTTAGAATGACGACGGCAGAGACGGGATATGTGACCTTAGAAGACGACATTCGAGGACTGTTGAGGTTGACAATGTTCTGCTCAAGAAGCTATTTGATGTGCCACCATCATTTGACTCACATTACCGTGCGGAACTAATTCATATGCTTTGACCAGACAAATCGTAGCTTTGAGTTTGTCTGTTCAGGAGTTTAACGTCTCGGTTTGTTTCCAAACCTGGATACACTCAAGAACAATGTAGTACTGGTATTCATACTAAATTGGTTATGGCTACTGAACTGACTGACATCACAGCACTCCGGGCAGACCCATTGGTGTTCAGTCTACCCTAACAGATGTCGAAGGGTATGCATATTGATGGTTCCTGGGGCTGGAAGGATATTTATACTAAATATAATATTACCAACAAAGACCTTTTTGTCGATACACCATTTCAGTACATTTCTATTCATCGTAAAAATGAATTGTTTTTATTTTAATCTCTCAACTTTGGTATACAATTTTACTACACACTATTAAAATATAAACAATTCAAATATTTAAAATATTGAACACTGACTTCAAAGATGCTGATAATTATCAGTAAAACAAAAGTCAAAATAAAATGTTTTGCACAACAAATCATGTAAAGTAAATAAATATACGTTAGAGGGTGCATTATTTAAACCGTATTGGGGTTAAAGGGCTTAACCTCTCTGTGACTGAGTGGTTAAGCCTAATGCCTTGCGAGTCGAAGGTCTGGGTTCGAATCCGGACTGCGCCGTTCTGTTCACGAGTGCAGTAGTTTTTTCCAGATATCCCTAGGATTGTTGCCGGGGCTAAGGAGTTCGAGCTTTGTGCAATACTCTCTGCAGGTGGTGTACCATTATTGCGGAGAGGGGCCGAGCCATATGGGGTAAAACCCGGTGCAATGAAGTCAATCCTTCGGCTTTAAAACTCTTTTTACTTTTTATACAAACTTATGGCAATACGTGCTTGCTAAATTCACTTCGGTCAAAGCAATTAACGACGTACTTTGTCATATTTTCGTTAAACCTCATTGCTGGTATTTGTTAAGCATTTGGTGTTCTTCTTCTTCTTCTTCTTCTTCTTTGCGTTCGTTCTTTACGACCAATTTTAATCACTCTTTGTGATATGTTTAATCTATGCCAAGAACGTGTTTACGTTGCACATTAATTTGGTAGACCCCTAAACGCATAGACTTCTACACGTTTAGGACACATGCATCCGATTTCAACCAAACCTCCTAGTCGCCTCTTACGACATGCGTGGCAGGTAATAGTGGTTTTATTCTTTACATCCTAAATTTAGGCCCCGGTAATCACTCGGGCGCATTTGGTGTTATAGTCCGTTAAACAACTCATGCCCACAGTCCAATGCGAATTGTAGTAAAACCCTCAATTCCACAGTAGCGAAACTTTGCACCCAACCTTAGAATTATACCGTCGCAAATGTCGGAGAGAAGAAATTGCTATAGGAAACCTGTATTTTGTAACATAATGGTTTCCATTGATGTTGGCGGCATATTTGGCTAGTCTGAAACGAAATTTTAGTTTTTACAGTAAACGCACCAAATTGACATTTGATGACAAGTCTCATGCAAAGGCGTATCATCTCAGCTTATACATGGGGGCCAATGTTGATACTTGCAATAAAGTCATGAAATAAACAAGAAATGTAGACTTAGCTGTATTATTGTTTTTAAATAACTTACATTACAGTTAAAGATAGCTTACATGTCATAATGCCATCCCTCTTTCACGTCCAGGCTTGGGACTGGCAATGGCGGAGCTACTTGGAGACGTTCTTTTCAAATCTCTACTTCTTCGGTACAATGTGCGTGTGTTAACATATGTTGTAGGGAGGAATCACTACAATAAAATAGCTCTTTTCTCTGGTTCTTGTATACCGCAGTACAGAAGAACCATATGTGCCTCTTTGCGAAAATGCGCGTATAGTATTAATGATACTTTTTGCATTGTAATTTCAAACTCATTAGAAATGTTATATCAATGTCTGTGTTGAGAAGTCAACAATATGACCCAATAGCCTCACACTAATTTCGATATACGCCTTTAACTAAAAGTCCGTCTCCCACTAACGACGTAATGTGTTTACCTCGGTCAATCCCGAGTCGATTTGGTGCACTGGACATGCAAGAAGTGTTTAAAAAAACCATGAATTTCGTCCTGAATGTTGATATTTTTGTCATCAATATATTAAATGGCTGTAAACATGAGTTTTATCCAACCATGCCAATGGACGCGTCAAACATATAGCACAAAGAAGGAAACTTCTAGATAGTATGATTGTTTGAATGGCAAAAATATTTTGTAGCGTCGGGAACATATGTAGTTCACATGCAAGTTTTCAAGTTATTTAATCAAATGGTTACAAAGATGCAAATTTTTATCCGTGGACATGATAAGTTGAACGGATTATAATTTTAAATGTACTTGCAATTTATCAGTGATCAATATAAACACAAAAAATTAATTCTAGCCTTCTACTTCGTATGCTCTATATCGACTACTTGTTCAACCACTCTTTGTGATTTGCATGTGATCTGAGCCTTAGAACGATTGTAAGTTGTGCTAGTTATGCGCCTACAAGTAGGTCAGCACATTCGATTTCTGCTACCCTTTTTATTTACTATGGTAGCTTCCATAGGCCCCTACTTCAGTAGCCACACGACATGCCTTGTAGTTTGCAGTGTTACTATTCTTTGCTCCCTTGCGAGCCCGGAAACACAATGGTGAGCTTCTGTACTTCATAATTAGACAAAAACACAGAACACTAGTTTTCTAGTCCAATTCTGGATTATTTCTGTGGTGGGTAGGCAATCCTCAGTTTTTCATTTCTATGTGCTCTGGTGATTGATTGATTGGTAGATTGATAGGACTATCATCATTGCACTTCGGTGAGTAACCATATGTGCTCTGATCTCTTTCTTACACAGGAAGATTGTAGCTGCAGTACACGAACTCCGTAGCACCAGCGAAGGTCCCCGATACAATTTTGAAGATGGTAAAGATATTGTTGTAGGTGGTTTTTACATATTAAGATTCACATATGTACATTGCTATGTACAACTTAAATGCTATATCATCATCAAATAGTTGTTCTGAGCAGAGCTTTGTCACCTTTACAGTCCTGTTACCGTTTGTATATGCAGTCATGAATCGCCGCACATGTCTGCAACGAGCACTGTCCATCAGCTCGTATGTTGACATTATGTCACGGCATGAGGTTATAATTTTTTTAGAATTTTCTCTTTCTATCTCTGTTACCCTCCATTCTCTCTCTCTCTCTCTCTCTCTCTGTCTGTCTTACCATATCCTCATAAATTTTATAAGTTAACACCATGTGTTTAAAACCTCCTTTTCTCATAAAGCACTCAAATAATGATGATTGCCCCATTCTTATGTTGATAATGAGCTTTCTCTGTTCGTTGACCTATTACATCATATCAACATTTGCCATTTTAGCAGTGTATATTAGTCGAATATCAAAGATCAAAATACTAAGCGTGCATATTCCTAGTGGCAACGTATGGGTATGAATTACGAACATTTAACAAAGTAGTGGAAAAATATATATGTGCTTTGGAATATAAGTGTTACAGAAGGGTCCTCTGTATACCATAGACAAAAAAAAAGAGAAGAAATAGATATATCCAGAAAAAACTAAAAATCAAAGAAAATTGGCTGATGATACAAATAAGATTGATAAATATTTTGGACATATAAAAAGACACGAAGGGTTGGATAAGACAATTGTAGAAAGAGGCATCATGGTAAAGAGGAGGAGAGGAAAATCATGGATTCAGTATGAATCTAATGAGCTGTGCACGACGACTGCAAAGGCGATACATCTAGCCTATGAGAGAGATAAACTTCGAAGGACAGTTTGGTGGAAAAGTTCTGCTCATGACAAGCTACTTGATAATGATATTAGTGTAACGTGTTTACTCTTTCCATACCGTACTATGTCTTAATATTACTTCATCTACAAATAATCACGTAACTATTAAATTTAACGATTTTATATTAAACATGAGCGTCTGTAGCTCAAGTGGTAGTGAGTTCGATCACAGACCCAAACGTACCTGGTTCAAACCCCACGGTGGGCAAGTTTGGAAGCAAATTCGTTTCCGTGGGATTTTTACAAAAGGTAAAAATAGACCTCACCGTTCAGAAAGCAATGGCAAACTACTGAACGTATGAGTGGTGTCTAGAAAATCAACGACTAGTTTACCGTGGTTGATGGCTACGTCCTTTAAGATATGCCCCGATTTTCATTTTCATATTAAACATGAGACAGCTGCATCTTGAGATTTTGAGTGAAACGTGAAGAAAGGATTCATCTAAAGTTCTAAAGTTCCATCAAGGATTCCATCTAAAGGATTCCATCTAAAGGATTCCATCTAAAGGATTCCATCTAAGATTCCATCAGATTCCATCTAAAGGATTCCATCTAAAGGATTCCATCTAAAGATTCATCTAAGAACAAAAACAAATGAAATGTGTATAACCAGTGGCGGCTCATGATCAGTTTTGGTTGGTGGGGTCAGACACAAAATTTCGCAAAAATCATGGTTTTGTGATAGGTTTTGAATACAAAATAGTCACGACTTTATAAAGTAGTCCACAACTCGTCCACTAATCTAAACGTGCATTGTTATATTTCTTCTTCTTCTCTTCCATCATTTACTTCTTTAAAGAAGTGTTGGGGAAGTAGTGGTCTTGTGTGTGCTTGTTCTAATGCACATTGTAAGCTGTTATTTATTTTCTTAAAAGGTTGTTCTTGATGCCGTGGTTCCATCTTTTGCGTGGTCTTCCTCTCGCTCTGTACTCGTTATACTTTTTCTGTGTGGCTCTCTGTGGTAGACGATACCATTGTCGTAAACAGGTGTATATTGATGAAACGGGAGATTACCGTACACTATTCTATGATGGTTAGTTAATTTATCCAACAGGCAGTCGCGAAGAAATCGAAGAACATCCTCCTTAACCTTCTTCAACTTCCCAACAATCAATGAAGTTGATGCAAGCCTGTCCGCTTTCTCATTGCCGTAAGCACCCGCATGCCCAGGACAGTAGATCCACGTAACCCTCTGGAGCCTAGAAACTTCTATAGTAATTAGAAATTCTCGAAGTATTAAAATGAATAGGAATACTAAAGGGAATAAATATATTATCGTCATTTGGAACAGTACTAACAGGTAAGAGAGATTAGGAAGAAAAATAATACTTATAAATGGCAGTAAAAATGTAAACCAATAGTGATTTCATAGCCAAATAAAATGAAGAAAACGTCAACTACAGGCGTATATTAGAAACAGCAGTTGCTGTTTTAAATTCCAGATAAAGATACAGTTAGACGCTATAATAAAGATAGAAAACCTGTCACGAGAGAGAGTGAGAGAGAGAGAGAGAGAGAGAGTCGTTATGTGACGTCAACTCGTTGCCTTTAAACTTCAAACTTTTATCTCCTTCAAGTATGGAAACCGACAGCTTTCTCTGGTAGAAAGTAGGTTAGTCTGGTCAAAACAAATGTCCCTTATGTCCTATTATATTGCTAGGAGACAAATAATGTTACACTTAGCCTTCGAAGGTGTAAAAAAAGTTACAGCAATGCTTCATCTGATGCAGAAAAGAATCAAGTTTCTGGCATTGCATCCTTCGACACATCATGAAAAACCACATCTGTGTTGTGAATGCTAGTCGCTGCTCAGATTGAGAGATAGGTATCGATATTGGTACAGCACGAAAAGAACGAAATACCAAATAAGCAAAAAGATACATTAATCAACATCGAATTGGTGGGGAAGCCGGACGCTGCTGGATTTGTTGAGGTGGAGATCGGAAGCACCTATGGACATATCTGGAGTGCTATGATGATAGTCCTATGAAAATTGATAACTGACATAGCAATGCTTCATCTAAAGTAGAAAACAACGAAGTTCCTGGCATTGCACCCTTTACTACATCAAGTCAAACCACCTCCTGAGACTTGAAAGCAAGCTTCGGAAACAAATCTCACTAGAAATAGTAGGCCAGAAGGTCCATCAACCTTGAGTTAAAAGTATAGACTTCCTTTAATTGAATCACTGAAATCTACTAAGTATAGACTTCCTTTAATTGAATCACTGAAATCTACTAGTATAGACTTCTTAATTGAATCACTGAAATCTACTAAGTATAGACTTCTTAATTGAATCACTGAAATCTACTAAGTATAGAGTAAAATGTGACAGAAGAATCGTGCACATATCGTTCTCAACTTGATACTTATATCTAAAGAGTCTAAAGCCATTTCAAGCCGAAGAATTGATTTCATTGTATCGGGTTTAAACCCATATGGCTCGGTTCCTCTCCACAGAAATACCCCCACCCCACCTGCCGAAGTATTGCACAAGCACGAACTCCGTAGCTCCGGCTACAATTCTAGGGGTCTCTGAAAATAAATTCAAACAGAACGACGTGGTCCGGATTCTAACCCGCGACCTTCGGAGCGCAAGACAAATGCTTAACCACTCAGCCACAGAGATTCCTCTTATACTTATGTGTAGACATACAAACTGATACTGAAATCAGCACAGTAAGAATACATAACATGCCTGGTGGTATCGTCGTGTCATCATCATCGTCATCATTAAATAGCTTGTCTTGGCAGAACGTTAACACTCTAACAGTCTTTCGGAATTTCTCTCTCTCTCTATCTTTCTCTCAATCTCTATCTCTCTCTCTCTCTCTCTCATAGCCAGATGTCCTGCTTAATTCATCAGTCGCCCGTCTGCCCAGCGTGTTCGTAGCGCGTTGGACTACGGTCACTATCCTCTGTGTGCGGGTTAAATTCCGCGGGATGGCAGAAAAAGCCACATATTCCCCAAATTTACGGTGTTCGTGGTACCGAACCGAAGGGTTACGATGTCCATGTCACGAGCCAAAGCTGAAAAGCTCAATGCTTCTGGATCAGAAAAAATCATCAGTTACAACCTGAATTAATCTTCTCCTCTTTACAGGATGGATGCATCCTTCCCTTATGATTTTCTCCTACTTTACGTGTCTTGTAATATAGTCCAAGAGGTTTCTGTGACGTAGAAGTAGGTTGCCTATAGTTCCAAGGTCGACGCTGTGGAACGATCGGATATTTTCTAGAGATATCTGATCTCAGCGTAGGTGAGTTCGAATTCCTACTCGTATCGGAGACGGACGATAAAACGTAGGTCCTGTGTTCAAGTTGAGCACGTAAAAAAACCCTTAGCAGTTCAAAATCAAGACAGGCTGAAAGCCACTGCCCAGGAAATGTTTATTAGAAGATTAAAATTAAATTCCTACAAATATTTTCATCATCTTCTCAATTACAACGTGGACCCTCGCCGGTGCTACGGGTTTCGTGCACTGCCGCTGAGAGCTGGTTAAGAAATAGATCAGTGCAATGATGATGGTGCTATTAATCAATCACTCAATTATATTGTCCAAAATAGTTTAGTATTTGTGTACATCAATTGCAGCAAATAAAACGTGTATGCACAAAGAACAAAATAGTTTAGTATTTGTGTACATCAATTGCAGCAAATAAAACGTGTATGCGCAAAGAACAAAATAGTTTAGTATTTGTGTACATCAATTGCAGCAAATAAAACGTGTATGCACAAAGAACAAAATAGTTTAGTATTTGTGTACATCAATTGCAGCAAATAAAACGTGTATGCGCAAAGAACAAAATAGTTTAGTATTTGTGTACATCAATTGCAGCAAATAAAACGTGTATGCACAAAGAACAAAATAGTTTAGTATTCGTGTACATTAATTGCAGCAAATAAAACGTGTATGCGCAAAGAACAAAATAGTTTAGTATTTGTGTACATCAATTGCAGCAAATAAAACGTGTATGCGCAAAGAACAAAATGATCGAAGAACTTAAAAATGAGATTACTTAAATGTCGGGCAAATAAAAAAAATATGCAGTACTGCTTTGAATCTTGGTTAGCAAAAATCCAAGTTTGTAATTAGTGACATACAGTGTAGATTATCAGCAATAATGAGAGCAGAATGGCTACAGCTGTCTATGTCACACGGTCTGTATTCGATTCTAAACAAGATGAACTACCTCCCAAAATGCTGAGCCTGCATATTTTCTTCATTAAATGTGGTTAGGATATGCGTATGAATACAATGGGGAATTCAAATACAAATATTGAGACACAACGTCTGAGAAATGATAAGTGAAAAAAGAAAATTTGAAGGGAGAAATGTGTGTCTGAATTTACACTGTATTTCTCTCGTATCTTTTGTACTTTACATAGTGCCTGCAATCAGTATACAGAGTCTTCTACAACAGAACATCAGGAAAGAAGGCGAGAGGAAAACCAAGAAAAAAATTGTTGGATCGCATAGCAGAATCCTGTCAAAGAACACAAATAACAATCACCCAAGCCACCAGAGTAGCGCAAGCCAAAAAACAGAAAGTCACGACACGGGACAACAACCCGGTAGCAGTGTGGCGACAAAAGAAGGGACTGAAAGCAATTTTTCCATACCACTCTATCCTGGGCAACTTCAATCTTTTGTATAGAATTCAGTCAAATATTTCCAACCTTTTTCAATAAAGTTCGTGTCAGTGTTTCACCAGGATGTCCTTTTTTCTGGAAACATTTACCTCCCACTTCAATGTCTACTTTGTGATTCTTTGTGCGTCTCAAGAGTACCTCCCTCGTTTCTTTCTTGAAACAGTTGTTATTAGTGGTTGACCAGCCAGGGGCTGATCATTAAGGGCCAGTGGGCTCGCCCACCAAAACAACTATGCAAAAGTGAAATGACGTCAGATTAGTAACCAATAAAAAATTAAAGTAAAGGGGGAAGATAACTTCCCAGAATAGACAAATAATAGTAAATACTAGTACTAACCAAAAACCATGATTTTACCGACAAGTTTTGTCTGGTCTCCACCAACAAAATGTTTACTAGCCGCCACTGTGACCAGACATATATTTTCCAGTGTTTTGCTGGTACTAAATGTGTCAACTTGAAATTCTTTTTCTGCCGGAAAAGTTCCACCTAACTGGAAATTTCGGACCTGCGTTCACTCTTCTATTCAGCTTTCATTTTGTTCGCTTGAAATAGTGTCTATATATTCAATGTTGTCTCTTGTATAAACTTCACTGCATTTTGTAGCTCACATAAACGTTCGTGTCGTTTTCTTTCCAGTGTTTTTTCACTAGGCTAGTTGTAGTCATGCTGGTGTTCGCGGGAACGAGAGAGCGAGCACGCTTGCATCGAAATCATCGATTGTTGGGGAGTTTAGGATGAATAAGGGGGAAGTTCTTCGGTCTCTTGGAGATCTACTGTTGGATGAGGGCACTGAAATTGACGTTGAATCAATAGAGCGATTTAGGGAGTTTGGAATTACACGGTGTACAAGTAGAGTTGAATGCTTGAAGGGCAGAGAGTGAAGTGTGTTGAACCAGCGAGCCACATGAACCCTCAGTATGCATCTTTTTTCTTTTGTCCTTCTCTGCTTTTTTGCCGCTAGGCGTAGCAGGTTTAACTGATGATCGGTTTCCGAGATAATGCACGCTCGGTCGCTTGATATGGTGTGGTATTGTGGAGTTTTAAGATGTCTGTAACTCCATCAACCCATCTTTTTCTTGGTCTGCCCCTTCCTCTTGATGATTCCATTTTCAGGTTGTACGCTCTTGCAACTGGTGTATTCGGGTTCATTCTGACCAAGTGGCCAAACCATTTGAGTCTCTGTTTTTCAATAAATCTAATAGCAGGTGTTGTTCCGACTGTTCTTCTAATTTCCTCATTTCTTATATGGTCTCTTCTTGTTTTATTTACTGCTTTCCTCAGGCATCTCATTTCGCATGTGGTAATTTTCCTTTCTTGTTCTTTTGTCAGTGCCCATGTTTGGCTCTGGTAGCACAGTGTTGGTAGAAAGATTGAATTTATAATCTGTCTTTTAGTCACTACTGGAATAGCTGGGTGTTTCAAAATTGGGGTAAGCTGGTATGTAATGTTGTTGGCTTGCTGGATTCTAGTTTCGATCTCTCTGTCCAGTCTACTATCAGATGTGAAGATACTTCCAAGGTATTTGAATTCTCTCACCTGCTTTAGCGTTTGGTCATTTATTTTTATGTTGATATCTTTATGTTCTCTACTTATAGTCATGACTTCTGTCTTTTGAATATTGATCTTCATGTTGTATTTGAGGCAGCTATTGTTGAGTAAGTTTATGTGTTCTTGAAGCTGTTCAATATTATTATGGAATATACACTGGTCGTCAGCGAAGAGCAGTTCATTTTGTATGTTCAGTATGCATACCCTTCGAAATCTGTTGGAGAAGACCGAGCAGCTATGGGTCTGTCCGGAATACTGTGACATCGTTTCATTAACCAATAACCAATAGGACAGTGAGTTGGACTCAGTGTATCATATTTGGGGCAGTCTTGAAGTATGGACGTATGTGCTCTGCTGTCTTAAGTGTATGTCCACTTGTACACATGGTTGAATTGACAATCTTCAATTTTGTATTTATGTGGCTGCACAGTCGATTGTTTTCTGTTTTGAGGAGCAGAATAACAACTTGTTCTTATAAGTTCTTATTTTGACAGTCCTTTGTTAGTTTTTCCTTTACTTTTTCTAATCCTGTTTTTCATCACAGTGTCAGGACAAGAAGATATTTCTAGAACGGACTAATGTTTGCGCTTCGTATATGGTGTCTTTCACTGCCTGTTATTTCAGCAGCATCTATACCAGTAGTATTATAAGTGGCAGTGGCAGTAGTAATATAAGCAACAGCAGCAGGATCAGTAGTAGCAACAGCAACAACATCAGTAGTAGTAACAGCAACAACCACATCATTAGTAGTAGCAGCAATAGTAGCAGAAGTAGCAGCTGCAGTAGGGACAGCAGCAGAAGCAATAATAATAGCAGCAGTAGTAGTAGCAGTAGCAGCAACATTAGTTGCAGTAGTAACATTAATAGTAGTAGCAGTAGTAGTAGTAATAGTTGTAGTTGTAGTAATATTAATAGTAGTAGTAGTAGTAGTGGTGGTAGTAATAGTAGTAGTTGTAGTAATAGTAATATTAGTAGTAGTGATGGTAGTAATAGTAGCAGTATAGAGTGGTAGAGCAGTGAACAGTTCAATCACGACGTTATACACTTAATCTTGTTTAAATATTAGTTGTAGATTTCAGGACGTATTATTCTGTATCGTCAGCGCTTATTATTTCCACTGTGTAAGTTAAGTTTGTCAACTGACGTCGTTTGACGTTGTCACCAATTAACGCGTGTGACCGCACGCGTGATTCCAGTACGCGACAAATCACGTGGTAGCAGGGCCAGTTCGCAGCTTGTCTTCATGTTATTTGGTGGGAAATCTTCTAACCCTCGTGATAAGCAAGTAAACCGAGCTGTCTGCTGTAGCGCGAGCTGTGCCAATAAAATCCTGCTCACTACACGCTAACAGTACATTTGTTGATGTTGTGAGCGAAGCAAGTCGCAGTGAGAAGATATACAACCGAGCAAGTAACAAGGGATACACACAAGCGCGCATGATTGTGTGTTGTATAGATTCAACATTAATGGATCTATATAATAAAGTTATGAAACTCCTCGGTTATATTTCGTTGTGAATATCTCTACACATTGAATATCTGTAGAAATTCTACACATTGTTTGCGCTTACCTGAAGACTTGGAACATAATCTGATACGGTTAGTGCTGGATCTGGAATTGTGAATCTGAACTTAAACAATGTTTTCAATTAAGAGATTCAGCAAAGGCATCTTGCTGTTATGGTTATCAGCTATAATAATAGGACTGAGGGGAGCAGGAAAACTAATGAGTATGTTCGATGATGTGAACGTCGTAAAGGATACTGTTCCAGGGTCTGCTGATGTACTGAGTGCTGGTATAGAAGAGCTTTCTGTGAATCCTGTATACCTTTCACCAAGACATGGTAAGTAACGATATTTGTTACTATTATTTATTATTTTCAGTGTTGTTACTTGTATTCTTTATGGCAAGGTTTGGCTTCAGTGGTAATACTTGACTTTAGTAGCATTACTTGACTTTCGTATCAATGCTTGACTTTAGTAGCAGTGCTTGACTTTAGTAGCAGTGCTTGACTTTAGTATCAGTGCTTGACTTTAGTATCAGTGCTTGACTTTAGTATCAGTGCTTGACTTTAGTAGCAGTGCTTGACTTTAGTAGCAGTGCTTGACTTTAGTAGCAGTGCTTGACTTTAGTAGCAGTGCTTGATTTTAGTAGCAGTGCTTGACTTTAGTATCAGTGCTCGACTTTAGTATCAGTGCTCGACTTTAGTATCAGTGCTCGACTTTAGTATCAGTGCTGGACTTTAGTATCAGTGCTTGACATTAGTATCAGTGCTTGACTTTAGCAGCAGTGCTTGGCTTTAGCAGCAGTGCTTGGCTTTAGCAGCAGTGCTTGACTTTAGCAGCAGTGCTTGGCTTTAGCAGCAGTGCTTGGCTTTAGCAGCAGTGCTTGGCTTTAGCAGCAGTGCTTGGCTTTAGCAGCAGTGCTTGGCTTACAGCAGTGCTTGGCTTTAGCAGCAGTGCTTGGCTTTAGCAGCAGTGCTTGGCTTTAGCAGCAGTGCTTGGCTTTAGCAGCAGTGCTTGGCTTTAGCAGCAGTGCTTGGCTTTAGCAGCAGTGCTTGTTTTTATACTTGATTTAGTAGGCCCAAAATAGAACTGTAATATAATTATCAGTCTCCATTTTCATATTGAAAGTGGTTGTGCACCGCTGTGCTCGGCTACAATACTTACCCTTTCCGAGAATTATAAGCTTTGCCGAGAATTATAAGCTATAGTCTGTCCATTAATTCGTGAGCACGTTTGAAATTGATTTTCTCGAAAACTACCTGTTGGATCTCAGTGATTTTTGCATGCAGCCTTAGAATATCCATGACGCTAAAATAAAGCTAACCAGTAGTCCATAGATGCTACGGATTTTGCACATTGGCGAATTCCTTTGATCTTTTATGACAATTGCAAATACGGGGGCTCAAATTTTAGATTTTACAGTATCCTAGAATTTGTCCATGTCAATTCTATTCATAGGTGTATCTCCATATTAACTTGATAGGTCAAGTAATTAAGTGTGTTGCCCTTTAATGTGCAATCGTGAACTTGGATACTTCTTCTTCTTCGATCGTTCTAGGCCTGTTTTAATCATTCTCATTGTGATATATAAACAGCCAAACATCCGAACGTAATGTACGTGCACCAGCCTTCAGCACCTATTGGAGCCCAGTTGCTTATCCTTCGGTGGGGTGTTCGTTTTCAGCCAGCTTTTGATTTACTAGGGTGAGCTTTCCTAGGGTACGATCAGCTTTGCCGTATTTTTGGCTTTGTGATCTACGCCGGGACAGTGAGTTACGCTGTTTATGCCCGTTCTGACTGAGAAATATTTCTCGGGGCTTGTAAGCTTATCCTCGGACGGCGTCTTACTCGTATAAGACACCGTGTAAAGTATCGGCCTTCGCCAATGTTCAGACCCGAACTTCCTGTTTGATCCGTACATTGTCGGCCTTGCTTTACCGTACATTTTTGAGTTTGATCCGGGAAGGAACATTCTCAGCCTTTTCTAGACGCGTATCGGTACGTGGCAATTTGCAATTAACCTCGAAAGCACTGGCATGGGGCCGAATACAAACAATGTAGAGGGTCGTTTCAGTCGGCGCTATCAGCGTAACTGAGGATTTTGCGCTCGCCGCCATCACCCGCCCCAGTTATTCCGGGGATGTTAGTTACGACTGCAATCGAACCTTGCCCAGTTGCCCCAAGGCTGGCAGTTCCGTTAGGCATCACCAACCTCAGTTCTTCCGGGGATGTTAATTTTAATCGCACAGTACCTTGCACGGTTTTCCCAGGGCGGTAGTTTCGTTATGCACTAAACGCAACTTGTTCTTTTGCGCTCGGCAAACCTTGCCCAGTACATGTATCTGCACCAGGCTACCAATGCGGGGTCAGCTGCAATCTTCTCTCGCACCAACACGAGGGTAGACTTTCACTCGTTACGGTCCTGTCTTATTTATTCTTACCGACGGGCTGGCAATATTTGCCCCCTCCTCAGGGCTTCGAGCTTCGCCCTACGTGGGCATACGTGGGCATACGTTTGGTCACTGGATGCACCCCTCATCCATGTCTGAGACGTTTCGTTGCTGTTTCTTTGCGTTCAGGGATTTGGGCAATATCTTGTTGGACATCGGTCAGGAGATTTGTGCATTTTATTTGTATGTATCTTTATCGTATTTCCGTAATTGCACTGCTACCACTACCAGTAGTTTCCTCTCCCCGATCCCTGCCCCTCTTAGCCAGACCAGAACCAGAGTCTGTTTCCAGGGTCACCGCGTGGAGGTTAGGGGCAGGGTCTTGGTTAGCGCGCCCCTCGCTAACCCTGGCTCATGTTACCACTATGACCTCATGAGCCTTTTTGACCCCGAACTTGGATACAATATGCAACAGTTAGTCCTCCCCTTCGGTCACCATTAGACCCCAGGGTGTCTTAACTTCACCACAAATTGTATGATGGTAGACGCATTTGGATATGGAAATGTATACGTTGCTATTTCTCAGTCTGTAATCAAAATATGATTTGTATCATCCCGAATCTGACGATTCCATGAGGTTGATAATTGTTACTGGCTGGACAAATTGTAATCCATCTCGGTGCCAGTACTCGTCTTCCTCTCGGAGCACATGTTCAACACACTTCTTCCAGAACTGAATGTCTATCATTGAGAAGGACTCACGTGTCAGAACTTCAACATCACACATTTTAAACGTCCTGTTCTGTTCGGCAACTTGCCCTTTTACTTTAGCCCAGACAAGCTCTATCGGATTGAGGTGAGCATGATATGGAGGTAGTCGCAAAGACGTGTGGCCGTATTCCGCAATGATTTTGTCAATATGAAACACCTTTGTCTTATTTGTCATCCTCACCAGGTGCAACAACTCGGGTTTCAAATATGTATCATCGAAGCTGACATTTTCCTTAGCAAGCCAAGTCCTAATTTGATCCTTTGTATTTGATGCAGTTGGTACTTTGTCTTCCGCTGATACTGCGTTGTGATAGGATGCATTATCCATTACCAAGCATCATGGTCTGTTTATAATTGGAAGTAGATCTTTCTCCATCCAGTGCCTGAAAATATGTCCATTCATTTCTGTGTGGTAGTCCCTACCGTTGGTACTTTTTGATTGGAAAATAAGTCCAGCGTCATGGACAAGACCTTCTTCACTACTTCCTGCATGTGTTAGTATAATACGCTGGCCTTTGCTGCTTGGTATTTTCTTTTCTGTTCACCGTCTACTGATTGCCATTCTTTAGCATTGGTGTGGTGAGCATTGACCCGGATTCGTCCAAATATACAATATCATAGCCTTGCCTCCGTCGCTCACGGATCTGCTTCAGGTATTTACTTCGGGCAGCAATTAAATGTGGCTTTTCACAAATAATATTCCTGCCGCCTATAGTTTTCTGAAGGTGAAGCCGGCGGCTCTTACAATTTTCCATAGAGTACTTTTAGAAATGTCTATGCTGCAATCTGATTGCAGTTTTAATTTCAGTTTCCTGAAAGTAACAAGTTGATTTGTCGCAAACATTTTCAAGAGCTCCCGTCTTATGACATCTATGTCAAAGTCGTCAATTGTTCTTTTCCTTCCTTGTTTGACATTAGTGCACTTTGTGTCCTGTTTAATCCATCGGGAAAAGGATTCTCTATTCAGACCAAGCGCCAGTTGCGTTCGTTTCTCAGGGTTATGAATATCGCAATATAGATGACCTCTCTTAGATTCCCTACGGAAGTGTTGGTATAGTAAAACTGTAACCTTCTGCATTGTTATAAATGTGGACTTCAGACTCATTATGAATGTGATATCAATGTCAGTTTTGATAAGCCAACAAATATGATACAATAGCTTCATACAAATAGCGAGATACGCCTATAACTATAAAACGGTATCCCAATTATAACGTCATATGCTTTCCGCTTTCAAAGTCGACTGGGTTAGGTGCACGGGAATTCGTGAAACTCACGATATTTCAATGTTACCATAATGTATTTTAGAACAACGCGTCTGTGTACCGTAAATCTGTTACTATTGTGTACAATCCGGTGAGGTTGATTTTAATATAACCTGAAGAAGAAATATTTCAAACTACATCAAATTTTCTTGGAAAAAAATATTTCTCTAGCGTCATGGATATTCTAAGGCTGCTTGCAAAAATCACTGAGATCCAACAGGTAGTTTTCGAGAAAATCAATTTCAAACGTGCTCACGAATTAATGGACAGACTATAATAACGGGTATCAGTACTTCTCTACTAATTATGTACAATTCTGCAACAGCTTGATATTAAAGAGAGTTGGCTATTAAGGATTTTAAGGCTATTACGCCTCAAGGATTTGTTGGTACACAGTCGCCTCAAGTCTAATATGCAGTCACTTTGGCACCATCCAGTGTGGCCGTCGGCGCTGTAATACATGTGCATATGTAATACAGACCAGCGCTGTCTCTTTTCCAAAAGCTACGTATGTCATTCAAGACAGTTTCACGTGTGAGTCCCGCAATATTATCTATGCCATCACCTGCAATCGATGCAACAAGGGCCTATATTGGTGAAACCGGTAGAGCTCAGTGACCGATTCGCCCAACACTTACGCGATATTCGCCAATGCTCTGTGACTCCTGTGACCACTCATTTCAATGATACTGGCCATTCAGGAGCTGACGATGTCATGGTCACAGCCATCCGATCATGTTCCTCCGATGATCGCAGTCGATTCGCCCTGGAGAAGTTTTATTTCATTCTATGGCACATTGCGACCTCTTGGACTCAACGCATTACATTCCTATGCTTCTTAATGCTGTCTTATCTCGTGCCTTGTAATCTATATGTGTTATTTATCCACTATATTGTTTATTGTTTCTCTTCTTTTCCACTTCCGGTTTGTGTTGCACTCATTTCGTTGTTCGTTTTTATTCCCAGATTTTCATTAGATAGGTTTGTTTCCACATGTAATCGTCCATTTGTAGTGTTCCTTGAAATTCGTCATTCTTATTGTATTGTTTGCTTGATAAAGGCCGTTTGGTCGAAACGTTGCTGTTTATCGTCACTGTTTGTTTTTGTAAAACTATAGTACTTTGTTTTTACGTGTTTAGCTATTAAGGAGCACAAAAACAAGGAAAATTAAATATTTTAGACAAATCACACGAGTGACTAGAGAAAATAATTTTGAATGGAATGGTGCCTGGACTAAGAATGAGAGGAAGACCTAGAAGACGATGGGTGCAAGATGTCATTGATGATCTGAGGACTGCTGCTGACGTCGGCCAACTTGCATTGATGATCTGAGGACTGCTGCTGACGTCGGCCAACTCTCTTTCTCTCTTTCTTTCTCTCCTTCTCTCCCTCTCTTTCTCTCCCTCTCTTTCTCTCCCTCTCTTTCTCTCCCTCTCTTTCTCTCCTCTCTTTCTCTCCTCTCTTTCTCTCCTCTCTTTCTCTCCCTCTCTTTCTCTCCCTCTCTTTCTCTCCCTCTCTTTCTCTCCTCTCTTCTCTTTCTCTCCCTCTCCCTCTCTTTCTCTCCTCTCTTTCTCTCCCTCTCTTTCTCTCCCTCTCTTTCTCTCCCTCTCTTTCTCTCCTCTCTTTCTCTCCCTCTTTCTCTCCCTCTCTTTCTCTCCCTCTCTTTCTCTCCCTCTCTTTCTCTCCCTCTCTTTCTCTCTCTCTTTCTCTCCTCTCTTCTCTCCTCTCTTTCTCTCCCTCTCTTTCTCTCCCTCTCTTTCTCTCCCTCTCTTTCTCTCCCTCTCTTTCTCTCCCTCTTTCTCTCCCTCTCTTTCTCTCCCTCTCTTTCTCTCCCTCTCTTTCTCTCCCTCTCTTTCTCTCCTCTCTTTCTCTCCTCTCTTTCTCTCCTCTCTTTCTCTCCTCTCTTTCTCTTTCTCTCTCTCTTCTCTCTCTCTTTCTCTCTCTTTCTCTCCCTCTCTTTCTCTCTCTCTTTCTCTCCCTCTCTTTTTCTCCCTCTCTTTCTCTCCCTCTCTTTCTCTCCCTCTCTTTCTCTCCCTCTCTTTCTCTCCCTCTCTTTCTCTCCCTCTCTTTCTCTCCCTCTCTTTCTCTCCCTCTTTCTCTCCCTCTCCCTCTTTCTCTCCCTCTCCCTCTTTCTCTCCCTCTCTTTCTCTCTCTCCTCTCTTCTCTCTCTCCCTCTCTTTCTCTCTCTCCCTCTCTTTCTCTCCCTCTCTTTCTCTCCCTCTTTCTCTCCCTCTCTTTCTCTCCCTCTCTTTCTCTCCCTCTCTTTCTCTCCCTCTCTTTCTCTCCCTCTCTTTCTCTCCCTCTCTTTCTCTCCCTCTCTTTCTCTCCCTCTCTTTCTCTCCCTCTCTTTCTCTCCCTCTCTTTCTCTCCCTCTCTTTTTCTCCCTCTCTTTCTCTCCCTCTCTATTTTCTCCCTCTCTATTTTCTCTCTCTCTCTCCTCTCTCTCTCTCCCTCTCTTTCTCTCCCTCTCTTTCTCCCCCTCTCTCTTTCTCCCCCTCTCTCTTTCTCCCCCTCTCTCTTTCTCTCCCTCTCTTTCTCCCCCTCTCTTTCTCCCCCTCTCTTTCCCCCCCTCTCTTTCTCCCCCTCTCTTTCTCCCCCTCTCTTTCTCCCTCTCTCTTTCTCCCCCTCTCTTTCTCCCCTCTCTCTTCCCCTCTCTTTTCCCTCTCTCTCCCTCTCTTTCTCCCCTCTCTTCTCCTCTCTTCCCTCCTCTCTTTCTCCCCTCTCTTTCTCCCTCTCTTTCTCCCTCTCTCCCTCTTTCTCCCCTCTCTTTCTCCTCTCTTTCTCCCCTCTCTTTCTCCCCTCTCTCTTTCTCCCCTCTCTTTCTCTCCCCTCCTTTCTCCCCTCTCTTTCTCCCCCTCTCTTTCTCTCCCTCTCTCTCTCCCCCTCTCTCTCTCCCCCTCTCTCTCCCTCTCTCTCCCCTCTCTCTCTCCCCTCTCTCTCTTTTTCTCTCCCCTCTCTTTCTCTCTCTCCCTCTCTCTTTCTCTCCCTCTCTCTTTCTCTCCTTCTCTCTTTCTCTCCCTCTCTCTTTCTCTCCCTCTCTCTTTCTCTCCCTCTCTCTTTCTCTCCCTCTCTCTTTCTCTCCCTCTCTCTTTCTCTCCCTCTCTCTTTCTCTCCCTCTCTCTTTCTCTCCCTCTCTCTTTCTCTCCTCTCTCTTTCTCTCCTCTCTCTTTCTCTCCCTCTCTCTTTCTCTCCCTCTCTTTCTCTCCCTCTCTCTTTCTCTCCCTCTCTTTCTCTCCCTCTCTCTTTCTCTCCCTCTCTCTTTCTCTCCCTCTCTCTTTCTCTCCCTCTCTCTTTCTCTCCCTCTCTCTTTCTCTCCCTCTCTCTTTCTCTCCCTCTCTCTTTCTCTCCTCTCTCTTTCTCTCCTCTCTTCTCTTTCTCTCCTCTCTCTCTCTCTCTCCTCTCTCTCTTTCTCTCCCTTCTCTCTTTCTCTTCCTCTTTCTCTTCTCTCTTTCTCCTTCTCTCTTTCTCCTTCTCTCTTTCTCCTTCTCTCTTTCTCCTTCTCTCTTTCTCCTTCTCTCTTTCTCTCTTCTCTCTTTCTCCTTCTCTCTTTCTCTCTTCTCTTTCTCGTGACTTTTTTGCACCATTGGAGCATAAGTCTTCAACTAACTCAGGTCTAATTTTTCTATCCTTAGCTATTTTTTGCAGCTCCTTCCAGCTTTTCGTTAACCTCTGCCTCCAAAAAACCTATCCATGTATTTCATACTTCCCTCTCTTCCGCTTTCACTGTGGATTCCAGGAAATGGCCATTGTAATATTTCCCTCGATTTTTCTAAAGGTGTGTTCTATCCAACGCCAGTGTCTTCACTTCTATTTTTTTCTCTGAGATAGAACTAATTATGTTACAAGTACAAAGTGCTAACAACGCATGTTGGATTTTTAATGCAAGAAAAAATAAAGACAAATAAAAGATACCCAAATGGGACAAGCCTAAGAAGTCATCACAAAAGAGATTTGTGATGAATTAACGGGTCTGTTTAAACAATAAACAACAGAGGATAAGCGGCTACATTTGGTACTTCATTCTTGTACAAATCTGTCTAAAAAGCCTGCAAGTCTAATTAAAGTTTGCTTAAAATGCACACAATATTGACTTAATTTTCTTATTGTTATTCCTGTGTTGTCTTGCAACGTCTTCAAACAACCGTATCTCCTTTTGTTGTATTTATTCACCGCATTAACTTGCTTACACTGTCCTCTACAATATTTCTGCAACAGTAATCGTAACTGTTGCAAGCAAACACGCTGTAGCATATTTTTCTGTAATGTCTTGACGAACGTATTACACAATAATTACTTAATTATATGTAATGAATGCTGAATGGTTTTATTGTTTAATTTCCGATCTGCATCTTCTATGTCGTGTTTTCTTCGTTTTTTGTTTTAATTAAATTCCAAGTTTCTTATGTTTGTGGCGTAATTTATAGCAAAGTTGTGACATCAATGCATTTAGGCCAATCATCCTTTTTTCAATATACATTTTGGGACTCGTCTTTCTTTCTTCGATCCCTATTCGATTAGTCAGACTGCAGTGAGGCAACTTGTTAAGCGACGCTACTTGGAGATTGACTTATGTCTTTGTCAGCTTTGGTTCGTTGATCCTGACAGTGACTTTTGTCATCTCATTCTCTGCGTCTTCGACACAATCTCAATGTTTTAGGTAAACTCTATGGTGAAGTTATCATCATCAGGTGCCGTGCCGGCTGTCGTAGGCGATCATGGATCTCCACAAATCTGTCTTTGGTGTTTGCTATCAATTCAGATATTGACGCTCTACTGTGCCATGAAGTCAGGCTATCAAACATTTTCTCTCTCTGTCTTCCTCTGTCTCATTTACCCTCATTTACCCTCATTTACCGATTTTACAATTTGTTACAATGTGTTCTATACCTCACCTCCTCATCACATGTCCGAAAAATGATGACTGACCTTTTCTTGTGGGGAAATAAGAAAAACAAGTTGGGTTTCATGCCATGTTGTTTCATGCCATGTTTTTCATGCCATGTCTTTTCATGCCATGTCTTTTCATGCCATGTCTTTTCATGCATGTCTTTCATGCCATGTCTTTTCATGCCATGTCTTTTCATGCATGTCTTTTCATGCCATGTCTTTTCATGCCATGTCTTTTCATGCCATGTCTTTTCATGCCATGTCTTTCATCCATGTCTTTTCATCCATGTCTTCATGCATGTCTTTTCATGCCATCTTTTCAGCCATGTCTTTTCATGCCATGTCTTTCATGCCATGTCTTTCATGCATGTCTTTTCATGCCATGTCTTTTCATGCCATGTCTTTCAGCCATGTCTTTTCAGATGTCTTCATGCAGGCTGTATTGGGAATACAGAGTTAGACTGTTCATTTAGAGAGCCACAGTGGCGTAGTTGTTAGTGAAACCGCTTCGTAAGCTCGTGATCGGGATTCAATCCCACAGTGGACGTGGAATATTTTTCCAATTGTAACGGCTCTCAGGTCGACCCAGCCTCAATTTGGTAACAAGAAAAGTGCAGTAGATTAAAGACGGCTTGCATAATATTAACCACATCCCCCATTGTGTGCCGACGGTCAAAGAAAATACGGGCGTAACACAGTATTACCCAATATACTTTTAGTCATATAAAAAGGGTTCCTTTTTATTTTTCACCGTTCATTTATCAACGGCACATGATGGGTGTGGTGGACTGCCATTACTTCTCAGTGCTTTTCTGGTACCCATTTGAGGTACCAGTTGGTACCCTAAGAAACGAATGCACTAACCACTACACCATCATGGTTCTCTAATTGGCATAGTGGTCAAGCTGGTTGTCTTGCGTTCAGATGGTCGTGAATTCGAATCCAGGCCGTGTCGTTCGGTTCATGAGTGCATTTCTCCGACGATGCCTATGCTTATTGCTGAATCTACAAAGTTTGCGCCTTGTGCATTACTTTAGACAGCTGGTGCATGCTTTATATGGAGAGGGACCGAGTCATATAACTAAACATGGGACAATAAAGCTAATCCTTCGTCTCTAAGCCTTCGTCTCTAAACCTTCGTCTCTAAACCTTCTATAAACCTGTCTAAAACCTTTAAAACCTTTTTTTCATTGTTTTACTGTTTTATATTACTATATAGGCTTAGATCTTCGTGGTCTCTATGACGAAGTTGTTTAGCTTAGATCTCTCGGTGGTCTCTCTATGACGAAGTTGTTTAGCTTAGATCTCTCGGTGGTCTCTCTATGACGAAGTTGTTTAGACGTTTGCCTGTCGTTTGCAGGTTGTGGGTTCGATTCTGGATACAGTGCAATGCAGTTTTTTGAGATTCTAGGATTGTTGCTGGAGCTACTGAATTCGTGCTGTATTGTACAATATCCTCGGTAGATATCGCGCCAATTCTGCCGACAGTGACGGAGCTATATGGGGAAACCGGGGCAATGAGATCAATATTTCGCTTGTAGATCTTTCTTTGACTTTGTCCATTTAAGACTAAATTTAATTCAGGAATTATTGTGTATACGTTCTGTTCATGTTTCGAAACGTTCAAAACGTCCGGTTTCGGTATGTGAATGCCGTCTATATATTCTTTCACCTCTCACGGTCTTAGATGGTTCTATTCTCATGCTCATTGCAGCGAACAACTGCATGTCCAAGTAGACAGGACTGTATTAAAAAAGAAACCTTTAGCTGAGGTGTTGGTGATTGATAAAGTTGCACACTTCATTCACTTTTTTAGTTTCAATCTAATGTACGAGGTCATGGTAAATTATGACTCATTTATGTCACATAGATATTAAATAAAATATTGCTCACTTCAAGTTCAGTAACCCTGATCGACATTCTCGCAAATTTAAACCAGTCAATACAGGCCCCGTTATCAGATACAGTAGCCAACTTAAAGCTTTCGCACCTACTGTGCAGCGATGTTGGCTGAATTATCGTCTTGCTCTATCGCTCACGTATCCTCCATTTCAATCGGGCGGTTCAATATCTCTGTTTTCATATATATAGAGCAGAGGTCATGCAGAGTGATGCACGTTTTGTCTATACTTCTCGTAATAGCTGTGTATAATGTTCCAGCTAATCTACTCTTATTTCTCTTGACAATTTTATGCTCAAGTGTGTAAAGCCAAGACGGCTTTCTGAGACCGACCTCCTGAATGCTGTCTTACCTGCTGTCAAAGCAGTTGAGGGTCGTGAGATCAAACCTCATCGTCACAGAGTCCGTCAAAAGCTAAGGTTTCATAAATGAAAGAGGCCTGAATCAAATCTCTGCATTAGGCACTGGCCATTTTCTGCTGTAGGCACTGGCCATTTTCTGCTGTAGGCACTGGCCATTTTCTGCTGTAGGCACTGGCCATTTTCTGCTGTGAGCACTGGCATTCTCCGCTCTAGGAGCTCACCATTATCCGCTCTAGGAGCTTACCCTTATCCGCTCTAAGCGCTTACCATTCTCTGCTCTAGGCGCTCACCATTCTCCGCTCTAGGCGCTCACCATTTTCTGCTCTAGGCGCTCACCATTTTCTGCTCTAGGCGCTTACCATTCTCCACTGTAGGCGCTCACCATTCTCCACTGTAGGCGCTCACCATTCTCGCACTGTAATCGGTATCTGCCTCGCTATGTTGGAGGAGAAAATTTAGCGAAAGTGCTGACCTTCAAATACACTTCAAAAGAAATTTCAAATACAAGGGTTTAGTACCTAACATTTAACATATCCGGGCATTGTAATCTTTGACATTTATATTAGATCTTTCTGTCTTTATAAAAATGTATTCACTATTTTAAATGTTTAATATTTATGATTTGAAACTGTTTCAGTAGTATAAAAATAAACAAAGGAAATAATTCTTTATAACGAGATTTGCCTTGTGTTTTATCATAAAACCCTCACAACAGCTGGACAAATTTAACAGAGAACTAAAGAATGGGCTTATGCCAAATAAGTGTTATTTTGGGTTTCTCTTGTTTTATCTCTATAAGGGTCTAAAACCGAAGGATTCACATCGTTGCACCGGATTTTACCCAATTTGTCCCAGTCCATATCCCTAGAAATGGGACGCCACCTGCCGGGAGTATAGAACAAAACACGAACTCCGTAGCTCCGACAACAATCATTAGGGTCTCTGGAAAAAATGCACTCGTGAACAGAACGACACTGTCAGGATTCGATCTCACGACCTTCATAGATTTCAAGACATAACTCTGGGCTCTACAATATCTGAATTAGGACCACTTGTTTCTCATTATTTAGAACAACATATACGCATAATTTTTAAAACGTTGCTTGTAAATCTCTATCACAGTTGCATCTCGACACCTGTTGTTCCAGCCGAACTGCACACCCAGAGCTGTGGAACAGTTTCCTAGGGACCTTTTTACACAGAGTGATCGTGCGAGAGGAGCTTTGATTTTACATATATTCCTGGTGATATACATGTTCCTGGCGTTGTCTATCGTATGTGACAGCTACTTTGTGCCATCACTGGAAGTACTTTGTGACCGTGAGTACATTCTTAGATTATTCATGTTTACAACGCTAACTTTAACCGTAACTTTGTTTCAGACCACTTTTATTGCAATGTTTGCTGAATTAGCCAATATACTGTCTTTGCATGAGAGCCGCTGTAGCCTAGTTGTTAGTGAACTCGCTTCGCAAGGCTGGTGGTCTGGGTTCAGCTCCCGCAATGCGCGTGGAATTTTTCCCGACCACGACGGCTTTCAGGTCGACCCAGCCTCAACTGGGTACCAGACATGCTCTGGGAAGTAAAGGCGGCCGCCGTGATGCTGACCACATCACCCATCGTGTGCCGACGGACAATGAAAAATACAGGCCTAACACTGTATTGACCAATATACCACGAGGTATGAAAGGGTTCCTTTACTGTCTTGCGTCATTTTAAAATATACCACAAGCCATTATTTCGACTCAACAGAGCGAGCGGGTTAAGCCTCGTCATTGGACTATAAATCAATAGAGATTTAATGGTTAAATTGGGAAACAAAAATGTAAACAGAATTCGTAAACAAATTGATTGCAACCAAAGTGATAACTTAATAACGATCAAAATATTTTGCAAACAGACAAACAATGTTTATAAGCTTGGTTTTTCTCGAATCTTATTTCTCTCGAATCTTATTTCTCTCATATCTTATTTCTCTCATCTTATTTCTCTCATTCTTATTTCTCTCCATTCTTATTTCTCTCCATTCTTATTTCTCTCCATTCTTATTTCTCTCCATTCTTATTTCTCTCCATTCTTATTTCTCTCCATTCTTATTTCTCTCCATTCTTATTTCTCTCCATTCTTATTTCTCTCCATTCTTATTTCTCTCCATTCTTATTTCTCTCCATTCTTATTTCTCTCCATTCTTATTTCTCTCCATTCTTATTTCTCTCCATTCTTATTTCTCTCCATTCTTATTTCTCTCCATTCTTATTTTCTCCAATTCACTTGTTCAATCTCATTTTCCTCTACTTTCTCCATCTCACTTCTCCAATCTCACTTGTCTCCAATCTCACTTGTCTCCAATCTCACTTCTCTCCAATCTCACTTGTCTCCAATCTCACTTGTCTCCAATCTCCCTTCTCTCCAATCTCACTTTTCTCCAATTCTTGTCTCCAATCTTCTATCATCCAATCTCTACTTTTCTATTCACTTTCCACATCTTTTCTTCTCAATCTTTTTCTATCATCCAATCTTTTTCTATCATCCAATCTTTTTCTATCATCAATCTTTTGCTGCTATCATCCAATCTTTTGCTGCTATCATCCAATCTTTTTGCTATCATCCAATCTTTTTTCTATCATCCAATCTTTTTTCTATCATCCAATCTTTTTTTCTATCATCCAATCTTTTCTATCATCAATCTTTTCTATCATCCAATCTTTTTCTATCATCCAATCTTTTTCTATCATCCAATCTTTTTTCTATCATCAACTTTTCTATCATCAACTTTTTCTATCATCCAATCTTTTTCTATCATCCAATCTTTTTCTATCATCCAATCTTTTTCTATCATCAATCTTTTTCTATCATCAATCTTTTTCTATCATCCAATCTTTTTTCTATCATCCAATCTTTTTTCTATCATCCAATCTTTTTTTCTATCATCCAATCTTTTTTTCTATCATCCAATCTTTTTTTTTCTATCATCCAATCTTTTCTATCATCCAATCTTTTTCTATCATCAATCTTTTTCTATCATCCAATCTTTTTCTTCATCATCCAATCTTTTTCTATCATCCAATCTTTTTCTATCATCCAATCTTTTTCTATCATCCAATCTTTTTCTATCATCAATCTTTTTCTATCATCCAATCTTTTTCTATCATCCAATCTTTTTTCTATCATCCAATCTTTTTTCTATCATCCAATCTTTTTTTCTATCATCCAATCTTTTTTTCTATCATCCAATCTTTTTTTCTATCATCCAATCTTTTTTTCTATCATCCAATCTTTTTTTCTATCATCCAATCTTTTTTTCTATCATCCAATCTTTTTTCTATCATCCAATCTTTTTCTATCATCAATCTTTTTTCTATCATCCAATCTTTTTTCTATCATCCAATCTTTTTTCTATCATCCAATCTTTTTTTCTATCATCCAATCTTTTTTTCTATCATCCAATCTTTTTTTCTATCATCCAATCTTTTTCTATCCAATCTTTTTCAATCCAATCTTTATACTTCTCTCCAGTACTTTGATTAATCACTTAAAAATTAAGCTTACTCTTATAAATGTTAATTAAACCATTACGATTCTAACATTGCAGAAACGTCAACACTAACTTCCGCTAACAAATCAAAAGTATAATAAGTTGCACTAAAAAAGTAACAAGGTGCAAGAAACATGTAACTGATGATAAATGATTACGTTTACAATTTGTTTTTAAGAGTAGCAAGCATACATACAATTTGGGGGAATACAGCTAACAGTGTATGAACCATTGTCTTCAGCACGTACTTACTAGAAGATAGTTAAAGCTAATAACAGCTGCAGATTTCTGATAGTTTCCGACACCCACAAATGGAGCAAAGAATTGTAACACTGCGACCTACAAGGCATGTAGTAAGAGGCGATGGAGGTAGGGGCATAGGGAAGCTACCCTAGTAAAAAAAAGCGTCGCAGAAATCGGATGTGCTGTAGGCGCATAACTGGGACAGCGTACAATCGCGCTTAGGCTCGGATCATATACAAATCACAAAATGTGGTTAACAAGTGCTCGATATGGATCGTTCAAAGGTTTCTGAAAGTTGTCAGGACATAACTAATCCAATTAAAAATAAATGCCAGTAACCCCTCCCAAAAAAAAAATAGATTAGAACTGGTTCTTAGCACGCAAAGGAAAATAGAATGATAGAGGGAAGCGTTAAATAGATCATTAGAGGAATATTTCAGGCCAACCAGGGCATTTCTGAGAAAAGACTAAAGAGGATTGTACAAAACAGAAACTAGTGGGCAGTGATAGTTACATCACCATGTTGCACTGACAACAACAGTGCCATGTTTCATTGACAGCGACAGCACCGTGTTGCACAGATAGATACATCACCGTGTTGCACTGATAGATACATCACCGTGTTGCACAGATAGATACATCACCGTGTTGCACAGATAGATACATCACCGTGTTGCACTGATAGATACATCACCGTGTTGCACTGATAGATACATCACCGTGTTGCACTGATAGATACATCACCGTGTTGCGCTGATAGATACATCACCGTGTTGCGCTGATAGTAACATCACCGTGTTGCGCTGATAGTAACATCACCGTGTTGCACTGATAGTAACATCACCGTGTTGCACTGATAGATACATTACCGTGTTGCACTGATAGATACATCACCGTGTTGCGCTGATAGATACATCACCGTGTTGCGCTGATAGTAACATCACCGTGTTGCGCTGATAGTAACATCACCGTGTTGCACTGATAGATACAGCACCGTGTTGCGCTGATAGTAACATCACCGTGTTGCACTGATAACAAGAAATGATTAGTAAGAAAGAGTGTGCATTTATCTTGATGAATATTTTCCTTTTACATGATTATGATAATCGAATATATGGTGTTTGACCGAGTTAAAAAATGTACGAGATGTTGGAATATCCAGGATATTATTTCCTGTAATTGCCAGCCTGATCCCTCCCTCAACGTTGACAGTGATGGTGCTTGGTCACCTGTGTTTACGGGTAGACAACCGGGGATCTTGTGCAAAGCTGACGTATGCAAAAGAAATGTGGAAACTCTACTTCCTTCGCTACACTGATGTCTGCAAACGAAACATGAATAGATAACCCGGAACTTAACATTATGAAAAGTCCCGCATTATCATCATCTGAAAGTAAGCACTAGAGAAACCATATTGAGTCGTTAGTTAATCGCGCTTGTGCCGTGTCCTCATCGACTGTCGGTTACAGTGAATTTCCAGAGAAGTATGTGTCTTGTCTTGATGGTACGCTTTCACAGGTCGTTATACGTCTACTTATAGATGTCCCCCAGCATTCCCAGTGATAATCTCTCGTCTTCCCTTAGATTTCCAACTTATTGAGTGTCAACTAGTCGTAAATGTGTGCAAATTCTGACTAAATTCATTTTAAAAATAACTATAAAAAAATCGTTACTGCCTGTGATACCGCGTTTTGGACGGTGTAGAACAGGAGGTACATGAGCAAGTGGAATTTAATGGTTGCATGGCTAGTGCAGTCGTCACGAAGCTGTTCAGGTTAGGATGTTTTCTTGATGGCCTCGAAAGAAAAACATCATTGGCTGTACCGTGGATTGAACCCGGATCTCCCATATGGGAGCCGCGCTCTAATCCATTCGGCCAGACACTACACTTTAAAAAAAATATATTTAACTGTACTAGAGCATCATCTAGTCATGAATAATAACAAAAACATTGACTTAATTTATATCTAGTTTTATCCTTATCGATATAATCAAGTGTTTTTAAATCTATAACGTGTAGTATTCAAAATTGATTTTGGATGTAATCAACACAGGACAGTCTTTTCCCCGCTGATTTTATTTTGTACTGCGTTGAGACAGATGTCTTGAGATTGTAGGGAATCGACATCAAGCATGTCATCAAGAGTGTGTAGAATCACATTGATAAAGTATAAGACGTGTGTATTATCTAAAACATGCTGAAGTTATCAGCATATATAATGATATTGTCTGGTGGGTAGAGATATAGACAAATAATTGTTAACCAACTTCGTAGGTACAGTAAATTATGAGACACTATCTGTTCTACCGGAGAGTAGTCCGTCCATTGATTTTGTTCACAGCTCCTGTAGACAAAGCCCGACGAACTCAGTCAGGAAATCGGAAATACCCGAAGTGGGCAGACTTCTGCATATACGTGTGAAGATTTATTGCGATTTTTGTCCGATTATATGATTTTTTGGTTAATTATTGAGGAAAGTGTTAATGATACAGCTATTTCTAATAGCTAAATATGCTTTGTAACACGATGTAAAAAGGAATTCGCGTTAATCTAACAATAGTGAAATGTAAGAGTCAAATAACCTGAGAAAGATTTCCGGGAATTTATACTTGATCTAGTTGGGATTATGCAAGAGCTAGCCATGGTTTGTCCAACATGTGAGCATGTCGATCAGAACTGATGAACTTATGAAAATATTTAATTCTTTCTAGTGAGCTACACATGGCATATGTTTTGGTGTTATGTGAGCGTACATTGATTGGGTACAAGGAGACAGAAATACGTTTAGTTTATTTAGTTCATAGTTTTTTTCTGTCAGGGCATAAAGACATTTTTAAATCTGAAACAGTTTCGCGATGACTGCACTAGCCATACGGCCAATACGTTTCTCAGGCTAACCTCCCCCCTGTCCAACACTGCCTTAAAGAGCGGTATTACACAAACAGAAAAGAGTTAAACAAGTATGTAGTAGTTTTAGTTGTTGGTATTTAGTGTTAAACGCAAGCGTAATCATATGACCATAACAGCTCTTCATTCTTCTTCGTTTTTGTCGATCTCAGGAAGATCTCAGCGGCAATGCCCGAACTCCGTAGCACTGACGAAGGTCCTCGATGTAATTTAGAAGATTGCGATATTTTGCAGGAATTTTATTTTTAAACTTTTCTAATGAATAGTGTTGGGAAGCGGCTTTCCAGCCTGCTCATCTCCATTTTGAACTGCCAATGGTTCTTTTACGTGCTCAAATTGAACACGGGACCTATGTTTATCGTCCGTCACTAATAGGACTAGGAACTCGATCTCACCTATACTGAGATGAGTGATCTGTAGGAAAATATCTCGATGACGCCACGAGGGACCGAACCGAGTACCTTTGGCACGAGAGGCGAACACCTAGCCTATAAGCCTCAGAGACCTCTTTATTCTGTATTTTATGTATTATGAACTATCAAGTTGCGGGTCCTTTATAAGACGTTGCTCTCTTTACAGCGCATCTCTAGCCAGTTCACCCACTTCGCCGATTGTCATATTCATGGTTTCTTTAATATCTTGTAGCCATCTTCTTCTTGGTCTGCCTATGCGTCCTGGGATCCTGCCTTCTAATATGGTTCTCTCCAGGCCATCCTGACGCTTGATGTGACCAAAGCATTAATTTTTCTGTATAGCATATTATTTATCAGCAAATTGTCTTTAACATTTAGTTCTTGCAGGACATCAGTGTTCTTCCTTTTTTCTGTCTATGGTATTCGTAAGATCTTTCTGTAGCATTTAGTTTCGAAGGACTGGATTTTGTTCTTGTTTTTTGTGTAATGGTCGATGATTCACAACCATAAGTAGCCACTGGAAAGATGCATGCTCTATTTTTAATTTTAATATTTTGTTGGTCTTTTGCCACATGTTCTTCATAGTATTTAATTTCCTGATTGCTATTGCCAATCTTCTTGAGATTTCTTTTAAGCAGTGGTCGTTATTGCTGACTATTGAACCCAGGTATTCTTAGCTCTCTACACGTTGTTCTTCACTGTTTATTTGGATGCTATGTTAGTCTTTTGCTTTGTCAGTTGACATTTTTTTTTTTTGTGTATTCAAATATAGATGTTGGTCTTCACTATGTTTCTTGGTCGTCATGATTAGTTTTTCCAAACCCTCTTTGCTAGTGGACAGTAATAATGTATCGTCTGCGTATCTAAGCTCCGGTATGGATTTGCCGCATACAGTGAAAAGGTCGTAATTCACATAGTTGGGTTCGACTTTTACATTCCTCATAATGTGCTTCGCATATATGTTGAATAAGTATGGGGACAGAATACACCACTGTCATATGCCCTTTTGAATTTCCAACCATTCAGCTATATCGAACTAACTATACCGGACTGGATTAGCAAATTTCCTTTATGATAGTCGTCGAGCAGTAAGCTTTGTATCACACATTTATGGAAAAGACTGGCTGTATCATAGTTTTCGTATTATTCGATTTTACGTGCTACCACCACATATAAACAATTCTGATTATTGAAACAAATTGTATTATATCTGACGTTTATTGCGTTTTAGACTGGATCACGCGTATATATGGCGACACATTAGGGACAACCGCGATTGAATATTCTGGTTCGCTGCAAGCTTATCACATTTGGGGAAGAATATCATTTAGTCTTGAGATGATTAATGTATGTAATGAGAGTTGCAAAAAAGAAAAGTTGAATAGTTGCAGAAATAAAATATAACAAATGAATATTGTAACCGCTGTACTGGTATGATTGCATAGGTTGGATCGATTGAGTGAAAAGTGGTGTACAAAGGAAATTATTTTGTTCTAATATACGCAAAGAGCAATGTTACTCAGAAACAGTGGATACAAAGCAAAAGGCCGGCCTCGCAATAAGTGGCCCGATAGACGCTGTTTATGAAGCGCATACAAAAGCTCGTTCAAGAAATCTCTTCTTACTCTGGCGCTGTGAGGCAAAACACTATTGGAGTAAAGAGAAGTACTCATCTGATGGGTAAATCAGCTAGAGTTTAGGTGTAAGTACTGAAATCATTTACTTGGTCGTCTAAATCACATGTACCACTAAAATCGAGATTACGGCTCACCTGAATGGCGAGGGACACTTTAAAAAGGAAAGCAAGACTTTACGCAAAAATCAGTCATGTGTTATAAATCGACGACATGACTACGCATTGAATTTCCCTAACGGATCAACAATAAAAAGTAAAATAATCAATAAAATAAATGTACTGAGCAAGCTCAAATACACATGTTTACGGTAGCAACAACATTTAAATCAATATTTCGTTAACAAATAGATAAATTTAACATTTTCGTGATGTGAATGAGATATTTAAAGCCTCTACAACCGCCATGCATATGATGATGATTTGAAAATGTCGAAATTTGGGTTTAAGTTTGATTTATTAAATGTTTCAATATCATGAATGATAAAGGAGACCTTTATGGTGAAGTGGTTAAGGACGGTATGTAACTGTCGTTCTGAAGGTTGTGCTTTCGAATCTGGATCGAGTCACATGTGCAATTTTTTCATGAGATCCCTATGATTGTTGTTGCAGCTACGAAGTTCGTGCTTTATACAAAACTCTTGGCAGCTGACATGTCTGCAGACAGGGACGAAGCTATATGGGAAAACCCGGTGCAATTAAGTCAGTCCATAACGTTTAGACCATTTATAATAATTCCTCTCGTACTATTATACGTTACACAGGGCCTGCAAGCAATCTCTCCATATCCCCTCTATCCTGGGCAACTCGCTCAATCTTCTCCATGGAACTGAGACCGATATTTCCTGCCTCTCTCAGCAAAGTTTGTTTCATGGTCTCCTTAGGTCGTCCCCTCTTTGTTGAACCATTTGGCATCCACTTCAATGCCTGCTTTGATATTCGTTGATCATTTCCTCTCAAGGTGTGTCTAACATATCTCCGTCTTTCCCTTCTTGTAACAGTTGTTACTAGTGGTTGACCAGACATTTCTCTGATTTCATCACTTCTCCTGAATTAGTTCCAATTTATGTTCATTATTTTTGCAGGCATATATTTTCAAATGCATTCAATTGCTTTCTATATCTTTAGTCATTTTCCAACTCTCGCTGGCATATGTTAGGATTGATACAACATTTGAATTGAAAATTCGTAATTTAGTTGTAAAACTATATAATACTCTTTACACACCATGAATACCATGTTCTCGTATTCTGATCTCCATTGTTTTCTGACATCCGATGTTTGTATAGAACAAAGATTGTTTGTTTACATTGTTTGTAGTAGGTTAATATATTTCATTCACTTTTCTATTTATACACCTATTTGTTATTTAAACACCGATAAGAAGCTGAATCAATCCATGTAGATGGAGACTGCAGTCAAACTATGTAGAATGGCGAAACACGTAATAAAAAAGTACTGTAGTTTTACAAAATACAAAAACAATGACAATGCACAGCAACATTTCGACCAAAAGGCATTTTACCAAGCAAACGATACAACAGGAGTGACGAATTTCACATCACAATTCATATAGACTTTGATAAAGATATTACAACGGTCAAAAATGAATGAAAATATGTGACTAAAAACGAATAACGAAATAAATGCAGAAAAACTAGAAGTGGAAAAGAGAAACAATCAAGAACCTCAACAAAATCGGATGTGCTGAACTTGAAGGCGAAAAATATCCTAGCTTACCGCTGTAAAATACCGAGCCACACGTTGACTGCTGTAAACCACCGAATCACATCTTGACTTCTGTAAACCACCGAATCACATCTTGACTGCTGTAAACCAAACTGCCGAACCACATCTTGACTGCTGTAAACCGCCGAACCACATCTTGACTGCTGTAAACCGCCGACCACATCTTGACTGCTGTAAACCGCCGAACCACATCTTGACTGCTGTAAACCGCCGAACCACATCTTGACTGCTGTAAACCACCGAACCACATCTTGACTGCTATAAGCCGCCGAGCCACATCTTGACTGCTGTAAGCCCCCTAGCCACATCTTGACTGCTGTAAGCCCCCTAGCCACATCTTGACTGCTGTAAATCCCCTAGCCACATCTTGACTGCTGTCAAACATCTGCTCTGAGTACCACCACATCTGACTGCTGTAAGTCACCTAGCCACATCCTGACTGCTGTAAATCACCTAGCCACATACTTACTACTGTAAATCACTTAGCCACACACTTACTAAGCCACACACTTACTACTGTATCTCTTTTAGCCACACACTTACTACTGTAAATCACTTACTCCTTGTGGACCAAATGCCACACTACATGGCTTTCGTTTGGACCTCATTTTACCAAGAGCCACACTAAAGGGCGTTTTTAATTCTAAAAACAAATGGCTTGTAAAACATGACTTTTGCCCTGGTCCACTAAGAGTTAACCACAGATTTACTACTGTAAATCACTTAGCCACATACTTACTACTGTAAATCACTTAGCCACATACTTACTACTGTAAATCACTTAGCCACATACTTACTACTGTAAATCACACAGCCACATACTTACTACTGTAAATCACATAGCCACATACTTACTACTGTAAATCACTTAGCCACATACTTACTACTGTAAATCACACAGCCACATACTTACTACTGTAAATCACATAGCCACATACTTACTGCTGTAAATCACTTAGCCACATACTTACTACTGTAAATCACATAGCCACATACTTACTACTGTAAATCACTTAGCCACATACTTACTACTGTAAATCACACAGCCACATACTTACTACTGTAAATCACATAGCCACATACTTGCCCTCTGTTTCCTAGATCATATATTAATCACTAAAGTAGTTAACAAAATATTATTCAAGAACAAAAGCAGAAAAGGAAGTAGAATAAGCAACAAACTGTCGGAACTGTAAGCATACATACACGTCTTCTCGTTCAACTGAAGAAAAACAATTTAACAAAAACACCAATGGGTCTACTCAAGAGTGCATCAGCGTCGGTTCTGTTTATTAACAGCTTATAAAAACAAATTGAGTAGTAAGACAAAACGAATAGAAGGTTCAAATGAAAATAACGTCAAGTGAAACAAACACTTGTTATACTCAAGAAAACACGTTTGACAACATCCACACTGTTGGGGAGTAAATATAGCGATAATACAGTCTCAGGCAAGGCGTATCGATCACCCTTAAGACAAGTTCGAGAAGGTTGTAAATGATATAGGCTAGCTGTGCTGACTCAGGTTAAGGCATGGGTTATTGCTCTTCAGTTCATTTAATAGCTGTCCACAGATGTTACATAGCTAACATCAGTTGTTATTATACGGTGATATCTGTTAGTTAAGACCTATTGTTTAAGAGTAGCGAATAGATAATTACAAGATGTTGTTTACATGGAGACAACAATGAGAAGATTGATATTAAATAGATGATTATCTGTTAGGTTAATGGCAATCCTCTACAATAATACTCTCCGAGGTTTTTATATATGGGAGCGTATATGACTATTGGTTATTGTGTACTGAGCTGACGCCATTGCAATTCATTCAGACCCATAGGTGCTCAGTCTCGCCAATATATATATTGAAGAGTATACATACTGATAGTTTCTGTGGCTCGATGGTTAAACACACTACTCGCATCTAATAATTGTGGAGGCGCGGACGCTTCTGACATAGTTGTGGAGGCGTGGGCTTCATTTGATAATTGCAGTATTTCTACTAATAATAACAATATTAATTTTAATATAGTTGGAATACCGATCCTTTCTCCAGTAAAAAAAAGCAGAAGGGTTTAGTTATGGGGCAGTAGAATAGTTATAAAATAAAACAAGACTAAAAAAAGTGAAGATTGTGTTCATGGGAATATAACAAAATCTAAACAAAATACGGTTATCTTGAAATCTAATTAACTTTAAAACCGGCAGAGTAAAATAAGACGTCATGAGTGTGTGACACAGGCTCCTGAGGTCGTCGTATTAGACAACGCTGCGTGTTCTACAGCAGTGCTGTTCAATGTTTTTATATATAGGGGCGCAGCTAATGATTGTGGAGGCGCTGGTACCATGTGATGATTCCAGTACAACGTTTACTAATATTAACAATATTAATATTAATATAGCTGAGATGCCGGTGTGAAAAAAAGGAACGGGTTCTATTTATGGGTAGTAGAATGGTTATAAAACAAGACTGTCAACGAGAGAAGATTGCATTCATGAAATTCTACGAAAAATGTTTTTCTTTTTCTTGATACCTGATTAGTTGTTTAAATACTATTTTTCTTTCAGATGGGATAAAATGAATAGAGACAACAACATACATACAAAAGCAAACCAGAAAATGGGACAACTCACACCTCTCTTGATACATAAATAAGATAACATTTCTATCTCTGAAGACGGGAGAAAGCTCGTATGAATGGCGGGGGACACTAATAAAACGGTCACGCAAAAAATCAAATCAGAATCGTCATCTCTGGTCCCATGGTTACACCTGAATTCATAGAGTGCGAACGTAGAAGAAGAATAATATACATGTGAATACGAAAGTCTAAAAAAAAAACTGTTTTGACCAACACTACGCTATCAATGTCAAATATGGTCGCTCACAGCAGCTAATGAGCGGAAAATTGTAACAATAGAAATTGCCAGGTGCTCTTAGATGAGCTGCAGGGGTAACTATGAGAGATAAAATTAGAAATGAAGAAATTAGAAGGCTACGAATGAAACCACGAATAAAAACAGTAATCCTTCTTCTTGTGTCGTCACACTGCTACAGGTTTGTTGATCAGTGTCGTGGTTTTCTATTTTTGTTCAGCACTGTTCTGGTGGTTTGGGTGATTGTTATTTTTGCACTTTGACAGGATTCTGCATGTTATTTTTGCACTTTGACAGGATTCTGCTTGTTATTTTTGCACTTTGACAGAATTCTGCAATGACATCTAACCATCTTTTTCGGGGTCTTACTCTCGCCTTCTTTCCTGATATTCCAGTCATTCAATTCGTAAAAAAAACAGATGATTTAATTACTTGTATAATAACGAACTGGTATCGTCGACCACAGAAAGCCACATTGAAAAAAACCATATTGAATAAACAATAAAAAGGGCAAAGAAGATCCTTACACCCGCCCTTCCCTACCCTCTTCTCTCCGCCTCTCCTCCTCCCTTCCCTACCTCATTGTGGTACAATGGAGAAAGAGAAGATGATGAAGTAGAAGATGAGGAAAAGATATATAATTGTGAATGCCATGTGTGATACCGAGGATATTTATATGCTAGCTTGCCATTCAACGATATCAATATCAAATTATCAACCCGCATGTCCTAGCTTTTGTACGCGTATTATCAGTTAGATATGAGGAAAATAATAAAAGCAAGATTGGGAATAAACAAGAGGTCAATGCAAGAGTGTCCTAAATACAAGCACAATTTTGAATAAACTGTCAAAAAAAAAAGTGGAGAGCACTCATTATGTAGCACAGTGGTTCTCAAAGGGTGTGCCAAGGCCCATCAGCGTGCCCGGTGACAATCCTAGGTGTGTCCTAGGATATAACAGACTAGGGGTCAGCAACGCGGTGCCAGCGAACAACAGGGTAAAAAATTGCCAAGACACATCGGGCCCATGCTTCTCATAGACATAAATTAATTGGGGAATTTAATTACGTAGCATTTTCCAGTTATTTCTTTGCTTTTTTCATCTTATTTATTAAGTTGTGTGTAGCACGCCTACGATTTTTTGTAGGACTTCAAGTATACCCCGACTTCAAAAAAAGTTTGAGAACCACTGATAAAAGCTTGTGCTTTTCAAAACGGCGATATCATCACAACCTGCCTAAAACAAAAATTATCGAAATCTAGCAAGTTCTCTCGTTCCTTCAAGTTCAAGGTTTTTCCAATGTCCTGTTGCCATCGTCGTCTTGGTCGTCCCCTACCTAGTCTTCCAGAAATAATATCCTCATTTTACATTCTCTTCAATCAATGTAACGTTTACTGTGACCCAAATATTTCAGTAATATATTGTTGTTTGCAAGTCAATGTTCAGGTCTTGTAGGATGTATATATTTTTTCTATTCTCTATCCAGGGTTCTAAGAAATTTTCTGCTATACTTTGTTTTAAAAAGATCCGATTTTGTTCTTCAATTTTTGGGTTGTGATTAATTAATATCCATAAGTTGCCACAGAAAATATCTACGCCTCCAGACATTTCAGCTTCTTTACTTGTTTTGCCATATTTTTTGTTACTAAAACACCATCTGAAATGCCATGACTAGTCTCTTTCTTGTGTCTTTAGTACAATCTCAGTTGTTTGTCAATTATGGAACCAAGGTATTCAAAATTTGTCACGTTTTCAATGTCCTCATTATTGATAGTAATTTTGGGCAGACATTTTGCCTTGTCGGTTGGAGTAATCTTGAGTTTTCTTTGCATTCAGAATTTTGGGAGGACATAGCACACAGGAATACAGTAGATGCACCAAAGAAAGGTTATAATGGCAAATGATTAACTTCATTGCATCGAGTTTACGAATATGGCCCTGCTCCCTGGCGACATAAATTGCACGTCATCTGACGAGAGTGTTGCACAAAACACGAAATCCGTAGCTCCAGCAACAATCCTAGGGATCTCATGAAAAGATTGAAAAGATAGACAAATCACTTCGCCATAGAGATCCCGTAGAAGTAGATGCACTGAACAGATTAAATCGTCCTGTTCTATGATTATAATTCACCATACTGCAGCTTGTCTTGTGAGGAGCTTTGTCACTTTAAACAGTCCTTTGAAATATTTCTTTATCGTAGACCAGATAGCACACCTCTGTTTATGTCATATGAAAGTCATCTGTCACATCTTCGTATTGATTGTCTATCTCTTTCCCGCTTTCTCGGATTGTTTCTCATTAATTTTTTTTAACTCAAACTTTTGTTTCTTTATGTGTTCAGTATACTTCTAAGTCTTATTTTTCTTATCAAAATCTGGTGGTGGGGGATTAAGATATGAGCACTTATCTTTCAACCTAAAACATGTCTTTTCTTGGTTATGTCAGGGCGCCTCATTAACAAAGTTCGTTCATTTCCTATTTATCGTTGAGTAAATTTTTTTGGTTGCCATCCATGAAATGGCATTGGAAAATTAAATTTCAAGCATATGATCTTGTAAAAGCTGTAATTGATGGTAACAAATATAAGGGACGACAGATATACAAAATATTGACAGTTCAACATTACAGCATTTTATAAAGATATTTATATATATATATATATATATATATATATATATATAAAATATATGTAAGTACTGAACTTCATCAAGAATAACAAATTAAATGATTCGGACGCATAAGCAGATTAGCAACAGACAGTGCGCCTCAAAGAGGATTGCTATTCCGATACAGTGGATACAAAACAAAAGACCGTTCACTCAAAAGATGGACCTCAGAAATAAAAGAGGCGGTGAAAAAACACTGGTTATGAAGCCAGTTCTTGAAATCTTATCCTGACTCTGTGAGTTAAAACAGGATTGAAGAAAACAATCACTTGAAGTAGGAAAGTATGAAGAGACTTGATCGAATTTTCGTATCTGGCAATGTATTTCATTTATTCTTCTTTCAACGTTCCATATCGACTACTTGTTAAACCCCTCTTTGTGGTATGTATATTATTTGAGCCTAAGGCGATTGCACGTTGTGCCAGTTATGCGCCTACAGGTAGGGCAGCAAATCTGATTTATGCGATGCTTTTTATTGATTAGGGTAGCTTCTTTAGCACCCTACCTTAATCTTCTCTTACAACATGACTTGTAGGTCGCAGTGTTACTATTATTTGCTCCCCTTGCGAGCCCCAATGTACACGGGCTAAGTATTTTAAGAAACATGATGTACATATTTCATGTGGATCAATGGAGTCAGCTGGAACATGTTGAAACTACATTTTAATCACCATTTGACATGAAAACAATGAAATCAGGTGTTGGAATTAAATATAACATATACAAATCCAAACTCAGAGAATAGTTGTTAGATGAAAGGTAAACTTGAGATCAAAGACAACCGTCAGCATTCGAATGTAAACGTCATAATCAATAAATCAAACATGGAGGTGCATTCTAACTGGTCTGAATAGTAGAACATATGATCGTCCTCATTCTTGTTCACGTTGTTCAATGTCTACACAATGAGTCCGGTTCTCTGGATGTATGTTGTTGTGTATGTTAGTTCATCAAGGCGTGAAAACAGTCTCTATTTTGCCAGTGTTCTTTTTGTAATTGATTCATCAGGTGATTATCTTGCATGATGTGTTCGGTTGTCTGTCAACGTCTACATGTGGGTGATAGAACCAGCCTTAGTCTGAGTAGGGGACTGTTGAATCTACTGAGTCCACTTATAAAAAGTAAAAAAGTAAAGGAACCCTTTCATACCTCGTGGTATATAGGTCAATACAGTGTTAGGCCTGTATTTTTCATTGACCGTCGGCACACAATGGGTGATGTGGTCAGCATCACACCGGCCGCCTTTACTTTCCCAGAGCATGTCTGGTACCCAGTTGAGGCTAGGTCAACCTGAGAGCCGTCGTGGTCGGGAAAATTCCATTGCAGGAGCTGAACCCAGACCACCAGCCTTGATACACACATACACACCTGTCGAAAAGTGACATGAGGAAAATCCTATATCTTACTTTTAGTTATTTCCGTACCGTGAATGTTACTGAGTTCTAGCCACAATTGGTTTGTGATACCAGCATTATATCACCAACAAGTTTTGTGTATACGTTGGTGATATAATGCATAATAGTTCATTGTACGGATTGAGTGAAACCCATTCAAAGTAAATATCAATCTGCTTCTTATTTCATGATTAATATACGTCAACTGTTTCTTTCTGATCTTCTTCTCGCGATCGTTCTTCACGGCCAATTTAATCATTCATTTGTGATATATAATTGGTCCTTTGACAAGAACGCAGTGATCTACGTTGAACGATTATGCACCCATGGTGACTAAGCCGTCCACCCGTTTTCAGCCAGCGTTTGATTTACTAGGCTGAGCTTTCCCTAGGGCCTTTCTGATCTGAGTGATCATCTTTCTTTATCGCTACATTCATTCATTCTCTCCATTTGTTTCTGAGTTAGTAATTCATTTAATAATGAGTAATTTACTATGTAACAAATCTCCCTTATGCTACAGGTTCAACTTGTGGCTGGTTACCTCATGCGGTGAAAAGCTTAAGCTACAAAATCCAACTAACTGTAAACACGAGTTAGTTGAATGCATATATCCCAACGGGGGTCTAAAATACAAAGTGGAGAGAGAGAAGAAGAATGAAGAGATCCAATATTGACGCGGAAAATGAATTTTGAGGGATATATAAAACGAGGATAGTTAGAACAGGCTGTCACAAGGAAAAACATTGCTAGATAACGATGGAGAAAACACACTGAACAGCCTAATAGCATGCTGGACAGACTAACATCGTGACACGAAACAAAATGTCAACAATGTAGTTGATCGTGAGTGCTAGAAGTTGTGAAGGTCCTTAAGCTTCAACGATAACAGTCACGAAATCTGAGGATAATGAAGATAATTGTATTGGAACTTTGTTTTGAAAAGCACATCTCCTCGACATCCAATAGTGGTCATATGTGCCTCTTTATCGCCATGTTACATGTATGGATAAAAACAACATCAAGAATTGAACATCTCTTAGAATATCTTAGACAGACATCTACACAGCATGCTCTTTATTATTTTTACTTGGTCTAGTCAATCAAGGGCCGTTTTCTGACTGCCAACGTAAACGATCCTGTCTCAACAACTATCTCTCTCCCTTTATGCAGTTAATCAATTCTGAGTCGATTTCTTATTGAACAACGATGACAAACTATCCAGGATCTTCTTCCACTGCCTTCCACGATTTGTCCTTTCCCTGCATTTTACCTGTTATCACCAAATGTTCAAATCCTCTTCGCATTATGTGTCAGAAGAACATTGATTATTTGATTCTTATTCATTTAATCCTGTGTTTGATTCGTATTCATTTAATCGTTTCTTTGCGTGCAGACCTCTATTAAAACCTGATCATCTTTCCTCCGCTGTCCATGGTTTTGTTTTAGCATTCTTTAAAACTACATTCTAGCTTCCAGTGGTCATATTGAGTGTTTGATAATTGTCCATAATTCGCTGCCATTCATAATTATTGGTTTAATATAGCAGTTAGAAAAAAGAAAACACATGTAACCGATGAGCAGATGAGAATTTATAAAGCTTTCAGCACTTGAAACTTAAGTAATGTTCTGTTTCTTGATTTCAAACATTAACATTTGTCAATGCGGAATATTCTATTCGATGTTTATAACTGGCAAATTCAACAACCGTACTTGGGTCTGAGCACACATTTGATATGCTTTTTTAAAAATTCAAACGTGAGAATTTTGTTTTTACAAATTGTGAAGGACTGTGTTCATGTGGAAAAGCTGTGTTTATTTGATTTAAAGATATTGCAAACATAAATTGAAAACAAATTGATTGATTCTCAATGGACAAGAACAAATGCACGTCATAGGATGCAACTCGTGATGTATAGATTTATATGTAGTTGTAGTACTGGAAGGAAAAAGTATTCGATTGATTGATAGATATGACCATCATCATTGCATGTTGGTGAGTAACCATGTGTGCTCAGATCTATTTCTTACACACAAAGATCTCAGCCTGTAAAAATAAAAATAAAAAACTCCAATTTTCCTAAAGTGAGGTACATTGGAGAATATGGTGATAGTCCTGCGTGTTCTTTGATCAACAGCAAAGAATGGGCAATTTTACTTGTAATGTATCTATAGTATCCAAATGAGGTTGGGTTGACCTCATAGCAGTAGGTCAGAGAAAATCCCACTCAAAACCGTGGGACTACACACATACAAAGCAATAACATTAACCCCCTGACTATCCCTGCTCTCATTGTCCCAAGCTCATAAATGTTATCTGCTCTCATTGTCCCAAACCATAAATTTATCTGCTCTCATTGTCCCAAGCTCATCAAATGTTATCTGCTCTCATTGTCCCAAACTCATAAACTATTATCTGCTCTCATTGTCCCAAGCTCATCAAATGTTATCTGCTCTCATTGTCCCAAACTCATAAACTATTATCTGCTCTCATTGTCCCAAGCTCATCAAATGTTATCTGCTCTCATTGTCCCAAACTCATAAACTATTATCTGCTCTCATTGTCCCAAGCTCATCAAATGTTATCTGCTCTCATTGTCCCAAACCCAAAACTATTTCTGCTCTCATTGTCCCAAGCTCATCAAATGTTATCTGCTCTCATTGTCCCAAACTCATAAACTATTATCTGCTCTCATTGTCCTAGTCATCAAATTTTATTGCTCCATTGTCCCAAACTCATAAACTATTATCGCTCTCATTGTCCAAGCTCATCAAATGTTATCTGCTCATTGTCCCAAACCCATAAACTATTATCTGCTCTCATTGTCCCAAGCTCATCAAATGTTATCTGCTCTCATTGTCCCAAGCTCATCAAATGTTATCTGCTCTCATTGTCCCAAACTCATAAACTTATCTGCTCTCATTGTCCCAAGCTCATCAAATGTTATCTGCTCTCATTGTCCCAAACTCATCACATATTTTCTGCTCTCATTGTCCCAAACCCACCAAATATTTTCTGCTCTCAATTGTCCCAAACTCATCAAATATTTTCTGCTCTCATTGTCCCAAACCCACCAAATATTTTCTGCTCTCATATAAGTTGGTTTACTTGGTCAACCTGTAGAAAACTGTTTGTCGTGGGGGAAATGTGGAAGCTTGGTTTCATCAGATTTGTGACTGACAAATATGCACATAGATGATTCATTCAAAGTGCTGTGATCAGTACTGCAATCTGGAGAAATTTGTATCCCACCTATAAAAGTCAAGTCCCATCGCAAAAATGTGGTGTGACTATATTGAAAACTGTAGTAGTAGTAAAATGTACTCTGAAATCGTGACGATAGCACAGTTATTCCAGCACGCAATTCTTCGGTAGAAAGACTATTTTCTTGAATTCATGTGCAATGAACCAATGAGAAAAATAGTCTTAGTGTGGATTCATTCACTTATAAAATTTAATGTCAAACATTTCACATGCAGGCCGTTATATGGACATTTGAAGGAAAAGAAAGACATTCTAAAAAAAAGATCAGGTCATCATACAAATATACATGGAAGACAATTTAAATATAATTTGTTAAAAGTATCCTCATTTCGGAAGATCAAAATATGGCAAACCCTATCATTGTGCAACATTTTCGCTATCTGCTGACACGGACCTAGTTCATACGAATTCTGTTCGACGTGAAATGAAATCGGTCGTGTTAATCTGAATAACCCATTAACTTAACACTTGCTGGTTGGCGGCTGTGATTCGCATAATTTGTTTTTCGAACGTCAGAGAATGTCATGAAAATACGTCACACAGAAATGCATCAACAATATGCGCCAATAGTCTCCCGATATGGAAACGTGTGTGTCCTATTATTTTTGTTCTACGTGAGCAAGTATTTAATTCAGCAGCAAACAGCAGCAAAATCGATGAAGCCACACCAGTGAACAAACATTTCCTCATGTGTGTCTCATACCGTTATTTTTTTTTTTCTTCTTCACTTATTCCGTATTAATAATTTGTTTGATCTCTGGTTGTGGTCTGTATGTGATTGAGAATAAGAGCTTTAGTTCTTTGTGACAGTTAGACGCCCACAGACCCCTATACCGGAACATACGTACTGCGTATAATATTTTAATAGAGTTTGCTATCCAACAGCTGTTTTCAATAACAATTTTTAAAAGTTCTATCTATGCTCTGATCCTGTTCTGCCTTTCAGCGTCAGGTTGAGTTGAAAAATGAGACACCTGGAGCGAGTTAAATCATATACAAACTTCATATCTTAGTTAAATCATATACAAACTTCAATCAAACTTGCAATTTCGTTGATGTTCTCCAAGAATCTTGCCATTCGAATAAAACATAACCATCTTAAATCGTGACATTATGGCATTTAGAACGTTAGGGACGTTATCTGTTGTGGCAGACTGATCACCTATTGTTTTATAAGGAGACATATCATATGTGGCATTACAAAACTAAAACTTCTTTTTGCACACGATATTATGTTGCACAAAATTCACGTCTCACTGTCTTCATTTTACATTACACAATCTTCATTTTACATTACACTGTCTTCATTTTACATTACACAATCTTCATTTTTACATTACACTGTCTTCATTTTACATTACACTGTCTTCCTATTTATGACGCTAGATCTTGATTTTATGTCTCTATATCTTGATCTTTATGTCGCTATGTCTTGATCTTTATGTCGCTATGTCTTGATCTTTATGTCGCTATGTCTTGATCTTTATGTCGCTATGTCTTGATCTTTATGTCGCTATGTCTTGATCTTTATGTCGCTGGATCTTGATCTTTATGTCGCTGGATCTTGATCTTTATGTCGCTGGATCTTGATCTTTATGTCGCTCGATCTTGATCTTTATGTCGCTCGATCTTGATCTTTATGTCGCTCGATCTTGATCTTTATGTCGCTCGATCTTGATCTTTATGTCGCTCGATCTTGATCTTTATGGGCGCCTCGATCTTGACAATCTGAGACAACTATATGGTGGATGCCACTTTCGTACAAATTACAATTATGTATTAAAATGATGACAGCTATTCTTCTCAAGACTTATGTGGAACTTTTAGCAAATTACACACTTATCGGTCTGTTTGTTTGTCGTATGACGACTGCCGCCTATCTGCCTGTCCGTTAGTCTGATCTAGTCTGTCAGTCTTCAATGTTTGTCTTCTAGCGATATGTATGTGTATGTATAAAGATATATTGGTGTGTATGTATGTCTCAAACCTCAATGCAACAAGTATAGTTATTTAGCACATATTATAATAGGGAAGGAAATAGCCTGTTTTCTTTTCCTCTATATCCTGTCTCATAGTGTCCCAGGAGGCTGATTTACTAGCGCGTTATGTCTGAGGAGTTTGTTATTTTTCTGGTTCGTAGAACTCTATATTATATTCCTTTCACTGTTCAGATTTACACCAGTTATTACAAGATTTATTGCGCCAAAGCTTAGGTCTACAATAGCTTGTGCGTTGTTGTTGTTGTTGAGCCCCTGAACTATTAGTTTCACTCTTTTCCCTATTTTGCATGGGGAAGAGTACCAGCTTTCTTGCAGACTCAGAAACCTCCAACAATTCTAGACGCGAAGTGCTATGTAATGTTGTGGAGGCTTCTACATAAACTAACTTAATTCCATGATGAAACCAGATTGGTTATCGTGTTTTTCCATAGATATCGTTACATAATTGTAATACAATTTCAAAGAGAAAACAAACTACGATTTTGAACACGGATGTAGGTTGCTACATTCATTTTTCTTCTTCCAACGTTTTCAGACATGGATTTGTATACTTCTAAAGTAGTTAGTGGTCAACCGGATTCCATGTACAAGCATCTCCATATAGCTTGTCTTAGACTGACATGGGGATTGGCCATTTGCTTTCTCTCTGTTCAGTGTATGTTGGACATTCTTGCAGTATGTGTCTCTGTCAACTTACTGGTGAAACATATGCATGTGTCAGATGGACCTAATTTTGTACTTGTTTATGTAGGTATCTCTGTGTATGGAGTTACATTGCTCGCCTCTCTGGAAAAGTACTCGGTTCGTATCCCGTATGGAACGATCGCGATATTTTTCAGTGACCCTTGATCTTAGTGCAGGTGAAATCGAGTTCCTAGTCCTATCGGATAAGGGCGATAAAATGCAGGTTTCGCGTTCTAGCTGAGCACATAAATGAACATTGGCAGCTGAAAATCTAAAATAGAGCAGTCTGAAAAAAAGCTGCCTGGACAACATTCATTTAAACTTTAATAATGTTTTTTACAACTTTTCACCATTTAAAAAATTACATTCCGGATCTTTCATCTGTGTTAGTACGTTGAGTTAGTGCACTGTCGCTGAAATCTTCCTGTGTAAAAAAGAGATTTGGGCCCACATGTTTATTCACTGAAGTGCAATGATATTGGTCAGTCACTTACTCAATCAATTTATGTGGAATTGTATAGAAACAACACAAAGAACAATAGAAGAATAACATGTAGCAATATGTGGTATGTCCTTGTGTAGCCGGGGTCCCAGGAAAGCAAATAATAGTACCACTGCGACCTATAAGGTAAGAGGTGACTGAGGTAAGGGCCTAGGGAAGCTACCTAGTAAATAAAAAGTGTCGCAGAAATTGGATGTGCTGACCTTTGTATTTATATATATATATATAAAACATAATATTAAATAATTTAAAATATATATATATATTAAGTTTGTTTTTCTATAACAAATTCAGTTATACCATAACAGATATAAAGCGCTTGTTAAACGAAAATTCATACTTGACAAATTTTTAATACCGCCCACATTTTTTGCATACAAACTTTAATTAATTGTTAACACATAAGTTCTACCCGCATATTTCCAATATTAGTCCTGGTATGACACATTCCAATATGATTTTTTATAGAAGGTTCGACTCATTTATCACACTTATCAACAAAACCTGGATTCAGCTATTATTGGTAACATGTTGTTGTGATATATCTGCGTGAAAAATATACATAATTGTAATTATACGCAAGCTTAGACACTTACACTCTTAGTGTAAGGTTTTTGTGTTCTGAAAATCTACCTTTACAAAAAAAAGTTATAACTTATAATATGAAGCTTAGGGTAATTACAGTTCTAAAAATAGTAAACCATCAGCATCCAATAGCTTGTTGGGAGCAGAACTTTGCCACCCTCAATAATACTTCGGAATTCATCTCATAGGTATGATGTCCCGCCTCCGCTGTAGTCATGCTCAAAACATCAGTTACATCATGAATCCATCTTTTTTGTGGTCTTCCTCTTCGCCTCTTTGCAATGATGCCTTCTTCTTTAATGATTCTCTCCAACATTTCGTGTCTTTTTATATGTCCAACATATTTCAATTTTCTCTTTCTTATTTGTAACATCAGCCAGTTTTTCTTTCATTTTTGAATTCTGTCTGGTTAGATATATTTGTTCTCTTCTATGTCCATGGTTAAAAATGAGTATGATCAAATGCTATATATACCCTATAATAATGTATGGCTCGGAAACATGGACAATGCACAAGCAGTTAGAAGACAGAATTGATGCATTTTAGATGTGGATATATAGACGAATAGACAGGGTTTCATGTACAGAGAAACGGACAAATAAACAAGTTTTAGGAAAACAAGGTACGAAAAACCAACTATTAAGAGAAATAAAATTCAGACAAGTAAAAGTTTTTTGGGCACATAAAAAAGGCATGAAACCTTGATACAATCTCTACTAGAGGGCACAGTTTAAGGGTGAAGAGCAAGAGGAAGACCGAGAGATAAGTGTGGGGAGGAGGGGGGATATTTAAAGAAATGAACAAGATACAGTCCGCAGAGTGCAACACCAAGGCGAAAGACAGGATGTTGGAGATTCATTGCAGCCAACCTTAATGCGGAGACGGCACCTGATGATGTCCATGATATACGGAGAACTCTTCAGTAAAACGTAAATTCAAAAGTACATATATTTTTCCACTGCCTTGTTAAGTCTAATTATCACATCCATACGTTGCAAATGGGAGGGAATATGCAAACTCTTAGTATTCTGATCTTTGTTTTCCTATTAGTTACACCTCCGGGTTTTATTTTAATTTTTGTAAGGCCGTGTTTGTTCTTTTAATTTTCTTCATCCCATTTCCCATCTCTTGTTAGCAGTAAACCTAGTTATTTAAAACTGTTCAGATTTTTTACTTTCTCTCCGTGTTTGTTTAATCAGTTGTCATTAAATTTGTTTTTGCTACATTAAGATATAGATTTTCCTTTTCACTTTTCTCTTGTACTTCCATTATTAATTCGACCTAGTAAAGAAAATAATAAAACACATCATGAGCCGTGCTGACTGACATAGGCGATCATGTATTTCCACAAATCTCTGTCTTAGGCGTTTGTTATTATCTCAGATGTTGAGACTCTTCCGTGTCATGAAGTCAGGTTATCCAACATTTTCTCTTCCTCTGTCTCATCTCCCCTCGATTTTACCGGTTGCTACAATGTGATCTAAACCTCCCCTCCTCATCACATGTCCGAAAAATGACTGCTTCTCTCTCTGATATTGTTAAGCTTTCTCTGTGTTTTAACCTCATTCAACACCTCAACATTAATCATTTTAGCAGTCCATGGATTCTAAAATTCATCATTCTTCTACAAAACCACGTCTTTGTGGACCTCAAGATATTTTTCGATTTGTTTATTTATTGTTCAAGACGCGCATCCGAATGTCAGTATTGGTTCTATGTTGCACAGTATAGTTCTCATTCTGATCTCAATTGCCTTCTTGCATATAAGGTTTCTAATTTTCTGGAGCGCTGTTTTCACCTGCCCTATTCTGCTCACCTGCCCTATTCTCTCTTAGTAAAAGACATCCAGGTGATATCATTATCTACACCGATGGCTGTGTCAGACGCGGAACCAGATCATCGTGGGCTTATTCAGCACAGCGAAACGGTCACACACTTCATGAGGACTGCGGCGCTTTCGAGACGACATCGAACATGACTATGGAGATCACTGCTGCCTCCAGTGCTCTGTTATGGGTGGCTGAGCAACAGGTAACCGATACGATTATCATATCAGACTCGATGAATATGCTTTAGATGATTGAATCTGGAAGTATGCGTGTGGAATGGGTGGACAGCATTCGGAGATCACATCTCAAGAAAATGACTTGGCTGTAATAGTATTTAGTAATAGTATTGAAATAGTATTTTGATTTCGCTGCATATTCCGTCTCGCCTGATGCGGCAGCCTCTCTGTATTATAGCACGGTACGCCCCTGTAGCCTCTCTGTATCATAGCACGATACGCCCGTTTCCACAGTCATTAATCAGATGCGCACCAATATTTAATAACATTGGAAAGCACTGCTCTAGACCGAGAAGCAGAGTTATCACGACATCACTGTAAACAGCATTAAACTATCCTTATCGCTCAGTGATTCCCATCTCAGTCACAAAAAGTGGTTCATAAATAGTTATTCTCGAAGGAAGAAAGAAGAATAATAAAAAAATCCAGAATCCCAAAATAATGATGATATTCCCATGGAAGTTAATATTTTCAAGGTAAACAACTGCTATTAAAGTCCGAAGGGAAACAATTACTTCCTGTTTAGCTATGTCACGAGAAGAGTTTGATAAGAGAGTAATAAGTACTTGGGGGGAAACGACAGAAATTTACAACTTAAGATTATTGCAGGAAAGATTATCAAGTAGATAATTTATAGTTAGTATGAAGAACTATTGAAATGTTTGGTCAACTAAGCCAATAATAACATCTGTTATAAGAAGGCTTTGATTTATTAATTAGCATTCTAATTATCTTGGATTCCCCGGAGAGAGTTAATTCTTATTTTTTATATTTGCTGACCTACACGCTCTAATATAACCTATAAAAGGTTCGCATTAGGTTGAAAGGACGTGCCTCGGCTTAAAGAGGCTTTAATCCCTACAACAAACAAAAAGGAGTTATAGTCTGTCCATTAATTCGTGAGCACGTTTGAAATTGATTTTCTCGAAAACTGCCTGTTGGATCTCAGTGATTTTTGCATGCAGCCTTAGAATATCCATGACGCTAAAATAAAGCTAACCAGTAGTTCATAGATGCTACGGATTTTGCACATCGGCGAATTCCTTTGATCTTTTATGACAATTGCAAATACAGGGCTCAAATTTTAGATTTTACAGTAATCCCTAGAATGTGTCCATGTCAATTCTATTCATAGGTGTATCTCCATACTAACTTGATAGGTCAAGTAATTAAGTATGTTGCCCTTTATGTGCAATCGTGAACTTGGATACAATATGCAACAGTTAGTCCTCCCTTCGGTCACCATTAGACCCCAGGGTGTCTTAACTTCACCACAAATTATATGATGGTAGACGCATTTGGATATGGAAATGTATACGTTGCTATTTCTCAGTCTGTAATCAAAATATGATTTGTATCATCCCGAATCTGACGATTCCATGAGGTTGATAATTGTTACTGGCTGGACAAATTGTAATCCATCTCGGTGCCAGTACTCGTCTTCCTCTCGGAGCACATGTTCAGCACACTTCTTCCAGAACTGCATGTCTATCATTGAGAGGGACTCACGTGTCAGAACTTCAACATCACACATTTTAAACGTCCTATTCTGTTCGGCAACTTGCCCTTTACTTTAGCCCAGACAAGCTCTATCGGATTGAGGTGAGCATGATATGGAGGTAGTCGCAAAGACGTGTGGCCGTATTCCGCAATGATTTTGTCAATATGAAACACCTTTGTCTTATTTGTCATCCTCACCAGGTGCAACAACTCGGGTTTCAAATATGTATCATCGAAGCTGACATTTTTCTTAGCAAGCCAAGTCCTAATTTGATCTTTTGTATTTGATGCAGTTGGTACTTTGTCTTCCGCTGATACTGCGTTGTGATAGGATGCATTATCCATTACCAAGCATGATGGTCTGTTTAGAATTGGAAGTAGATCTTTCTCCATCCAGTGCCTGAAAATATGTCCATTCATTTCTGTGTGGTAGTCCCTACCGTCGGTACTTTTGATTGGAAAATAAGTCCAGCGTCATGGACAAGACCTTCTTCACTGCTTCCTGCATGTGTTAGTATAATACGCTGGCCTTTGCTGCTTGGTATTTTCTTTTCTGTTCACCGTCTACTGATTGCCATTCTTTAGCATTGGTGTGGTGAGCATTGACCCAGGATTCGTCCAAATATACAATATCATAGCCTTGCCTCCGCCGCTCACGGATCTGCCTCAGGTATTTACTTCGGGCAGCAATTAAATGTGGCTTTTCACAAATAATATTCCTGCCGCCTATAGTTTTTCTGAAGGTGAAGCCGGCGGCTCTTACAATTTTCCATAGAGTACTTTTAGAAATGTCTATACTGCAATCTGATTGCAGTTTTAATTTCAGTTTCCTGAGAGTAACAAGTTGATTTGTCGCAAACATTTTCAAGAGCTCCGTCTTATGACATCTATGTCAAAGTCGTCAATTGTTCTTTTCCTTCCTTGCTTGACATTAGTGCACTTTGTGTCCTGTTTAATCCATCGTGAAAAGGATTCTCTATTCAGACCAAGCGCCAGTTGCGTTCGTTTCTCAGGATTATGAATATCGCAATATAGATGACCTCTCTTAGATTCCCTACGGAAGTGTTGGTATAGTAAAACTGTAACCTTCTGCATTGTTATAAATGTGCACTTCAGACTCATTATGAATGTGATATCAATGTCAGTTTTGATAAGCCAACAAATATGATACAATAGCTTCATACAAATAGCGAGATACACCTATAACTATACAACGGTATCCCAATTATAACGTCATATGCTTTCCGCTTTCAAAGTCGACTGGGTTCGGTGCACGGGAATTCCGGTGAAATTGTTGTTTACTCACGATATTTCAATGTTACCATAATGTATTTTTAGAACAACGCGTCTGTGTACCGTAGATCTGTTACTATTGTGTACAATCCGGTGAGGTTGATTTTAATATAACCTGAAGAAGAAATATTTCAAACTACATCAAATTTTCTTGGAAAAAAATATTTCTCTAGCGTCATGGATATTCTAAGGCTGCTTGCAAAAATCACTGAGATCCAACAGGTAGTTTTCGAGAAAATCAATTTCAAACGTGCTCACGAATTAATGGACAGACTATAATACTTATTTTTAATGTTTATTGTCCTACACGCTCTGATGTAACATATAAAAGGCTTGTGGTTGGGTTGAAAAGAACGTGCCTCGGTTTAAAGAGGTTTTAATCCCCTACATAACACACAAACACTAGTTGTACTATATAGCTTCGCACGGGGTTTACGTGTGGAATTTTTTTCCTATGGTAACAGCTCTCATGTCCATACAGCTTCAGTTAGGTTCTAGTGACACACTGGGAAGTAAAGGTAGTCGGTGTGAGTTTAAAGGATTTTTAAGCCAAAGGAATTGCACCGGCAAAGGATTGACTCCATTGCACCGGCAAAGGATTGACTCCATATTGCACCGGCAAAGGATTGACTCCATATTGCACCGGCAAAGGATTGACTCCATATTGCACCGAGTTTTACCCCATACGGTTCGGTGGCTCTCCACAAAAGTAGCACGCCATCTGCCAAGAGTATTGCATATAGCACCAACTCCGTAGCGCTCGGTAACTATTCTAGGTGTCTCTGGAAAAAAAAAACTGCACCCGTGAACATAACGGCGCGGTCAAGATTCGAACCCACGACCTTCGACTCGCAAGACAAGGGCCTAACCACTTAGCCACAGAGACCCACAAACATCACCCACCATATGCTGTAGGTAAAATAAAAATACGAGCCTAAGACCGTATTCACCACAATACCCTATGGTATGAAAACGGGATCCTTTACTTTTTAATTTATAAATTGTAATTTAATTATATTTATAGAAAAATTATAAAAGAAGTTGTTTGCGTGGTAGAATAAAAAGCATAAAAACTTGTCCCGAGTGTTTTGATGAGCAAGTAAATTTTAATCCAATTTTTAAATTGATATTCTCGTTGACAATTATTGCATCTGTTGTCCCATGTTTCGCCCGTGTGTTGCTGGGGTTCGCAAGGGGAGCAACACATTTTACCACTACAACCTACAAAGAATTCGTAAGAGGCGACTGAGGAAGGGGCCTGTGGAAGCTACCCTCGTTAATAAAAATCATCACAGAAATATTATGTGCTGGCCTACATATAAGCGCTCTTATACTTAGATCACATACAAATGAGTGATTAACAAGTGGTCGATGTGGAGCGCTCGAAGTAGTCCCATGTTTACCGCTACGCATGATCAAATATCTGGACTACACAAACTGAATACACAGACTATGAAATGTATATATTTGTTAACAAACATAACCCATAACTTGGTAAAGAAAGCACGTCAATTGTTGAAAATTGTTGTGTTGATTTCCGACTCTCTGCAGAAATAAGCTATCTTGACTAGAAATCAGCAGTGTTACTATTGAAGAACTAGGCGTTTTATTTTCTTTTGTACGACACACAAACAGGCAATCAGTTTTATAGTTAAGATGTCTTAAATTACATTTAATATGATTAGTTGATGATAATTACATTTAATATGATTAGTTGATGATCACTAGCCAACTAGTTTCAGATTTTTGCAAACATACATACTGTTTATTGTAACCAATTTAAAAACGCCGTTACTGAATTATTGAGTAGTACAAGTCTGGAATAGTAATTTGAAGAATTGGACAAAACTAAATCAAATATTAACTTTAGTTGTCGCATCTAAATGATAGTGCGTTGGATTTGTGCGTCAATGGATAAAGTTCAGTTCTGGGTAATGTCGATTATTCAGTCATCAGTTTAGTATTGGTACTATGAGTGGATGGAGATTTCTGAATTGTACAAGTAAAGTATGTATATCTTTGAGGACTGCTTCCATTCATGAACGAACTCCTTTGGCTGTTGAAAAAAAGCACACACAAAACTCGTTATTGTATGTAATATCGATTTGTGGGCGGTGGATGACAGGGGGGACTTGCGTCTGTGGAATTTAATGGCCGCATGGCTAGTGCAGTCCCCGTGAAACTATTCAGTTTGGGATTGATTTTTTCTTAACGCCCCGACAGAAAAAAACTCAAATGACCTTACCGGGGATCGAACCCCGAATGTTTCTCGAATGGGAGCCCACGCTTTAATTCATTCGACTAGACGCTCTTCTTCTTTGGCTATATGTTTAAAATTGTATTTTCTTCCTTTATCAGAACAAACAGTTTACACTATATATATATATATATATATATATATATATATATTTAATAATAATAATAATTGTAGGAAAGTGTCTTATGATTGGATCAACTTTCGTATCACCGACAATTAGTTCTAATACGAGATCCTTTACATTTTAATTTATAAATTATAAATTTCATTATATTTATAGAAAAATTATAAAAAAATTATTTGCGTGATGGAATCTAAAGCAGAAAAAATTGTATCGTTCTTTTGATGAGCAAATAAATTTTGATCCAGTTTTTAAATTGATATTCCCGTTGACAATTATTGCATCTCGTTTAAAAGCGTTAGTGCAAATAATGGATTGGACATCATCATCAAATAGCTTGTCCTGAGCAGAACTTTGCCACCCCAACAATCCTCCCTGAATTTCTCTCTCTCTCATAGGCCAGATGTCGTGCCTCTGCAGCCGTCATGTTCAAAACATCAGTTACATCCTGAATCCATCTTCTCCGTGGTCTTCCTCTTCTTCTCTTTGCCGGTATGTCTCTTTCTATGATGGTCTTCTCCAGCCCTTCATGTCTTTTATGTTCAAAATATCTCAATTTTCTCTTATTTGTAGCATCAGTGTTTTCTTTGATTTTGAGTTCTTGGACATCACCAAGAATATATTACAAATCACATCAATGAAAGCCTTCGAAAACAGAACAGAAACAATGTTGGAAGAGCAAACAATGCAGTACTTGCGCCAGCTATTGAAGAATGTCAAGCCATCATAATCTCCAAACCATTGGTCGTTATATACATATCGTCCCACGAGGAGCATAGTACAAAGATTGAATACGTAGTGCTCCAACACTTACTAACTTCAACTCTTGAATAGTATTGTTTATCAACTATCTATCTATATCCTCTTCGTGTCCCGATTGACACATAAGACTTCCACAAGAGACTTCCACTGTTTGCCGTTCTACTGTCTTTTTACCGTCTTCCACGTTAGGCCACACTCCTTCAACTCTCTCTCCACAGGTCTTCTCCATGTTTCCTTTGGACGTCATGCCTTCTCTTCCCATCAGTTGTCCATATGAGAGCTGTCCTAGTCAATGCCTCTACTGGAATACGACATACATGTCCAATCCACCTTAATTTTCGTTTTTAAATGATGGTCTGGAAAAGATGTACAGTCCATTAGTTTCAAAAGGCCCTCCTTTGCTATGGTATTTGGCCAGAAAATTTGCAGGATTCTTCTTAATCATTTATTTTGAAATGTCTCCCAACTTGGTTCTATCAACTGATCATATAGTTTCTTGCTCTTTGTAATACCAGAGTATTGATTGCATTTAATACTTTTGTAGAAAAACCTGCTCCAAAAAACGTCGCTTAAATTTGCTGTCATAGACTTTCGATTGATTGATTGATTGATAAGACCATCATCATTGCACTTCGGTGAGTAACCATGTGTGCTCCGATCTCTTTCTTACAAAGGAATATCTCAGCGGCAGTACACGAGCTTCGAAGCACTAGCGAGGGTCTCAAATTTAATATAGAAGATGGTCACACTTTTTATTTTAAAAATATATTTTTATTTTTCCAATAAATTTTACCCGGGCAGTGGTCTTCCAGACTGATTTGTTTCGCTTCTCAACTGCCAATGGTTCTTTTACATACTCAACTTGAACACAGGACCTACGTCTTATCGTCAATCTCCGATAAAACTAGGTATTCAATCTCACCTACACAGAGATCAGGGAACTCTGGCAAAATATCCCGGTAGCTCCACGAGGGAGCGAACCGAGAATCTTTGGTACGAGATTCCAACACCCTAACCTCTACGCAACAGATACCCAGACTATCACATTTTACAGAATATTTACAAGTTCCATTCCTAACCCTACTTAATCGCCTTTAGCGACTGTCTGGAAAGTGACTTTGTATCTATTATGTGGACCTCACAATCCAATACGGATGTCTTTCCTCACATACGCTTCCAAATGGGTTTTTTTTCCCCCGATGTCTTTCAGAATTTGTGTGGAAAATGACGGCGCGCTAAATTACTTGAAATGTGTAGTCTTTTCATGTGTCTACTTTTTCAATTATTGACTTGATAAAACATTGCTAAGGCTTGCTGTATGTCAGAGCGAAAACATACTAACTTAGATTGAATGTATCTTAGATTTGGTCAGATTTTTAAAAGCTTAAGTCGTTCGTGGTGATCGATTTAAACAACAGTTTCATATATATATATATACATACACGGACGTATATGTGGATGGATAGACATATGGATAGATGGAAAACTAGACGGATGAATAGATAGACGGTTAAATGGACAGATGGACGGACAGAAGGACGATATGTGGATGGATGGATTAACAAAGGATGGGAGAAGGATGGAGGGATGGATGGATGGGCGGATGGACTATGCCGACACACCGACACATAGACATACATTTTGCAACCAGATTGTAGTAAACACTGTGAAACGTTTCTCAATACGTTATTGGATTTTCATGAAAATAGTGAGAGAAAAGGAAGTGATAGCCATAGCAAAGAAACAGAACTCTGACATCATCATCATTGTAAACATTTTAAATAGATAAGTGCCCTGATAATTTCAGATGGGAAATGTAGCGCAGAGGTAAGAAATAGAATAGACAAGAGAATAGTAATATTTTTAGAAAATGGTGGAGTGATGATCATCATGTGCGGTTCCTAATGTAGAGTACAGACGATGACAAATGTATGTACGTCCTACGTACAGACTATCGGTTCTGTTGTTGACATTTTGTCGTGCCATGATGTTCAGAATTTAACAGTGGTTTTTACATGATTCTTTTTAAAATAATGTGGTCGGTAATCTCTAGCTGTTTTAAAGATCCTTTTTTTATGATTTGCCCTAAAAATGATGATTGTCTCTTAATATTCATATTGAATATTTTCATTGTGTGTTGAAATCAAAACATCATCAGTAAATTGAATCCGCCACTTGTAGCTATCCATGTAGTGGCGGGAGTCTAGCACGAGGAGTTATGGTGCAAAATATACACTCAACAAAGCCTTAACCCTTTGCCCCAGCTATGTCCTGAGAGGAAGTAGTTAAGCGGTTTAAATTGTGTTCTGAATGCGTGGTTCGAATCAGAACCGCATAGTTTGGTTTATGCGTGCATTTCTTCCAGAGATCCATATAATCGATGCAGGAGCTACGGTGTTCTTGCTTCATACTACAAAGGTGGCGTGCTATTTATGCGAAAAACGACTTAACCTTACACGGAAACCGAGTACAATGAAGTCAATCTTTTACCTTTAAACACATCTTTTATTGTTAGTTAGGGTATCGTTGGTCTCATTCCCTCTGTGATATAAGCATCAACTTTGATAGTTGTTTAAACTACATTTTGTATTGTTCTCATAGTTTTGTGTTGCTGTGCAATAAATTCGTTGGCAAATTACTCCCGCTTCGTCCCTGGAATAACACAAGGTATTAAATCGATTTCGTTCTTTTCAAACATTTACTGAGACATTTAAGTGAATTTAACAGAACACAGTACGGATAGAGTACTTAATATCACATTTTATTACTTTTGTGTCGGTTTTGTATGAAATATGTGTCTAGCGGATCTGTGACTTCATCAATATCGTATAGAAACTGGGAGAATCAGCTTTGTAGAGGATTATGCTATCTTGAATTTTATCTTCCTATCATGGGCGTGAGGAGCTTCTGGTCGAGTGGGTTAGAGCGCGGCTCCCATACGGGAGACCTGTGTTCAATTCACGGTACACGGTAAGGTCAAGGATTTTTCTTCTGTTGTGGGGGAAAATGAAATACCATAACCTGAACACCTTCGCGGCGACTGCACCAGCAGTGCGGCCATTAAATTCTTCACGTTCTCGTCCCATCTGTCCTACACCGCCCAACAAAGCGGTACTATAGGCAATAACGATTTTTTTTTTAATCATGGGCAAATATGTTAAGGCAATGAGAGGCAAGTGCCACCCCTGGAAAATGGATTTTTGTTAAAACCAGTTTTATGCGAATCTGGTCTTCATTTTCACGTGGTAAACTACTATAGTCTGTCCATTAATTCGTGAGCACGTTTGAAATTGATTTTCTCGAAAACTACCTGTTGGATCTCAGTGATTTTTGCATGCAGCCTTAGAATATCCATGACGCTAAAATAAAGCTAACCAGTAGTCCATAGATGCTACGGATTTTGCACATCGGCGAATTCCTTTGATCTTTTATGACAATTACAAATACGGGGCTCAAATTTTAGATTTTACAGTAATCCCTAGAATTTGTCCATGTCAATTCTATTCATAGGTGTATCTCCATATAACTTGATAGGTCAAGTAATTAAGTGTGTTGCCTTTTATGTGCAATCGTGAACTTGGATACAATATGCAACAGTTAGTCCTCCCTTCGGTCACCATTAGACCCCGGGTGTCTTAACTTCACCACAAATTGTATGATGGTAGACGCATTTGGATATGGAAATGCATACGTTGCTATTTCTCAATCTGTAATCAAAATGATTTGATATCATCCGAATCTGACGATTCCATGAGGTTGATAATTGTTACTGGCTGGACAAATTGTAATCCATCTCGGTGCCAGTACTGGTCTTCCTCTCGGAGCACATGTTCAACACACTTCTTCCAGAACTGCATGTCTATCATTGAGAGGGACTCACGTGTCAGAACTTCAACATCACACATTTTAAACGTCCTGTTCTGTTCGGCAACTTGACCTTTTACTTTAGCCCAGATAAGCTCTATCGGATTGAGGTGAGCATGATATGGAGGTAGTCGCAAAGACGTGTGGCCGTATTCCGCAATGATTTTGTCAATATGAAACACCTTTGTCTTATTTGTCATCCTCACCGGGTGCAACAACTCGGGTTTCAAATATGTATCATCGAAGCGACATTTTCCTTAGCAAGCCAAGTCCTAATTTGATCTTTTGTATTTGATGCAGTTGGTACTTGTCTTCCGCTGATACTGCGTTGTGATAGGATGCATTATCCATTACCAAGCATGATGGTCTGTTTAAAATTGGAAGTAGATCTTTCTCCATCCAGTGCCTGAAAATATGTCCATTCATTTCGGTGTGGTAGTCCCTACCGTCGGTACTTTTGATTGGAAAATAAGTCCAGCGTCATGGACAAGACCTTCTTCACTACTTCCTGCATGTGTTAGTATAATACGCTGGCCTTTGCTGCGTCTACTGATTGCCATTCTTTAGCATTGGTGTGTGAGCATTGACCCAGGATTCGTCCAAATATACAATATCATAGCCTTGCCTCCGCTGCTCACGGATCTGCCTCAGGTATTTACTTCGGGCAGCAATTAAATGTAGCTTTTCAAAAATATATTCCTGCGCCTATAGTTTTTCTGAAGGTGAAACCGGCGGCTCTTACAATTTTCCATAGAGTACTTTTAAAAATGTCTATGCTGCAATCTGATTGCAGTTTTAATTTCAGTTTCCTGAGAGTAACAAGTTGATTTGTCGCAAACATTTTCAAGAGCTCCGTCTTATGACATCTATGTCAAAGTCGTCAATTGTTCTTTTCTTTCCTTGCTTGACATTAGTGCACTTTGTGTCCTGTTTAATCCATCGGGAAAAGGATTATCTATTCAGACCAAGCGCCAGTTGCGCTCGTTTCTCAGGGTTATGAATATCGCAATATAGATGACCTTCTTAGATTCCCTACGGAAGTGTTGGTATAGTAAAACTGTAACCTTCTGCATTGTTATAAATGTGCACTTCAGACTCATTATGAATGTGATATCAATGTCAGTTTTGATAAGCCAACAAATATGATACAATAGCTTCATACAAATAGCGAGATACGCCTATAACTATACAACGGTATCCCAATTATAACGTCATATGCTTTCCGCTTTCAAAGTCGATCGTTGGTGCACCGGAATTCCCGTGAAATTGTTGTTTACTAACGATATTTCTATGTTACCATAATGTATTTTTAGAACAACGCGTCTGTGTACCGTAAATCTGTTACTATTGTGTACAATCCGGTGAGGTTGATTTTAATATAACATGAAGAAGAAATATTTCAAACTACAACAAATTTTCTTGGAAAAAAAATATTTCTAGCGTCATGGATATTCTAAGGCTGCTTGCAAAAATCACTGAGATCCAACAGGTAGTTTTCGAGAAAATCAATTTCAAACGTGCTCACGAATTAATGGACAGACTATACCAACGTGTTTGAACATGACGGCTGCAGAGGCAGGACATCTGGCCTATGAGAGAGCGAAATTCCGGAGGACTGTTGACGTGACAGAGCTCTGCACAGGACAAGCTATTTGATGATGATGAAACTACCAACTATAATTTTTTTTTCCTCATTTTGTTCCTCCCTGGGAAAACGCCTGTAGACGCCCATGATCTATATCTGATGTTCATCACATTTCTTAGTCGGACTATTTTTAAGTAGTTTAGTTGCTTGGCATGCCTCTCTCTCTTTAGCCTGTTACGCCCTGGCGTTTAGGCAGCAACAAACGTACACCATTCTTCCCTGTTCATGGCCTTCCTCTGTATTGTGTTCCAACTATGATTCATTTCCTTCAGCTCTTGCTCTATCGTTCTCCTCCAAGTCGTCTTGGGTCTTCCACGCTTTCGCCTACCCTCTGAGTCCATCTCAGTGCAGTTTTCGTGTCGGAGCCAGTCTCCATGCGCATCACATGTCCAATCCATCTCCAGCGTCGTCTTCGGATGATAGTGCCCATATTCTCTTGTTGGCATCGTGCAAGCAATTCTTGATTCGAGATAGTAGTCGGCCAGTACACGCGTAAGATTTTTCGCAGACAAGTTGTATGAAAGGCGGAGAGTCTGGACATATCCTGTTCTGTCATTCTCCAGCATTCCGATCCGTACAGCAAAGTTGACAGCACACAGCTGTTATAGATACAGTCTTGGTTCTGATGCTGTATTGGGCAGATTTCCAGGCGGTCTGAAGGGTCATGAATGCACTTCGTGCTTTACTCAGTCTGTTTTTAATGTCAGATCCAGCGCCCCCTTCATTGCTAATAACACTTCCAAGGTATGTGAATGCGGTTGTATCTCGGAGGGTTTTACCTTCTAGTTTGACTGGTGCTGGGGTTGCTATGTTCAGAGTCATTACTTCAGTTTTCTTCTGATTTATTTTCAGCCCAACCATCTCACTATATTGGTTAAGGCGGCAGGTCTTTTCTGGATATCTCTATGTGTATGAGATAGAGTCGATGTCATCTGCAAAATCTAGGTCTTCCAGCGTGGATGTGAGCGTCCATCTAATACCTCTTGCCTTATCTTCCGTTGTTTACGCATCACCCAATCTATGACAGTGTTGAATAATAGGGCTGACATAACACATCCTTGTCGCACGCCTGTTTTTACTTCAAACTTTAGTTCTGAAGTTTCAACACTGCATGCAAACTTGCGGTAGCAGCTTTTTATAATATTTATAAAACACAGTGGGATTCCATACCATCTTAAGATACGCCATAGACTTTAGCGGTGTATGCTATCAAAAGCCTTTTCAAAATCTACAAAGTTGATATAGAGTTTGCTTTGCCATTCTGTGCATTGTTCTATGATATTTCTAAGAGCAAATATTTGGCCTATACAGCTCCGTCCTCTGCGAAATCCTGCTTGTTCCTTTCTCAGTTTCTTATCCACAGCGTCAGTAATACGTTGTACGATGATTTTGCTTAAGATTTTACTTGGGACAGAAAGCAGTGTTATTCCACGCCAATTATTACAATCGGCAAGGAGCCCTTTTGGGTATCTTATGATGACTCCTCTGTTCCATGCATCAGGTATTATTTGGGCATTCCAAATAGTAGTAAACAAGGGTTGCAATATATTAGCTGCAAGTTCTGGGTCTATTTTGAATAGTTCTGCGTTTAATAAGTTATCATTCCCTGGTGCCTTGTTATTCTTAAGAGATTTAATTGCTTAATGATCTCATCCTGGCTGGGTGTTTCAATGCCAATTTCTAACTCCCCTGTTGGTTCTGGTATGTCTGCTACTACCGTTGGAGGTGGTCTGTTTAGCAATTCTTTAAAATGCTCTGTCCATCGTATTTCTTGTTCCTTTTCCGTTGTCAATAGTATTCCATTCTTATCCTTTATGAGAGTATTTGATCTTCTGTAATGTTTCCAGCTTATTAGCTTTGTAATTTTGTACACTGTTCCCTGATCACACTTTTTTGCTGCTTCTTCTGCCTGTACTGCCAGGTCTTCAACATACATTCTTTTGTCGGCTCTGACAGCCCGTTTGATTTCTTTACTTGCGCTTTTGTACTGTTCTTGGTATCTTGCTTTCAGTCTTTCGGACTTTTCTTCTAACAATTTCTTTTTTAATATTCTTCGGCTGTCTATTATTTTCCATGTTGTGGTGTCTATCCATTCTTTTCTTTTCTTTGTGCGGTACCCTAGACATGTTTCACTGCTCTTGCTATATATAGATGCTATGTTGTCCCATGTTCTATCTATGTTGTCAGTTTCATCCGTAGTTTCATTACTTTCTAGGGCTTGGAATCTGTTCTTTATCTGCATTATAAACTTATCCCTTACTTCCGTGTCTTTTAGTCTATCCACATCGAACCTCTTTTGGAGGTTTTTCTGTTGTCCTGTTTTTCTTAGTTTAAGTTTGACATAAGCTGTGACTAGGTGGTGGTCACTACCAACATCTGCACCTTCTTGACTACAACATCTAGCAGCGAGCGTCTCCAGGGTCCATTGATCATTATATGGTCTATTTGGTTTTATCTCTGCCATTAGGGGAATACCATGTTAATTTGTGGATATCTAAATGTTGAAATAGGGTTCCTCCTATAACGAGATTGTTCATGCTGCAGAAGTTTACTAAACGTTCCCATTTTCGTTCATCATACCACATCCATATTTTCCCATAGTTCTATAACTATGCGTTTTGTCTTGTCCGACCTTCGCATTTAGATCTCCCATAACAATGATAACATCATGGGGTGGTGACTTGTCTAATTCTGCTTGTAGGTTTTCGTAGTACGAGTCTTTCTTGGTATCTTCGCTATCATTAGTTGGCGCATAGCATTGTAGGATTGTGATGTTGTATGCTTCCTTAGTCTGATCTTAATCAAGCGGCTGCGATAGGTTTCCATTCTAACAGACACTTTTCCACGCCCTTTCTTAGGATTACTGCTACTCCTTCATGGTGTAGGTCATCGTCTCGTCCAGAAAAAGGACTGTTTCACCTGTTGCAGTGGTACTTCTTCCATTTCCTGTCCATCTGCTTTCGCTAACCCCTAGGATATGTAGATTATATCTTCTCATTTCTGCTGTTATTTGTGATAGTTTTCCAGTTTCGTACATTGTTCTTACATTCCAGCATCCACTTCTGGTCTTGGTTTTGGCATTCAGGACTTCCGTCCTCATGAAAGTAGCTTCCTTTCGGCTTTCACCACTTCCAGTCATGTGAGTCAATGACTCTGGTAGCCCTTCATGCCCTTAGATAGGTTGTATGTTTGTTGTTGTTTCCGTAACTTTAATTTTTTTAAAGGATGGGATTGTTAGTCCCAAGCCCAACCCCCAACCTGGAGGACCAGGAGACCATGCTTTGTCCCCTCTTCAGTGACCTTTCCGGCTTGGGTAACCCTTCCGGGAACATAAGTTCCCGCCGTCATAGCTCACTGTATCATTGAGCAGCAAGCTCTCCCACCACTACAAGGTAATGGCCTCATGGGGAGGGCTTGGCATGCCGTTAACGTACATTCATTTTTCACATGAATATATCAGCACTGGCCAAATATCAGCGCTTGGCCAAAGACAGGCAAGCATGGCGAGCGACAGTGAGGGACGGCTCAAAAGAAAAGAAAACACCACATGTTGAGGCAAAAGAGAGCGCAGAGAGCAGAGAAAACATCCTATGTATCAGCTCGTCTCCAGTTTTACCTGCAGCAACTGTGGCAAGGAGTGCCACTCCAGAATAGGCCATTACATCCACAACAAACGTTGTGATTCAGCACGGACCATACTACGTGACGCAAGACCTATTGTCTTCTGAGACAAAGAGGCCAATGATGAAATGAAGTATCAGCATTGGAAGAAAGCAGCTGTGTAAACTAGCAGCTTTGTTTGTAAACTAATGTTCTTCAGTGCCAGACATTGGGGCATGATCTGTCAAATATGTTGCTGACCCTAGAGATGATAACGTTTATTTTATCATAAATGGTAACTTTAACAAAATGTTTGCCAAAGAAATGTGCTATTTCTGTAGACGACCCTCGATTTCTAGTCATTTACTGCTATATGTTTGATTTAGTATACGTTTTGCTAGTAGTTATTTGATACTTTTTCGGTTTTTTTCAATATTGATGGTAAGCAAAGTTGGAACAGGCTGTAGAGAATTTGCCTTCACGTTTCTACAATTCAGCCTTAATGCTAGCATTGAGGACACAGTCATCAGAAATGAGAATCTATAATGTGAGTTTACCACATGTCAACTTTAATATTGGGCAGCATAACTGAACGGGAAAACCCTGACCTAGTTTTACTTGGGGGCTGTAGTTTATATATGTTTGATATAACACTGCACGATTTTTGCAATTTTAATCAATTCTCTGAGCTATGGTTGTTTATTGATTAAAAATATTAATACTAATATTCCTTATTGTTAAACTTAACTTGTTGCACATAATATAACTTTGATTTAGCATTTTGTGCTGACTTTAAAATGAATTCGTCTTCTTCTTTGCGTTCGTTCTTTACGACCAATTTTAATCACTCTTTGTGATACGTTTGATCTTTGCCAAGAACGTGTATACGTTGCACATTGGTTTGGTAGGCCCCTAAACGCATAGACTTCTACACGTTTAGGACATGTGCATCCGATTTCAGTCAAACCCCCTTAGCCGCCTCTTACGACATGCGTGGCAGGCAGGTAACAGTGGTTCTATTCTTTACACCCTAAATTGCTCTCATAAATCCGGTAACCACTCGGGCGAATGAATTCGTCTATGTACAACAAAACTGAAATGTGAGGTCACGTGATCGGTTGTGGTCTGATTTCCCATAATTTTTACCTTAGTCCACCTGCCGCATGAGTTTATAGTTGGCTGTGGCTAACCATAGTTTATGATTGATGTCTCGCTTGTTAAACAATTTACCAACGATAAAACAGCTGTTATTCATTCATGTGTTCTACTCTGAACGAATCAGTAGGTAGAACAGAAAACATGATACTTATAGAATTAGTGCAAGTAGTCTTGTTTTACAGCAGTTACTGTCAAATCGTGATCTCGGCACATATTTTAATTTAATAATGAATGGAGCGTTACTAGTCTACTATTCCATATTTCTATTTAGGATTAGTTAAAGCTATATTTTGTACTTTTATCAAACTTGACCTACAGAGACAAACACAGTCATACAAGAGCGTACATCAACCGTACAAGAGAGTGCATCAGCAATACAAGAGCGTACAGTAACCACACGTGAACGCAGAGGCCCCACAAGAAAGCGCTTCAACTACACGTGATGGTTCAGCAACGACACAAAGAGTACAGCAACAATACAAGAGCTTACAGTAACCATACGCGAACTTACAGCGGCCACACAATAAAGCACATTAACCACACATGAACGCACATCAACCACACATGAACGCACAGCAACCACACAAGAAATCACAACACGTAAGCGCACAGTGGCCACTCAAGAGTTCATCAGCAATCACACACGAGCGTACATCAACCACACAAGAAAGCGCATTAACCACATGTGAACGCACAGCGGCCACACACTAGCGTACATCAACCACACAAGAAAGCGCATTAACCACACGTGAACGCACATCGGCCACACACAGGAACTGGACTATTGTCCACAAACGTAATTTCTGTTAAAACTACAACTCGAGACTTGATTGTGGGAAATTGAATCAGAAGACCCTCTTGGTAGTTTCAATCGGCAAATCAATACCAGTATCTGTCTTGGGATATCCAGACTAGTGACCACTAGTTTGCATTCCTACTTTACTACCTTATTTGTCTTGTTTCTTTCTTTCTTCCTCACCAGCAAGAGGACACTATTTGAACAACTTTGTATGTATATCTATTATCTAGTATTTGTCTCCTACCATTGTACGTTACATAGGGCCTGCACGCGATTTCTCCATACCAATTCTTTTCCCTGGCAACTCGTTCAATCTTTTTTAATGAATTGAGTTCGTTATTTCTCGCTTCTCCCAGCAAAGTTCGTTTCACTGTTTCTCTAGGGCTCTTTTTTTCTCCATCTATATATATATATATTTCTTAAGGTATGGTGGGGTGGGGGTCTCTGTGGCTAAGTGACAGCGCCGTTTTACTCACGAGTGCATTTTTTTTCAGAGACCCCAAGGATTGTTGTCGTAGCTACGGAGTTCGTGCTTAGTGAAATACGCTCGGCAGATGATGTGCGATTTCTGCTGAGAGGAAAAATATGCCAAGCCATATGGGATAAAACCTGGTACAAGGAAGCCAATCCAATGAAGAACTTTTCTATCGTTCAAAAACAAATTGGAAAAGCTAGACGATTACCGAACTACAAAATATCATTACACAAAGATGCAAAATCTTTCGAGGAGAAACTTAAGAATGAGCTTGAAGGCAAGAGATACAAGCGTAAATTTGAAAGTCGTTACAGTTAAACACTTACCAAATGACCCCATGTGAAGACGAAAAGGTCATACATAGTTGGAGACTACACATGTTTGAAATGCATTGAGGCTAATAAACAGTTCTAATGAAGTCTATGAAGGATTGTCTTCATTGCATCGGGTTTCCTCATCAGGTACCGTCCCTATCGGTAGAAGTAGGCCATCTATCAAAGAGTGTTACACATAGCAAGAATTCAGTAGCTCCAGCAACAAATCTAATGATCACAGGAAAATATATTGCACCTGTGACATTTTCCGGATTTGAACCCACAACTATCAGAACTAAAGGAAAACCTCTTAGCCATAGAGTCCAGTGTACTGTTTTGGAGTTTGGGGAACATTTCTGCACAACTATGTTTCTTTCCCTACCACATAAATGTTCTCTTATGTTGGTTCAATTTTGTACAAAAAATATTGTCAGTTTTATGAGGAATATCATCATAGCACTCCAGACATGCCCATAAGTGCTCCGATCTCAACAAATCCAGCAGCATCCAGCGACCCAACACGCCAGTTCGATGTTGATTAAGCAATCTCTTTGCATATTTGGTATATCATTCTTTTCAGGCTGTACCAATATCGACACACATCTCTCTGAATCTGGTCATCGAGTGGGACTCACAACTCTGAAACTAATCTGTTTGGAAAGACTCAAAGCGTTAAGAAGTAAAAAATATTACTTATTGTGACTGTTTTTTTTTATCCCGGTTCTCACTTTAACGTGCGCATCTCGAAACATTGGTCACGAACATAGTTCGCTTTTGGAACGTGAAAGGCTCACATAACTCAAAACACCAGAGAAACCTCACCCACACCCTCTAAAATGTATTTCGTAAGCCGACATATTTATTACCCCCCGCCCTTCCTACACCTCAGAGAATTTAGCGAACGAAACAATACCACGATTCAACACAGCAACTGAGGTCAGCTGTAAAATTATACATTCATTATTTATATTTCAGTCTTGTATGTTTGTATGAATTCAAAATGTGTGAATTCAAAATGTTTTGTATAAACTGGTGATTTTTCTCGCTGAATCTGAACAGTTACTAATGTACCAGCATTTTTATCTGATAGCAATGTTTACAAACTCAACTGAAGAGCTACATCGAAATTTATATCAAATCAAATAGTACACAGCAGGCAAACACATATGGAGTCAAATTTAACTGACAATACACATGTTATGAAATGATATATTAACTAACTATACACTGATAATGACAAATCAGAGTGATATATTTATTTGGAGGTCTATGTGGCTACGTGGTTAAGCTGTTGCCTTGCGTTGAAAAAGTCGTGAGTTAGCATCTGGAGCGCACCGTTCTGTTCACGGGTGCATTTTTTCAGAGATCACTAGGATTGTTGCCGGAGCTACGGAGTTCGTGCTCTGGACAATACTCTCAGCATGTGACGTGTCATTTCTGCGGAGAGGAATTAAGTCATTTTTAGTGTGAAAACCGAAAACCGGTGCCTTAAAATCAATTCCTCAGCTTTAGGTCGCTTAGAATGATATATTTAAAACAAATGTCAAATACCACTAATTCTAACATAAGAAGCTGCTGCGCTGTTCATAAACCACATTGACTACTAACCATTAATATGAAGAAAAACATCATTATAAATGAAGATAAATCGCAGCAAAAATAATGTTAGGAAACGCGGCAACGGATAAGGAATAACATTGCAGGATTTCTTAAACAGTAACAAATTCATTCAAGCAAAATGTTTAAAACAAAGACAAAACAACTTCGAATGAACGACAAGCTAAAATCTCAATCTGAACACAAGAGTTTGGGTTAATTAGAACAGAGGTGGGTACTCTCCATTTAGTATGAGAAAGAACTGTGAAAATTCTGGGAACGTGATGATGGAAGCCTTTGGCAATAATATAGTGGACGTTTCACACACATTTTGGAAACCAAGGACATTCTTGACAAAATAAAAAGTATGAATAATTGCTCATATTTCAAATATAAAACAATAGAAGTAGGAAACAGGAAACGATGTCCCACAGATAAAGGTGAAATTATAACTATTTGTTTTAGGAAGGGGGTGGGGGTGAATTGTTGTTTAAAGAGTGTCCCTAGTATTTGTAAGACAGTAACTGCCACTGTATTATAGCACCATTATTTCATTGTCGTACCATTAAAAGTACTGTATAAACTCATAGGAAAGTGCAGTTACAGACAACTGAAAGTGCTGTATAAACTCATAGGAACGTGCAGTTACAGACAACTGAAAGTGCTGTATAAACTCATAGGAAAGTGCAGTTACAGACAACTGAAAGTACTGTATAAACTCATAGGAAAGTGCAGTTAGAGACAACTGAAAGTGCTGTATAAACTCATAGGAAAGTGCAGTTACAGACAACTGAAAGTGCTGTATAAACTCATAGGACAGTGCAGTTAGAGACAACTGAAAGTGCTGTATAAACTCATAGGACAGTGCAGTTACAGACAGCTGAAAGTGCTGTATAAACTCATAGGACAGTGCAGTTACAGACAACTGAAAGTGCTGTATAAACTCATAGGACAGTGCAGTTAGAGACAACTGAAAGTGCTGTTAAACTCATAGACAGTGCAGTTACAGACAGCTGAAATTCCCATTATCTCGAATGTGATGTCTGTATGCCTAAAGCTTTAATATTCCCTAAATGTGCTGTCAATATTCCCCCTCAAAGTGCCGTGATGTCTACATTCCCCCTGAAAGTGCTGTCTACATTCCCCCTGAAAGTGCTGTCTACATTCCCCCTAAAGTGCTAGTCTACATTCCCCATGAAAGTGCTGTCTACATTCCCCATGAAAGTGCTGTCTACATTCCCCATGAAAGTGCTGTCTACATTCCCCATGAAATCGATGTCTACATTACCCCTGAAATTGCTCTCTACATTCCCCCTGAAAGTGCTGTCTACATTCCCCCTGAAAGTGCTGTCTACATTCCCCCTGAAAGTGCTGTCAATTCCCATGAAAGGCTGTCTACATTCCCATGAAAGCGCTGTCACATTACCAATGAAAGTGATGTCTACATTCCCCTAAAGTGCTGTCAACATTCTCCTTAGAGTGCTATCAACGTTCCCCTGAAAGTGCTGTCAACGTTCCCCTGAAAGTGCTGTCAACGTTCCCATGAAAGTGCTGTCAACGTTCCCATGAAAGTGCTGTCAACGTTCCCATGAAAGTGCTGTCAACGTTCCCCTGAAAGTGCTGTCAACATTCCCATGAAAGTGCTGTCAACATTCCCATGAAAGTGCTGTCAACGTTCCCATGAAAGTGCTGTCAACGTTCCCATGAAAGTGCTGTCAACGTTCCCATGAAAGTGCTGTCTACATTCCCCTGAAAGTGCTGTCTATATTCCCCGAAAGTGCTGTCTACATTCCCCTGAAAGTGCTGTCTACATTCCCGTGAAAGTGCTGTCTACATTCCCCTGAAAGTGCTGTCTACATTCCCCCTAAAGTGATGTCTACATTCCCCATGAAAGTGCTGTCTACATTCCCCCTGAAAGTGCTGTCTACATTCCCCTGAAAGGACTGTCACATTCCCTGAAATTGCTGTCACATTTCCCTGAAAGTGCTGTCAATTCCCTGAAAGTGCTGTCAATTCCCTGAAATGGCTGTCTAAGTTCCCTGAAATGGCTGTCAAGTTCCCTGAAATGGCTGTCAATTCCCATGAAATGCTGTCAATTCCCTGAAAGGGCTGTCAAGTTCCCTGAAAGGGGCTGTCAAGTTCTCCTGAAAGTGGCTGTCAAGTTCCCTGAAAGGCTGTCAAGTTCCCTGAAATGTCTGTCAAGTTCCCTGAAAGGTCTGTCAAGTTCCCTGAAAGGCTGTCAACGTTCCCTGAAATGGCTGTCAAGTTCCCTGAAATGGCTGTCAAGTTCCCCTGAAATGGCTGTCAAGTTCCCCTGAAATGGCTGTCAAGTTCCCCTGAAATGGCTGTCAAGTTCCCCTGAAATGGCTGTCAAGTTCCCTGAAAGGTGCTGTTCCATTCTTCGAAAGGGCTGTAAATTCCTCGAAAGGGCTGTCAAATTCCTCCGAAAGGCTGTCATTCTCCGAAAGGGCTGTCAATTCCTCCGAAAGGGCTTCTACATTCTTCGAAAGGGCTGTATACATTCCTCCGAAAGGGCTGTATACATTCCTCCGAAAGGGCTGTATGCATTCCTCCGAAAGGGCTGTATGCATTCCTCCGAAAGGGCTGTATGCATTCTCCGAAGGGCTGTATACATTCCTCCGAAAGGGCTGTATACATTCCTCCGAAAGGGCTGTATACATTCCTCCGAAAGGGCTTTTACATTCTTCCGAAAGGGCTGCCTAAATTCCTGAACGTGCTGTCAGATTCCTCTGAAAATAGTATCTACATTCCCTGAAAATATTGTCTACATTCTCATGAACGTACTGTCTACATTCATAGAAATAGAAAATAGAAAACTTCTCTCTGTGTGATGAAGAATAATCAGACGAGTATTATATTACAATAGATATAATATATGGATAATAAAGCGAACAAATAAACAGCTCTTGAAAAATTCAAGCAACTTGAGAACATGTATGGTGGAACAGAGATAAAAACAAATATTTTTCAGCTTACATCAATTCTGTCGCCACGTGAGCCTTGGAAAAAAAAATCTGATAAACAATCCCACTTTGGAATTTGATCCTGAGATCACAAGACTACGACACAAGTTAACTAATCACTTCGGTATAGCGATTATTCGTATTAGATTTATGGGAACCTCTTAACTCTTTCCATACCGTAAGTGTTATCGAGTTATGTTGTGTTATGACAGCATATATTATTACACAAAGTATTTCTGTTTAAGTTGTTTACAGTAGGTACCATATAATTATTTATGTATATACTGATTTTACTGAGGGTCTAAAGCTGAAGGATTGACTTTAATAATATGTTTATTTCTCTTGTCCTTCTCTGCTTTTTTGTCGTTAGGCGTAGCAGGTTTAACTGATGATCGGTTTCTGAGATAATGCACGCTCGATCGCTTGATATGTTATGATATTGTGGAGTTTTAAGATGTATGTAACTCATCATTCCATCTTTTTCTTAGTCTACCTTCCTCTTGATGATTCCATTTTCATTTGTATGCTTTGCAACTGGTGTATTCGGGTTCATTCTCACCAAATGGCCAAAATATTTGAGTATGGACTTCATTGCGCCAGGTTTGATCCCATATGGCTCGCTTCCTCTCCTCAGAAATTACTCGCCACCTGCCGAGAGTATTGCACAAAGTACGAACTCCATACCTATAGCAACAATTCTAGAGGTCTGTGGAAAAATGCACTTGTGAACAGAATGGCCTGGTCCGGATTCGAACCCGCGACCGTCGGAAAGCAAGACAATGGCTTCACTGCTTCAAACGTAGAAGATTTAGTACAAAGTGAAAGTGCTCCATGTAAAAATAAAAGGCAATATAACGGCTAATAGTATTTTTAACCCACATTTCTATGCCACTGAAGGGGTCAGTGAAATGGATTATTTTTTTAATTCCTCGACATCTGCAGTATGATCAGAGGTAGGCTCTGTTAAAAAATAACTAGTAAATACTAATAGCTAACATGTATTGCAACTATTTCATTTTTTTCCTTCATTCTAGTTGTGCATCTTCAGACAGACGTTGCTGGTGCCACCTTCATGGCAGCTGGTAGCTCCGCTCCTGAACTAGCAACAGCAGTCATCGGAGTCTTCATAGCTAAGGTAGGTATCAACTATTTTACATTTTTCGGAAATGGAATTTCTTAGAAATGTTGAAAGTTATCATAGCTGCAATGGAAATGTGTAACTATAGTCTCTAATTGAGTCAATATAAAGTACCGTAAATGAACACAGACTGCGTAAAATCACAGAATTGATCAATACCCAAGAGTCTTCAGCAAAGTGGGCGTTACTGCCCACTCCCAGTGGGCACTGAAGCCTTCCAGGGGGGCGATAGTGGGTTCAGAATCATTTGTGGGGAGTTTTTTTCTCTCGGGATTTTGCGATTGAATAATCATAAAAAATTTGCAAACTGTTATACAAAGTTTATGTCGTTCAAAATGGGCGGTGGACCGATAAGTTTGGGAATCTACGCTCTAGTGCATCGGTTCCCTTTCGAGGGTACGTGTACTTCCGGGGTAAAGGTCGGGCTGTTCAGGGTACGCAAAAATAATTAATGACATGAAAAAAAGACAAGTAAAAAGCGAAACTTCAGTTATGGAAGAATAAATGTAAAGTTTGAATTAAAGGTAATGGATGCACTTTAAAAGTAGCTCAAATTAACGAATGATGATTGGTGAAATTTTTGCTATGATTCCCTCCCCTAAACCACTCTTCTACCAATCAATACGCACATTTCATGAGTCACTTTTGTCACCTATTTTCATGTACAGGTTAATAAGATATGACCTTTGCGATAACGAATCTTTCACTTGACTTCCATTTGCGACGCTTCTAGAACGTCTCCAACTATTATATCCGTATCTATATACCAGAACACAGAAAAACACCACACATAACAAAATTTCCTTATGACTAGTCCCAGACCACACAGAAAACACAATAACAAAGTCTTATGACCCCAACCCAGAAAAGTACCAGATATGCCAGATATGACCAAGAAAAGCACCTGTCTTAGGTTGAAAGCAGGTGACTAGGTCAAAAACTTATCCATTTCTCTCCACAAATTTGCTTTGTCCCCGGACACAGTTATATTGCAATGTATACTGAACTAGCCAGTGTACTGGCTTTGCGTCACCTTAAAAAATACAGGAGCCAGTATATCTGCTCAGAAGAGTAAATAGGTTAATCTACCAGTTAACTCACAAAGAAAATGTTTAATTAGTTGTTGTTTACCGAGTATAAGTCAGTGTGTTGTCTTTAACTGTGATTCTTGTCAAGTAGTTTTTATTTATATAATGTTTAATATAGCTTCAGCTATTATTGTGAGTTATCTCTAAGCATGGCAATTATATACCATTGGTTGAAAACAGAAGCCGTTAAAAAATCAACACCTGAAGTGGATTATAATACGTTGCTAAGTACTTCTTTCTCCACACGTGTTTGCGAATACACGTATACCCACACTGTGTGTAAAGTTCTCTACATGTGTTTGCGACTACACGTACAATCCAGACTGTTGTAAAGTTCTTCTACACGTATTTGCGACTACACGTACATCCAGACGTGTGTAAAGTATCACAACGTATTTGCGATACACGTACACTTCATATGGGTGAAATGTATCTTGAATCCCATCTATAAAAATAAAAATAACTATCGTTACTGCTTGTAATACCGCTTTTATTTAGGGCGGTGTAGAACAGGTGGAAGAAGAGACTGAGGAATTTAATGGCCGCATGGCAAGTGCAATCGACGCCAAACTGTTCAGGTTTGGATTTTTCTTGTATTCCCAGACATTAAAAAAATAATCCTTGCCATTTCCGTGGATTGAACAAGAAAATACTGTGAAGAGTACACTAAATATATGTTTTCATTGGATGATAACTGTCCAAGCGATTGTATGTGATGAAGTATTATTCAATGGTTGCATGAAACCCTTTCTATTTAAACGAAGAAATTTTAAACAGAATGCTACTTATATAACAACAAAGATTCCCACTATTTTCAGAGCTTAGAAAAGAGTAGAAATGTAAATTTATACATGATAGTAGTAAATCGCCCGTGTGTGTCGGGGCCAGCAAGGGAAGCAAAGAATAGTAACACTGCGACCTACAAGGCCTGTCGTAAGAAGCGACTGATGAAGACCAAGGAAGGTATCCTAGTAATAAAAAGCATCGCAGAAATTGGATGTGCTGACCTACTTGTAGGCGCGTAACTGACACAACGTACAATCGCTCTTAGTCTCAGATCACATACAAATCAGACAGAGTGGTTAACAAGATGTCGATATGGAACGTTCAAAGAAAAAGAAAAAGACACTAGTAAATAAAGACAAAGAGAATGATGTTGATGTTTTCCATCGTATCGCGTAACTAAATGTTGTAAAAAAAACTACACCATTACTGAAGATTTAATTTCATCTTGTATTAAGGATGCTGTTTGTTTTTTCTATATTTGTGAAAGAACATGTCCGTGAAATCAATCATCTCTTTTTTTTCTCAACAATACAACGTCTCTTAGAATTCAAGATATGTCTGACGCTGTTGATGCTGCAGTAATAGAAAGAATTTTAAAAAGTTAATTATTTTTCATCCAGGTCGATGAAAGTGTAGATGTTGCTGAATTATCTTGTTTGTTCGTCATTGCGAGGTACTTGAGAAAGAAAATGAAAATGTAGAGAAACCTGTTACTTTGTTAAACGATGATAAAAGCTTAGCACAGGTGAAAATCTAAAGGATCTAAAACCGAAGGGTTGACTTCATTGCACGGGGTTTCACGTCATATGTCTCAGTTCCTTTCTGCTGTAATGACACGCCATCTGACGGGAGTATTGGACCAGAGCCAACTATAAACTTATGGGTCTTCGAACTCAGATAAGAATTATGGGAAATCAGATCACAACTACACCACGTGACCTCGCATTCCAGTATTGGTGTATATAGACGAATTCATCTCAAAATCAACATAAGAAGTTAAATTGAAGTTATATTATCCAACAAGTTAAGTTTAACAATAAGGAATATCAATATTATGAATATTTTTCATCAATAAATTACCATAAAATCACAGAATTGAATCAAGTTGCAAAAAGAAAACGTGCAGTGTTCTATCAAACATCTATAATTTCCAACTCGTTCTCGTTCTCTGATCTAGGTCAGGATTCCCGGTTACTTGTCTGGCCTAATTATCTAGAGTTGGCTGTGATTGGACAAAGTACGAACTCCTAGCTCCGGTAACAATCCGATAACAGAACGGCGCGGTCTGGATTCGAACCAACTACTTTCGAAACGCAAGGCACGAGATTAACCACTTAGCCACAAAGACCCTGTGGCGAAGATATTTTAATGCAATCGATTGTTATTTCATTGTAAAGGACATCAGTTGGTCGATTTGTTTTGGTATGTGCACTGACGAAGACAAGTCTATGTCAGGTCGTTCTAAAAGCCTACGAAGCCGAGTTCCAGAAGTTCCCCATATGAAATAAAGTCACTGTTACATTCATAGAAAAAGTCTTGCGTTGGAACCCCTAGATGAGGTTCTTTAAAGATTAAGAATGTTCTTTAAATCACAATTGCCCGCCTGCCCAGCGTGTTCGTAGCGCGTTGGACGACGGGTGATACTCTGTGAGTGCGGGTTAAATTCCAAGGGCTGGCAGAAAAGCCACAGGTTATCCAGATTTACGGTGTTCGTGGCACCGAACCGAAGGGTTACGATGTCCATGGCACCGAGTCAAAGAGCTGAAAGCTCAAGTGCTTCTGGATCGGAAAAAATTAATTCACAACCATGGAACAGCAGTTTATTTAAAACGCTGTGTTAAAAGTGAATATCTTTTACAGCATTACTATTGCATGAGGAGTTAAGATAGCTATATCGTGGTAAAATACTCGACTGTGTTAACCTAGACATGAAGTCAGGTATCTTTGACGACCATCGTTTTGTTTAGCTCCAAAGTTCCAGGATAGTAATTGATTTCAGTTGTTCATATTTACCAGATTTTTGAATAAAAATTAACAATCTCAACATTGGACTTTAAAATAGCTCAATCCCTATATAAAAAGGAACCGACAAATGGAGTCAAATGATTAAAAACCGACTTATAAAAAGCATGTATTGAAAACGATCCAGAGGTTTTGAAAGGAGAGAATACAAGTTTTTAAAGAACCCAGGGAAGCAACAAAGCCAATGAATATGATTAATAAATAGACATTGTACAAGTATTAGAGACTTCTGGAAAAACAAATTATCAAACAAAGGATTCGAGCCACAAACGATAAGACTTCACAAAACCTTGACAGAAAATGTAGGTCACTTGGAAGGTCTCAAAGTGTCCCTTTATAAGCAATTCCCTCAAATGTTGAATAGAAAAAATGGATTGCAGATCTCTTCAATGAAGAAATCTTTAAATAAGCTAAATTATCAATCAATGAAAAAGAACAGTTTATCGAACTTTCAACAGATTTGTCTATAAATTCTGATTTTAAAAGAAATCATTGTTTCGATTGCTGGATTTTCCGAAAGGAGTTAATTCTTATTTTTCATGTTTGTTGGTCTCACACTCTGATATAAACAAAATCAAGGATATTCCTTAGGTTGAAATAACAAGTCTCGGCTTAACGAGGTTTAATTCCCTACATAACAAACAACGTTTTTGTTTTTGTATTTTGTAAAACTACAGTACTTTGTTTCTATGTGTTTCGCCATTCTACACAGTTTTACTGCAGTCTCCATCTATTTTGATTTAACATAACAAACAAGCATCTGATTACGTTCTGGATAAATGTCAGTGAGAAGTGAAAACAGCTTAGTTAAAAAAACAAAAAACACTGTAATAAATCTTGTCATTTACTTATACTGATCTAGTAGAGAATTTATTTTCTTCTTACATTTATATACAAAAATAAGTACAACAATGAGCTTAATTTAATGCAAGTCTGGATTTTATAATGTCTTGTCTTTTCTGAGCCTGAGTTCCAGAAACAAATTGCCTTAAAGCAAGCTCAACTATCTTATCTACAAATGTTTCAACCGATTAATAATCTGTTTTATGAATGGTTTCTGTGTTACGAATATTGCAAACAAAATCTGTGATTTGTATTTTTTCGTGTAGTAATTTTCTTTTCCCAACTGACTTCATTTCCACTATTTTACATAAGGTATGCACTAACAACAAAAGTGTCCGTATTTATTATCCCTTTTTCTTTGCGTTCGGTTTCGTATACTTGTCTAAACCATGCGATTGGGTTGTCTCTATGAAGCTGCATGTCAGTTGGAGTTCTTCGAGAGTTCCCCATAGCTTGGTCTGTAAACTTTGTTCATGAGGCCATGTTTCGTTTCGCTGGCGTAGGTATGATGGACATGACTGCAAGATTGTTAGAGCTCTGGAGTTTGTGTTTGTCAGGCATGCACACTATGCAGTCTGAGCAAACTTTATTCTGTGCATTATTGTTGATCCTGCAATGTCCTGTTCTTATGCGAAAGATTGTTGTGTGCTGTTTTCTGTTTAGTCTGCTGATATGATCTTATGACATTGCTTTTGGTTTATTACCTCCACAACTATGTTGTATTTTCGCTTGATATATATCTCAATTTCTGATAGTGACACTGGGCGTTTGTGTTTTATAAGTTATGTTCCCTCCTTGTCTGTTCTCTCATATCCTGATATGCCAGTGAGCTGGTATCCACTGGATAATAATTTGGTTGAGTTCTGAGAGTTTATTTAGCTGTAATGCAAGCTCTCTCTCCATATTATATTGTGGTTCCCTTTGTGTGGCCTGCAGGACTGACATGCAGTCGCACAGGAATACAAATTTATTGTTTTGTATGTTTCTTTCTTGCAGTATTTGACATCAACAATTGCCTGTTGTTTGACTCTAAAATGTGTTGAGTTTCCGGTGGCACTTGGATTTTTTTGTCAATATTTTGAAAGTTATTCTAAAAACAATGCGTACAGTTTATAGAACTAATCTTAAAATGGGTACACAAGTTAAAAAAGGTTGGGAACCACTGCTCTAAGGAAAACAATGTGAGTATTGCAGGTTGGTTACAGTGTTAAAATGTGTATAGAAAATTAAAATCTAATTTTAGTAACTGGATAATTTAAAGTTATGTCTCATACAACTATGAGGAGATAAACATTCTCACACACTTTTGACTTGTTCGTATTCGATTGTGACTTATTTCGGTGTGTCTCCAATTATATACACATCTTTTTTTCTTTTCGTGTCTCTAATCCTGTTTTGTCTCACATCGGCAGGATAAGAAAAGATTTCTAGAACGGCTTTTGTGTGCGCATCAGTGTTTTTACATATGTATAAACACTCAAATCATTATTGTTAACAACTATGTGAAAGCAGTACTAATGTGCGCATCACAAACGTGCGCATCACAAACGTGCGCATCATAAACATGCCATCACAACTGCCATCAAACATGCATCACAAACATGCATCACAAACATGCCCATCACAAACATGCCCATCACAAACATGCCCATCACAAACATGCCCATCACAAACATGCCCATCACAAACATGCCCATCACAAACATGCCCATCACAAACATGCCCATCACAAACATGCCCATCACAAACATGCCCATCACAAACATGCACATCACAAACTTGCTCATCACAAACATCTGCATCATGACAAACTTCATCAAACATGCACATCAAAACATGCACATCAAAACTTGGAAGAACAGCGAAGAAGATTACCAATTAAAATAAAAGTATAATTTTACAAACAGAAAACTTAACTTTGTTGGCAAGGAAACGAAAATACATCTCTTGTTATAAAACTGTAAAAATATGTCGCCTTGAAGAATCAGTTTGTTGTGTTCAAGCAAGTCGTCTAGTTTGCAGACCGGCCGTCTAGTTTGCAGACCGGCCGTCTAGTTTGCAGACCGGAACACTGTCATTGATTAATCCTGGCTAGTACATTCACTTCATTCCATCTTCAATCTATCAACGTTTTTATCTTTCTTAAATGTATTTGTCAGTCATGAAACTCACTTCTCCATCCATGTAGTTTTTCTAACACAATTCTAATATCTCCCAGTCCTTTAGTCTCTCTCAGCATTTAAATGTGGCACTGTCCAGTCTTCTTCTTCTTCTCCGAACGCTCCATATCGACCACATGTTAACCATTCTGAGTGAGTTGTATGTGATCTGAGCGTGAGAGCGATTGTACATTGTGCCAGTTATGCACCTACAAGTAGGCCAGACAGCACATCCTATTTCTGCGATGGTTTTTATTTACTAGGGTAGCTTTCATAAGTCCTACATCAGCCGCCTCTCACGACATGCCTTGTAGGTTGTAGTGGTAGTATTCTTTGCTCCTTGTGAGTCCTGACACCACATAGGTGTGTCATTCAGTGACTTCAATTATGCATTCATTCCGTTTTTCTAACAAATTTCTAATATCTCCTCATCCTTTAGTCTATCTCCGCATCCTTTAGTCCAGCGTTTCCCAAAGTGGGTAGTACGCCCCCTGTGGGCGCTGGCCTTCCAGGGGGCGATGGTGGGTTCAGAAGCATTTGGGGGCAGTTAATTTATCGTGATTTTGCGATTGAATAATCATACAAAATTTGAATTCTGCATTTTAATTAATTACATGCCCATCTTACACGATCCATTTTTTCATCAATTTTCTATTTCTTGTATATAATCATTTGAAAAAAGACCATGAATGACAAAATTATATATCAATTTTCTATGTCAAAGAGAAAATAGAGCATGTATATATATATGGGGTGGGGAGGCGTTAGCGTTACAAAGTTTATGTCGTGCAAAGTGGGCGATGGGCGGAAAAAGTTTGGGAATCTATCCTTTAGTCTATCTCCGCATTCTTTAGTCTATCTCCGCATTCTTTAGTCTATCGCCGCATTCTTTAGTCTATCTCCGCATTCTTTAGTCTATCTCCGCATTCTTTAGTCTATCTCCGCATTCTTTAGTCTATCTCCGCATTCTTTAGTCTATCTCCGCATTCTTTAGTCTTCCGCATTCTTTAGTCTATCTCCGCATTCTTTAGTCTATCTCCGCATTCTTTAGTCTATCTCCGCATTCTTTAGTCTATCTCCGCATTCTTTAGTCTATCTCCGCATTCTTTAGTCTATCTCCGCATTCTTTAGTCTATCTCCGCATTCTTTAGTCTATCTCCCGCATTCTTTAGTCTATCTCCGCATTTGATTTTAACACTATTCAGTAACTACATATTCTCCAAAGATTTGCCCTCAACTTGCTTTTTCGTGTGAGTGAGGAAAGAATAATTCTGGCAATCCGTGTCTTGGGTATCTTCGTGACTAAATTATACGTACCACAGTTTCCTTATTGCGTGTATAATCACTTTTTTATTTATGGTCGTTATCTTCTCATCTCAAATCATATTTTTTCGATCAGTTCGAGTATAGAAAATTAGTTTTAGCAATTCTGAAATGTCCTGTTTTTTTATATCGAAAGATTTTCCTCTTGACAATGATCGTTCCTCTGGGCAAATTAGTACTGTCGTACGCTTGTAAATAATTCCTGGGAGTAGATGGGGCACCAGCATTAAATATAAGCTTTACGTCATTGATACAGTCGTACTCGGTCTGGATGTCAATTTCGATCATCATTGTTGCAATGTGACAGCCTAGAACTTATCTAGAAGGAATGCACGTACTCACAGAAAATAAGAAATGTGTTTGGATTTCTTTCATTAAATTCTAGCTTTGCACTTTCTTATGATAAGGCTTATATAAATGTTAGTTCAGACATAACTACACGCGACACAGAACAATATCTAAGGCTTATATAAATGTTAGTTCACACATAACTACACGCCGCTGCACAGAACAAGATCAAAGGCTTATATAAATGTTAGTTCACACATAACTACACGCCGCTGCACAGAACAAGATCTAAGGCTTATATAAATGTTAGTTCACACATAACTACACGCCGCTGCACAGAACAAGATCAAAGGCTTATATAATGTTAATTCAGTCATAACTACACGCTGCACAGAACAAGATCTAAGGCTTATATAAATGTTAGTATAATGTTAATCAGACATAACTACACGCCGCTACACAGAACAAGACTGGGAATCGGTGTAGTTATAAAGACGTAACCTGAAAGGATATATGCCTAATTGCTTGTATACCATAATGTGTGTGATCCCGACTATGAAAGAATATATGTCCACAGTTATTGTATACCATAATGTATCCACAGCTGCTTGTATACACTAACTTGTATATCCTGACTGTAGAGGATATACTGCTCACAGTTGCTTGTATACCGTAACGCGCGTAGAACGCGGTATAACGCGTTATAGTTCTATACCATGAAAAAATGAAAATCGTGGCATATCCTAAAGAACGTAGCCATCATCCACAGTAAACGAGTCCTTGATTTTTCTAGGCACCACTTATACGTTCGGTAGTTTGGCATTGCTTTCTGAACGATGAGATCTATTTTTACCTTTTGTAAAAATCGCATGAAAAGGAATTTGCTTCCAAACTCCACCTGGGTTTGAACCAGGTCGCTTGAGTTGGGATCGAGCTCACCATTGGGCGGCTCGTCATTAAGGGCCAGTGGGGCCGGGCCCCACCAAAAAAGATCTGTAACGTGTATTTATTATTTAATAAATGAAATTACTTGGAGGTGTTGTCTATGGGGTAAAGTGGTTAAGCAGTTTGTCTTGTGTCCTGAAGGTCTTGATTTGAAATCCAGACTGCGTTGTTTGGTAAGTACGTGCATTTTTTTCGTACATTCTTCTTTTTCGCCCTTCTCCTCTAGTGAAGCATAGGTCCGTAACCGAGGCCTTCCAATCCCGCCTATCCAAGGCCATTCTTTCCAGATCTCTCCACTCTCTCCCCACTTTTCTTGCATTCCGTCTCTAACTCTCATCTCCATGTGTTCCTGGGTCTTCCCTACCTCTTTGCCCTGGGGTTCCATCGGAGAGCCTGTCTTATGATGCTGTTAGGGTTTTTCTTCATGTGTGTCCTATCCATCGCCACCTTCTGCTCCTTATCTCTTGTTCCAACTGTCGTTGTCCCGTTATATCCCAGAGTTACCTGTTTGTAGTCCTGTCATATCATCGCAGATCCTGCGCAGGCCTCTATTGATGAATGTCTAACTTTTTGGTGTTACCCTTAATACCCTCTTCGTTCCTCATCGTACATACGATAGAATTATTGCTGGAGATACGGAGTTCGTACTATACTCTCGTGAGGGAACGTGTCAATTTCTGCGGAAAGTGACAGTGTCATGTGACCAAACCTGGTGTCAAGAAGTCAATCTTACCCTTTCAGATTCCCTTTATTTTTGTAATAAATGTTTTACTAAACCGCCTCTTAAGTCTGGTTATCTCCGTTTGAAAACTACATAGCCCTGTCTACAGTTTGATCAAGATATATCGTATGATATTAGTTTAGTCTTGTTTCTGTAGTCGTGAGTGTGCGCTTGTGTGTGTGTACTTGTACTCGAGTTTATGGGTGCATATACGCGTGCTCGTGCAATGTATGCATATGTTTATGTACTTGTGTGCAGACATGTAATGCAGTCGTTTGAATTTATGCGCTTGTGTGCCTTGAGTGCCTTGTGCTCTGTGGCTTGTGATACATCTACACATGTTGTACATGTTGTGCTACATACACTGTGCGATGCATATTTTATCGATCCAGAAGCACTTGAGCTATCAGCCTTCGACTCGGTGCTATGGACATCGTAACCTTCAGTTTGGTACCACGAACCGAAATCTGGAGAACCGGTGGCTTCTCCACCGCGGAGTTGAACCGCACTCACAGGAGCTTGTCACCCATCGTTCAACGCGCTGGAACACGCGGGCAGGCGGCGTGCGTATGCATACATACTATCATTACCATCCTATTCTCGTATGCATGCTCCTGATATTTTGAGCGTCCATGATACGAATCGTTTTTCGCTACCCGGCCTAAACTAATTTAATACTTGTTATCCAATATTCATCGATCAACTACACCTTATCAGTGAGAATAACAATATTAACATAAATGAATAATTTGCTGAGTTAACGTAGTTAAGAACAGAGAAACTTTCGGCAATCTTCCGGCTTACGAGCAAAGACTACACGATATCCAAATTTTTCTTTGTCCCAAACACATGAAATTCTGTGAGCATTTAGAATTCAGTCCACGATGAGGATGAAACGCTCTCTGCTCAATCGCATTTTGCTGTCTCCAATTGTATATTAAATGAGGCCCGTTCTCCTTGTGATTAATTATTTACTGTTGAAGGAAGAAGGTAGGTTTGATTAGGCTAAAGGTCATTGTTTGTAAAAGACAAAATAAATACGTGACGTATAGATTACTGTAAGACTTTAACTTTACAATGCATTTTCAAAAGTATCTAAATGGGATTGACTTCTTGTACCAGGTTTCGCATATGACTGTCCTGATGGAGAGATGAAGCCATCTGCTGAAATATACACGTCTCTTGTCGGCAAAGATGCCAGCCATCTGCTGAAATATACACGTCTCTGTGGCAGAGATGGCATGCCATCTGCTGAAATATACAGTTCTGTAAGCAAGATGGCATGCCATCTGCTGAAATTACAGTTCTGTCGAGCAAATGCGCATGCCATCTGCAAATATCACGTCTCTGTCGCAGAGATGGCATGCCATCTGCTGAGATATACACGTCTCTGTCGGCAGAGATGGCATGCCATCTGCTGAAATATACACGTCTCTGTCGGCAGAGATGGCATGCCATCTGCTGAGATATGCACAGCAGAGTCTGTAAGTCCATCAACAAACTCAACGGATTTCATGAAAATTGCACTTGTGACTCGGTTTGGGTTCGAATCCAGAACCTTCGGAACTACAGGCAATCGTCTTAACCACTTCGCCATTGAAACCCCCGCAACCACTTCGCCATTGAAACCCTGACATCTTAGCGACTCCTGCATTTTAAGCGACTTCGCATTTTAGGCACCATATTGAAGAGAAACTCATCCAAATTTCGTCGATTTGAAAAGTTGATTGATGGCCTACACATAATCTCTATTGATGGCTAACACATAATTCTATTGATGGCCACACAAACTCTATTGATGGCCCATATAATCTTTATTGAAGCTCTAACACATTAATCTTTATTGATGGCCTCACACTAATCTCTTATTGATGGCCACACATAATCTCTATTGATGGCCTACACATAATCTCTATTGATGGCCTACACATAATCTCTATTGATGGCCTACACATAATCTTTATTGATGGCCTACACATAATCTCTATTGATGGCCTACATATAATCTTTATTGATGGCCTACACATAATCTTTATTGATGGCCTACACATAATCTTTATTGATGGCACATCAGATTCTATTGATGGCCCACAATAATCTCTATTGATGGCCTACAATAATCTATATTGATGGCCTAAGTAAAGCTCTATTGATGGCCACATAATCTCTATTGATGGCTCATATAATCTCTATTGATGGCTACACATACTGATCTGATGGCCTACATAATTCTATTGATGGCTCACTATCAACTCTATTGATGGCCACACTAACTTCTATTGATGGCCTCACAAATCTCTATTGATGGCCTACACATAATCTCTATTGATGGCCTACACATAATCTCTATTGATGGCCTACACATAATCTCTATTGATGGCCTACACATAATCTCTATTGATGGCCTATACATAATCTCTATTGATGGCCTACACATAATCTCTATTGATGGCCTATACATAACTTCATTGATGGCCTACACATAATCTCTATTGATGGCCTACACATAATCTCTATTGATGGCCTATACATAATCTCTATTGATGGCCTACACATAATCTCTATTGAAGGCCTACACATAATCTCTATTGATGGCCTACACATAATCTCCATGTGAAATATTCAGGGATGGTATGGAATACCAAACAAAATAATAAACCTTATCAAAAGCTTGTACGATAGTTCAGATTATTCAATCCGCAATGAAGATGACCAAAGCCAGCTGATGACCAAAGCCAGCTGATGACCAAAGTCAGCTGATGACCAAAGTCAGCTGTTTATGGTTGAAACCGGAGTACGGGGGAGGGGTCTCGGTGGTTATGGTTACGCCCTTTGCCTTGTGAGTCGAAGGTCGTGGGTTCGAGTCCAGATCGCACCTTTCTGTTCACTAGTGCAGTTTTCTCCAGAGACCCCTATGATTGTTGCTGGAGCTACGGAGTTCGTGCTTTGTACAATACTCTCGGCTGAGAGGGACCGAGCCATATGGGATAAGACTCGGTGCAATGAAGTCAATCCTTTGGCTTTAAAACTCATTAAACCGGAGTACGGCGAAATTGTATTTTCTCTTTTTCTCAAGGTGACCATTGTGTGTGATATTGCAAGGGCGACGCTTGCATCGACTGGGCAGAAAACAAGACAACTGGAAGATTTTGATTTTACAGATGATATTGCATTGTTACGTAACAACAACAAAGCATATGTAAAATAACTAAGTAACTAAAGATATAGAAAGTAAAGTGTATGTATTAAAAAAAAAAGATGTCTGCGAAAAATAATGGAACATTAAAGTGGACTTAGTACACCTAAAACCGATATCTTTTCTCTCCTGCAATTCTTCTTAATGGTGTTAGATCTCCTATTTCTTGCTAATCACATTAACAGTGATAGAATTGCAAATCACATTAACAGTGATAGAATTGCAAATCACATTAACAATGATAGATGGTCTTTCCTTCCAATTGTCTTAATTGCTTCTCTAGTGCAAGGAATCAAGCGGGCAGTTCGTTCAGTCATGGGTCAGTGTGTAGTTTTGGTGAACGAAATGATTGTCAACACTATTTCATACTCCAAAATAGTCAGACATATTCTTCTTCTTCACCATTCTTTATACTGTAGAATGTGTGTGTGTGTGTGGGGAGGAGGAGGAGACTAGTGATCTGTGTTGCTTGTTAAGGCACTTTGTAAGCTGATTTCATTTTTGTAGGCTGTTCTTGATTCTATCGCTCCATCTTTTGCGTGGTATTCCTCTTGCTTTGTACTTATTATACTTTTCCTGTGCGACTCTCTGTGGTAGGCGATACCAGGTATTCTGTCGGATTAGGACAGCACACATGGGTTAAATGAGCGTGATGATTAGTCCTTAAAGAAGGCAGCAACATGTATTTAGGAGTTCCCGCCCGTCTGCCCAACGTGTTAGTAGCGCGTTGGACTACGGTGATCAAGCCGTCTGTGACTGCTGGGTTCAATTCCGCAGGCTGGCAGAAAAGACACAGGTTCTCCAGATTTACGGTGTTCGTAGCACCGAACCGAAGGGTTACAATGTCCATGGCACCGAGCCGAAGAGCTGAAAGATCAAATGCTTCTGGATCGAAAAAAAAGATTTCCTCGGTAATGCAAAATTTGGAAACGTGTTATGGACAATCGCAATATTCATATTGAGACTGATGATAGTCAGTAGACTGGTTCAAACCCCGGTACAGTGTGGTTGTATTTTATAATTTCGTGGATAGAATAACAACCAAACGTACATAGTCGTGGTGACGACCAAACAAGCTGAATTTAATCTACATAATCCTAGAATATCACGAGAATGGGAAGGGGGTGCCGGTGGGGAGGGAGGAGGGGTGGTGCTCAAATCAATCAAACCAAAATCATTTTCTTAAGTTGTGGAAAAAACGTGCATAAGAGGCATACATTAAACACGATCATGGAGGTGGGAGAGCAGGTTCAAGATGGAAAGTCTTTAGGGCAAACTGTCTGATGAGAGTCGCGTTCTACAAAGGGCATGCTACATGACGAAGCAGACTAGTATAGTAACATGAAACATTTATGTGTGTCTGCTATCAGAGGAGAAAGGAAGCATTGCAAGACAGGCACTGTTTTGGAACCCGCAGGAAAGAGGAGTAAGGGAAGGCCTAGACGGACCTGGAGAAGAGAGCTGGAGGCTGATATTAAAAGGATAGGTAAAACATGGAAAGAGTTGGAAGGGATGGCAAGAGAGGAAGAGCTGGTAAGAGAGGAAGAACTGGAAGACGTTTGTTGAAGACCTGTGCTCCAGACCTGTGCTCCGTTGGGAGTTAAAAGGTGAAGAAGAAGGTATCGAAGGGTGAATTACCTCTCCTTCCTTGGGAACTCTAGTAATGGAAAAAAAATAACTGTTCTCGTCATTATAAGTAATAATTTTTTTTAAAGAAAACTCATTTTCATACCATGAAGTATCTTCGTGAAAATAAATACGTGCTCAGAGATTCAATTCAGTGTACGTAAGACCGAGCTATTAGTCCTATTTCAGACGGGCGATAAAACGTAGTTCCCCTTTTCAATTTGAGTTACGTACAAAAACTCTTTGAGAGTTCAAAATCGAGAAGAGCAGGGTGGAAAGCAGCTACCCTCGCAAAATTAATTAGAAACATTTTTTAAATTCAACATTTCCCATCTTCTAAATTACGTTGGGGACACTCGCCGGTGTTATGAAGTAGGTGCACTGCCGCTGAGATCTACTTGTGTAAGAAAGATCGGAGCACACATGGTTACTCACCGAAGTGCAATGGCGATGGTCCAATCAATCAATCTATGTTTCTCACGAGAGACTGAATCGATCTGAGAGCCGTTATAGTGGGAATAAAATTGTCCTGTAGAATTGAACACCGGACTATGCGCCTACGAATCAAATGCATTAACCACTACGCCGTCGTGGCTATTCTTTTCCAAAATAAACTACTACTCTTATCAGCAAAAATTAAACCATAAAGTTAAAAAGAAAAGATCAGTACACACTAAATAATAAAGCTGTAGATTACAGAGAAAACGCTAAGAAGTCTAGAAAACACCCACAGGAGAGCAAATATTATTAGCAGACATGCCTTCGATTGAAATCCGCAAGAGAATAGGATTGTCATGAGGGCAAAGAGAACTGGGTATAAACGGAGGAGAGACGATCGATGATCAGCAAACTTTCCAGTAGGACTTGTATGTTCCAAATGAGAAAACATGGATCGGAAATGATAAAGGAATGTTTCCACGTGCATTTTTAATTACCAGTATTCATTCATAAAAGTAAACTAATTATAGTGGTCATTACTGAATTCCTTTCTGAAATATGACATTTAGAGATAAATACTTGTAGTAATAACTATTTTCAACATTTCGACGCAAATAATGTAGTTTTCTCATTAAGAATACATGTATAATTGAGTTTCTTGCCCCACTGTTAGATCTTCAACTAGCATGATGTCACAAATCTAACATCATTCGTGTGTTCTTGTAGGAAGTCTGCGACAAAGTTTTCAAATATATTTATAATGTTATTATGTAATCTAAAATGATAAAAATAACAGAGCAGTTCATCTATTTAGGTAGCAATTTTGATTGCACAGGAAATGTTAAAAAGAAATTATGATACGAATTGACAAAGCAACATCAGCTTTTAGAAGTCTAAATAAAATATGGAACTGTAAGTTATATAGTATTAAAACTAAATTACGAATTCTCAATTCATATGTTGTATCAACCCTAACATATGCTAGCAAGAGTTGGAAAATCTCTAAAGATATAGAAAGCAAGTTGAATGCGTTTGGAAATAGATGCCTGCGAAAAATAATGAATATAAAATGGAACGAATTCAGAAGTGATGAAATCAGAATGTCTGGTCAACCACTAGTGACAACTGTTATAAGAAAGAGAAGATGGAGATATGTTGGACACAACTTGAGGAGAAATGATCAACGAATATCAAAGCAGGCATTGAAGTGGGATGCAAAGGGTTCAAGAAAGAGGTCGATCTAGGAGACCCTGAAACGAACTTTGCTGCGAGGCAGGAAATATCGGACTCAGTTCCATGGAGGAGATTGAGCGAGTTGCCCAGGATAGAGCGGTATGGAGAAATTACTTGAAGGCCCTATGAAACTTATAACGGTACGAGAGGAATTATTATTATTATTATGTATGCAGCTTTTACTGTCCATGATCAAATTTGTAACCTAGTACACATTTTTTCTAAGCTGAATTTTCCGCACCCAAAATAATGCGACTTAAGAGTTCTGGCTGGATCTATGGAGTTTTTGCTTTGTGCAACACTCTCGGTAGATAGAATGCCATTTCTGCCGACAGGGAAGGAGCCAAATGGGGGAACCAGGTGCAATGATGTCAATGAAGAGAATGACTGCTGCTGACACCGGTCAACTTGCACAGAACGGAGAGTTTGTACGTGTAAACATAACGGCGCGGTCCGGATTCAAATCCACGACCTTTGGAACGCAAGGCAAACGCTTAACCACTTAGCGCCCCCTTCTCAAATTGGTTTGTGTAATCTTCTTCCGGTATATTTTCGGTAGAAATTAATCATTAAATTGTACGATTTTGAGGCCTTCAGGCTATAGCTTTTTATTACTCCGCAACCATTGAGAGAATTTGCGTGTTGATTTCAGTGGCGGCTCGTGAACGTTTTTGTTGATTGGGCCAGACACACATTTTCGGGACAATCGTGGTTTTGGGTTAGGTTATACTTTAATCCATTACATAATAAATACACGTTACACATTGTTTGGTGGGGCCCCTCCCCTTTGGCCCTTAATGACGAGCCGCTACTGATTGATTTGTGATATAATATCGTTGTATCGTTTATAAAACAAATAAAATGTCAAACTACATTTCTAACGCTATAAAAAGTCGGACTCCATTACTCCTGTAATCTAGTATTTTACAGGTAAATTCATTAAACGTTTAGCTATTACTTCCATCAACCAATATCACTTTTTTCTATGTCAGTCACAGCCGATATAGTCATTAAATAAACATTAAATACATTTCTAAGCAGTTTCTATCTGGTGCAATACTGGGTGGAATTTGTTTGTCATTTGTGCTCACTAAGAGCTATATAAAAATTATAATTCCTCTCGTACAGTTAAACGTTACATAAGGCCTGCAAGCAATTTCTTCATACCGCTCTATCCTGGGCAACTCGTTGAATCTCCTCCATGGAACTGAAACCGATGTGTTTTCCTCTCTCAGCAAAGCTCGTCTCCTTATGTCGCCCTCTTTCTTGAACCCTGTGGATCCCACTTCGTTGCCTGCTTTGATATTCTTTGATCATTTCTTCTCAAGGTGTGCCCAATATATATCTCCATCTTCTCCTTCTTACAACTTCTTATATCCCTATATATGCATTTATAGCTTTAATTTGTTTATTCATGAATTATTGCCATGTTTGTTTGCCTCGGTGCTCTCATTGAATTCATTGAAATCATATTTACATCTTCCAATATTTAAAGCGACCTATGTATTTCTGTTTTGTTTATCATACTAATGTATATGTCCTATTATATATTTTAAATTTGTTTGATTCTCCCATGAAGAGTTTACTTATTTTGGGTAGGAATTTAGACAATAAATTATGCTAAGATTTGTCAAAGTAACATCAGCTTTTAAAATTCTAAATAATGTAAGGAACTCAGTTATATAATTTAATCCTAAATTAAACATTTGTAAAAATCCCACTGCTGAATCAATTATAACATATTCCAGCTAGAGTTGGAAAATTGCTAAATATATAGAACGAATGTTGAATTGAAGTGGGAGGTAGTGGGTTCAAGGGTCAAGAAAGAGAGGACGTCATAGGGAAACCCTGAAATGAACTTTGTTGAGAGAGGCAACAAATATCGGACTCAATTCCACGGAAGCAATTGGAAGAGTTGCCAAGGACGGAGAGGTTTGGAGAAATTGCTTGCGATCCCTACGTCATGTATAACTATAGCAGAGGAATATATATTTATATGTTGAATACACTTAAAAATAGATGTCCTGCGAAAAATAATGTACATAAAATGGGCTGAGTTCAGGAAAAGTGACGGAATCAGAAAAATATCTGGTCAACCCATAGTAACAGCTTTTAGCATAAAAAGAAGATGGTGATATGTTGAGCATACTCTGAGAAGAAATAATAAAAGAATCACAAAACAGGCATTGGAGTGGGATGCAAATTGTTCAAGAAAGACAGGACACCCTTTGCAAACATTGAAATTAACTTTATTCCGAGCGGCGATAAATATCGGATTGAGTTCCATAAAAGATATTGAACAAGTTGACAAGGAGAAAGATGTGTAGAAGCATTCCTCTCTTGCCATATATAACTTATAACGGCACGATATGAAAATAAAATAATAAAATGTCGTAGATGACTCAGAAAGCCATGACAATTGATCATTTTGTAGCGTATCTATCCAGTCAAAAATTCGTATATAGTTTCATATACACGTTTGTTTGTATGTTTGTCTATTTATTATCACCTACATTATAATTATACTCTAGGTACTCTTACCCAACAAAAAAATAATCAATCCTAGTTGCGCCCAAGGGCACAAAGACAAGAGACCAAAAAAATGTCCACTCAATTGGATTTTGTGCATTTCTCTCTACCTCAGACTTAGACTAACGCATTGCTTTAACTGCTTCATGTGTTCTCCTCTCCTTCATATACTCCTTTGCTTCTTTTTTTCCAATATCCGTGTCATATCCACTGCGTTGCTGCCGTGTCCGAATTTCTTTTCTCATCCTGAGTGCATGTCACCACCCATATCCCTCGTCGTTTTTAACAGGTTATCCTCACTAAATATTTTATTTTTTAACTGTAGCAAAAACAAACCATACACATAGTGCAAGATTTCATATTCTACACTCTTATATTGCAAGCTTTCATATTCTACACCCTTATAGTGCAAGCTTTCATTAGTATTCTACACCCTTATAGTGCAAGCTTTCATATTCTACACTCTTATAGTGCACGCTTTCATATTCTACACCCTTATAGTGCAAGCTTTCATATTCTACACCCTTATGTGCAGACTTCTATTTACTGTATGAGTTCTCGTGATGTAATAGCGTCTACACATTTATGTTAGTCACGTTTATGCCCAACTTTGTTTTGCCTGTTTTTGCTTAGAATTGTATAATGAATCAAATCTCTAGAGTAGAAACGTATCAACGATGCAACATGCAACGCGTCCCACTTTTCAGACACAGACGATATTAGAATGATTGTGATTGCTGTAACATGTGTGGAAATTGGATCATTGTTGAGAGTTGCATCATACAAAACTAGCTAAACACACACATGCTGTTTCAATGTGTGTCGTGGAATTAGATATAATAGCGATGTTGCTGTTGTTATCTTGTTAAGTGTATAAATGTATTATCAGTTTTGCTAATTTCAAAGATGTATTATTGATCTAAAACAAAGATCAGAATACTAAGAGCATGCATATTCATCAGTAGCAACGTATTTGTGTGAAGCATGAACATTTAATAAGGCAATGGAAAAACATATGTGCTTTTGAATATAAATGTTACAACAGAAAAGTTCTTCGTATATAATAGACAGAGAAGAGAACAAATAGACCTATCCAGAAAGAACCCAAGATCAAAGAAAACTGGCTGATGCTACAAATAATAAAGAGAAAATTGAGGTATTTTGGACATGGCCATCATGGAAGGAGGCATACCGGAAAAGAGAAGAAGAGGAAGACCACGGAGAAGATGGATTCAGGATGTAACTGATGGGTTGAAAATTGCAGAGACAGGACATCTGGCCTATGAGAGAGAAATTCAAGAGGAGTGTTGGGCTGACCAAGTTCTGTTCAGGACAAGCTATTTGATGATGATGATTGTTGATCATACATATTTCCATTATTTTATATTCCTAACATATAAAGAGACACATGTAAATAACATAAGGACAAAAATAAAGTGTTTAAGAGCCTTCGTTTTTCCATTGGCAAACTATGGTTGTCAGACATGGACCATTGACAAAGCGGTAGAGATTATTAATGCATTTGAATGCGAATGCTACAGAAGAGTACTTAGAATATCATGGACAGAGAAAAGAACAACTGCTTCTGTTCTGCAACAGCGTAATAGTAAAGAGAGTTGGCTATTAAAGAGTTTTCTACTAAAGAGTTTTCTACTAAAGAGTTTTCTACTAAAGAACATACCATCAAGGAAAATTTAATATTTTGGACATATCAAACGACATGAGTGTCTAGAGAAGATAATTATGGAGGGAATGGTGCCTCCAGGGCTTGTATAGCTAACAGTGAGTCTCTAAGAAAGACCATCTTGCCAGCAGGTTCTTGCAGCTTATTCATGTGCTGTGATGCCATCAGGAGTGCTGAGAGTACTGTTTTGTAGTTCGAACATATTCTTCCAATGGAATCCGCCGCTAGAGACACCGTAGTGGCATCTGTGTACTTAACCTCCCACTCCACCATTAATGCGTGCCTTCATTACCGATCCGTCTGCAAATTCTTGTCCAACTGTCTTCTTGAAACAAGTAGAAAGATGTCCCATTGTGGTTGCTTTCTTACTATATTACTTGGCGTATTTATTCGAGAAATCTCTCCAAATTTTGAAATGGAAAGCTTGTCAGACCGACAACACTTTCTCTTGGTATCATATGGGAAGGTGGTTGGCTGACAGGAACTGTACATGTCAACCGCCCGATCGTGTCCATGAGAAAACAACGGGGAATTATTCATTTATTATTAATTTATTATTAATTTATATTTCATGCTTTGGCGTACAGGACACATTTTCATGACGGATCATATATGTCTTCGTGCCGAAATTTGAATAATTTTCAATTAGAAAAGGAATAATTATCTTGAAACATAAACTGCATAAATTTCAACTTGAAAACAAGAATACAAAAGCAAGTTAACTCAGTAACCCGTTGAAAAATATGTAATGGTGAAACACGTAAAAATAAAAGTACTGTAGTTTTACAAAATAAAAAAACAATAACAATACAGTGTTTCGCTATTGCTACATAGTTTTACTGCAGTCTTCCTTATATAGAAAAAGTATGTACTAACAAACAATTCTTTAAAAAAAAATAATTTAGTTTGATTTAATTAGAAACCAGGAGAAGGGAAATGTTTATCGATTAACCTAATTTGTGGAGATGAGACTTGATCTTGTCCCAGTAGGTTTTATATGTTCTAAATTTACATACAAAGAGCACGAAAGCAATGAAAAGACGGAGACAACAGTAATATAGAATCAGCAGCCACTTTATATTTTGTATTGAATTTAGCACTCCAGAAAGACGAAGTCTTGAATGCAATGTTGAGAATAAAAGGATATGTACGAGCAGTGCACGTGACCAAGATGTCGTAAAATACGATTAAGTGAAACTGTGCATGTGGCACGCGATCTTAACGGGAAAGACAATTTACTATAGAAACTACTGTTTCAAAATAAGATGCATGTTTTGACGTAGTAATTCTGTAAGAAGTTTCAATTGCGTTAGTCTTTCTATTTGTTTCGATACAAACCAAATATTAGGTTATTTTCATATCTAACATACGGTTACGCCGGTAGCGAAGCTGCTAACGCAAAGCCCTAATGACTACGTGCCGTGGATACTCTGGCGTTCGAGGCCAGCTTGGGCTCGGTGAGCACATCATAACCGGTTGACCTACAGGAAATCCGGATCCTTTACCTGGGGATCAAAATTACAAGCACCTCCGAAGTTAAAGACTTTTGAACTATGGAGATCGCCTGAATGACGGACACTGGTGATAAGTAAAGCCTTTACGCAAAAAAAAAGTCAGCAGAGTACGTCTGAATTCACAGCGAGCGAGCCACACACAAATATTTATTATACATGAATGTTTGAATTTAATAAAACATTGTTCGGGCCATTAGAATGATAGAATTTGAAAACGAAAAATTAGGAATGTGATAACAACACATTAAACGCTTAGAGAAACATAATTTCACATTATGTAAGAAATAATATCTTGAATATACGTATTGAAAGGTACGAGACATTCTAATTTTATCAAAGAACATTGAAATTCAATGTTCGTCCGCTCATTGCATTCTTAGTCACAGATATCACAAGAACATCTCAAGACATATATATATATATATATATATATATGTGACTTCAATGCGAAAGAAAGATTAACCAGGAAGATAAATATATAGAAGAAAATGGTCTTAAAGTAAATGTTTCAATATAGCAAATGGAATCGTGGTCGCACAGGAATTTAACATACATTTTTTAACTATCGTTATCGATTATCATCCCGTTATCGTACTCAGACAAGAAGATCCACTGACCGAATGGATTAGAGCGCGGACTCCCATTCGGGAGACCCGGGTTCAATCCCCGTTAAGGTTAATTAGTGTTTTATGTCTGGGTCATAAAGGAAAAAAATCATAACCTGTACAGTTTTGCGGTGACTGCAGTAGACATGCGGCCATTAAATTCTCTAGTATTACGTCCCCCCTGTCCTACACCGCCCCTGTCCTACACCGCCCTAAAAGCGGTATTACAGACAGTAAGACAGTTATCGATTATTACAGAAGGTAACGATAACTGAACTTACTGCTCCATTATAGTTCCAAAAATATTTTATGAAATTTTCAAACTCGTGAAGAAAGCAAATATTTTCATTTAGTTGAAATCAATTCATGTATCCATTCCCACTAATGAAATTTACACAGCACTTGATGAGTTGTTAGTACAAGGCATGCAGATTTTGTGCGTGCCTGGCCAACATCTAGAAATTCAATGAACAGTTTTATTCTGATTTCTTTCAATCGTGCTCTTTTCCAATAGAAAATTCTTCATCGTGTGGATGGTTCCTACATCTAAAACACAGAACTGTTAAAGTACGAATGTTTTACGAGATTGTAGCTTGCGTCCACATTACTAAAAAAGCTGTCATGTACATTGAGAAGAGTGTTGAGGTGTTATGTAAAACCTGTATTGCTATAACGCATTACATTCCTATGCTTTTTAATAATGTCTCTTCTTACATTCCATAACATGTGTCTATATTTATTATTATTGTTTTAACTTCTTTTTCCGAGGTTTTTTTTTTACATTTATTTCGTTTTGAGTCACTTATCATTTTAGGGCCGTTAGGGATTTGTGTTATTGTATATATCATGTCTGCCATCTAAGAAATCTACATTTCTTTGCTTCTTTTGTACCATTTGTTTGATAAAGGCCTAGTGGACGAAACGTCGATGTATATTGTTTTTGTACTTTCTAAAACTATAGTACTTTGTTTTTACGTGTTTCGCCATTGCTACATAGATTTACTACATAGATTTTCCACATTCTTTCTTATATCGACAGTATTATTGCTGTACACATGTGTAATATGGAAAATATAGATACAAGCAGAGAAACATTTGAGGGCAATGGAGATGTGGTTTCTGAGAAAGATAAAAAGAATTCCACGAACTGACAGAAAAACGAGACAGTTCTTCCAAAAACAAATTAAAACCGTCTATTTTCTATTCCCAGGTGGAAGATGTAGTTGGCTATCCATTCTTGCCGTTAAGCGTAGGGATGGGAGCTTTAATTTGCGTTCTATGGCCAGATGAGTCGCCCTTGTTGTGTTATATCCGTGTTTAAGTATTATATGCTAGCATTGATAATTATTTTAGCACGTTATAGTAGTAGTAAAGTTTATAGCTTAGTGGCAACTGGCAAACTTGTGTAGAAAAAAAGTGAGCAAGGAAAAGGCAAATAGATTAATATCTGGTTAGCTTGACTTTATGGCATGGTAAATAGATTAATATCTGGTTAGCTTGACTTTATGGCATGGTAAATAGATTAATATCTGGTTAGCTTGACTTTATGGCATGGTAAATAGATTAATATCTGGTTAGCTTGACTTTATGGCATGGTCGAGATAAGAACACAGACCTGATACGGAATCTGGTGATCTTATGAGGTGATACACTATAACCGCACATGCTTATCTGCATTGCATACGATGATCACTCACACCCACATTCCAACACATGCGTACCCATGCGCATACTATGTGGGTAGGAGTGGGTTTAATGGATTCAAACCCCTATATCTCACGCATCTACTTTTGGGTTTCATTGTTGAAAATTATAGATGTTGTTGCTGTTGTCGAACACCCCCCACCCACCCCACCCCAGGAATAATGGGTTTCATCCTTTTTCTATAAATGAGCGGGAAAAGTACCTGGTTTTCTTGCAGACCCAGAATAATCACAAGAACTCTAGACTGTAGAGCTATGCTCAGTGAAATTCATAGAAATGTATTTCTTTTAAACACACAATAATTTATCTTTTAACAAGGTTCATTCATGTCTGCTATTTAAACATTGAATATTATATTTTCAAACGCACACGTCAACTAGCTTTATTTAAAAACCCGTTTTCATACCATGTGGTATAGTTGAGTTTCTTAAATTTTTATAGTAACATCATTTTTGCACTTGGTGGAATAGCCATGTGTGCTTTGATCTCTTTTTCTTACACATGATCTCAGAGCTGAGAGACGGTGCACGTAACTCTGTAGCCCAGGCTTTGTAGAAATTTAAAGTTAATCTTCTCATTAATTTTGCCTGGGCAGCGGCTTTGCAGTCTACTCTTATCGATTTTCAACAGCCAAGGGTTCATTACGTGTTCAACTTGAACACGGGACTTACGTTATATCGTCCGTCTTCAGTGAGACTAGGATCTCACCAGTGACGGCTCGTGATCATTTTTGTTGGTGGGGCCAGACATTTTTCTCCAGATAAATCATGGTTTTTGGATGCTATATTTTAATTTATAAAATAATAAATACACGTTATACATTATTTTTGGTGGGGCCCGGCCCCACTGGCCCTTATTTACGAGCCGCCACTGGATGTCACCTACATTTGACATAATGGATCTGTGGGAAATATCCGACTACGCCAAGCAGGGAACGAACCTACTACATTTAGAGAAAGGCATGCATCTTGCCTCTACGTCACAGAGACCTCCTATAATTGAGAATACGGTGTTACGCCCCAAATGTTTTCGACCTATGATAGACGGGGAATGGTCTTGTAAACATCACGTCGGCGCCTTTCTTTCCCAGTGTTTCTCTAGTACCCAACTGATGTTGGTCGACCTGAGAAGCCGTCTTCGGTCTGCAAGTTAAACCGTAACAAACGATTGCCGAAGTGTACGTCAAAGTTTCTCGCAAGTGCATATATGCGAAAGATGTGGTCCAGGAAGAATAAAAAGGGATTTAAAGCCAGATGAATGACTTCATTGCACCTGGTTTTACCACATATGGCTCGGTCCCTCTCCGCAGAAATGGCACGCCACCTGTCGAGAATATTTCACAAAGCACGAACTCCGTAGCTCCGGAAACAATCCTAGGGATCTCTAGAAAAAAAATACACTCGGGAACAGAACGGCGCGGTCCGGATTCGAACCCACGACTTTCGACTCACAAGGCTTAAAGGGCTTAACTATGTAACCACTGATCAATGTATGTAAATTATTTAATATTTCATAGACGATACTAATCCTTATCATGTGACATGTCCTTTCCAGATAGTCGCTTTCATCCTTGCCCGTATGAAAAGCTCTTGATCTCTTGCCAGTGATCCCACCTTTTCCATCATGTTCAAGATTACCTCAATCCCCTGTAGCCACCTTCATACTGTTATTCCCTTATATCTTCCATGAACCATGCCCTCCATTAGTGTCTTGATAAACCGCTGTGGCGTTTAATGTGACCAAAATATTTTGCATTTTGGGATATGGTATTGTTTTTATGGGGTCTGTATTTCAAAGTAGTTAAGTCTTATCTTTCGTTTCGAAGGTCGTAGGTTCGAATCCAGACTGCACCTTTCTGCTCACGGGTGCATTTTTTTCCCGAGATCTCTAGAGTTTTTTGCCGAAGAGAGGAGTTCGTGCTTTGTGCAATATTTAAAGCAGGTGGCGTGCCATTGCTGCAGAGGGGAAACCCGATCCATATGAGGTCAAACACAGCGCAAAAAAGTCAATCCTTCGGCTTTAAGCCTTTTTATGTTTTATGATAAATTTCCTCGATATCAAGTCTTGTAACGATCCCAATTTTTTTTCTTTTTTTCTCTAGGGCATTCTAAGAATCTTCTAAGTCACATACAGAGAAACTGGTTCCATAGTCAAAACACATACATCAGAATGTCGTGAAGAAATTATATGGTTTAGACATCTATAGATCACAGAGATATAATTTACATAGATGTTAAAGAAATCGGGAACAAATTTGCTGGAGGCTAACTAATTTACAGTATTTGACGACGCAGTGAACGTAATACATTTTACCCTTGGGGGAAATAGGGAGACGTTGTTGGTTCAGGCTGACCACTAGTTAATCAAATAAAGTCGTGGGATTAAATATGGGAAAGTGCATTCAGAAGCTTACAGTGTTGTCCGTCATGTGCAAAGAATATGTGTTCTCTGATGTTCTCTTGGCGCTAGTTCTTTTAATTTTTAATTTTTCTTGAATTAAATCATATTTTAAATATTTTTAAAATTATATTCCTTTGTTACATAGGGTCTGCTTGTAGTTTCTCCCTACCGCTCTATCCTGGGTAGTTCGTTCAATCTCCTCTATGGAATCGAGTCCGATATTTCTCGCCAAACATCTGACCTATTATAAATACTTTTTATATAAGAACTGTTAGGGTGGTAAGTTCTGACCCAGAAAATATATTTGGTGATGATGATGATCTCCACTGTATTTATGGTTAGTTTATTCTAAGCCTGTGAGTGTTATGGGCATATGTGCTTCCTTTTTCTCGTGAAATAGAAAAGTGTAGAATAGAGACGATTAAGTGGTAAGCTTATTAGTGATGTTAACTCAAATCTATGTCATGAGCATACGGTTTCGCCCCAATGATATAGCGAACCGGCTTACATCGACAGCATCGATTATTTGGAAGTTTAGGATGGATGAGGGGAATGTTATTCGGTCTCTTGACGACTTACTGTTGTATTAGGACACTACAATTGATGGTGAATCTATCCAGCGTTTTAAAAGGGTTTGAATTACACGCTGTACAAGTAGAACTGGATGCTTGAGCATGGGGAGTGTTCGCTCAATGATATAGCGAACCGGCACATCGACATCATCAATTATTTGGAAGTTTAGGATGGATGGGGAATGTTATTCGGTCTCTTGACGTTACTGTTGGATTAGGACACAAAATTGATGGTGAATCTATCCAGCGATTTAAGGAGTTTTGAATTACACGCTGTACAAGTAGAACTGGATGCTTGAGGGTCGGGGAAAAGAATGTGTTTAGCCAGCGAGCCACAGGAATCATCAATATGCATACTCTGCATCTTTTGGGGAAGACTATACCTTGGGTCTGCCCTACTGCTATGATGTCGGTTCAGTAATCAGTAACTAATCTTTCTTTCTTTCTTTTGTCCTTCACAGCTTTTTTGCCGCTAGGCGTAGCAGGTTTAACTGATGATCGGTTTCCCAGATAATGCACGCTCGGTCGCTTGATATGGTGTGGTATTGTGAGTTTTAAGATGTCTGTAACTCCATCAACCCATCTTTTTTTTGGTCTGCCCTTCCTCTTGATGATTCCATTTTCAGGTTGTACGCCTTGCAACTGGTGTATTCGGGTTCATTCTGACCAAGTGGCCAAACCATTTGAGTCTCTGTTTTTCAATAAATCTAATAGCAGGTGTTGTTCCATTTTTCTTCTAATTTCCTCATTTCTTATATGGTCTCTTCTTGTTTTTTACTGCTTTCCCCAGGCATCTCATTTCGCATGTGATAATTTTCCTTTCTTGTTCTTTTGTCAGTGCCCATGTTTGGCTCTGGTAGCACAGTGTTGGTATAAAGATTGAATTTTTAATCTGTCTTTTAGTCACTACTGGAATAGCTGGGTTTTCCAAATTGGGTAAACTGGTATGTAATGTTGTTGGCTTGCTGGATTCTAGTTTCGACTTTTGTCCATCATCATCATCAAATTAGCTTGTCGAAGCAGAACTCTGCCACCCCAAGTGTCCTTCGGGAATTTCTCTCTCACATACCCAGATATCCGTTTCTGCAGCAGTCATGTTCAAATCTTGAGTTACACTCGTGAATCCATCTTATTCGTGTTTTTTCTTCTCCTCTTTGCTGGAATGCCTCCTTCCATAATTGTCTCCAATCCTTGTCTTTTTATTTGTTCAAAATGCTCAATTTTCTCATTCTTATTTGTAACATAAGCCAGTTTTCTTTAATTTTGTTGGTTTTTTTCTGGGTATATCTATTTTATTCTCTCCTGTCTATGATATACAGATGACTCCTCTGTGCCCATTCCTAAACGGTTTTTATACTGCTGTGTTAAATGTCCATGCTTCTAAAAACCTCTCACTGCGTCGTCAATGCGAAATTCTTGCACTTGTGGATCAGCACTCCCACCCAGGTGATATCATTATCTACACCGATGGCTCTTTAGCGTAGCCAGATCATCGTGGGCTTACTCAGCACAACGAAACGGTCGCACCTTCATGGGACTGGGGCTTTCGAGACAACGACATCGAGCATGACTATGGAGAACACCCCTGCCTCAGGGCTCTGTCGGGTGGCTGAGCAACAGGTTACCCATCGATCATCAAACAGACTCGATGAGTATGCTTCAACTGATTGCATCTGGAAGTATGCGGGTGGAATGGGTGAACAGCATTCGGGGATCACATCTCAAGAAAATGACTTGGCTGTACACGCCTGGACATGCGGAGTGCGGGGTAACAGCGTGCTGACTCTCTTGCAAACAGTGCCCCGAATCAAGTGGGCAGGGAAACTGGACAGAGCCGATATCATCAATGCGGTACGCTCTCAATTGTGTGACATGGGCGGGTCTCAGACACTGGAACGAGTTCGAGAATTAGGTGTTAAGTTTGGACATGCCAGACAGTGTCGTCTTCGTGGTAGAGAGAGAGATATAGTAATCAACTTCTCATGGGTACTGTGAGCAAATGGACTTTGGGATGGCTGCTGCAACGGAGGACAGAGCACGAATGGGAATGCCCAATGTGCCATGACGTCGATCGCATAACTAACATAACATAACATAACATAACGTCTCCACTCTGAAATATGTACGCTCTTAGTATTTTGATCATTGTTTTTCTATCAGTTCAATTTAATACTCTTTTAGTTTACTTCTTTTGCAAGACCATGTTTGTGCTTTTTTTTTATTTCCTTCATCCAATTTCCATCTCATGTTAGCAATAAACCGAGATATTCAAAACTGTTGCACATTTTATATTTTCACTTCGATCGTAAAAATATAGGACAACAGTTGAAATCTATTGTTCAAACTTTATATCTCAAACAGGACACGAATATATTATATAGATATATGATATATAAATGGGGAAAAAACGAAAGTGTCAAGCAAGCTGTAACGGAATATCCAATAAAAGAAGGCTGCTATCTGTGTCTATTTTGAAAGACACAAATTGATTTTGAGAACATACTTATACACTGCAGCATAACTTATACAAACAGTCTCGTTTCAAAATAAATATACACCAAGAAAATATGTAAAGCACGAGGTAATAAAGTTTCAAGTACACAAACTAAATCAAAGTATCAGCACTTTCAGTATAAAATTTGTAAAGTGGTTTGGCACTTATAGAAGGACAGCAAGAGCTATCTCTCTTACAATTCAGCACTGTTCGCGTTAAGAGTTAATGTATGCGACTATTTTGTTAGAGATCAGTAGACCCTGGTGTAATCTAATAGACTTCGTGCAATGGTTGAAACCAGCATGACATGCCATAAGAAAGGATATTAACCTTTTCACTCCGTACATTTTTGTTGGTCTCAGAACGAATTTATTTTGAAAATGTCAACTTTCACAATCGATATCTAGTACTCAAGCATAATAGAAGAAAAAATCGAATCCTTTGAAACATAGTTCTGTAAAAAATTCTTAGTAAAACGTGAACAAAGAGGGGAAAATAAAAATTCTACAAATCCTGACCATCAAGAAACATAACATCATAATCATTAATCTTGTTTCAATAACTGAAATATTGTGTTCACATTAAATGTCAGTTGTTTAGAACGAACAGTAATAGTCTACATGATTTCTGAAAGACGAGACAAGGGATGACCGAAATTACAGTATCAACAGAACATTAAATTAACATTGAAGATGATGGAGGAAGCGGCAGTACTGACTAGATATGGCCACTTTAATGCGATCTGTGAGAAGGTAACGTTCTGCAAAGACACGAATTTATATGGAGAGATTACTTCAGAACTATATATTTAAAGTTTTTCTGAAGTATACCATTTCTCTCTCTCTTTATCTCTCTCTCTCTTTCTCTCCCTCTTTATCTCTCTCTCTCTTTCTCTCCCCCCTCTTTCCCTCTCTCTTTCCCTCTCTCTTTCCCTCTCTCTTTCCCTCTCTCTTTCCCTCTCTCTTTCCTCTCTCTTTCCCTCTCTTTTCCTCTCTCTTTCCCTCTCTCTTTCCCTCTCTCTTTCCCTCTCTCTTTCCTCTCTCTTTCCCTCTCTCTTTCCTCTCTCTTTCCCTCTCTCTTCCCTCTCTCTTTCCCTCTCTCTTTCCCTCTCTCTTTCCCTCTCTCTTTCCCTCTCTTTTTCCCCTCTCTCTTTCCCTCTCTCTTCCCTCTCTCTTTCCTCTCTCTTTCCCTCTCTCTTTCCCTCTCTCTTTCCCTCTCTCTTTCCTCTCTCTTTCCCTCTCTTTTTCCCTCTCTCTTTCCCTCTCTTTTTCCCCTCTCTCTTCCTCTCTCTTTCCTCTCTCTTTCCCTCTCTTTCCCTCTCTCTTTCCCTCTCTCTTTCCCTCTCTCTTTCCCTCTCTCTTTCCCTCTCTTTTTCCCCTCTCTTTTTCCCCTCTCTCTTTCCCTCTCTCTTTCCCTCTCTCTTTCCCTCTCTCTTTCCCTCTCTTTTTCCCTCTCTCTTTCCCTCTCTCTTTCCCTCTCTCTTTCCTCTCTTTTTCCCCTCTCTTTTTCCCCTCTCTTTTTCCCTCTCTCTTTCCCTCTCTCTTTCCCTCTCTCTTTCCCTCTCTTTTTCCCAAGAATATGACCAACAAATAAACAGTGTACAAGTATTAAGATTCAGACAAGTAAAGTATTTTGGGCACATAAAAAGACATGACAACATGATAAAACATTTACTAGAGGGGAAAGTTGAGGCGGAAAAACAGGGGAAGACCAAAAAGATAAGGGGGAGGTAAACTTTAAGAAATGGGCAGGTTACAGTCTGGCATTTGCACCCAAGGCGAAAGACAGGGATGCTGGAAATTCATTGCAGCCACCCTTCGATGTGGAGACGGCACCTGATGATGATGATGATGATAAGTATTAAGAGCTTCCGAAAAAATAAATAGAAAAACACAGGATTCGTACCACTTACCCTCATATCTTACGACACCCATCGCCTAGCCTAAAGGACGCTCGTATTGCTAGGCTAGGCGATGGGTGTGAGGGTAAGTGGTTCGAATCCCTTTTTTATGCCTACACACTGTTTACCTACTAATACCTGCATCTTTCAACGATTCCTTCTTGACATATTTTTCTCAATTTCAAAATGTTGTTCTTTAACTGAAATTTCCTTACTTTTGCTCTTCAATTTGTTGTCCACTCACTCGTCAGATTATTTAATGTAATATGTTTCTTTTTTATGTTTAGGATGACGTTGGACTTAGTACAGTTGTTGGCTCTGCCATCTACAATGTTATGTTTGTTATCAGTATGTGTGGATTTGCTGCTGGAAAGGTCAGTTTATTCACGTATATAATTTGTTACACTATTTTCATTCTCTATGTGGATTGATTGATTGATTGATTGATTGATAGGACCATCATCATTGCAATTCGGTGAGTAACTATGTGTGCTCTGATCTCTTTCTTACACAGGAAGATCTCAGCTGCAGTGCATGAACTCTGTAGCACCGGCGAGGGTCCCAGATGTAATTTTGAAGATGAAGATATTTTGGAGGAATTTGCTTTTCAATATTTGTAATAAATGTTGCCCGGGCAGCGGCTTTCCAGCCTGCTCTTCTCGATTTTGAACTGCCAAAGGTTCTTTTACATGCTCAAATTGAACACGGCACCTATGTTTTATCGTCCGTCTCCGATATGACTAGGAACTCCCATCTTACCTACACTTATATCAGGAATCTGTGGAAAAATATCCAGATGCCTTCACGAGGAAGCGAACTTGGTACCTTTGGTACGAGAGACGAGCACCTTACCTCTACGCCACAGAAACCCCTTCTGTAGGGGTCTCAATGTCGAAGTGATTAAGTCGTGTGCCTGTCGTACTGAAGGTAGTGGGTTCGAATCCGGACAGAGACAAATCTTTATGTAGATTAATGTTGTCAAAGTCTTTGAATACATACGTTATAGAAGTATCATTCAAATACATCGGATACCATAACAAATAATGAAGAATACAGAAACATGAAAAAATCGTGGCATATCCCAAAGGACGTAGCCATCAACCACAGTAAACAAGTCGTTGATTTTCTAGGCACCACTTATACGTTCAGTAGTTTGCCATTGCTTTCTGAACGATTTTCACAGAAATATACAATACAAGAATTAAACGTTATCTTCTATCAGTTGAAAGCCAGTTTCTTTGATTTTTGATCTCTTTCTAGATAGATCTATTTCTTCTCTTCTCTGTCCATGATATACGGATAACTCTTCTGTTACACATATTCAAAAGAAATGTTTCTCAAGTGCCTTGTTAAAAGTCCATGCTTCACATCCATACTTGCCACTGAAATATGCATGCTCTTAGTATTCTGATCTTTGTTTTTCTTTTATTTATTTTCCCCAATCGTGTTTTGCCTCAACAGCTTCAGGATAAGAAGAGATTTTTAGAACAGGCTTTTGTGTACGCTTCATAAGCAGTGTTTTAACGTCGCCTCTGTTGTTTCTGAGGTCCACCTTTTGTATGGCCGGTCTTTTGATTTGTATCAATTGTATCGGAGTAACATTGATCTTTGAGGCGCACTGGTTTTTATTTCTAATCTGCTTATTTGGCAGAACCATTGAATGTGTTGTTTCTTGATGTCCAATATTGATGATATACCCACTTTTTTCTCTGATGTCTTCATTACTAAGCCGGTCTCTTCTTGATATTTTCAGCATTCTGCGTCGACACTTCATCTCTGTCGTGACTAGTTTTCTTACATCGTTTGATGTCAACGACCAGGGTTTGACACTGATAGCATAATGTTGAAAGATTGTGTGGAACAATGCTCTTTTAGTGAATAAATCATGTTAACTGGCAAAATCAATGAGACACAACAGAGAATGAGAGAAAGAAACAAATTTCTTGACAGCATATCTTAATGCCCTCCTCCATGAGGCCATTACCTTGTAGTGGTGGGGGCTTGCGTCCTCAGGGACCCGGAGAGCTATGCCGGCAGGGTTACCCAAGCCAGGAAGGTCGAAGGAGAGAGGGCAGACTAAATGTGGTCTCCTGGTCCTCCAGGTTGGGGTTGTGCGATGGGCTAACTACCCATCCATTTAAAAAAACAGTAGTTACAGAAACCAAAAACAAATTGTTCAAAACTAACTCGAGTCTCGGAAGGACTAGGGCTCCATGCAGGAGACAGATGACGCGCAGCAGCCAAACCCGCAAGGAAGCTGATGTGCTGACGACCTTTTTCGGCCGCAGACAACAAAGATAGAAGCACCCAGGTTGATTACACAGAAGAAGTCCACCCTTGTAGGGATGTGGAATGTAAGGGACACTGCTAGAGACAGGCAGATGTGCACAAGTGGTGAAGGAGATGCATCAGTACAAGCTTACGTTGCTGGGAATGTGTGAAACAAGGTGGAATGCTTTTGGGGAAACAAGACTTCAGACAGGAGAAACGCTGCTCTATTCGGGCAAAGAAAATGAAGATGATCCTCGGAAGCCGGGTGGCCTTGATGCTGACCAAGGAAGCAAGCAAAAGTCTGATGGAATGGGAACCAGTGTCGGACCGCATTATTAGTGCAAGGTTCGTATCTAAGTTCCAGAAGACCTACATAATTATGTGTTATGCACCGACGAACGATGCAGAGGAGGTGGAAAAGACCATTTCTATGCACAACTACAGGCAACTGTGGACAAAGTACCAAAGCACGACATGATGATTCTTATGGGGATTTAAATGCCAAGGTGGGCAACGAAAACACTGGCAGGGAAAAAGAGATGGGAGTAAATGGTCTTGGAAGCATGAACGAAAATGGTGAGATATTTGCAGACTTCTGTGCCTCCAATGAGCTTGTCATTGGGGTACACTCTTTCCGCATCGAAGATGCCATAAGGCAACATGGATCTCGCCAGACCATCGGACGGAAAACCAGATCGACCATGTGGCAATTCGCCAACGATGGAGAGCATCACTACAAGATGTTAGAGTGAAGAGAGGAGCAGACATAGGATCTGATCACCATCTGGTAACTGTAAAATTAAAAATGAAACTATCGGCAAAGAAGAAACAACAAAGTACACGAATCAAGTTTGATGTCAAGAAACTCCAATCGCAGGCCACAAAGGAAGTCTTCCAGATTGCTCTAAAGAACCGTTTCGAGGCACTACAGACAACAGAAGAGGAAGGTACAGTGGAGAGTAGGTGGAACACCTTAAAGCAGGCGACAGTTGGAGCCTGTGAAGAAATACTTGGGAGACCATCATCAATCAGGAAACCCTGGATCACGGACGAAACATGGCAGAGGGTGGAGGAGAGGAAGAAGCTGAAACAAGAAGTAAACCAGTCACGAACAAGACAGCAAAAACAGGCGGCAGCAACTAGATATAACGAGATGGCTAGAGAGGTAAAAGACAGCTGAGAAACGACAAAAGAGCATTCATAAATGAGATAGCAGAAGAGGCAGAGACAGCAGCTAGCAAAGGTGACCTCAAGGCTCTCTATGAGACAACCAGATTGTTGAGTGGGAAGAAAAATAAGCAGAGCAGGCCAGTGAGAGATAAGACTGGAAAACTTTTGACTAAAATTGATGAACAACTGGGGCGCTGGAAAGAGCATTTCCAGGAAGTGTTAAATAGACCTCCCCACTAAACCCACTAGATTTAGGGCAAGGAGACCCGCTGGACATAAACGTAGGGAAGATCACAAAACAGGAAATCCGCAATGCCTTGAAAAACTTGAGAAAGGGCAAGGCGGCAGGAGTTGATAATATCCCCAGCGGAAGCTCTGAGGGAGGGAGGAGAAGAGATGGTAAACCAACTCCACATATTGTTCAACTTGGTGTGGGACAGGAGGAGATACCAGCGGATTGGAAGAAAGGCCTCCTCGTGAAACTGCCAAAGAATGGCAATTTGTCAAACTGTGACAAGTGGAGAGGGATCATGCTGCTCTCCATTCCCAGCAAAGTCCTCACTAGGTTATTCTGGACAGGATGAAAGACGCTATAGACCAGAGGCTTAGGGACGAACAGGCGGGATTCCGGAAAGATAGATCTTGCAATGACCAGATAGCCACCTTAAGAATCATAGTGGAACAAACAATGGAGTGGCAGGCTCCGCTCTACGTGTGCTTTGTTGATTTTGAGAAGGCATTTGACAGCATAGATAGGAAATCAATGGGGATCCAGAAACTATGGGGTGCCGGAGAAGACTGTCGACATCATCAGGCAGCTGTATGAGGGTTTGCCTGCCAGGTTGTTCATGATGGAAGACTGTCAGAGGAGTTCCAGGTCACTACTGGTGTTAGACAGGGATGCCTGCTGTCCCCTCCTCTTTTGGTGCTACTTGATTGGGTCACACGCACAGCCTACGCCAGGTCTGGAAAAGGCATACAGTGGACACTTATGTCAAAGCTAGAAGACCTGGATTTTGCGGACGATCTCGCCTTGCTTTCGCATAGACTACAAGACATGCAGGAAAAGTGGATGCTCTGACACAAACGGCACAACGAGTCGGCCTTAAAATCAAAGAGAAGACTAAAGTAATGCGTAGCAACAACATACAACAAGATCCAATACTGATTGAGGGAGGGACATAGAAGATGTGGATGAATTTGTCTACCTTGGAAGTAAGATCAGCAGATCAGGAGGTACAGATGAGGACATTAATGCTAGGATTAGGAAGGCCCGACAGGCCTTTGCGATCCTGCATATGGTGTGGAAGTCCGCTGCCATCTCCACGAAAACAAAGCTCAGGATTTTCAGCTCAAATGTGAAGTCGGTGTTGCTGTATGGCTCAGAAACTTGGCGAGTCACTAGGGCAAATACAAATAAGATCCAGACCTTTGTCAACGGATGTTTGCGGCGGATTCTCAGATTGAGATGGTATGATAGAGTTACAAACACGGATCTGTGGATAAGAACAGGGCAGGAACCTATGATGACACAGGTCAAGAGGAGAAGATGGCGATGGATAGGCCATACCTTGCGGAAGACACAGTCGAGTGTCACTAGACAGGTGCTCGAGTGGAACCCTGCAGGGAAAACGAAAAAGAGGACGCCTAAGCAGACTTGGAGACGAGGTCTTACTGAGGAGCTGAAGAGTGCTCAATTGACCTGGGAGAACATAAAAAGAACAGCCAGAGACCGAGAAGAGTGGCGAACAACTGTTGAGGCCCTATGCTCCACGAGGAGCGGAGAGGATTAATGATATCTTAATGCCATAGAAAATTGTCAACATCTGATTTGATAGTAAGTTCTCGGGACAGATGTTTGTAGAGACCCGTGCTCGCATAACCCAGGGATCATGGCACCGTACGGCACATCATAATGCTGATGACAGAAGTATATTTGTGTATACACACGTTTTTGAGTCTTGAAATGCATTTAATCATTATATATTAAACAGTACAAATAACAAAATATATCGATTCAGGTTGTTCAACTTTGTTGGTGGCCTTTATCCAGAGATTGCTTAGCCTATCTTGCAAGTATAGCGGCCCTGATTTTTGTTATTGCTGATGAAGTTATCACATGGTAAGTACAAATGTACTAACAATATCAAATGGCTGTTTGAAAAATTGAAAATGTAATAAGACAAAAGTTTCATTAGATAGCCAGGTTCACAGAGATTGAAACAATCAGCTTTAAATCACCTGGATTAAAGGGCTGCAGTAAAACTAAAAGAAATGTGGGATGGAACTGACAGGAAAACAAAGATCAAAATACGAAGAGCATAAATATTCTCAGTGGCAACGTTTGGGTGTGAATCATGGGCATTCAACAAGGCAGTGGAAAAACATGCATGTGCTCTTGAAATTAGTGTTAAAAAAAGAGTTGTACGTATAGCATGGACCGAGAACAGAATAACTAGATCTACCCAGAAAGAACTCAAAATCAAAGAAAGCTTGCTGATGCTACAAATAAGAATGATAAAAGTATTTTGTAGTGTTTTGAAGTATTTGAAGTATTTCCCCGAAGGGTTGAGGAAAATCAGTATGGAAGGAGACATTCCGGAGAAGAGAAAGACTGCGAGCAGATGGATAATGTTTGAGCATGACGACTGCAGAGGCGGAACATCGAGTCTACACGAGAGAGATTCCCTGCTAAGGACAATCTCTTGAATGATGATGTAGTATTATCACACTCAGGTAAACAAAGACTACATTGACTTCCTAATTCCGAAACATATTTGGTAAAGGTTGTGCTATTTTTAATAACGGGTAATAGGTTAATTATTTTTGTATAGTTTCTCCTTACATTAGCTTTTCGTGGATACATAAAATGATACATTCGCCTACATTTGCATACACATAGTGTCAGTTGTGAGAGCGCAGTAGCCCGCAGTTAGGTAGCACTTGCGGTACTTGTCTACAATTTCACCGCAAAAACTGGGTCATTCTAAATATGACGCTTGCTCTAAATATAGCGCGAGGTTACCCATTATTTATGTTATTGGCGTATAATCCCGTCATCCCCTGCGCGTTAATTTCATCCGGTCATTCGGATACATACTTAAAGATGGCGATGGATTTCTTATCACTTTCAGAGACTGTTCATGACAAGGAGAGTAGTGTAGCATTTCTACAAGAGCATGGGATTTTACATTCCGCCAGAAAATGCAAAAATAATCATGGTATGACATTGTCTCTGATGACTAAGACAGGATCGGTGGAGATGTAATCTCACCACTTGTAGAGAGGACATCACCGTCAGGCATGGCACATGGCTGCAGGGATCTAATCTCGCTTACAGGGATGTCATTTTATTCCTGTATGCCTGGTCCCATGAGTGGACAACAGTGGATTTCTGCAAGGAACAGTTGCATATGAGCAAATCAACAACTGTCAAGTGGAATGCTATTCTACGAGAGGTGTGTGCAAACACACTACTGCAGACACCTGTCAGTATTGGAGGCCCAGACCAGATTGTAGAGATCGACGAAAGCCTGTTTAGTCGGAGAAAACACCATGTCGGTCGCACTTTCACACAACAGTGGGTGTTCGGTGGTATTTGCCGCGACACAGGTGAATGCTTCCTGAAGTGTGTGCCTGATAGGAAAGCTGAAACACTTATACCTATCATTAGGGCGCACATTCTTCCCGGCACGACGGTCATGTCCGACAAGTTGCGAGCGTACAGAACGGTTGCTAGCATCCCAGGTTTAAATCACGAAACAGTCAACCACTCAGTGAACTCTGTTGATCCAAATACAGGCGCACATACCCAGAACATCGAGCGCCTGTGGAAAACAGCAAAGGAAAGGAATAAGAGGCATAACGGTACACATCGCCATCAGTTAAACTCATACATCAGTGAGTTTATGTGGCGTCGTCGGACTAAATCCCGAAATGTAGACCCCTTCGTAGCTATTATTGCTGATACTATAAGTTTCTGGCCTCCACAGTAACACTCATAGTCCCATCCTGCCTCCTTCCACCTCACATTTCCCACATACAGCCCTTTTCAGGGCTCCCTATTCAATGAAAACACTGCTTATTTACATACAAAACACACAATAACGTCACTTGACCTAGGTCATGACGTCACGTGACCTAGGTCATGACGTCACGTGACCTAGGTCAGCGAGGTTCCCTTTTCCTGCGGTGAGATTGTAGACAAGTACCGCACTTGCTACCTAGACGAGTGATCTCTGTTCAATCTCAGTTGAAGTGGGATTTTTGCCTATCGAAAATGGCTTTCAGTGCGGCTAATTCTCAATCCGGTACCAGAGAAACACTGGGAACTAGATGTGGTCCGCGTTATGTTGATCGTTTCACCAATTATGTGCATTTTGTCAAAGAAATATATGGGCGTAACATTGTATTACTAATACACCACATGATATGAGAGTTTAGTTTATGTTCGTGGGAACTACAGAGTTGGTGGTTTTTTTGCAACACTCTCTGCAGATCCCGTGTCATGTCTGAGGTCAGAGAACAGGCCATACGGGAATCTTTAAAACATTTGATTAAACTGTTACTGTTCATGCATATAATAACTTCATGTACACAAACTTGAAATAGCATAATGACAGTAAATATAATGTTGTATATAATAAAAAGTTGATAAAATAGCAATCAATAATACACAGGCACGAATATAAGATAAAAGTGAACGGAATGTGCAATTTTGTGACAAGACATCTATCTGCATCAATGTTTATCGCTGAGTAAATCCGACAGCTGCGAAGAACAGCTGTATGCGCTTTTCTAATAAATGAGCATGAATAAATACTCGTTTATCGTCTTCATGATGCACAGTTTATGTATATAAGTTTATTGATTAGTTTCATTTCATTTGTATTTTCTTAATTTATTTTATTCGTTTACAATTTTTTGTGTAATGTCTAACGGAGAATTATTGACTTCATTGCACCGTGTTTCCCATAGGGCTCCTATCTATTCACATAAATGGCGCACCATACACTGAGTGTTGCACCATACACTGAGTGTTGCACCATACACTGAGTGTTGCACAAAGCACGAACTTCGGAGTTCCATCAGCAACCCTAGGAATCTCGTGAACAGCTTGGAACATCTTACTCGGTCGCGATTTGAACCCAAAATCTTTAGATCGACAGGCAAACATCTCAACCACTTCGTCGGCTCAACGATCATCCATCTAGGTCGCCTTTTACGAAATGTGAGAGGAGACATTGGTTCTGTTCTTTAATACACCGGAAACCAAGCATGACTACCTCGTCTTTAGACCCTTTTAAATTATTTCCTTCTGCCATTATCGTTTTGGTCGTTCCCTGGTCCGTCTTCCGGTAATGTCCATTATTGTTCTTTTTGAGCTACTGAAGTTTAATGTGACCAAAATATATCATTTTTTAAGATAAAATGTTATTTATGAGTCAATGCCCCTCGCTGTTCAGTTCGAGAGTGTGTCTGTCCCGTTTATAAAGCAATAGGGAAACTACCGAACGTATAAGTGGTGCTTATAAACTCTATACTACTCGTTTACTGGGGTTGAGGGCAAAGTCTTGTAAAGGATATGATACTATACACACGTGTCTTTGTCCTTAAACACCAATTTACTTAGCATCACCCAACCTATACACGCAACCTATCCACGGTTGTCTCCAGATGTCTGACCATCTCATAGTTGTAGTCCACAGTTGTCTCCAGATGTCTGACCATCTCGTAGTCCACAGTTGTCTCCAGATGTCTGACCATCTCATAGTTGTAGTCCACAGTTGTCTCCAGATGTCTGACCATCTCATAGTTGTAGTCCACAGTTGTCTCCAGATGTCTGACCATCTCATAGTTGTAGTCCACAGTTGTCTCCAGATGTCTGACCATCTCATAGTTGTAGTCCACAGTTGTCTCCAGATGTCTGACCATCTCATAGTTGTAGTCCACAGTTGTCTCCAGATGTCTGACCATCTCATAGTTGTAGTCCACAGTTGTCTCCAGATGTCTGACCATCTCATAGTTGTAGTCCACAGTTGTCTCCAGATGTCTGACCATCTCATAGTTGTAGTCCACAGTTGTCTCCAGATGTCTGACCATCTCATAGTTGTAGTCCACAGTTGTCTCCAGATGTCTGACCATCTCATAGTTGTAGATTTCCGTATATCGCCACATTTGCAGATGGTACCGTCTACTGTCATACGGTAGCAGATGAAACATCTGATCTGACCATCATATTTTAGAGATGTGATTCAGGGTTTCCATATGTTTCTAATACAAATTGCCCTCTGACTTGTTATAGCTGCTCTTGATCTCTTGCGTATATTTTTCAAATGTCTTTACTTAAGCAGCCAAGATATTTAAAATTTATAACAAAACGGTGACTATTGACAGAAATTGTTAGGACCAGTTACTCTAGCAAGAATAATTAGTTCAGCTGTCAGGAGTATTGTTACTTCGACAAACCAAGCTGTCAAGAGTATTGTTACTTCGACAAATCAAGCTGTCAGGAGTATTGTTACTTCAAAAAAACCCTGCTGTCAGGAGTATGGTTACTTCGACACACCAAGCTGTCAGTAGTATGTTACTTTGACAAACCAAGCTGTCAGTAGTATGTTACTTCGACAAACCAAGCTGTCAGTAGTATGTTACTTCGACAAACCAAGCTGTCAGGGGTATTGTTACTTCGACAAACCAAGCTGTCAGTAGTATGTTACTTCGACAAACCAAGCTGTCAGTAGTATGTTACTTCGACAAACCAAGCTGTCAGTAGTATGTTACTTCGACAAACCAAGCTGTCAGGAGTATTGTTACTTCGACAAACCAAGCTGTCGGGAGTATTGTTACTTCGACAAACCAAGCTGTCAGTAGTATGTTACTTCGACAAACCAAGCTGTCAGTAGTATGTTACTTTGACAAACCAAGCTGTCAGTAGTATGTTACTTCGACAAACCAAGCTGTCAGTAGTATGTTACTTCGACAAACCAAGCTGTCAGGGGTATTGTTACTTCGACAAACCAAGCTGTCAGTAGTATGTTACTTCGACAAACCAAGCTGTCAGTAGTATGTTACTTCGACAAACCAAGCTGTCAGTAGTATGTTACTTCGACAAACCAAGCTGTCAGTAGTATGTTACTTTGACAAACCAAGCTGTCAGTAGTATGTTACTTCGACAAACCAAGCTGTCAGTAGTATGTTACTTCGACAAACCAAGCTGTCAGGGGTATTGTTACTTCGACAAACCAAGCTGTCAGTAGTATGTTACTTCGACAAACCAAGCTGTCAGTAGTATGTTACTTCGACAAACCAAGCTGTCAGTAGTATGTTACTTCGACAAACCAAGCTGTCAGGAGTATTGTTACTTCGACAAACCAAGCTGTCGGGAGTATTGTTACTTCGACAAACCAAGCTATCAGGAGTATTGTTACTTCGACAAACCAAGCTGTCGGGAGTATTGTTACTTCGACAAACCAAGCTATCAGGAGTATTGTTACTTCGACAAACCAACAACTGAAAAAATATTCTTGCAAAATTAAATAAAACTTGACATGTGTATAGAAGAGTTTACATTTAATTAGACGTGCTACTTCAGTCGTGCATTTAACAACCTAAGTAGCTGAAAAATGAGAAACATGTTGTGTAATAAAAGCACATCATGGACAGAGAGAGAGTATAACAGTGCTATGTAGAACTACTTTTCGCATACGGATGCGAATCATGGATAATAATTAACAAGAGTAATAAATTAGTATATAAGACCACGGAGAAGATGGATTCAGGATGTAACTGAAGGTTTTAACATGGCGGCTGCAGAGGTGGGACATATGGCCTATGAGAGAGAGAAATTCCGAATGACTGTTGGCGTGGAAAAGTTCTGCTCAGAACAAGCTATAGACTACAGAGGTGTTGTTCTTCAGAAGGATTTGAGAATATCATGGACAGAAAAGATAAATGATAGTGTTCTCAGAAAGCAGGAGAGAACAGATCGCGTATGAAGCTAACCAGACAAAAACAGTCAACATTCTTTGGTCATATTAGGAAGAAAGAAAAGCTTGGCTACATTGTGACAACGGGTGTTTACGGTAATGAGAGAGCGGACAGGCTTGCACCAACAGCATCGATTGTTGGGGAGTTGAAGATGGATAAGGGGATATTCTTCGGTCTCTTCGAGACTCTCTGTTGGATGAGGACACTAAAATCGATGTTGAATCGATCAAGCGATTTAAGCAGTTTGGAGTTACCCGTTGTTCAAGTCGAACTGGATGCCTGAGAGGCAGAGTGAGAGGTGTGTTTAATCAGCGAGCCACAGGAACCATCAGTATGCATACTCTTCGATATCTGTTGGGGAAGACTGAGCACCTATGGGTCTGCCCGGAGTGCAATGACGTCAGTTTAGTAACCAATAACCAAATAACCAATAACGGGCAAGATACATGGTAAGAGAGATAAAGATCACACAGAGAAAAGATTACAGACCGCTCAGCATCATGGCGCGGCAACAGTATCAGAACTCATAGCTAGAACAAGAGATATAAAGCTACAAAAGAACATAAACCACGCCTGCTGTCATGGAACTTGATGATGATGAAGCACAGCTGTAAGATCAGACGGCTGTTTAGATTTTCTTTTATTACTAATCATATTCTTAACTGTGTTGTCGTGACACACTGGTGTGTCAACACAGGCACTAAGGTGTTATGTTACGGCAAAGTTATAACTGATGTAAAAATATGAGGTTAAGTAGGACATACCTTTATTTACAGACATTATGGTATGTGTACGTCATCAGTCAGTACTGCAGCTGCAAAAACAGTTTAAGTGATAACGTTGCACGCACACACACACACACATGGATAGACACCAACACACACACACACATGGATAGACACCAACACACACACACACACACATGGATAGACACCAACTCACACAGACAGACGCGCGCACAGGGACGGACGGACGGACGCACGCACGCACAGTGGGAAGACAGACAAACACATAAACACACACTGGGAAGACTGACACACACTGGGAAGACTGATACACACATACATACACACTGGGAAGACTGACACACACATACACACACGTTGGGAAGACTGACACACACATACACACTGGGAAGACAGACGGACACATACACACACACTGGGAAGACACACATACACACAAGCTGGGAAGACACACATACACACACGCTGGGAAGACTGACACACACATACACACCGGGAAGACAGACGGACACATACACACACACTGGGAAGACACGCACACACACACACACTGGGAAGACAGACACACACACACACTGGGAAGACACACACACACACACATATATACTGGGAAGACGACACACACCACACACAGGAAGGACAGACAATAAAACACACACACACACACACACACACACACACACACAGGAAGGACAGACAATACACACACACACACACACACACACACAGGAAGGACAGAACACACGCAGACCGGAAAAGACACACACACACCAGACCAGGAAGACAAGACACACACTCACACACTGGGAAGGAAGACAAGACAGACACTCACACACTGGGAGGAAGACAAGACAGACACTCACACACTGGGAGGAAGACAGACACACACTCACACACTGGGAAGGAAGACAGACATACACTCACACACTGGGAAGGAAGACAGACACACACACACACACACTGGGAAGGAAGACAGACACACACACACACACGCAGCGCCTACAGACCGGAAAGACGGACACACGCACACACGCACAGACCGGAAAGACGGACACACGCACGAACCGGAAAGACGGACACCGCACCCCGCACAGACCGGAAAGACGGACACACGCACTGAACTGGAAAGACGGACACACACGCACACACGCACAGACCGGAAAGACGGGCACACACGCACACACGCACAGACGGACACACGCACACAGACGGCACACAGACGGACACACGCACACAGACGGACACACACGCACACACAGACGGACACACGCACACACAGACGGGCACACACGCACACAGACGGACGCACACGCACACACAGACGGACACACAGACCGGAAAGACGGACACACAGACAGGAACAGACGGACACACAGACCGGAACAGACGGACACACAGACCGGAACAGACGGACACACAGACCGGAACAGACGGACACACAGACCGGAACAGACGGACACACAGACCGGAACAGACGGACACACAGACCGGAACAGACGGACACACAGACCGGAACAGACGGACACACAGACCGGAACAGACAACGCACACAGACCGGAACAGACCGAGACACACAACGCACACAGACCGGAACAGACAGACACACAACGCACACAGACCGGAACAGACAGACACACAACGCACACAGACCGGAACAGACAGACACACAACGCACACAGACCGGAACAAACAGACACATGCACACAGACCGGAAAGACAGACAGGAAAGACAGACCGGGAAAGACAGACAGGAAAGACAGACCGGGAAAGACAGACAGGAAAGACAGACCGGGAAAGACAGACAGACCGGGAAAGACAGACCGGGAAAGACAGACAGACCGGGAAAGACAGACAGACAGGAAAGACAGACCGGGAAAGACAGACAGACAGGAAAGACAGACAGGAACGACAGACCGGGAAAAACAGACAGACAGGAAAGACAGACCGGGAAAGACAGACAGACAGGAAAGACAGACAGACAGGAAAGACAGACAGACAGGAAAGACAGACAGACAGGAAAGACAGGCAGACAGGAAAGACAGGCAGACAGAAAGACAGGCGACAGGAAAGACAGACAGACCGACACAGGAAAGACAGACCGACACAGTAAAGACAGACCGACACAGTAAAGACAGACCGACACAGTAAAGACAGACCGACACAGGAAAGACAGACACAGACACAGACACAGGAAAGACAGACAGCACAAGACACACAGGAAAGACAGACAGCACAGACACACAGGAAAGACAGACAGCACACAGACACACAGGAAAGACAGACAGCACACAGACACACAGGAAAGACAGACAGCACACAGACACACAGGAAAGACAGACAGCACACAGACACACAGGAAAGACAGACAGCACACAGACACACAGGAAAGACAGACAGCACACAGACACACAGGAAAGACAGACAGCACACAGACACACAGGAAAGACAGACAGCACACAGACACACAGGAAAGACAGACAGCACACAGACACACAGGAAAGACAGACAGCACACAGAAAGACAGACAGCACACAGACACACAGGAAAGACAGACAGCACACAGACACACAGGAAAGACAGACAGCACACAGACACACAGGAAAGACAGACAGCACACAGACACACAGGAAAGACAGACAGCACACAGGAAAGACAGACAGCACACAGGAAAGACAGACAGCACACAGACAGACAGCACACACACACAGGAAAGACAGACAGCACACAGACAGACAGCACACAGACACACAGACAGACAGCACACAGACAGACAGCACACAGACACACAGGAAAGACAGACAGCACACAGACAGACAGCACACAGACACACAGGAAAGACAGACAGCACACAGACACACAGGAAAGACAGACAGCACACAGACACACAGGAAAGACAGACAGCACACAGACACACAGGAAAGACAGACAGCACACAGACACACAGGAAAGACAGACAGCACACAGACCGGAACAGACACACAGGAAAGACAGACAGCACACAGACCGGAACAGACACACAGGAAAGACAGACAGAACACAGACCGGAACAGACACACAGGAAAGACAGACAGCACACAGACCGGAACAGACACACACCAACACTGGGACAGAGACACGGAGATAGACACACACCAACACTGGGACAGAGACACGGAGATAGACACACACCAACACTGGGACAGAGACACGGAGATAGACACACACCAACACTGGGACAGAGACACGGAGATAGACACACACCAACACTGGGACAGAGACACGGAGATAGACACACACCAACACTGGGACAGAGACACGGAGATAGACACACACCAACACTGGGACAGAGACACGGAGATAGACCTACATGTACATATGCAGAAACACGTACAGACACACACAAACACTCACACCCAGACTGACACACTCATGCAGCAATTCTAATAACAATGTAATAGTGTCTACTTTAACATAGTAACATGAATATAGTGCATAAAGAGATTAATATGATGCATGTCCATTTTCACTTATTGACACTATTTCCACAACTTTAACATTTCCATTGTGTCATGAATGCAACAAAATCAATGAATTTCTTTCTTGTTGACAGGTATGAGTCTATCATCTTTCTGGCAGTATATGCCTTGTACATAGTGTTTATGTTCTTCAATCAACGACTGGAGAAGAAAATTGTTCCCATGTTCTCCTGCTGTCCAAAGGAATCATCCTCTGTTCCAGATCAAGTCGTTGTTCATTATGAGAAAATGTCCGATAGTCAGGACGGTTAGTAATGTTTTAAATAAAGTGGATTGTAAGTGGTTTTTAAGCTTCTGAAACTGTAACGGCTGTGTACAGTTGTAAGACAAGGAGCTGCCGTTTCACAGTTGTAAGACAAGGAGCTGCCGTTTCACAGTTGTAAGACAAGGAGCTGCCGTTTCACAGTTGTAAGACAAGGAGCTGCCGTTTCACAGTTGTAAGACAAGGAGCTGCCGTTTCACAGTTGTAAGACAAGGAGCTGCCGTTTCACAGTTGTAAGACAAGGAGCTGCCGTTTCACAGTTGTAAGACAAGGAGCTGCCGTTTCACAGTTGCAGTGTGGTTGGTTATTAATGACTCGAGGTATCTCAGTAGCAGTTAAGTGGTTTGTTAAGTGGTTTGTTAAGGGGTTTATGTATTGCACTTCTAGTGAGGTAGGTTTGTTAACAGGCTTCAGCCTACGCCCATGAAGTGGATCTAGCTGTTAAGATGAGCACAAGGAGTTTTCTTACAAGAACCCCAGAGGAAGCAACGAAAGTAGCGAATATGATCAACAAATAAACAGATACAGGTATTAGAGCTTCGAAAAACAATTTCTATTTGTTTTTCGGAAGCTCTAATACTGTATCTGTTTATTGTATCATCTAGCTGTTAACGGAGTTTAGCCTACCACTGCGGCCGTGAAGTGCATTTAATTGTTCTTTCTTTCTTTTGTCCTTCTCTACTTTTTTGCCGCTAGGCGTAGCAGGTTTAACTGATGATCGGTTTCGGAGATAATGCACGCTCGGTCGCTTGATATGGTGTGGTATTTTGGAGTTTTAAGATGTCTGTAACTCCATCAACCCATCTTTTCTTGGTCTGCCTCTTCCTCTTGATGATTCCATTTTCAGGTTGTACGCTCTTGCAACTGGTGTATTCAGGTTCATTCTGACCAAGTGGCCAAACCATTTTGAGTCTGTTTTTCAATAAATCTAATAGCAGGTGTTGTTCCGACTGTTCTTCTAATTTCCTCATTTCTTATATGGTCTCTTCTTGTTTTATTTACTGCTTTCCTCAGGCATCTCATTTCGCATGTGGTAATTTTCCTTTCTTGTTCTTTTGTCAGTGCCCATGTTTGGCTCTGGTAGCACAGTGTTGGTATAAAGATTGAATTTATAATCTGTCTTTCAGTCACTACTGGAATAGCTGGGTGTTTCAAAATTGGGGTAAGCTGGTATGTAATGTTGTTGGCTTGCTGGATTCTAGTTTCGACCTCTCTGTCCAGTCTACTATCAGATGTGAAGATACTACCAAGGTATTTGAATTCTCTCACCTGCTTTAGCGAAGTTAAAATATCACTAAAAGATCTAAAGGTCAAGGATTGACTTCATTGCACCAGGTCTCCCCATAAAGCTCCGTCCTTGTTGGCAGAAATGGCACGCCATCTGCTGAGAGTGCTGCAGAACTCCGTAGCTCTAGCATCAATCCTAAGATCACATAAAAAAATTGCACATGTGACTCTCTCTGGATTCAAAGAAATGACGAGGTTATACGTTTGGAATCAATCAGGGTTTGCAGCGGATGCCAGAAGATGGAATGGAATCACTTAAAGTATACTTGGGAAGATAAGATTATTAATACCAGACCTACAAACTAATCTGAAAGACATAAGTAAAGAGATACAGAAGAAAAGATGGGATTGGACATGTCCTAAGGATGAGAAACGAGAGACGACCAAGACATGCAATGAAGTGAACACCACCGAATCAGCACCAAAAAAGGGAAACCTAGGGGTGCATGGAGGCGAACATTTAAATCAAGAGATCAAAGACATGTTAAGACTAGGTTTTAAGTAAAAAGAAAAGCACAAGATTGAATTGAGGGAACCACCTGGGTGGTGCTGGGGCCACAAGGAAGCAAAGAATAGTATCACTGCGACCTACAGGACATGTCATAAGAGAAGCGACTGATGTAGAACCTAGGGAAACTACCATAGTAAATAAAAAGCATCGCATAAATAGGATGTGCTGGCCTACTTGTAGGCACATAACTGGCAAAACGTACAATTCTCTTAGGCTCAGGTCACATACAAATCACACGAGTGGTTAACAAGTGGTCGATAGGGAGCGTTTGAAGAAGAATAATTGAGGGAACATTTTGTGTTTCTGCTTTTTAATATGCCCTTAGGGGCGATGATAACTCATGATGATTATGATATTGCGCATTTTTTATTTCTTTATTTCTTGAACATTAGGTCCAACTGAGACTACCCTTGTGTTACCAAAGCATGCACATACAGGAAGTACTGGGTCAGTTGACTCCACTGAATCCACCACAGGTAGGTCAAGAATTTTAACAATGTTACAAATAAAATTAAACATGAGAGATATCATTATTCTTCTTGGTTCACTCTATATCAAACCCTTTTGTGGTTGGTATGTTGTTTGGTGGTTGGTATGTTGTTTGTGGTTGGTATGTTGTTTGTGGTTGGTATGTTGTTTGTGGTTGGTATGTTGTTTGTGGTTGGTATGTTGTTTGTGGTTGGTATGTTGTTTGTGGTTGGTATGTTGTTTGTGGTTGGTATGTTGTTTGTGGTTGGTATGTTGTTTGTGGTTGGTATGTTGTTTGTGGTTGGTATGTTGTTTGTGGTTGGTATGTTGTTTGTGGTTGGTATGTTGTTTGTTGTCGGTATGTTGTTTGTTGTCGGTATGTTGTTTGTTGTCGGTATGTTGTTTGTGGTTGGTATGTTGTTTGTGGTTGGTATGTTGTTTGTGGTTGGTATGTTGTTTGTGGTTGGTATGTTGTTTGTGGTTGGTATGTTGTTTGTGGTTGGTATGTTGTTTGTGGTTGGTATGTTGTTTGTGGTTGGTATGTTGTTTGTGGTTGGTATGTTGTTTGTGGTTGGTATGTTGTTTGTGGTTGGTATGTTGTTTGTGGTTGGTATGTTGTTTGTGGTTGGTATGTTGTTTGTGGTTGGTATGTTGTTTGTGGTTGGTATGTTGTTTGTGGTTGGTATGTTGTTTGTGGTTGGTATGTTGTTTGTGGTTGGTATGTTGTTTGTGGTTGGTATGTTGTTTGTGGTTGGTATGTTGTTTGTTGTCTGTATGTTGTTTGTTGTCTGTATGTTGTTTGTTGTCTGTATGTTGTTTGTGGTTGGTATGTTGTTTGTGGTTGGTATGTTGTTTGTGGTTGGTATGTTGTTTGTGGTTGGTATGTTGTTTGTGGTTGGTATGTTGTTTGTGGTTGGTATGTTGTTGTGGTTGGTATGTTGTTTGTGGTTGGTATGTTGTTTGTGGTTGGTATGTTGTTTGGTGGTTGGTATGTTGTTTGGTGGTTGGTATGTTGTTTGTGGTTGGTATGTTGTTTGGTGGTTGGTATGTTGTTTGTGGTTGGTATGTTGTTTGTGGTTGGTATGTTGTTTGTTGTCGGTATGTTGTTTGGTGGTTGGTATGTTGTTTGTGGTTGGTATGTTGTTTGTTGTCGGTATGTTGTTTGTTGTCGGTATGTTGTTTGTTGTCGGTATGTTGTTTGTGGTTGGTATGTTGTTTGGTGGTTGGTATGTTGTTTGGTGGTTGGTATGTTGTTTGTGGTTTGGTATGTTGTTTGTGGTTGGTATGTTGTTTGTGGTTGGTATGTTGTTTGTTGTCGGTATGTTGTTTGTTGTCGGTATGTTGTTTGTTGTCGGTATGTTGTTTGTTGTCGGTATGTTGTTTGTTGTCGGTATGTTGTTTGTTGTCGGTATGTTGTTTGTGGTTGGTATGTTGTTTGTGGTTGGTATGTTGTTTGTGGTTGGTATGTTGTTTGTTGTCGGTATGTTGTTTGTGGTTGGTATGTTGTTTGTGGTTGGTATGTTGTTTGTGGTTGGTATGTTGTTTGGTGGTTGGTATGTTCTTTGTGGTTGGTATGTTGTTTGGTGGTTGGTATGTTGTTTGTTGTCGGTATGTTGTTTGTTGTCGGTATGTTGTTTGTTGTCGGTATGTTGTTTGTGGTTGGTATGTTGTTTGTGGTTGGTATGTTGTTTGTGGTTGGTATGTTGTTTGTGGTTGGTATGTTGTTTGTGGTTGGTATGTTGTTTGTGGTTGGTATGTTGTTTGTTGTCGGTATGTTGTTTGTTGTCGGTATGTTGTTTGTGGTTGGTATGTTGTTTGTGGTTGGTATGTTGTTTGTGGTTGGTATGTTGTTTGTTGTCGGTATGTTGTTTGTGGTTGGTATGTTGTTTGTGGTTGGTATGTTGTTTGGTGGTTGGTATGTTGTTTGGTGGTTGGTATGTTGTTTGTGGTTGGTATGTTGTTTGGTGGTTGGTATGTTGTTTGTGGTTGGTATGTTGTTTGTTGTCGGTATGTTGTTTGTGGTTGGTATGTTGTTTGTGGTTGGTATGTTGTTTGTGGTTGGTATGTTGTTTGTGGTTGGTATGTTGTTTGTGGTTGGTATGTTGTTTGTGGTTGGTATGTTGTTTGTGGTTGGTATGTTGTTTGTGGTTGGTATGTTGTTTGTGGTTGGTATGTTGTTTGTGGTTGGTATGTTGTTTGTGGTTGGTATGTTGTTTGTGGTCGGTATGTTGTTTGTGGTGGGTATGTTGTTTGTGGTTGGTATGTTGTTTGTGGTTGGTATGTTGTTTGTGGTCGGTATGTTGTTTGTGGTTGGTATGTTGTTTGGTGGTTGGTATGTTGTTTGGTGGTTGGTATGTTGTTTGGTGGTTGGTATGTTGTTTGGTGGTTGGTATGTTGTTTGGTGGTTGGTATGTTGTTTGGTGGTTGGTATGTTGTTTGTGGTTGGTATGTTGTTTGTTGTGTATGTTGTTTGTGGTTGGTATGTTGTTTGTGGTTGGTATGTTGTTTGTGGTTGGTATGTTGTTTGTGGTTGGTATGTTGTTTGTGGTTGGTATGTTGTTTGTGGTTGGTATGTTGTTTGTGGTCGGTATGTTGTTTGTGGTCGGTATGTTGTTTGTGGTGGGTATGTTGTTTGTGGTGGGTATGTTGTTTGTGGTGGGTATGTTGTTTGTGGTCGGTATGTTGTTTGTGCTTTACAACACTAGTTCGTTGAGGTAGTTAGGCACCTACATATCCGTAGGCCAGCACATTCGGTTTCTGTCTTTTTTTTAAATTTGGGTTCGTCTCTCTGCGTAGGAACAGAAGAGAAATTAGATCCATTATTGTCAATATGGGTAAATATAATTAACTTCACTGCATATTTTGGTAAACAGCATCAACTTTACTGCATATTTTGGTAAACATCAACTTTACTGCATATTTTGGTAAACAGCATCAAGTTTACTGCGTATTTTTGTAAAGAGAATAAATTTACTGAATATTTACAGACCCATTTATTTGCAGCCTCTTGAGATATGAAAAACGTCACATTCTGATAATTCTGCAATTTGTTTTAATTATAGATATCTCATGTTCTGTAACTTGTTCAACAATTTAAAAAAACCTTCTTAGGATTTCTTCTCCAGTGATTATTGTTTCATCATCTGGAATGTTGCTATTGAATAACTTTAGTTTGTTCTTTTGTCTGTATCTGATGTTCTTTGTCTTGTATTTAGGGAATGACTTTAGTTTGTTCTTTTGTCTGTATCTGATGCTCTTTATCTTGTAGTATGTTACATGGGAATGACTTTAGTTTGTTCTTTTGTCTGTATCTGATGTTCTTTATCTTGTATGTTACGGGGGAATGACTTTAGTTTGTTCTTTTGTCTGTATCTGATGTTCTTTGTCTTGTAGTATGTTACGGGGGAATGACTTTAGTTTGTTTTTTTGTCTGTATCTGATGTTCTTTGTCTTGTAGTATGTTACATGGGAATGACTTTAGTTTGTTCTTTTGTCTGTATCTGATGTTCTTTGTCTTGTATGTTACGGGGGAATGATTTTAGTTTGTTCTTTTGTCTGTATCTGATGTTCTTTGTCTTGTAGTATGTTACATGGGAATGACTTTAGTTTGTTCTTTTGTCTGTATCTGATGTTCTTTATCTTGTATGTTACGGGGGAATGACTTTAGTTTGTTCTTTTGTCTGTATCTGATGTTCTTTGTCTTGTATGTTACGGGGGAATGACTTTAGTTTGTTGTATGTTACGGGGGAATGACTTTAGTTTATTCTTTTGTCTGTATCTGATGTTCTTTGTCTTGTATGTTACGGGGGAATGACTTTAGTTTGTTCTTTTGTCTGTAGTATGTTACAGGGAATGACTTTAGTTTGTTCTTTTATCTGTATCTGATGCTCTTTGTCTTGTATGTTACTGGTGAATGACTAGGTTGTTCTTTTGTCTGTATCTGATGCTCTTTGTCTTGTATGTTACTGGTGAATGACTAGGTTGTTCTTTTATCTGTATCTGATGCTCTTTGTCTTGTATGTTACTGGTGAATGACTAGGTTGTTCTTTTGTCTGTATCTGATGGTCTTTGTCTTGTAGTATGCTACTATTGAGTGTTTTTAACTCTTTCCACGCCCATTTATTTTCTCAATTTTAAGCAGTTAATTCAAGGGAAGTAAAAAAAAAAATTTGTTAATTACTGATCCCAACTACTCATCAATAAATAAACATATATATATTATTATATACTAAATTGAAGAAAACTGGACACCTCAATAGAATAACAAGGTTGAAAAGTAGTATAAGTAAACCAGTAGAAGTAAAACTAGAAAGACTTCTTATAAGGAAAGCAACTCTATGTCGCAGTGTGCGGCTTAAAGCGTGCAACGGACTTCCCCCGTGGCGCAGTGTGCGGCTTAAAGCGTGGAAAGAGTTAATGTTCTTTTGTCTGTATCTAATATCTTTAATCATCCTTCATTTACAATTGACTTTTACTTGTTCTCTTGTTCATATCTGATGTTCTAACTCATACAATGTTAGCATATCTACTCCTTCATTGATGTGAACATTAGACATAACTTTGAAGGCATGGAGTATCTGAATTAATCTCAAAACTGGCAGAATAAAATGTTTGTATAGTTTTGTTCAAAGAATACACTAATACACTGCCGTTCTATTAATTTGTTTAACTAAACGGAAAACTTAATTTTGCTTTCATTATGTAAATACCATTGCTTTTATTTCAAGTAATCATTACCATTTCTCCATGTAATTATCTCCATGCATAACCCAATAGCTTGTCCTAAGCAGAAAGTTACCACTTTAACAGTCCTTCAGAATGTATCTCTAGTCTCTTTTGTCAACATGCCCAAATCATCACACATCATGTATTCATATTGTCTGTTGTCTTCCTTTTCTACACTTTTTCAGGGATGACTCCTTCCATAATGGTCTGTTTCAACCCTTTGTGTCTTTTTATATGTCCAAAATACTTATCCATTACCTCTTATATGTAATTATAACCATTACTCATTATCCTATGAAAACATCATCATTACTCCATGTGACATCACGATTATAGTTATGATACCAAGTAAAAAATAATGATCTTAACTTTTTCTTCTTTTATAGAAATCCACAAAACAGTTCCAGATGAGTCAGTATGGCACAGACCCTCTGGACGTTGGGCTCGTGTCTTGTGGGTGACTTCGTTTCCTATAACTTTCCTTTTATACATTTCCATTCCTGACTGCAGGCTGGACAGGTTTCGGAAGTGGTTTTGGGTCACATTTTTCATGTCCTTGGTCTGGCTATCAATATTTTCATTCCTCATGGTTTGGATGATAACCATTATCGGTAAGCATGCTAGTAGTTTAGCAGTGACCATTTCAATGATACATTTGTCAGTTTTAATAAAAAGCATAAATACATGAAAATAACATGCCCATTCATGCAATTATCAACTAAAATATAAATTCTTGAGCTTTATCTGCATTTGACTAAAACGGATAAGCCTAATCATCAAGATTTATTAGTCAAGATGAATCAAGAGGGAGATAATTATATCTGGTAAACATTTTTTTATCCATCTGTTGCAAAGTGGTTCAGAAGTTTGTTTTGGTCTGTGAAGAGGTCGTAGCTTTGAATCTGAACCACATTCGGTTCATGCACATCTATTTTACCTTACAGGTGGAGTTCCAATTCTACTGAGAGTTACTGGGTCATATTTGGAAACTTGGTGCAATAAAGTAAATCCTGTGTGTTTAGACCTTTTTATCTCCTATTCAAACAGTACATTCTTAAATATTTACTGTTTATCTTTTTTATTCTCATTTGTAGTTTTGCTGTCTTCAACTTTTATCTGGTATCTTCAACTTTTCACAAGACTATATTTTGCCTATCATGCTTCTTTATTTTGCTGTCTTATTATCTGGTATCTTCAACTTTTCACAAGACTATATTTTGCCTATCATGCTTCTTTATTTTGCTGTCTTATTATCTGGTATCTTCAACTTTTCACAAGACTATATTTTGCCTATCATGCTTCTTTATTTTGCTGTCTTATTATCTGGCTTTCAACTTTCACAAGACTATATTTTGCCTATCATGCTTCTTTATTTTGCTGTCCTATTATCTGGTATCTTCAACTTTTCACAAGACTATATTTTGCCTATCATGCTTCTTTATTTTGCTGTCTTATTATCTGGTATCTTCAACTTTTCACAAGACTATATTTTGCCTATCATGCTTCTTTATTTTGCTGTCTTATTATCTGGTATCTTCAACTTTTCACAAGACTATATTTTGCCTATCATGCTTCTTTATTTGCTGTCTATTATCTGATCTTCAACTTTTCACAAGACATATTTTGCTATCATGCTTCTTTATTTATCACAGTTTACTTTCATTATTTCTCTTATTTCTAAACATTCAAGTAGGCCTATCTCTTTATGTGCTCACCTATATCATGAGTTTCTATTCTTTTGTATGTTCTGATATTCTTGCTGTTTGCATACCTGTGCTGACCATAAGACAGTGGATTTTCATCAGGTTATCCGAGCCCCACCCACAAGGCAGTGGGTTTCACAATTGCAGATGGTAGTGTCATATGGTAGCAGATGAAACACCTAATTAGACTGTGTTGTCACAATACAACACCTTCGTTCGCCAGCAATATGGGAAATTAAAATCCTAGTATTTACTGAAACAAAAATAATAAAATAGACATATAGTTCTACAGCTCTAAGGAACCATATGGCTTTACAATGGTTATTAAATGAACGAGTGAGCTGAAAGTCATTATTACTGAAAATCTGACAAATAATACTAAAGAAAGCTGAAAATGTATCTCTAAGCATGTTATTGTGGTCAACACACAAGATTAATATTTGGTTAACTTTGTCTTATTCTACAAAGCAAATGCAGACAAGCTTATAACTGGCAAAGAATAATTTCACCGGTTCTTCAAAATACTCTAGAGTTGCCATAAGAAATTCTACTGGAACATTGCAATGGTTGTGTTAAAAATTAGTATGCTAGATACTGTGGAATGAATTAGTAGGTATGTATTAACCCTTTAGCTGCTAAGGATGTATATATACGTTTTTCCCATTCACTTCTAAAGACGATTAACACATCTGTTATTATCTCTCCTCTGTGGGCTAAAGACGTGGTAACACGTTATACATTGCCACTGTCGCTGCTATAGACGTACATTCACGTTTGTACATTCACAAAGAGTAGCTATTTTTAGCTCAGCCTTAAGAAAGTATGTAGCAGCGAAAGGGTTAATGATAATTCAAAGCCACACCTAGAATTCTGCTTTGTACAAACTCCTGTAATTGACCATACAAAGTTTCTGAAAAGTGCTGACTTGCAGATGATGTGAACAAGAAAGTAAACATTAAATAAATTATTGAATATTTCATAGTGAGTATTCACCATCATCATGAAGTATGTTCTTTGCAGGTAGTCACTCATTAGTCTGCACACAAAAACGATCAATCTCTAGGAGTTTTCTCGTTTTCTCTATAGTTATGTTCGTTGCCACTGTTTTCCTCTTTGTCTCCTGTGGCATCTTCCCCGAGTCATGACCACCGTTACTGTTCTTTCTAAACCACTGTGATTGACTGAAATTTGAATGTGCCTGTCCTGCATTATGTAGGAGTCTAACGAAGGCAAGGTACTCACGTTCCGCACAAACCACAGATCACAAACAGTGATTGGCAGCAAAAATAATAATCAAGTTATTACCAGTTCAAAAAGAAATATCAACATTCTTTGAAAATGCTATGAGAAGAAAACAGCTTGAATACACTGTGACAACCGACAAGATACAGTTAAACAGAGATAGAGGTCATTAGAGAGAAAAAAATTATAGACAGCTTAACTTCATGGCTTGAAAACAGTATTAAAGCTGACAGCTAGCTAGAACGAGAGACAGAGAGTTGTGACAGTACATTATAACTTACGTCAGTTGACATGGCACTTGATGATGATGATTTTCTCAGAAAAACGTATGTTACTTATATATATTAATTAATGTTTCTTTCATTTATTCAGGGTTCACAATCAACATTCCTGACAGTGTAATGAGTCTTACTTTTGTTGCATTTGGAGTCAGTCTTCCTGATGTTGTTGCTAGTGTTTTGGTTATAAAAGATGGTAAATTTATTGCTATTTAATTTAAAAAACCATAACGTTTGTCATTTAGAATTATTGATCCTTTACATGAAAGCATGTAACAGAATGGTTAAACGGGGTACTGTTTCCTGATGGAAACATCTCTTGTTCGACCACGATTAGGAAGTGTTATTTTTCTGCTTGGAGGAAAATAAAATCGATAACCTGCACGTGCGTGACAAAAGCTTTTTGAAGTGGCCTTAATTAAAAACAAGAATAAAATGATGTGATTCAGGTTTTTTGACAGATTCTTTATAAGCAACATGTTTACCGCTGATTTATATTTTTGATTGAATTGTTTAGTTCCAATTATGACATTTCAGTCGGTTTTTTCAATTTTTTTCTTTCTTTTTACTATTAATTCTATGACGTCACCATTAACCACAGTAAACAAGCCATTGTTTTTCTTTTTTTTCTATGCACCACTTATACGTTCAGTAGTTCACCATTGCTTTCTGATCAGTGAGGTCTATTTTTACCATTGATTACCACACCAAACCAATTTGCTTCCAAAATTCTCACTGCAGAGTTTGAACCAGGTACACTTGGGCTGTGATTAAACTCACTACTACTTAAGCTACAGAACAGAGATTCAGTTGTGGTTGTACTATTTGATTACATTCTTATGCACACTCAGTTTTACTGTATGGGTCAGAGGCATGGGAAACAAGTAACAAGATAGACTGTTGCATAGAAGACTTTGAAGGATGACATCTCAGAGGAAAAGAATAATCTCTGAATCTGGATCAAAGAATACCTAATACTGAGATCACCCAATACACATGCATCAACAATATCAATGAGAAAATAAAAAGATGGACATGGTTGGGATATACATTGAGAACGCAGAAGACCAGACACTCACATATGGTTCTAAAATTAAATCTGAAAAGCAAGAGAGGTAAGGGAATACTTGGAGAGACATGGAGATGAACTGTAGACAGAAAAAGAATAGGTGGGAAGGATGGGTTATTGACCAACTAGCAAGTAGTGACCACAGACCAATAAATTAGTTATAGACATGGAACATCCCCTCAGGAAATAAAACCATTTCTCTGTAGGATTTACAAGACTAGAATGGATTTAATCATCATCAAATAGCTTGTTTTGAGCAGAACTTTGCCACCTCAACAAGCGTCCGGAATTTCTCTCTCTCATAGACCAGATGTCCTGCCTACGCAGCCATCATGTCAAACCATCAATTACATCCTGAATCCATCTTCTCTGTGGTCTTCCTCTCTTCTCTTTGCGGTATGCCTCCTTGCATGGTGGTCTTCTCAGCCTTTCATGTCTTTTTAAATGTCCAAAATATCTCAATTTTCTCTTTCTTATTTGTAGCATCAGCTAGTTTTCTTTGATATTGAGTTCTTTCTGGATAGATCTATTTGTTCTCTTCTCTGTCCAAGATATACGACGGACTCTTCTGTAACAATTATATTCAAAAGCACACGTTTTTCCACTGCTTTATTAAATGTCCATGCTTCACACCCATACGTTGCCACTGAAATATGCATGCTCTTAGTATTCTGATCTTTGTTTTCTTATCAGTTCCGTTCCATACTGGTTTGAATGGTTTAATTTTTTGTAAAGCCATGTTTGTTCTTCTTTTAATTTCCTTCATCCCATTTCCATCTGTTGTTAGCAGTGAACCAAGATATTCAAAACTGTTCACATTTTCTACTTTCTCTCTGTTGATAAAAATTTCATTTATGTTCATTTTAATCTATTGTCATTATTTTTGTTGTTGCCACATTGAGATATTGATTTTGTTTTTCGCTTTTATCTTTCACTTCTAATAATTTCTCAATCATTTTTTGTGATGTTGACAGTAACACTGTATTGTCAGCGTATCATAGTTCATGTAAATGAATGAACATGAATGGATTTACCACACTAATATACAATTACTGCAAGGTAGCTAACACATGAAACAAAAATATGAAATTATGGAAAATCTAGATAAAACAATAATACAACAGAAACGTTCCCAAGTGGCAAGAAAAAAAAAAAACATACTGGACAGAAAAAAAAAAGCCTAAAGCTGAAGGATTGTACTGAGTTTTACCCATATGGCTTGGTCCTACTCTGCAAAAATGACACACCACCTGCACAAAGAGTATTGCACAAAGCAAGTGCCTGTGTGTTCCGGGGTTCACAAGGGGAGCAAAGAATAGTAACACTGCTAACTACAAAGCGTGTCGTAAGAGGCAACTGAGGTATGGACCTAGGGGAAACTACCCTAGCAAATGAAAAGCATCACAGAAATTGGTTTTGCAGGCCTACTTGTAGGCGCATAACTGGCACAACATACAATCACTCTTAGGCTCAGATCACATACAAATCACAGAGTGTTTAAACAAGTGGTCAATATGGAGCGTTTGAAGAAGAAGCACAAAATACAAACTCTGTAGCTCTTGAAACAATCCTACGGGTCTATAGGAAAACGTATTGAGAAAAGAATGGCAAAGTCCGGGTTAGAACCATGACCATCAGAACACAAGGCAAGGCTTAACCACTTAGAAAAACAGCAAAAACTGAGTGGTGCCAGAATCACGACAGATAAAGATAAGCAATAGAAACAGACATCCCACTCAAAGCTACCACTGCTAAATACAGAAAAACCCTATACCAAACAACAAGAGACTGTTGGAAGAGAAACTGAAAATCTCATCTTTGACCATTTATTTGCAAACTGTGGAAGCTAGCAAGAGGATTAAATAACAAACTATCACAATTCTTTTATTAATGCTATTAAACTGATATGCTATTAAACTGATATGCATTTCATCTGCAGGATTCACATTTTCCAAATTTTAAACACATGTGAATTCTTTACTTGGACACAGAATAAATAGCATTTATTAATTTTCTTTCTGTTCTGCTGTAATTGGTTATTGCTGCTGTATTTATAAAGTCATGCTCTTGTACTTCTAAATAATGCAACAATTCTGATCGTTCATGTGATTTTTGTTTAAAAACTGTCATTAACAATCAATTACTGCAAGAATGAAACTCAATTGTTACAATTTTTTTGTCAGTTTTCTCATCTAAACAGATTATTTTTTCGGCATAACAAAATCTTTAACCTAAATTTTATTATTGTCAAGGTCTTGCTGATATGGCCGTATCAAATGCAGTTGGAAGTAATGTGTTTGACATTCTTGTCTGTTTGGGTGTTCCATGGTTTATACAAACATGTATCATGGATCCTGGCAGTGAGATTCAAGTTTACAGTCAAGGTAAAACTTTGCATGCATTTCACTACTACTACTTATTTAATTCAGGCTACATGTAAAATGAATATTTTATGTTAATATATTTATGCGACAATTAATACGCAAGGTCTTGTAGAACTGGTAACCATAAACCTTGAACACCGACTGCTTGTCCTTCAATTCAATCAAATAGTTATGTCTGTTTGCTGATTACTGACTGGGTATCCGCATGATATAGAAATTGAAATTTGATTGCCTGGAACATGTTCAGAAGGAAGACATGTGTATTGGTCTTTATGTCAATAGGGATATTTCAATTGTAAAGATGAAGTATATGCCTATTCTTCTGTTATTACACGCCCTCTCATTCATCCCCTCTCATTCTCGAACAGGACAACTACTTCCAGCATGAGAATGGTAGCTAAAGCTGTTACTACAGCCTTTCAATGACTGACAGAGACTATTTACAATAAAAATTACGTTGTCTAACTCTCTGCCCATGCTTCAAAAAATATTAAATGGCCAGCTTAGTATGAGTGGATATCATCTATAATGCTTTCAATCTCCAGGGTTTTACATGGATTTACTGTCCTAGACATGCAGGGGCTCATTGCAATGAGAAAATCTATAGGCTTGCCTTCAAAGCACCTTTAGTCTGAGTGTTTGAGATGGATATAAGATATACTGCATTTGCTTAGTGACTGCCTGTTGGATGAGGGCATAGCAAATTGATGACACATCTATGTGGTGATTGAAGTAATTTGGAATCAAATACTGCAAGAAAATGGATGGACACCTAAAGAGCAGTCTGAAAAATATAGTTAAATTACAGGCTGCAGTAAACATCTGCATACATTCCCTTCAAAATCTAATTAGGGAGGAGGAGCAAAGATAAATCTACTCAGAATGCTACCATCTTGGTTCAGTATTTCATATGGCAAATAATTATGTGCTGCAATATACTGGGATTTCCATCCTGGCCACCACTAGCATCACTTGAGATGTTTGTCACCAGTGTCGGATTGAAGATGACCAGATTCCTAAAGATATCTTATATGGAGAGTTGACTTCAGACAAAATAACTGAGATATCCTTTCTGGTCTACAACATTGTCTCATAAGAGAACTTGTAGACAGATGTTGTACATAAAATACACCAAATTGATAGTGTACCTGAAATTATTTTTATTACAACCAGTCTTTGAACACTGTTTTAAGAATTTGAAATGCCATGCTAAGACAGCTTGCTTATATAATTATTATCACAGTTTAGTTAATCCGTACAATTTTACAGATATTTGTTATAACAACATATACTCTACCTATAATTATACTTTCACTTAAATTTAAAACCAATTTTGATTTGAATAGTTTATAAATAATATTGTTTAGCATCACCGTATTCTGTTGTATTTATTTGTAGCCTTTAAATGCAACGTTTCTTTCCTTTCTATAGGCCTGTTGTATTCCGCCATTATGCTGCTGTCAACTGTTGCCCTGCTGCTTATTAGTATTCACCTGAACAAGTGGACTCTGGACAAACGCATCAGTATTGCATTTTTGGTGATCTATGTTGCTTACACAGTCATGGCCTCTCTTTATGAGCTTAATGTGTTTGGCTATTTTCATCCTGATGAGTGCCCGAGTGACTACTAACACTTTTTTCTATAGTATTCATTTATCTGTTCTGAAAGTCAAAATATATCAAGCTGAATGCTTCTAGTTAATATAAATTTCGTCTATAAGAGGTTTTGTTTAAGAGAAGAGTACGAAATGAAAGTTTTCTTTAAAATCTCATCAAATATTGAATCAGTCTTTACTGCAAAATATCTAATGGTTGCTCACGTATGCAAGAGATAGACAAATTGTTTTCAATATGTAAAATTACCAAATAACATTTACAAAAATACTACAGTACATCTGCAAAATCTTTCGATTTTGGCAATAAATATGCTCTGCGATAAAAAGATAATGCGTGCTAAAACAATCGCACAGAAATAAAAAAAACTAAACGCTAATTATAGTTCACTATTTTTCACAAATTTTATTCCTAAACATTACTGTACCATTTACTCAATAGATATGGATGTAAAAAATTTTCTAAAGTATATTTAACAAATTGCTCACTTGTTTTCAATTTGTGGATAACCATGACATTAAACTGACAATTCATTTTGACAGTGATGTGCTCAACTGATCTACTACACATAAAACATCACTTTTCAAAATTTGTTAGTTAAGTTGCCCAAGTTTTTTTTTTACCAACCAGTGTTTTAATATGAAATTTAGCAAATCCAATTTGGATTTTAACGAAGAGGATATATATATATAGAGTCTTAGTGGCAGTTAAATAGCACCATGATACTTTAATTAATCAGCCTTATACTAAGGATTAAACTTAATTATTGCAATGGGTTCCAACAATGATTTCTTTTGTGGTAGGCAAAATAACACTGGAAGAGAAGTCTACAAAGACATAACTAGCCTGAACCCCATAAGGAGAGATAAGAAAACCATTTTTCTGCTATGAGCCTAACACATGCTACTTAATAATCCCATGAACAGAATTGAACAGCAGCACACTTCAAAATGGCAGCTGTGTAGACATCATCATGAAACTACTATTGATCACTACCTCTTCAGGCACAATGCGTAGAATGATATCCATAACATTCTCTTCTTTCAAGACTAAATAAATATAGCACATTAGATGAAATAAAGCAATAACTTATAACCCCATGCAGATACAAATACAGGGCATTGAACCAAAGGGTAAAAGTCCATGTAGTAAGTATCATACTCTAAGATCCACCTCTGCTAGATGTAATGCTGTAGTCTTAAGTATTTATATGGTGTCTGAATATGACACAGCTGCTGAAAAAGTAATAACACTTTGTTTAATTCTTCTTGTTCAGGGAGAAGTTGGAAAGTAATCAATAGCTAATGGAAACAGCTTTTTAAAAAAAGTTTGTTAGGGAAAAAATTGCAGTTATGTTGATATGTGCACAGTGACATGTGGATTTGTTTTATAAAAATGTTGAATCACATTCATTCCTTATCTTTAGAAACAATACTGGTTGCCATAATTTTTTTACTTATTGAAAAGCACATAAATTATGAAGGGATATATGTTTGAAAAATGTATTAGTTATGTATCAAGATAATAGACATTTTCACACACACAGATATATATATATAATAAAAATAAAGGGTGTTCAAGATAAAAGCAGCCTCATCGCTAAGGGAGCTAATCTGGCATATGTTTATGAAAATGAGAAGGTTCAGTTATGACGTAGTATAGGTCAAGGTTTTGTAATGGTGTGTAATTGTAGTGCGGGAAGGGGCGATGAACAAATGTGATGTAGGACGAGCTAGTCAGAACCGGTTTAAATAGTAAATAGACACAAGCAATAAATGTCAACTTTTGGTTTGTCACTCGGGCCGCTTTTATCTTGAACTCTCTGTGTATATATATACATGTATACATATATACACAAAAACTACCATCAATAATGAAGACAAAGGTCTCATTAATATTTTGCTCTATAATTGATAACAATGGAGATCGTATGAAAGAAGTCAGAAGAAAGCCATGGCTTTCAAGACGGTGGTCAGCATGAAGAAACTATGGCATGACTCAAGCAAAGAAACAAAAGTAAGACTTCTGACAACATGCATATTCCTGTGGCAAATATGGATGTGAATCATGGACAATAACACAATAATTAAAGAACACAATAGAAGCTTTTGAAACAAGTTGTTCTCAGAAAAGTTCCTAGAACATCCTGGACAGAGAAGAGAAAAAACAGACAACCAACAAGACATGCATATCAAGGAGCATTGGCTCATAAATAACATCATTTTCTAGGTTTAAATATTTAGGCCACGTTAAATGTAACCATGGTTTGGAGAAGGTAATGGAAGGCATGGTTCCTGGAGTACGAGGCAGGGGGCAATCAAGATGAAGGTGGCAGCAGGACATTAAAGAAACATTGAATGTGATGCTGGAAGAGGTGGGAGAACTGACAAGTTTTTCAGACGGGCTGTGATGAAAGCAACGTTCTGCAAGAAACGTGCTACTTTGAGATATATGTATGTTCACACAGACATAAAAGTAATTACTCAGGGGGTCTACAAACCTATGTTGAAGTAAAGACATTAAGGTTGTTTGTTAATTTATTTATTTAGATATGTTATTATTGCTAATGTGGGGAATGTGATGTTAATGGTTCTGTATGTATAGCATGAACTTGAAGGGGACCTATATTGTAAAATGTTGGAAACCATTCTACTGCAGTGAGCGTTTTTTTAATTAATAAAATCACTTTTTTTTTTTTTATTTACACACATATACAACCTACATATGATTCCATTAACTTTTTACTAAATGTGTTCCTTGTTCACCAAACCCCTTTTATGTGTTAGCCTATCTTGTTTCATGATACTCTATGATAATTTGTAATATAGCCACAGTTTGTTCAATTAAAATAGATTAAGCTCAGCTACTATTAATAATAATGTCTAATAATAATTATTGTATATTTGCCAAGCTCATTATGTATAAGACAGTAAACAATAGGGTGAATGTTTCAAACAGTTTACCTTTATCAAATAGGAGACAGGAAGAAATGCACAAATACAGATAATGAAATGATCTTTCTTTGAACTATTATAATATTAGGATTTACCTCTTGGTTAGAGGTAAATAATCATGCAAGGAAACTGGGTTCAATCCCTGGTAAGGCCAAGGAGTATTTTCTGCCGAGGGTATCAAGAAAACATTCTAACCTAAAGTTTTGCGGCGACTTTCCAAGCCATGCAGCCATTAAGTTACACAGGCTCCTGTCCTACACTGCTCAAAAAACGGTATTACAGGCTGTAACAATAGTTATCTGTTGGTTGAAACATTGACACTGTTTGTTACCGTACTTTTTAAAATTGTCTTCTCTTTTTTTTTTTTTTTTTTGCATCACCATCGAAATGCGACTTCAGATCACATAGTTCAAAAGACTGCTAGGGTAAAATTTATAAAATCAACATTTTATGAAAAGATGAATATTAGTTAATAAATATGTTAAAATTGTGTAGTTCTAAGAAAATTAAATGCACATTTATTTGAGGATTTCAGTCAAGTTTAATTTAAATATAGTTTTGACATCCAGGAATGCTAACATTGAAAAAACAATTCTCAGTGTATACCCGGTACTCGCTTAGACTACAGGAGACCCCAATTCTTTACTTGGGATCTTCTTCTGCGTTCTCACTAGATTGGGATTTTTTATTCTCTAATAAAGGCAGCCGTCTGCCTCAGATTATCAGCCACGCCATACAGTTTGTCTTGGACGCTAGTGTAAGTGGACCACCTCTGTAGGATATAATTCCTATGATTTCTGCTTCCCGTTTGTGCCGACCTCTTCCCGCAGACGCTTTGGCGGCCTCTTCCACAGACGTTTTGGCCGGCCTCTTCCCGCAGTAAGTTTTGGCCACCCTTGTGATGGTAGGTCTGACATTCTTACTGCGTGACTAAATATCAGAGGCAGATTGGCGACCATAGAATCTGTGATCCCATTCCTCATTGTGAGGAGTCTTTGCACCATGTTATGCACCTTACGGCCTGGTGCAAGCATTTGTTTCGGGTTAGCATTCCTAGCGGACACGTGCATCCGATTTCAGCCATACCTCCTTAGTCGCCTCTTACACATGCGTGGCAGGTAACAGTGGTTCTATACCTGTCTGCCCAGCGTGTTCGTAGGCGTTGGACTACGGGTGACTATCCCTCTGTGTGCGGGTTCAATTCAGCGGGATGGCAGAAAAAGCCAGATTCCCCAGATTTACGATGTTCATGGCACCGAACCGAAGGATTACGATGTCCATGGCACCGAGCAGCTGAAAAGCTCAAGTGCTTCTGGATCGGAAAAAAAACAGTGGTTCTATTCTTTACGCCCCAAATTTGGGCCCCGGGAACCACTCGGGCATCTTGGGATCTAAATTACAAGTACCTCTGAAATCGAAGTAAGGCTTACCTGAATGGTGAGGACACTTGTGATAAAAGAAAGCAAGCCTTATTTGCAAAATCTGATCAAAGGTGCCATATTAGGCACCATTACTACACCTTAGTTTATAGCGGGTGAACAGACTCTTAGTATATGTGTATTAACTTTTTTTTTTCGTTTAAAAAAAAATTAATTAAATTTGTAATGGAAGATACTCTAACAAAATCGTACTATCAGTTTCTTATGTTGAGTAGAAGAGCACTAATTCATATAGCACAATGTGCAACGCTGAAAGCTCTATTTGATGCATTCCCCTCCTTTATCCCAGCAAGAATCATACACAAATAGCATCAAATGGATCGTGTGAATATTTGTTTTTACTATTTAATGTTTTTGTTGATGTGACTTCTTGAAAAATTGGTTCTGCCAGAACATTTTGTATGATGCTTTGTCATTTTGTAGCAGTTAATAAATGTTATAATTCGATGACAGTGGGCAGAGTTTGTGCACCAGTAGAAAGTGCTTTCAAGTCCCTGGAAAAGTCAATTCTTACTGAAATGTCTTCAGAGCTTGTATGTAAGTGCTCTGTTATTGATACTTTCATCTAGCAACCAATTAATGAAAGCGCTTTGCACAGGATCCTCGTGATTTTACATCAATTCTATCATGTTCTATTTTAGAAGAAATGATCAGGATATATTTGTGTGTTCATGAAATATACACTTTGGCCGAAATTAGAATGTGCAGGTCTTATATGCAGCAGGGACCAAAATGGGGCGCAATGTTTTTATGTTCTCGACGCAAACCACAGATCACAATGAATAGTTAACTGGGTTGATAACAAGGAATGAAAACAATTTGGAGGAGAAGAAAATATTTTGAAAGTTTCTTTTCCAATTTTATTTTATATGCGCATATAATTATTTTTTAAAAGTTTATAAATGTTTGAATTTCCTAGTGTATGTTACTAAATGAAAGTTATGACTATATCTTTTTATGAATTATAAATACAAGATGGGGTTTGCCATTCATCATCTTGATCAAAAAAGTTATGGGACCAACAAAAGTGGTTAAATTTAGTTCTTATTCATAATGTATTTTTTCTCCATTTGCCCTGAACAGGGCGTTTGTTACATTATGCTGCAGTTTACAGCTAGGCTGCAATATTGAAGTGACACATCCATTTTCAGCACTGCATTTTTGAGACTAGGTTTTCTCACCTTCTTAGATCCTTGCTTGCTTAGCCAGATTGTATTGATGTAGTCTATTACTGTGGTCAAAACTGTACGGTTGTTGGACACACCATGAGGAGAAATGATCAACAAATATCAAAGCAGGAATTGAGGTGAGATGCAAAGGGTTCAAGAAAGAGAGGATGACCTAGGGAGACCCTGAAATGAACTTTGCTGAGAGAGGCAAGAAATAACGGTCTCAGTTCCATGGAGGAGATTGGACGAGTTGCCCAGGATAGAGCAGTATTGAGAAATTGTTTGCAGGCCCTATGTAATGCATAACGGTACAAGAGGAATTATTAAACTATAAGGTGGGGTAAGGTCTTGATGAACTCATATTCACTGAACATGACTTCTCTGATCTCATTCACTGTGTCTTAGGCCTTATTAATATGGTATGGTGGTGAGAGAGCAGTCAGTTTGATCATAACCAGCTGTCGGACTGTCACAAGCATGAGGATACGTATACCCATGTAAAGTCAATGTCATTACAGCGCAACTTGTGTCATGGCTTAAATCAGAAAGACAAAATGATACAAATATCTTTAGACGATAATAAACTAACTGAAAGCAATGAAATAGCTACTAAAACTTACATCTTTTAGTGGAATGTTTTTGCAACACATTTCAAAACCATAGTGGGGGTGGATAGAATGGATAAGTAGATAAGAAAAAAGCAAGGTTTTAATTTGGAGATAATAAAAAATGATGGACAAAAAACAATGGCAAAATACACCACTACTGCAAGCGGCAATAGGTATTGGAGATCTATTGCAGTCTACCTTCAATATGATCATTGCACTTGATTATTCAAATAATTGATTGTTAGGGCTGCCATCATTACACTATGGTAAATAACCATGTGTAATCCAAAATCTTTCTCTTATGCAGAAAGATCTCAGTGGCTGTGCACAAACTCTGTAGCACCTGCGATGGTCCCAGGTGTAATTTTGAAGATGGTAAAAAAATGTTGTATTCATTCTTCTAATGAATTTTACCTAATCAGAGACTTTGCAACCTACTCTCATTAATTTTTACATGCTCAACTTGAATGTATTTATCATTTGGCTTCAATAGAACTAGGAACTTGATCTCACCTACACTAAAATAAAGGACCTCTAGAAAAATATCTTGATTGCACCCTGCTGAGAATGAACCAAGTATTTGGAGTGAGAAGAGCCCAGAAGAGTCCCTTACCTCCATGCTACAGAGACCATCCTTCGCACAATACATTTTGTCAAAATGCAGTGCTGCATGTATTTGTCAAACTATATGTATATATAATGTATATGTTGGTTATTATATCAGTTTACTGACTGGAAACTGTGTGAAAATTATTTGTAATGCTATATTGTAATTTTCATGTGATTTGTATTTATGGGATGATGATCATGAGTAATGTATGAGGTGTTGATAAATAATTTCTTTGATAATCATCTATTTTGTAGATATTTCATTACTTCAATTGGTCATTGTTGTGTCAGCCATCTAATCTTTGGATCACAATGTTTCCAATGTCTTCATTGTCTTTCTTTGAGCTTAATTATACCCCCATTTGGGAGACAGCGGTTTGATCTCCAGTAAAGTTTTTCTGTTGGGGCGAAAAGAAAAACTCCTAACCTGACACCCGTTGTTTGTCTTTCGCTTTGTCCTACACCACCGTATAAAAAAAGCGGTATTACACAGGCAGTAAAGAGTTGAGATTTTAAAAAAACATTCTTTATTTATATATGTTGTTACAAAAATTATGTGGCCTTCCTTGTTTTGTTTATTTCAGTTCTCCCTATCAAGATATTCACACATTGGGCAAGCTCATACATGTTCCATCCTCCACTGCAACAGCCATATTTAATATTCTTACTGTCACTGTATCCAAGTGTTGTTGGTTGGCATATTGTCTCACCCTACCTCGCAGACAGCACTGTTGTAGGTTGGCATATTGTCTCACCTTACCTCGCAGACAGCACTGTTGTACTTGCCCACACTTAACCTTTATTTCAATTAGGTAGTTCAATGTCTCTGAATCTGTTTTTACAATCTGTATTTACATACATAGAAGAGAGAACATTTATGATGTCTGCTTTGTCCATACTTTGCCCACTTGCAGTGGATACACTCCAGCAAGTTTATCTCCTTTTCATCCCTTCACCTGTGCATGTCCAGATGTATGTCAAAACAGTTCAGTGTCAAAACAGTTCAGAGACAGAACTGCTGAATGCTGTTTACCCTCTCAGTGATGTTTGTCAGCATCAATCCTTCTAAGTTTACCCATTTACTTTTGTTACTATCATTGCATGTGTTGGCTTTTTTTGTTTGTTCTGACAGTCACAAAATTGTCTATATCTCCATTGTCATGCTTGAAGTGGTTGAATTGAAAGCATATTTTTCTTTATATACTGTCCTTCTTTTTACCTGCACCATATAATTCCATCCAAATTGCACTTCCTCAATCACTGAACCATCCATATAGATGTTGAAGTCATCCTTGCTTAGTTTGTAGCTAATTATAGTGCATTTCAAAATGATTTTCCGCGGGAAAATTTAATATCTCTGCAACCGCTTGACCGTAATTGTTGTAACTTTGCATATGATCTAATGATCGTAATGTCCCGAGGTTGATATTTTTTTACTCAATAACAAACATATGGTTTAAAATTTTCTTTATGTAAAGTATATAAAAGTGACCATCTCCTTAGCCAACCATATAATAAGTATTACCCCTTCATATTTGTGAGATGTTGCAAGTTCCACGACTTGCACGTTTTCACGTGGTTTTCCCGATTTTAATCGCTTTATCGCACTTTAAAAAATGTATAATGATCCTTCCGGTGTATTTAGTTACAATTTACCGTTTGTGTTTTCAGAGCATAGGTGTATTACAAAACATTTAGTATTCTAGATTTGTTATACAATGGGTATGAAAATCAAGTTTCTTACACTGCATACAGTGGCTGTGAAAATGTATAAATATTTTATCAGAGAATCTAATCGTGGAAAACTGTATCAGAGTATATCAAATCCTGAACAGAGAACTATGCATGCTTTGGGTTTAAGTAAAAGATATCTACATAAATTACTCAATGTTAATGGAGCTGTCAGTACAGTCAATACATTGACTCAAGGCAGAAAGAAAGTAGTAGACAATTTTGATAGGAATGTGATTAGAAGAGAAATTTGCAGAATGTTCGATTCCAAAGAAACTGTGACACTAAGAAAGCTGAAGATTAGGTTAAGAATACACATTGACATTGATGTATCGAAATCAACGTTATGGAGAACTGTTAGAAGCATCGGCTTTACTTTTAGGAAGTACGCTAATGGGAGAAATGTCATCTGCAAGAAGCCGCATTTAGTACGTCTGAGAAGTAAATATTTACGTGAAGTACGGGAAATGCGTAATCAAGGTTAGGATATTGTGTATGTGGATGAAACCTGGATCAATGCTCACCACACTAATGAAAAGGAGTGGCAGTTATCCGATGGAACAATTAAACGATATGTACCTAGTGGAAAAGGACAAGGTCTGATAATGGCGCAGGCAGCAGACAAAATGGGCTGGTTAAAGATGCTGAACTTATTTTCACTTCCAATTATACGGACAACAGGGACTATCATACTGAACGGTAACATATTTAGAGATTGGATTGAACATACTCTTCTTCCGTCCCTAGACAGACCATCCTGTGTGATAATGGACAACGCATCATACCACAACACTGTCAGAAGAAGACAAAATCCTGACATCTTCGAGTACAAAAGATGCTATAAAACTTTGGCTCAGAAAGAACATTCCATTTAACGAGGGGTTTTTGAAGCCTGAATTACTATCTATTGTTAAAACATCACAGAAGACCAGGGTATTCCAAACAGACAAGTTGATTCAACAGCATGGTCATGTATGTTTGAGACTACCACCTTATCATTCACACTTAAACCCAATTGAACTCATTGGGCCAAAGTTAAAGGACTGGTAGCAGCTGAAAATAAAACTTTCAAGCTAAGCAATATGAAAGAACTAACATATGCCGCCTGTCGAAGATAGACAGAGATTATTGGTGTAAATGCGAAGACCATGTCTTAAAGGAGGAAAATGACTACTGGGACAAAGATGGACTGTCGTTCGTGCAGCCAAGAATAGTATTCAATATGTTAGAATCATCGGACTCAGAATAAGTGAGTAAACACTATAGATTTATATAATATGAGTTATCTCACCTTCCAAAATTTGAATTGTATATACGCCTATGCCGAAAATATGTGATTTTTAAAAATTTAAGGTAAATTTTCTTCCAGCACCAAATAATTACTAGGTTTGAAAAGATCAAAGGAATTCACCGTTGCAAGAAAAGTACACTACCTGCAACATTGAATTTTAGAAAATCGTTGGGACATCGAAATACAACACCAGATGCAAAAAAAAAAGTTCATCTACGTGCAATGAATATGGAGATATTTGAGGTCAATTGTTGACCGAGCGTTTTAAACGCACTATAGTTCTATTTTTACTTACTTCAGTTATCGATTGATCACTTAGTGCTGTTTCTGTGCAGAATTCTATTATTTTATATCTTGGCTTCATAGTAGGAAACTCTACCGTAGTAATCATATTTCTGTTTTGGCAGGGGATCTTTGTTTGTTTATTTACTGTCTATGATTTGCATCTTACCCTAAATATTTCTTTTTGCTTACTGTTAAGTCTTACATTAATCTATAGTGTACTTGAAATGCAGGTGTTCAGGGTAATTTGAGAGCAGACAGGCTAGCACAAAAAACAGCTATATAACCTGTTTGGTATATTGGAGATGGATAGGTGAGATGTACTACAGTTACTTAACAACTGCCTGTTAAATGGCACAGCAATATTGATAAGACATCTATACTGAAATTAAAAGTTATTTTGAATAAAATTGGGTTGTATAAGAAAGACTGCAACAGATGGTTAAAAGTAAGTAGTGTATTTAACCAGTGAGCCACAGAAACCATACACATGCATGCCCATCAACATTTTCTAGTAGAGACTGAGCACCTATAGGTCTGTCTGAAGTACTATGAGGATGGTTCAATAACTGTTATTGTTTAATGTTTTTATTATTTCTTCATATTAAACAAATGTGGAATATATAATTTAATGTTGCGAAAATGTTCTGTCATATTTATTTTATATTCAGACAGTTTAAACATGAAAATTTGTTTTAAAAATGTGAACTGGGGACAAAGTTGATGTTCAGAATGATTAAAATTTCATCAGTATTATTTGACGTGTTTGAATTTTACTTTCTCTGTTGAGATCAGATTTGGCTGAAAATGTTTAAAGCTTACTTCTCGCTCGGAGTCATTGTGTGTGTACAGTGACGGACAATCATTTCATTATATATAATAAACCAACAGGTTTCATTTAAATGAGGTTTAGCATTTTTGAACAAGTGTTAAGAGCTTCCGGAAAAACAAATTACCAAACACAGGGTTCGAACCACTTACATTTATTTCTTACGGCACCCATTGCCTATTCCAGCAATATGAGCGTTTTTGGTGAGGACAGATTTGAAAATAACAGAAAGAATATACTATTTACAAGGCAAAGTTGAAATTATACAGAAACCTATAAAACAAGAAGGGAGAGGTGTGTGGCAGAGTGGTTCAAAGCCAAAGGTAGAAATAACCCAGGCTGATCAGATGTAAATCACATCAGAGAGAAGAATAGGCCAGTAGCAAAGAACAAAGTGTGAAATAGCTGGAGAGTGAAAGCAAAATTAGAAAGTTGAATATTCTTTCATATTCATTCATCCATTCACTTAGATTATTCTACCCTTCATTCAATCATTAAATCACCCTTCATGTCAGTCAATCATTTGCTCACATGTGCATGCATTTGAATGAATAATTCATTCACCATGTATAATTTCAGTCTCAAGTGAGTGAATAATTCATTCACCCATGTATAATTTCAGTCATCATTCCTCACTTGTGAATTCAAGTGAGTGAATGTCATTCACTTGTGTAATTCCAGTCAATCATTCACTCCTTGTTCTGGTTAGTTATTGATTAATTAGCTCCCTCTTCATATCATTCATTTATTCAATCACTTATCAGGTCTGTGATTCTTTTAGGTCTGTTATTCTTTTACTTACTCTTCAAATCTTTCAACCAGTTTTTGGTTTCTGCATTCATTCACTCACTCTTCAAACTCTTTATTCGCTCACTCACTATTTGAGCCTTGACTCTTACCCACTCTTCAAGTCTCAGATTTATATACCTACTCAGTGATTCATTCACTTACTCTTCACGTCAGTCATTCAGTCCCCCTCCATTGGCTCACTAAGACTACACATTTACTGGGGCTGTTAAGTGTATCTGACTCTCAGTTGATGCTTCACAAGTTCCAAAGGGCAGGTTTCTGTTGAGTGGATGTCATCTATAAGTTTCTAACCTAGAGGATTACATGAATCTACAGTTTGGGCATGCAAGTGTTTGCAGCACTGAGAGAGCTGACAGGTTTTGCATCACCAGCATCGATTGTTGGGAGGTGAAGATGGACAAGGAGGATGTTCTTCGGTCTCTTCGCGACTGTCTGTTAAATGAGGACACTAAAATAGATGTTGAATTGACTCACCGATTTAAGCAGTTTGGAGTTACCCATTGTACAGGTAGAAATGGATGCCTGAGGGGCAGAGTTAGGAGTGTGTTTAACCAGCGAGCCACAGGAACCATCAGTATGCATACTCTTCGATATCTGTTCAGGGAGACTAAGCATCTATGGGTCTGCCCAAAGTGCAATGATGTCAGTTTAGTAACCAATAATCATTCATTCCCTCAATCTTCTCAGTTATTCATTCAGCCACTCACGTTAATTCTCAAATACGGCAGACAAAGCTCAACAATAACTCAAAACATATAACTCTTTTCTAGTTGATCCACTAAGTCACCAGATGTTGCTCAATCTTGCAGGTGGGATATGTGCGATTAAAGTTCTCACATGTACCTGGCTCAGGAAAGCTTATGTTATCACTGCACTAGTTTTGGAAAATTAACTTTCCACCAGTACCTAATGCAAGCAAATTGTTTATGATTTTAGACCTTGCATAAAGTACTTACCTGCACCAGGTGCAAGCAGACAACAGTTTTCAACATTATCAGGTGCAGGTAGATAGTTTACAAGTCACACAAAAATGTTGTTACTGCTTTCATATCAAATATCTCTCCCCTCGTGATCACCGCCCAGACGATGTAGCAGACCTCCCCATAAAATTCTATTCATGTGGAAATCTGATTCATGAGCCTTAGCATTGGTGTTTCTACGTTACATCTTCAGCACCATGTGGAGCTCTGGTGCTTATCCTTCAGCGATGTGTCTGGTTTCAGTAGTCTCTCCGTTCTGTAGCCATCTATGTTTTTTACGGTGTGGTGTAGCTAGCCCACGCCAACCTCCTTAATCGCCTCTTACAACATGGTGGCAGATAACAGTGGCTCTATTCTTACACTCAATTTGGGCCCCGTAACCACTTGGTGATAGCACATCTATGGACTCTCAGCCACTTCTGGTAGTTTTTAATGAATGTACTTCAACCACTCAGGGCTTCTGTGGCTAAGAGGTTGGCCTGTTTTCATGAGTAATATATTCCAGAGACCTTAAGAACTTTGCTGGTGCTATAGAGGGGTTTGTGCAATACTCTCAGCAGGCGGTGGGTGATTTCTGCAGGAGGGACCAAGCTATATTAGGAAACCAGGTGCTAGGAAGTTAATCATTTGTCTTCAAATCCTTTATACTTACATGTACAACAGAAAAATCTTCTTCCTAGATCTTAACACTCACAAAATGAGAAACACATTTATAGCTGCTGCTGAGTTTCCGAGATACTGGACCATGAATTTAGTATGATTTAGTCAAGAGAACTCTAGTGAATAAACCAGTTCTCTAACCACTGAGACGGCTCTATAACGGCCAAATCTCTATTTAGCCATTTTGCTACCTTAGCCAGCAGTTAAACCATTTAACCAATTCTAGAACCACTTAGCTAACTCTATAAAACTATTTAGCCAATCCTATAACAACTTTTCCTGTTCTAATGCTATTTAACCATTTCTAGAATAACTTAGCTAACTCTATAAAACCATTTGATCAATTGTAAAATCACTTAGCCAGTTCTAAAATCATTTATCCAATTTAACCACTTCACCAACTCTAAAATCACTTATTCTCAATCTCGTTGGCGCTGTGCATACCACCGATGGTGCGGAAACTGGAAAACCAAAGAGAAAACCCAGTAGGTACACCCAATCAACACAGAACGGAAGTTATAGCCTAAATACACTGAGATACATGCTTGGGAGAGATGGGAGAAATTATGGACATGTCCGATGACCCTAAAATGAACTATGAACAATACAAGAATCACTTAACTAACTTAACCATTTATCCAAGTGTAAAACCATTTAACAAGCATTTAACCAATACTAGAACCCCTTAACTAACTAGTAACGTAACCATTTACCAAATACTAGAACCACTTAACTAACTCTAGTTTATAGATGGCATCAAGCATGAAAAGAAAATACATTAAGAATTTGGAAAAATGTGTCAAAAGAAATCATTGTTTACACAAACCAAGATAAATAAATCAATAAAAGTCAAATAAAAAAAAATAAAACAAGGACTGGATATAAGAACATGCCCAAAATGGTCCCTATAAGTGTTGGCCCCTTTAACTCTTCACATACCATTAACCATTCTAAGGCATAAGGTACACCAATCATATCACCAGCCATTAAAGTGGCATTATACATTTACTTTCTTTTCTTTAAATCTTCCCAAATAGTAAAATAAATGTAAATATATATATATATATATATATATATATATATATATATATATATATATATATATATATATATATATAAAATATACTGGAATACTTATAAAAATTAAATACAATTTTCCTTTTTTCCAGACCTTAGGTATGAAGACATGAAGTCTCTGATTTCACATTTCTAGACTCATAAAGCAAAGAGGTAGGAGGATCAATTCCTTTCCTCTCGTGGGGATGTCGAGTGTGAATTGAACCACAGCCCTATTGTTCCGAGACTATAATAACGTGCAACGCATTACACTAATCCTACTACTGTAAATAATATAAACACAGTGTCTTTGAGTGATACAAATTAGGTTGTCATAAAACGATTGTGTTCAGAACTCAGTAAGATTATAGTATGAGAAAGAGTTAAGTTGGTACTGTCAACGGCAGAGCACTTACACATTAACTTCGGAGACAGTACCAACTTTCCTTCAAGATCAGAAAGTTCTGGTACATATTTTCAGCGGCTAATACTAAAGACATTTAACAATGCAGTGGAAGAACAAACATGTGCTTTTGGATATGTTTTACAGAAGAATCCATATACACTGACAGAGAAAAAACAAAATATAGACCCAGAAAGAACTCAATCAAAGAAAGCTGGCTATTTTAAAAAAAAAACTGCAGAATTTTGGATTTACAAAAAGGCGCAAAGATTTGGAAGACCATTATGGAAGGGGGATCCAAACGAGGAGAGAAAAAACCATGAAGAAGATGGTTTCAGGACGTAATTCATGATTTGGCATGAGCTTCTGGCAAAATGAGAAAGAGAAATTCAAAGACTGGTAGAGTGACAAATTTTCATCAGTACAAGCATTTGATGATGATAAAAACTAAAGAAATCAACTGTACTGGGAATTTAGCACCTTATGTTTGTGCGCATATCCAGACTGTACTGGGAATTTAGCACCTTATGTTTTGCTTATCCAGACTGTACTGGAATTTAGCACCTTATGTTTTGGGATATCCAGACTGTACTAGGAATTTGCCCTTTATGTTTTGGCATATCCCGACTGTACTGGGAATTTAGCACCTTATGTTTGTGCATATCCAATTCTTTGAATTTAAACACCTTATGTTTGTCATATCCAGACTGTACTGAGAATTTAGCACTTATGTTTGTGCGCATATCCAGACTGTACTGGAATTTAGCACCTTATGTTGGTTACATATCCAGACTGTACTGGGAATTTAGCACCCTTTGTTTGTGCACATATCCAGACTGTACTGGGAATTTAGCCTTATGTTTTGTGCATATCCAAACTTACTGGAATTTAGCAACCCTTTTGTTTTGCGCATATCCAGACTGTACTGGGAATTTAGGGACCTTATGTTTTTTGCGCATATCCAGACTGTACTGGGGAAATTTGCTTTATGTTTGTCCATTCCAAACTGTATGGGAATTTAGCACTTATGTTTTGGGGCATATCCAGGCTGTACTGGGATTCTTACACTTATGTTTGGGCATATCCAGACTGTACTGGGAATTTGACCTTATGTTTGTGCCATATCCAGACTGTACTGGGAATTTAGCACCTTATGTTTGTGCGCATATCCAGACTGTACTGGGAATTTAGCACCTTATGTTTTATATCCAGACTGTACTGGGAATTTAGCACCCTTTTGTTTGGGATATCCAGACTGGGGAAAACCCCTTTTTTGTTTGTGCCTTCAGATTTTTTAAAAAGATTTTTTTTTTTTTTTAGGGGTTTTAAAAACCATTTTAAAAATTTTGTTTTTTTATTTGGATAAAGACCTTTTTTACTTGGGTTAAATTTTTTTTTAGCAATTTTGTTTTGCCATTCAGGGTTCGGGAAGAAACCTTAGTTTGTGCCATATCCAGACTGTACTGGGGAATTCCATTTTTGCCCAAAACCATTCTGGGGGTTTGATTTTGTTTTTGGGGCATTCCACTATTTGGGTTTAAAAGGTTGGGTTCCGGTAAATTTTTTTTTTGGCCCCCCACTGGGGAAAATTTTGTTTTGGCATACCAAACTGGGAATTTCCTTTTTTTGTGCGCATATCCAGACTGTACTGGGGTTGCCCTTTTTTTGGAACCCCTTTTGGGTTTAAATTTTTTTTGGTTTTGATTTTTGAATTTTTTTTTTGGGCATTCCCGACTGTACTGGGGTTTCCTATGTTTTGGATATCCCGACTGTATGGGAAATTTGCACCTTTTTTGGCGCATATCCAGATGTACGGGAATTTTTTATGTTTGGGCAATTTTTGGGGTTTTTTTGGAAAAAAGGTTTTAATTTGGGTTTTTTTTTTCCCCCCCCTTTTAATTTTTCCCTTTTTTTGGATTCCGGGTGTTGGGAATTTCACCTTATTTTTTAAAATATAATTTTAAATTCATTTTTTGGGGGGGGGGGGGGGGGGGGGGGGGGGGGGGGGGGGGGGGGGGGGGGGGGGGGGGGGGGGGGGGGGGGGGGGGGGGGGGGGGGGGGGGGGGGGGGGGGGGGGGGGGGGCCCCCCCCCCCCCCCCCCCCCCCCCCCCCCCCCCCCCCCCCCCCCCCCCCCCCCCCCCCCCCCCCCCCCCCCCCCCCTTCCCGACTGTACTGGGAATTTAGCACCTTATGTGTGTGCCATATCCAGACGTCTGGGAATTTAGCACCTTATGTTTGGCATATCCAGACTGTACTGGGAATTTAGCACCTTATGTTTGTGCGCATATCCAGACTGGGACTGAATTTAGCACCTTTTGTTTTTTGCGATATCCAGACTGTACTGGGAATTTAGCACTTATGTTTGTGCATATCCAGACTGTACTGGGGGTTTAGCACCTATGTTTTGCATATCCAGACTGTACTGGGAATTTCTACACCTTATGTTTGTGCATATCCCCGACTGTACTGGAATTTAGCACCTTATGTTTTCCATATCCAACTGTACTGGAATTTAGCACTTGTTGTCAAGCATATCCAGACTGGCTGAATTTAGCACCTTTATGTTTGCATATCCAGACTGTACTGGGAATTTAGACCTTATGTTTGTGTGCATATCCATTACTGGAATTTAGCACCTTATGTTTGTGCGATTCCGAGACTGTCTGGAATTTAGCACCTTATGTTTGTGCATATCCAGACTGTACTGGAATTTGCACTTATGTTTACTGCATATCCAGACTGTACTGGGAATTTAGCACCTTATGTTTGTGCGCATATCCAGACTGTACTGGGAATTTAGCACCTTATGTTTATGCTATATCCAGACTGACTGAATTAGACCTTATTTATGCACCTATAATGTACTTCATGATTTGTCCATATCCAGACTGTACTGGGAATTGCTTACCTTATGTTGTTATGACGCATGATCAGACTGTACTGGAATTTAGCACCTTATGTTTGTGGCATATCCAGACTGTCTGGGAATTTAGCACCTTATGTTTGTGCATATCCAGACTGTACTGGGAATTTAGCACCTTATGTTTGTGCGCATATCCAGACTGTACTGGGAATTTAGCACCTTATGTTTGTGCGCATATCCAGACTGTACTGGGAATTTAGCACCTTATGTTTGTGCACATATCCAGACTGTACTGGGAATTTAGCACCTTATGTTTGTGCGCATATCCAGACTGTACTGGGAATTTAGCACCTTATGTTTGTGCGCATATCCAGACTGTACTGGGAATTTAGCACCTTATGTTTGTTGCATATCCAGACTGTACTGAGAATTTAGCACCATTTTGTGCGCATATCCAGACTGTACTGGGAATTTGCACCTTTGTTTTTGCATATCAAGACTGTACTGGGAATTTAGCACCTTATGTTTGTGCGCATATCCAGACTATGGGAATTTGACCTTATGTTTGCAATAGCATATCCAGACTGTACTGGAATTTAGCTACCTTATGTTTGTGCGCATATCCAGACTGTACTGGGAATTTAGCACCTTATGTTTGTGCGCATATCCAGACTGTACTGGGAATTTAGCACATATGTTTGTGCATATCCAGACTGTACTAGAATTTAGCACCTTATGTTTGTGCGCATATCCAGACTGTACTGGGAATTTGCACTTATGTTTGTGCATATCAGACTGTACTGGAGAATTAGCACCTTATGTTTGTCGCATATCCAGACTACTGAATTTAGCACCTTATGTTTGTGCGCATATCCAGACTGTACTGGGAATTTAGCACCTTATGTTTGTGCATATCAGACTGTACTGGGAATTTAGCACCTTATGTTTATGCGCATATCCAGACTGTACTGGGAATTTAGCACCTTATGTTTGTGCGCATATCCAGACTGTACTGGGAATTTAGCACCTTATGTTTTGTGCGCATATCCAGGCTGTACTGGGAATTTAGCACCTTATGTTTGTGCGAATCCAATTACTGGGAATTTGCCCTTATGTTTGTCGCATACCCAGACACAAATTTAGCACCTTATGTTTTGTGCGCATATCCGGGCTTATGGGAATTTACCCCAATGTTTTCATACCCAGCTGTAGGGGAATTTAGCCCCTTTTGTTTTGCATATCCAGACTGTACTGGGAATTTGCACCTTATTTTTCATATCCAGACTGTACTGGGAATTTGCCCATGTTTTGTCCATATCCAGGCTGTACTGGGAATTTAGCACCTTATGTTTGTGCGCATATCCAGACTGTAGGGGTTTCCCCTTTATGTTTTTTGCCATATCCAGATGACGGGGAATTTAGCACCTTATTTTTAAAGCATATCCGGGCAACTGTGCGAATCCTATTTAAATCAAACGAATAACGTATAAAAAGTAAATAATCAATAGGTCAACAGTGTCACCAGGTTGGTGTCAAGGTTGGTGATAAATTTTGTCTATTCAATAATGAATGTTTCAATGCATAATGAAGTTGTGGTGAAAAGAAGGACACGGTTTCAGTAATACAATGATAAAACATTTTTTTTGTTGTTCTTTTTTAAATTTTGTCCTTTCTGTTTGTGTACAGTTTCTTAACAAATACATCTTCATACTGTCATCTATATACAACGTCTTTTATTTATTGTTTGTATTCGGGATTTAAAAGTATACCGTTGGGATTATCACCCCGTCCCTCGCTCACAATGGAACATCAGACAGAACAACAAAAAGTCCACTCAATTGATCTTTCCATTTCTTTTGGGATTCGGGCCTTTTTAGCAATTTGGGGCTTTGTTTACCCCTCTGAGGGGGTTTGGCAATGGGCGCTGTAAGAAATAAATGAAAAAACCATCATCATGACCCCTTTGGGGAGTATCCATCTGTGCTCTATCTCTTTCTAACAAAAAAGTTCTCCCTGGTAGGGACGAACTCCGTAGCACCAGCGAGGGGGCCCATGGGTTTTAGGTTCAAATCCTGTGTTTAATAATTTGTGTTTTTTTAAATCCCCAAAATACTTGTTCAATGTTTTTTTAACCATTATTTGACTGCGTTTGGGATATCATAATCATTGGCTCAAAGAAATGGGAGGGGCAGCCCTGTAGTGACAGTGGGAAGTCCAAATCTGGTTATTGTCTGGTTTATCGATAATTGTTGCAGTTATTGAGTCTTTATTTGGGTACTATTCGTCTGTTTTTAAAAAGAACCCATGATAGATGTATTATTTATTTCACACGAAATGCAGTACATGTTTTTGGTTTGAAGGAAATGGTGGATTGGGGCAAGTTCAAGGGGCACCCCCCTATGTTTTTTTGTTATGGAAACAAAACAATGATATTTTCAAAAAAAATGGCGACCTTGTCTGTAAAATGTCGGAAAGTATTTGTAATTTCACTTCATATTCTTTTTGATGACGTTTCTGCATAACAATATTTTGTTATTTGATACGTAAGTATTTAAATAATAAACTACTAGATATAAGGAATAAATTTAATTTTACTGGTTGACTAGAATGATGTTATTATACGCTTCTCTTCATTATTAAATAATTTTAAGAAAAAAATTCTTCAAAGCTAACCAAGCCCCCAACCGACTCTACTGGCTGATTGATCTTATTCATATATGCTCCAGTCTGCCACTTTAATTTCAATAACATGCTTATTCATTTTCAATAGAAAATACAATCATATCATAATGTTATTGTTTGTGTTTAGTCAACCAGAGACCCCTGATGCGAACAAATGAAATGCATCTTGATCTAAAATTGAATTATTATTATTATAATTGTAACTTATTGTAAGTCAAGTAAGTGTAACTGGAAGGCTAAAGCAGCTAATGAAGGTAGCTAGAATTTATTCCGAAATTTAAATGTTTTAAACTTTTGAAACGAAAAACAAGTAAAGCAAACGAGACCAGATGTAACTATTCCTTGAACTGCCATGTTCTGTCATATATATAGTTAATATAGCACATAATTACATTGCTTGCTTTGAAATAAAAAACCACTGATTCTTTTTTTTCATCCAAACCTCTCATAATTAAAAGATATCAGTAACTTCACAAATCGTATAATATATTATGCCCAGATAGCGAAATAAGGAGGTATTGAAATAGGCTGGGATTCCTAGCATAGCTATTCTTACCCGATGGATGACGGCCGGTTCCCCAAGGACATTATATACAGGGAACTGTCCAAAGAATGGTGTGTGGACCTTTCCTTTGTTGTTAAGATGTATGCAAGTGCAACTTAAGATTGACACCAAACATATTACTGGGAGAAGTTTGCCAGGAACAGATCCAGCTGGAGAGAGGCTCTGAAAATGGGTATGGTAACTGGTAAGTTATACTAATAAACTATAGTAAGAGAAAGAGGAAAAAACCCAACATGAATGCTACATCTATTGTCTCTGAGATTAACGGTTGCCATCATCAGTAACATCAATGATTAAGAATAAGAAAAAATTATACTATGGTATATATCATAAGGATGCATTAAAAAAATTTTAAACTAGAACTTAAATGAAACTAAGGCTGGGTTTACTTTAAGATCTTGGTTTAATTAAAATCCTACTACTAGTAGAAATTTTAAAAACCATGTACGTCTACAAAGCAAGTGCATTAACCACTGTGTTATCACTGCTCTTACACATTTTTGGTATCATGGTAACAAGCACACAGAATATGCATGGGTAGGTCCGCATCGGGCGAAACCCGCGCCTCCATCTCATGGGTGGAGGACTGGGTTAAGCCCCAGGCGAAACCACACAGGCAAATGTGAGCATGATTGGAATTGATGGAAATGGTGAGGCTGGCACCAAAGCAGAGCGTACATCGCATGCGAGCGATGCACGGATGAGCCCTCAGGCAAGCAAAAAAGGAGAATACGGCAGCACCAGGCACGGCAGCACCATGCAAGAGGGTGTGCGGACCACCCGAGTGTGCAGTACAACTGGAAAGCCCAGCAGAGGTAAAGCCAGTGCGTGTTTCCGCTCGCAGGGAATTACTGCTGCCTTGAAGTTGATAGGGGACAATCAAAGGCTAGCGGAGCAAACCGTACACAAAACTGGACGGTAGTCAAACCAAGCAGTCCATTATCAAGACTGGTATAGCTGGGCAGATGACGCTCATCAGCCCGGGAGGGCAGGTCGTCACATGTCGCTGCCATGAAAGACAATAGCAACCTGCTGCCTTGTGGGTTTTGGCTAGGGACAGCAAAAGGCTAACGGATAGCAAACCTAGTAAACGTTGGTTGAAACCGAACACACCACCGAAGGATAAGCACTTGAGCTCCAATTGGTACTGAAGGCTGTGACATACATCCGTTCTGCTGTTTGGCTGTTTGTATAACACAATAGAATGATAAAAACGGCTTAAGAACAATCTCGAGAGAGAGATGCTCTTGGCCTTTCTTCTAGCTGAAAGTATCATCAACAGAGTACTCATGGAGCATAGTAGCTCCAACAGCAATTCAAAATTGTTTTAAGAGCTCTTGAAGCTTAGGTGCTCATTTTCAGCTTGGTTAATCTGGAAAATTGACTTTACTGACAATTAAACACCATCCACTTGTGTGCAAATCCAACTCACTAAACTAGCGAAACACGTACAAACAAAGTACTATAATTTTACACAATACAGAAATAGTGACGATAAACAGCAACGTTTTGACCAACAAGGCCTTTATCAAGCAAACGAACAAACAGGAGTGACAAATTAAAATGAAACACAAATGGATGACCAAATACAAACGTATCTAAGGAAAATCTGGAATAAAAATGAATAACGAAATAAATGTAACACAAAAACACACATAAAAACTAGAAATAGAACGGAAAGAAACAATGAAACATCTAGTAAATATATAACTTGAATACATGCAACATATACCCATATAGATTACAAAGCATGGGAAGAGAAAGTACTAAGAAGCATAAGAATGTAATAGGTTGAGCCCGCGTGGTCCCAAGGTACCATACATAGAAATCAACCGATTCTCCAGAGCAAATCGACTACGATCATCAGAGGAACATGATCGGATGGCTGTGACCTGGACATCGCAAGCTCCTGAATGGCCAGTATCATTGAAATGGGTAGCTACAGGGTCACAGAGCATTGGCGTATATTGCGCAAGTGTTGGGCGAATCGGTCACTGAGTCTCCTGCCGGTTTCCCAATATAGGCCTTGTTGCACCGCTTGCAGATAATGGCATAGATAATATTACGGACTCGCACGTGAAACTGTCTTCAACAACGAACGTGGCTTTTGGAAAAGACACCATGCGGGTCTGTATTACATAAGCACAAGTGTTGCAGCGCCGACGCCCACACTGGATGGTGCCAAAATGACTCTGGATATTAGGCTTGAGGCGACTGTCAACCAACATATCCTTAAGGCTTCTGTCCCATCTGTACGCCACCAAAGGATAGTGTTGGAAGATTGAACGTGTCTCAGTATCAGACTGAAGAATGGAGAGATGACGGAATAAGACTTTCTTCACAAGGGAACTATGAGGGTGGAAAGTTAAGACAAGTTTCACCCTGTCAGAATTGGAAGTTCTATGCTGGTTAGAGAGAGCCTCCTGGCGAGAAATTTGCTGAACGCGCCGCATAGCAGAAGCAAGCACCTTATCCGGGTATAAGCGTTTACGAAAGAAATCCAGCATCTCGTGAGCTCTATCGAGAAAATCGTTGTCCTCGCTACAGAGGCGACGAAGGCGCAAGAGTTGAGAGAATGGTAAAGAGTCACGACAAGCCTGGGAATGGGAAGAGGTATAAAGAAGAAAACTATGTGTATCAGTAGGCTTGTAGTATACTGATATAGTGATGGTGGATAGGCTGATAGTGATAGTGATGTCAAGAAAGTTGACACAAGAGGTAGAGATGTGAGATGTAAACCGAATAGCCGGATTGAAGACATTAATGAAATTAATGAAGCGTGACAAATCGGCTTCAGGCATATCGGTAATGCCAATACAATCATCAATGTATCTATGATACACAGACGGAAGAGGGCCATCATAGGAATTCCATACTAGGTGCTCAAGATGACCCATGAATAGACAAGCATAACTGGGTCCCATTTTAGTACCCATGGCGACCCCACTGATCTGCTCAAAATCAGTTCCCTTGTGAAGTAAGTCTTATTCCGTCATCTCTCCATTCTTCAGTCTGATCCTGAGACACGTTCAATCTTCCAACACTATCCTTTGGTGGCGTACAGACGGGACAGAAGCCTTAAGGATATGTTGGTTGACAGTCGCCTCAAGCCTAATATCCAGAGTCATTTTGGCACCATCCAGTGTGGCGCGGCGCTGCAAAACTTGTGCTTATGTAATACAGACCCGCACAGTGTCTTTTCCAAAAGCCACATTCGTTGTTGAAGACAGTTTCACGTGCGAGTCCCGTAATATTATCTATGCCATTATCTGCAAGCAGTGCAACAAGGACTATATTGGGGAAACCGGCAGGAGACTCAGTGACCGATTCGCCTAACACTTGCGCATTATACGCCAATGCTCTGTGACCCTGTAGCTACCCATTTCAATGATACTGGCCATTCAGGAGCTTGCGATGTCCAGGTCACAGCCATCCGATCATGTTCCTCTGATGATCGTAGTCGATTTGCTCTGGAGAATCGGTTGATTTCTTTGTATGGTCCCTTCGACCACACAGGCTCAACCTATTACATTCTTATGCTTCTTAGTACTTTCTCTTCCCATGCTTTGTAATCTATATGGGTATATGTTGCATGTATTCAAGTTATATATTTACTAGATGTTTCATTGTTTCTTTTTCCGTTCTATTTCTAGTTTTTATGTGTGATTTTTGTGTTACATTTATTTCGTTATTCGTTTTATTCCAGATTTTCCTTAGATACGTTTGTATTTGGTCATCCATTTGTGTTTCATTTTAATTTGTCACTCCTGTTTGTTCGTTGCTTGATAAAGGCCTTGTTGGTCAAAACGTTGCTGTTTATCGTCACTATTTCTGTATTTTGTAAAACTATAGTACTTTGTTTGTACGTGTTTCGCTATTTACCAAGTTTTACTGCAGTCTTCCCCTATTTCGATACTCACTAAACTACATCAACTCTCTTTATTTGTATGTAAAAATCACAGAGTATAGATTATTGCATTAAGATTTTGATTTCCATTAGGTAGCACCATTTATATCCCAGCTCCATGAAGATGTGCATCACTTTACTATAACCTGAATTTTAATTTTAAATACCATTTTCATGTTTAAGCACACAAAATTAATAAAAATCAGTTGTTCTTATGTCATTAAACTTTTTTGCTATTGTCATTTGTAATAAGGCAAAACATGCTGAAATCTTACAAAAGTATGCTGTAAAACTAAAAGTAATATCACATTTTGCTATTCATAATATTGTATCCGACATTTGTACATCATTTTTTTTTGCTAGTTCAGGTGCATCCATCATGGCAGATGAGGTACAGTCCCCTCAAGAAACTTCTCCCTTACCAGACTCTGTATCAGATCATTTGGACAGTGTTGAGTCTGTTGTAGAATGTCTACCTGTGGACAGCGAAGAACCACATTCATCTGAACTTTCCACAGCTGTGGACAAATTTTCAACTCCACAGTCACCTACTCAAAATCAAAGTAACTCTGCTGTAAACTTTGCAGGACCCATAACCAGAATGACAGTGCCAAAAAAACTTGAACACAACTCTCAGCCTTCATGTACAGTAGCTGCAATCGTACCTTTAGGTAGTGAATTTCACCTTCCTGGATCCTCATCATCTGCTTTTAGGCCTTTCATAATGCATACATCACTATCATCAAGTCGAGGTATTAGCTCATCATCTCAGAACCACAATTCAGTTACATCAACACCAATTTCAAAGAGGGATGAGAGGTTGGTTCAACAAGGAACTGCAATCTTTCCAGTGCTCCAACAAAAGTCACCTTCACCATCACCAAGTCGTCAAGTCTTTCTTGGGGAGACAAACTCAAACAATGATGAAAATGATGATGGTCGCACAACAGCATCTGCACCTCCTTGTACTCCAGTACCAGAACCTCACCAGCAGCCTCAGTCTCCTTTCAGAAATAGTCGACAAATTAAAAAAATAGATCTACTTGCAATGTCACGATCTCGCCAGTCAGATAGAGCTGAAAATGCCAGAAGAGATGGTCGGCTAGCACCAAGCCCTAGAAAGAAGGATGAAGTGTTAAGAAATAGTGGGTTCACCTTTCCTGCTTGGCAAGGGTTTGGAACTCATTCCAGTTTGCGATTAAGCATGCAGAACAGCACACTGACATCAAATGACACTGGAGTGTCTCCTGAAAGAGTTCCAAATGGTACTTCAAGTGCAACCTCACCTAATGTAGATGTGGTTAGCGTTGATGATCAGCCAGATCCATCTAAGTGCACCTTCAGCATTCAGTTTCATGATTTTGCACCTGGTAAGTCTGTGAAGTCTGATAATTTAAGAAAATGTCTTTTTCTTGTCTTTTTCTCCATTTCGTCTCTCTCTCACCGTATAAACCCCATTCTGGGCATAGGTCCTCAACTAACTCATACTAGATCATGGTTAGCTGGATTTTATAGGTTATGTTTTTTTACCAAATGGGGTAGCCAATCTCAAGCCGATCCGACAACAAGTGGGCGACTATCATCCACTGGTGCTGTTTAAAAAAGGGTGGGAAAGTTCAGCAACATTCTTGATCATGTTCAGGCAGAATATTATGTAATTTTGTTCCCAATAAAACTGTATTGTCCACTGTTTTTTGTCTGCTGTTGATATAGCATAAGTATGTCTTGATATCTTTTCTTGGTGATGTTGCTAAAACCACTACTTGCGATACAAATTCAAAATGTATTTCCAGCAGCAGAGATAGTCTTAGCACTTTCAAAGGTTTTACAAAACAACATTATCGGTTTATATATCTTAACCAATTCACACCTATAAGGGTTATACCCTGAGAAGAATTTCATTTGTTTACTTTTGACAGGTGAGCTTTGGTTTTCTATTGTTTGTTTGTTTCCGAGAGCTGGTGGCTGAATGGTTAAAACAATAGGGTGTTTTATGACGAAAACAGCCCATGTTCGACCGCTCAGTAAAGTCAAAATTGTTTATGTTGAGGAGAAAATAAAACAGATGACCTGTACCCATAGGCAACAGCTTCGGCAGTGACCTTAATTCCTCTGCCTTATATAATCCCCAGTGTACTCTTAGAAATTGAAACAAAGTACTGTAATGACTTTTAAAAAAATCCTCAATTGAGTACTAGTTTTACTCTCATTACTTGTGCCAGAACATAAATCTTATAGGTTTGGCTCCCTATAGATCTTTCTCCAGGTTATTTGATTTGATGGAATGAGTTTTGAGATCTCTCTTTTAAAAAGAACTGTTTGACTCGCTGTTTCAGTTGAAACCATGTCCAGAGCTTCTACTCCGGGTGACTCTTACAGCCTCAAAGACTAAAAATTAAACTGTTATACCCACTTAGCATCCAGACATAGGCCTTAGGCTTCACCAAGGTGTAATTCATGTTGACCCATGCTCCATACGTCAGACAAAGGGGTTGTGTAAACAGTTTGTTACTAGAATATCACACAAGGAGGGAAAGCAAGATCTTATCTAGTGTGTTTCTTGTGTACCATACTGCATGCTTTTGTTTTCCATACTAAAAATCATCTCTAACTTCTGAGTTAACTTTGTATGACAAAAATTATATTCTATTAGTATTTTGAGATAATATCATCGATCACCTTCAAGATTTCATAACTGTAGCTTTTTTTTTTGCATTGAAGAAACCAATTATCCAAGTAAATATGTGTGGTTGAATTGTAATGTTCTGTAGAAAGAGATCTCTAGTCAAACTCATCAGGCTTTCACTGAGTTCAGTGAAGGGTAAGGGACCTTTTTTGTTGATGATGTATCATATTGGTCTTCAGTCATGTTATACATAAATTTAGCATTTTTCCCCATTCTTGTTATCAACCAAGTTAATCATTCGTGGTTATTTGTGTGGGTTGCACTGAGAATGTGAGTATGTTGTGCCACAATTCTTAGGCACCTACTGCATATAGGACTGGTACATCTGAATTTTTCTACTGACACTATGTTAACAGTGCCAAACTTGGTCCCTGACAGCAACACACTACAGAAAGTTCACCACATGGGAAATGAAATGCTTGAGGAAAGTGGTGGAGGTCACCAGGAAAGATAGACTATGAAACGAGGACATCAGAAGCAGAGTGGCATAACTTCATGCACCGAATACATTGAAAGATAACAAATGCAGTGATTCTGACATTTAATGAAAATGGAATACAACCAACCACCAATAACAGCATACAATAAAATAGAAATCAGGTACTAGAGCCAAGGAAGAACCAAGAAAAGATGGATAGACAGTATCAAGACCACACTAAATAAACACAGATATAACACAACAAGGGTGACTCATCTGGACCTGGAATGCAAATTAAAGCTCCCACCCCTACACTTAACAGCAATAGTGGACAACCAATTCTATCATCCACCTGGGGAAAGACAATAGACATCTGAATTTCTACCTAAATGTAGCATTTGGATATAGAAACATGTAACAATATTTGATCTTTTGCGTCATTAAAATTAAATTTATTATTCTTCTAATTACAGCTGAACAAATGATGAAGTGCAATCTTTGTGGATTTGTCACCAACAATCAAAGGTTTTACAGAAGACATAGAAGGTTGCACAGTCGCCAGTATCAGCCAAATTTAATTCATTGCAGTCTCTGCGACTACTCAACCTCCCAGATTCGCAAGATGAGAGAGCATACAATTACTAATCACCACATGTCTCATCCTCATTCATTCACCAGCTCGAATCATAGCATCAACCCCCCATCAGTGTTGCCAGAGTCAACCCATCGACTTCCACTGCAGGGTCAGATGTACATAGGCACAGGCAGCATATTTCATCCAGTTTCAAGCAGACCAGTTAATATTCCGGTGGGAGCAGCAGCAACTACAACAATATCAAGCGCCTCAACGCTGGGTCTACCTACTTACATCCCTGCACCTCAAGAACATCACATCCAGGTGAATACCCAAGCAGGTTTGCAGCATCCTCCTCGTGGCAGTGCTGTGCTAGGTAACTACGCACCTTCAAATGAGCAGCAAGTGGCTAGTTATATGAGGTCTGTAATTTCTGATTTAATGTCTCCACCACGTACTGATCCAAGCAACTCAGTCTCATCATCTAATCTATACTTACAAGCAGCAAGAAATTTCCCACAAGAATCTCACACAGCCTTACCTTCCAACAGTAGCGTTCCAACTGTGGAAGAAACCTACAACTACAGGCGATTCTGGAACTCTAATGCTAGCAACAGTTCTCTTAATAACAATCATAATATATCAGGAACCAGTTTTGTAAAAGTTAAGACTGAGCCTAGAGTAGTTGCTGCCAGCCTTATGTCAAGAAATATTCATGACACACCTTCCAGCACTCAGAAAGACAGGCCAGTACGAAGTCTACGCAGACAGTCGGACACATTAGACAGTGAGTCAGGTATGGATATGAGCAGCGATGATCACACAGGTTCTCCACAGCCTGGTATTGTTGGCTCTAGAATAAATGCACGGATCAGTACAGAAACAAACCAGACTGATACCACCACGCAAGCAGACAGGTCCACTTTTGGAGCACAGTGCTCTTTGCCTTTCATAAAGATTGAGTTCCCACCTCATAGAGAATCATGCAATCATCTTGGACATTCTAGCTGTACTCGATCAGACCGTGGAATCCAGTGTGAAATCATCTCCATGTCAGGTCACTGTCACAGACAGGGTCGTACACAATCTGAAACTGTTAGCAGTGCTGGTGGATCTGCCCATGTAGAAACTCGCTGTTACTTCTGTGGGGTCACTTTTGATGATGAGGTTCTCTACTCCATTCATATCGGATGCCATAGTCACACGGATCCTTTCATGTGCAATGTATGCGGCAAACAGTGTCACAACAAGTATGGCTTCTACTCTCATATCATGAGAGGTCATCAAGCAAGACCTAATACGTGAACCTCGCTCGTGTAAATCATATTCGCTTTATATTTGAACAAAATGGTAGATTTAGAAGTCCTGGTGTCTACATACTTAGTTCACAAAAGTACACACATTAAAACTCTTATTATAAGCATCTCCACATAATTATCACAACTGAGGTATTTACCCAAATGCCTTATCAATTTATTTATACCGTCCTCATAGGACACTAGTAATTGGTTGTGTAGCCTTTTCATTCTGCTACTATGTGCTAAGCTTACATTTAAGTAAATTAAAATTGTTCTTTCTATCCTCATGTTACATGTGATTTTTACAATATTTTGTGTCTAGGACAACTTTAAAAACCACTACCCCATTTCTGTATATTAAGTTATGCTAAATTTCACACAGCTAATAATCATTGTGTTATGTATAAGTGTCAGAAATGGATTTATTGCTACTGCCGTTAAATACTGATGTGAGATTTTTAATGTGCTGGCAAGAGAATAGTAGTTGCAGGTATTTAACTAATTGTGCCATTGTTTGTGTGTCTTAAAATGTAACAGATTAACTATGTAAGTAAGATGGTATGTTTCTTATATTAGCTTAGTGTTAAGACTTTCTCATCTGAAGATGGTGATAAAGGTGCTGAAATTAAAAAAACAATTATCAGAACATCTATTGCTATTACTTCATTACTCTCCTGAATATGATGAACTGAGACAAACTCACTGACCCAGTGTGAAAACTACACAGATCTCTGTGTGAGCTACGAAAGACAGCGCAGTTAATACAATGGACAACATTGAATATATAGACAATATTTCAAGCAAACGAAATGGTCTATTGTTATTTTTTAAATAATTGCAATGAATTTTAAAATAATGTGTGCCATAGTAGTTTAGATGATTATTTTTATGAATCACAGGAAGAATATTCTGGAGTGAATGCTATGATCAATGCATCCCTATGAAGTGTGTTGGGACAGTAAACTAATAACGGCTGACATCTTGATCATGTAAAATTATTCCGTACAGAAACCACAGCTGGAAAAGAAATCGAGACACTTTGATGCAAAAATGCAAGCATCAGTGGTAGTCTTATATTCTTAAAGAGCAAAGAAAATTTTATAATATTGGTTTTTTGTGTTTGTCATTTATTTAGTCTGCTGTCTGAAGTATGCCTTCACACTTGAGAGATTTTTAATGTGAGAGTGTGGCTGTTTAAAGTTGTTGAACTTACATGTACTTACATTGGTATTACATTTCAACATTCTGTCTATCCTCATTATAATTACAAGTCAGTTCTCTGAATATATGAAGAACATCTGTGCACTGAATTCTGCTGTGAAGACATTGTAGTTTCTCTTGTATCACCATACACACTATTCCATTCTTTCTCTCTTCCTCAATATCTGACGAACATCTTCACATTCAATCCTGCTCAGATGACATTGTAGTTTCTCTTGCATCACCATACACACTATTTCATTCTCTTTCTCTGAATACATGAAGAACATTTAAATATTCAATTCTGCTCTGAAGACATTGTAGTTTCTCTTGCATCATCATACACAATATTTCATTCTCTTTCTCTGAATATCTGGCAACATCTTCACATTCAATTCTGCTGTGAAGACAGTTTAGTTTTTCTCACATCACCATACACACTATTTCATTCTCTCTCTCTTCCTGAATGTCTGACAAACATCTTCACATTCAATCCAGCTCAGATGACATTGTAGTTTTTCTCTCATCACCATACACACTATTTCATTCTCTCTCTCTTCCTGAATATCAGCGCACATCTTCACGTTCAATTCTGCTCGGATGACATTGTAGTTTCTCTTGCATCACCACACACTATTTCATTTTCTCTCTCTCTCTTCCTGAATATCTGATGAACATCTTCACATTCAAGTCTGCTGTGAAAATATTCAGTATATATATATGGAACTGCAGTAAAACTATTTGATTGGCAAAACACGTAATTACAAAGTACTGTAGTTTTACAAATTACAAAAACAATGACAAAATACAGCAGCGTTTCGACCAACAAGGCCTTTATCAAGCAAGCGAACAAACAGGAGTGACAAATTAAAATGAAACACAAATGGACGACCAAATACAAAGGTATCTAAGGAAAATCTGGAATAAAAACGAATAACAAAATAAATGTAACACAAAAACACACATAAAAACTAGAAATAGAAAGGAAAAGAAACAATGAACATCTAGTAAATATATAACTTGAATACATGCAACATATACCCATATAGATTACAAAGCATGGGAAGAAAAAGTACTAAGAAGCATAAGAATGGAATATAACATGAATACATGCAACATATACCCATATAGATTACAAAGCATGGGAAGAAAAAGTACTAAGAAGCATAAGAATGTAATACGTTGAGCCGCGTGGTGAAGGTACCATACAAAGAAATCAACCGATTCTCCAGAGCAAATCGACTGCGATCATCCGAGGAACATGATCGGATGGCTGTGACCTGGACATCGTGAGCACCTAAATGGCCAGTATCATTGAAATGGGTGGCTACAGGGCACAGAGCATTGGCGTATGTCGCGTAAGTGTTGGGCGAATCGGTCACTGAGCCTCTTGCCTGTCTCGCCGATATAAGCCTTGTTCACGCTTACAGATAATGGCATAGATAAGATTACGGGACTCGCATGTGAACCCATCGTCAATAAAAAAAACGTGCCTAAAGGAAAAGATACAGTACGCGTCTGTATCACATAAGCACCGTGTTGCAGCGCAGGCGACCACACTGGACAGTGCCAAAATGAGTCTGGATATTGGATATCAATATCGACTCATTTGGCTAATGTCATGTGTCGTGCGTTAACACTGCGTGCTTATGTACGAGCGCGTACTTTTTCCTAGGCGTTTCTTGGGCGATGAGTTCACATCATTATCTATCTATGCCATTATCTGTAGCGTGTAACAGGCTTTCGGCGGCAGAAGCTCAGTGACGATGCCCACTGCGCGACATGCGCCAATTCTGGACCTGTAACCCATTCAATGATACTGGCCATTAGCTCCGATGTCCAGGTCAAGCATCGATCATGTTCCGGATGATCAGTCGTGCTCTGGAAGATCGGATGTCTTTGTATGTTGCTACGCCTGCAGCTCACGTAGCATTCTTATGCTTCTTAATCTTTCTCCCATCTATTGCATATGTGCATGTATTCATGTTATATTCCATTCTTATGCTTCTTGCTCTCTTCCCATGCTATGATCTATATGGTATATGTTGCATGTATTCAAGTTATATATTTACTAGATGTTTCATTGTTTCTTTCCTTTCTATTTCTAGTTTTTATGTGTGTTTTTTTGTTACATTTATTTATTGTTTTATTCAATTTCCTTAAATCGTTTGTATTTGATGTCCATTTTGTTTCATTTAATTGTCACTCCTGTTTCGTTTGCTGATAAAGCCTTGTTGTCAAGCGTTCTTATATTTGTCATTATTTTAATTTAAAACTACAGTACTTATCGTGTTTATAAATATTATGAGTTACTCTTGCATCACCATACACTATTTTGCTCTTTCCTGAATATCTTACGAACATCTGCACATCACCTCACACACTATTTTGCTCTTTCCCTGAATATCTGATGAACATCTGCACATCACCATACACACTATTTTGCTCTTTCCTGAATATCTGCGAACATCTGCACATCACCATACACACTATTTCACTCTCTCTTCCTGAATATCTGACGAACATCTTCACATTCTGTTTTGCTCTAAAGACATTTTAGTTTCTCTCGCATCACCATACACACTATTTCACGCTCTCTCTTTCCATGAACATCTGATGAACATGTGCACATTCAATTCTTCTGTGAAAGCATTTTAGTTTCTCTCAACTACATAAGTACTATTCCATTCTTTATTTCACTGAAAACATGAATACATCTAAAGCTGAAGCTGAGGCTCCCAGCCAAGAGGCGCACTATAGCAATCCGTTGCCACGCACTAGCGCATAATGAGTATGTCTATGTATTCTAAACGTTATGGTGCTCGCACTGTGATGGACACTCAGGCAGGTGCAATGTTGGGCCCTCTACCTCGAGAGGACATGGTCCTTTGTGTGAGCTACAAGAGACAGTGATTTTATAAAAGAGACACCATTGAATATATAGACAATATTTTATGCCAATGGAAGGATCTAAAAACTTTTTAATTCTGTACTTTAGACATTTAAGTTTTTCCTATACACTATCAGCTCTTCTCTTTCTTCTTCAAACTTATACAATTATTATCATAATATTATTTTATTCTTATTTAACTTATTGTGTAAAATTTGAATGTATTTTTAGATTTACTTGAATTTAGATTGATGGCCATCTTTTGTTTGCATTAAAATTAAGAAATTTGTATATCATTGAGCTATAATATGTATTGTATTACATAGGACTGTTGATATATATGTTGGTATATATATATATACATACATACAAGCTTTTGTCATATTCATATAAGCTTAGTGTTTTAGAATTTAGCTATAATCCAATTGTAACAACCAAGTTAACCACTCTTTGCAATCTGTGTGGTTTGAACGTCCTTATGTTGCTTCCCTTTTTATGCTCCTACTGCATGTAGGAGGGCATCAAAATTTCGGCCAGTGTCCTCATTTGGGACACTGGTAACAGATGTTTGTATTAGTTTTATTAAATTAAGGGGTCTCAATGGAGAAGTGGTTAAGATATTTTCCTGTCATTTAGAAGGTTGTGGGTTCAAATCTGGACCAAGTCATAATTGTAACTCTTAAAATACATTATATGTCAGTTTCGATAAACTTCACTTTAAGATAACAGATAGTAAAGGGTTAAACGTGTTAGATGTCTGGAGGTATTTTACAAATGTAGAATATTTGCAAGATGTCATGGACATACCATGTTATGTGTAATACCAAAAGCAATGGCGGGAGATTATACTTACATTATCTTCTTCAAATGCTCCATATCGACGACCACTTGTTAAGCACTCTGTGTGATTTGTATGTGATCTGAGCCTAAGAGCAATTGTACGTTGTGCTAGTTATGCTCCTACAAGTAGGCCAGCATATCTGATTTCTGCGATACTTTTTATTTACTAGGGTAGCTTCCCTAGGTCCTATATCAGTCGCCTATTACAACATGCCTTGTAGATTGCAGTGGTGCTATTCTTTGCTTCCCTTGAGGGCCCCAGTACCACACATGCTATTTACATCATTTAAATGTATGAGTTTGATAGTATTACATTGCTCTGTATGTGTCTTATATCTGTAATTTCACAATAATATTCTTCAGAGTTTTTCATACACTCTACACCAACCACTTGTTCACTGTTTATGGTCGGTATGTAATATGCACCTTAGATCGCGAGTTCATTGTGCCAGTTGGGCAACTACAGACCTGTAAGACCAGCACATCCGGCTTCAGCATGACTTTTTATTCAGTACACCTCCTACCACCTGACACAAAAACTGGCCATGGGGAGTCCATCGCCCTAGATGTGCCAGATTTGCATTTGACCTTGTATCAAAATTTCCCAGCCTATACCACTGGGAGCTAGGATTGGCTTTTGTTTTTGTACAGGTCATCAGCTGGCAACTAATTTTAACTTTTTGCTAAAAGGGTCTAAAGGCGAAGGATTGACTTCATTTTAGAGTTTCAACATAATACTCTGTCTCTTTCTGCAGAAATGACACGCCATCTGCCAAGAGTGTTGCACAAATTCTGTAGCTTCAGCAACAATCCTAAGTATTGCATGAAAAAATTGCACTTGTGACTTGGTCCGGATTTGAACTTACAACCTTCAGAACGGCAGGCAAACAGCTTAAACACTTTGCCATAGAGACCCCTCAAACTTGTTGCCCTTCCTAAGAAAGATTAGCAGACTCCAAGTATGTAGAGCCAGGCACAAAACACACCTTTTAGTCCACAATGTCAAGTCTGGGACAAGTATTCTTGAAATTGTCACCTTCAATTTCCCACACATATCTCATATAGAAGTTAAGAGTCATGACTGTGTGGAAGAATTATTTTAGCTATTTTTATACTTACATCCACACCGGGTCGTTCTGATCACATTTGCATTTTTTCCAGACACCTAGAGAGATTGTTGCTGGAGCTCATGCTTTGAGCAGTACTATTGACATGTGACATGTTGTTTCTACAGAGAGGGACCAGGCCATATACGGTAAAACCCGGTGCAATGTAGTCAATCCTTTGGCTTTAAAAATACTTTTGTTACTACCTATAGTACCGACATTTAGGGCAGTGTAGGACAAGTGGGATGAGAGCCTGAGGAATTTAATTGCTGCATGGCTAGTGCAGCCATGGCTGGTGAAGTGGTTCAGATTAGGATTTTTCATTTATGCCCACAACAGAAAAGATTTTTGGTCGTGGATTGAACACAGGTCTCCCACATTTGGCCATACGTTCCTCTAATCCTTTGGGTTTAAACACCTTTAATTCACTGTGGATGTCTGTTTCTCATGGTCAGAGGTTGTCGAGACTGAGGCAATTCAATATGACTAAAATTAATGTATGCATTATTGAGATTCATTAAAAAGTGTGACAATTGATCGTTACGAAATAGTATTTAAGACGGACATCACAAGTAGAAAAATCATTATATTATTAGTAGTCTTCTGTCTTAAGGGTTTTGGTCATGCTAGATCATCAAGCTTGTCACCAAGACACTGCTTTCTCCAGGATTAATATAGAATTATCTTATCAAGGATTACAATCGAACTGGCGTGTTGGGTCGCTGGACGCTGCTGGATTTGCTGAGGTGGAGATCGGAGCACCTATGAACATGTCCGGAGTGCTATGATGATAGTCCTCATATAACTCATAACAATTTCTAGCATTAAGTTATTAGAATAATATGTCTCAAATTAATCATGAGCATATAATCATTCAATCTTATTTGTTATAAATTTTCATGACAGATGTGTAATTTTTCTTATTATCATTGTATGTGTATCACATGCTTAAGCAGCTCAAAGACAGATTTACCGTTAATTTTTACGTCCATGTGGGCTCTCTTTTACTCTTTTTTTCTTCCTCTTCTTCGGGAAAGAAATCTTAACAAAAGAACATACTGGTGGTACTTTGTAGTTTAATTGTTTTTTCAGTGCTCCACTACCTTTTCAATGTGCGAGTCTAGTAGATTGTTAAAACAATTTTGAATGTGTGATTATTTGGGAGAGCAGTTAGGACATACATCTGGCAAGTGAGTCCTGATAAGTTATGAGTTGCTTCCTATCAGATGGGAAATATAAATCCTATCCTGCATACAGTATGGTGGTAGCATGGATAAGTGACCTTTGTTCCTTAGCTAAATAAATCACCTTGAGAACACCAGTTGTTAGCACACTTTATTTCCTAAATGAGTGGGTTTTTTTTAGCCCTATGTGGGCCCATGTGCAACTTATCTCGGCCCCCACCTCCGGGCCAGAGTTTCTCACTATGTGGGCCCACGTCTCTTCTCTGGATGCACCCCCCATCCCTTTATGTCCATCTGTTCAGCTTTTTCCATCGGCTGGGAGAGATGTGCATTAATAGTCACTCGGGATTCCGCCGTCTGTGTTGCGAGAGGATCTCATCCAACGTGACTATGTCTGCATCACTACTTATACCAGAGTAGCTCTCCATCGATCCCTACCCGCTTAGCCAGACAAGATCTGTTGTCGGTTACCAGGGTCACCACATGGAGGTGGGGTAGGATCTTGATTAGTGCCAGCTCACTAATTCTGGCGTGGCCTTGTCCCTATGCGCCTTTGACACTGTACATCATTCAACTTAGTTTAGCAAGTATATAATTAATCAAGACTGAGTGTGGCATATTGTTATTGATTAAACATGTACAATATTATTTTGAATAATCTATTTGCTCAATATTATAACCAATAATCTCCTGACATTGTGCTCTCAGTGCCAAACCTGGACGCTGATATCAAACTATAGAAGAAAACTAGTCACGACAGAGATCAAGTGTCTACGCAGAATGTGGGAGTATCAAGAAGAGACCGGTTTAGACATGAAGAAATCAGGAAAAAGTGGCTACAACATCAGTACTGAACTTAATCTAGAAACAATAAATTAAATGGTCCGACCACATAAGCAAATTACCAACAGACAGTGCGCCTCAAAGAAAAATTCTCCAATACAGTGGATACAAAGCAAAAGGCTGTCCACGCAAAAGGTGGATCTCCGAAAAAACAGGAAGTGAAAAACACTATTTATGAAGCGGCCACAAAAGAACATTCTAAAAATCTCTTCTCATTCTGATGCTGTGAAGTAAAACAGGATTAGAGAAAAGAAGGAAGCATCTATATGCTGTTGTTGGTAAAGATAACTGTAAGGAACTTAGCAGAAAGGTTTTAATAGATTCTGCTGAATTTTGTTGTTTTATTTTAGCATCATCACCATTAGCTTGTACTGCATCTACATTGAAGGTTGACTGCAATTTATGTCTTTCAGTAGTTTATAAAACTACTCTCATGCATGCATTCTGAGTGACTCATTGAGTATGATCCGAAAGGTGGAGGCCGGTTCGGTGCGCAGACAGTGGACTGAATCACTGCAGGTGTCAACAATTTGCAGAATTACACTTGTCTTCGTTCTGGGGCACATGGGTGTCATTGGCAATGAGAGAGCAGACAGACTGGCTGGCTCTGCCGCTATATCAGAGGGCCAGCCAATGCACAGAGCTGACATCTTGAACGCCCTCATAGAGTGTGGCCGCAAAGAAGATTTTCATCTAAACCAATCCATATCAACTACTAGATTGCAGGAGCTGGGTTTGAAGATTGGTGTGGCAAGAAAAGAACAGTACGACCGGTGTACAAGTAGGCTCATCAATCAAAATTGAACTGGTACGGTCAGTCGCTGACGCTCATGGAGATATTGTGAAGAAAATCGGAGCACCTATGGACATGTGCGGAGTGCAATGAAGATATTCCAAACTGAAACTGCAATTTATGTCCAGCAAATTCTGTTCCGTGCCATGATGGTACACTCTGACAGGCTGCTGTCTATCCACTTCTTGATGGTAACATTATATCTTATTCTTGCTCTCTTGAGCAAGACAGTTAAGCAGCGGTTTTCAAACAAAAAAGCTAAAATATGATTTATATGATGCTTACTTAATATTCACCAATTATTTGTCACTCGATAGCAGGGAGCTGGATTTGCAAAAGATTATATCTCAATGTAGAGACCAGATTGACAAAGACAGGGATAAAACTATATGAACCTGATATAAGCATAAACTATGAAGAGGCAAAGAGGTTGTACACAAGAAAATACACAATGATGTGAGCAACAGAACATCCAAGCCTCCTGACAAACAGTATATATATTACCAGCATAACATAAAAGAGCAAGTTGTCATCTTCAGACTGCACAGAGGACAAAAGATTGAAATACCATCATTTCAGCAAAGGTTAGGGGGACTGCCTAGAGTAGTTGATAGTAGCTCGGCCTGCTAGCTGTGAGACGCCTCATAGCTCGGGTTCGAACCTACTGTCCGGCATTTGTTCGAGTCCCTGGTCTTACTCAGGACGATAACGTGAGTACCTCTGAAGTCGGAGAAAATCTGCCTGTATGGCGAGGAATACTAATTACGAGTACATTGAGCACACGGCTGCCAGTGTAAGTAATTTACAATGTGCACGCTGCTGCCATTGTAAGAAATTGGAAAACGGATTTTCACGCAAAAATCAGTTTCAGAGATGAAACTCGCCTGAGTTGAAAGCGGACGAAAGAAAAAAAAAAAGCAAAGGTTAAAAAAAGTAAAGGACCCTTTTCATACCTCCAGGTACATTGGGTAACGCGGTGTTAGGACCGTATTTTTCTTTGACCATCGGCACATCTGATGGACCACTAGTCTAAGAAACGAGTATCTTTTTTGCAAGTTAATGATATATAAACTTCCAATAAGGAGAACTGTGGTGCTGACAAAATGCCTTTTTTCTATAAAGATATGCAGAGAAGACTGATGTGACCAGTACCAGTATCATTACAGTACAAACTCTATGAAAATCTCAACAAATTGAGGTGGACCAATGTTTTATTTGAACATAGTAAAGATGACATCTTCGTGGAGCAGAGGGCCTCAACCATTGTTCATGTTCACCACTTCCCTAGTCTCTGGCTGTTTTTCATATAGTCTCCCAGGATAGTTGAGCAACCTTCAGTTCCTCAAGAAGACTTTGTCGCCAGGTCTGTTTAAGATGCGCTCTTTTCTGTTTTCCTTACGGGTTTCACTCATGCGCTTGTCTAGGGACACTTGACTGTGTCTTCCTTAGGGTATGCCCAACCCTTCACCATTTTCTCCTTTAAACCTGGGTTATCATGGGGTTCTGCTCTTATCCACATGTCTTTATTTGCAACTCTGTCATACCATCTCATTATGTATCATAAGCTTATATATTGGTAATGAAAGGCTTAATATATGTTAACAGAGTGATCGATCATAACTGTCTCTTTATACTTACACTAATAAAATGACATGACAGTATGTGCCAGCTACTTTTTAAAAATAATTGATATTTATTGATGTTCCTTTTGAACATGTCAAAATGGTAACATATTTTTTTGAATATTTTTTTTTTGCTGAATAAAATGATGTTTAGATCACTCACTTTTATTGATATTGAAGCCGGTAAGAATTAATATGTATTTTGAAGATTTATGTGGATTTAGTACTTTTCATCTTGTCAGGTATTTTGATGCAGGATGAATAAGCCTTGGTAAAGTAGCGAGTATTTAAGCTTTCAAAATAGGTCACCTAGGCACTGCAAAGTACAGTTCAATAATTTAATTTTTATTGTAGTCATCAAAATTTGTCTCATGTACCATGCCAGCTGGTGTAGGTTTTTGTAAAACTTTTACTGCTTCCTCTTCTGATGTTAAGCATTTCTGTTGTTTGCTTTCTTCAATACTATTTGCTGATCCATCCCAGTGTCCTCTCTCCTTGATATTCACTTTGATTTCCCAGTAATTTTACTTGTCATGAATCACTGCATCCTTTCCGGTGTCCAAAAAAATGACGATTTGTTTTGTTTTTGCTGTTCTGGCTGAAGACTTTTTGTTTTTTACTTGATTGTTGTACTTAGAATGACATTTTGATCTAAGTGGACCAAGCTTAAGGTGTGTTAACGTGCCGATGAGCTGTATGATTCCAGTCTTTGTGGAAATGAAATTTCTACTTCGCAATGAAGTTTGTGCATGTAGACAGGGATCCTTCATGATTACCCAATAGCGCTTTATTGGGGTGTCAGCCAATAGATAGAGCTGACATTCTAAATACTCTCATAGAGTGTTGCTGCAAAGAGGATTTTAACCTAAACCAATCCATGTCAACAGCTAGATTGCAAGAGCTTGGATTAAAAATTAGAGTGGCCAGAAAGGAGCAGCACAACAGGCATATGAGTAGGCTCATCCATCAACATTGAACTGGCACGGTTAGTCACTGGATGCTGTTGGGGATATTGCGAAGGAGATCAAGCACCTATGACATATCCGAGTGCAATGGAGATATTCAAAACTGAAACTTAACTGAACTGCATCCCTCTTTCATTCAGATGCCCCAAAAAAGGAACTGTTTCTTCATAATTAATGTGAACTTTCTTTGTGCGTAGATTTCCTGATTGTTCTTAAAACTTAACTGCATCCCTCTTTTCATTCACATGCCCAGAATACAACTGTTTCTTCATAATCAATGTGAACTTTTTTTTTTGCATTGATCTCCTGATTGTTCTGAAATCTATCCATGCTATTCTTAACATTCTTCACTAAAATCACATCCTTGTTGTCTTCTCTGATCTTTGTGTATACTTATTTATTGTTCATCATTCAGTTGCATATAACAGGGTATGATTAACATGACATTGAATAAACTATCTTTCATTTTATATATACAAAATGATCTGCTCACTTATTGGAATTTTAATATTTGGCATATTTCATTGACTTTTGTTTGTCTGAAAATATCTGTGAATGTGGTGACCAAACTAGGATTTACAAAGAACAAATTAATGTACTGCTGGCTTCACTCATGTTCCTTTCTATTCATTATGTCATGATTATTATTTTATATGTACTGTAATATTTGGCATAATTCACAAACTTATTTTGAGTGTTCAGATATTCAGCTTGTTCTTTGTCTTCTTTTACTGCTGTGTTTTTCACTTTTTTTTTTTTACAAAATTCTTTGAATAATTTTAAGCATGATATTTAATGGTGCTAACAATTTTAAATATTGTCGTTACTTTTTTGAAAGTTGAAATTCATTAGTTCAACATTTCTTATGTGTCATCAAATTTTTAAATGTCATCTGTCATTTTTGTTCAGGAGCAGGATAACAGACAGCAACAGACACTCATTGTAGACGAATGAGTGATTTAAAGAGCAAATTGTGATATTGTTAAACAATGATGCCATTGTAAATTTTTTAAATATTTTATTACACTTTTTTAGTGTTAATAATGTGTCTGTTTGTTACAGTGGAGCAAGCAAGATATAATTTCCTTCTTTTTCTTATTTCCACTTGAATATGCTCAAAGAAAGCTTTTGTTAAGCGGATGCAGTTTCCACTTGACTATCCTCAAAGAAAGATGTGGTTAACCTGATGCTGTTTTCACTTGACTATCCTCAAAGAAAGCTGTGGTTAACCTGATGCTGTTTCCACTTGAACATGCTCAAAGAAAGCTGTTGTTAACCGGATGCTGTTTCCACTTGAACATGCTCAAAGAAAGCTGTGGTTAACCGGATGCTGTTTCCACTTGACTATCCTTAAAGAAAGCTGTGGTTAACCGGATACTGTTTCCACTTGAATATGCTCAAAGAAAGCTGTGTTTAACCGAATGCTTGCATTTTAAAAGAGCTTTGCTGATGACCACAAACGTTTTCTCTATTCCTCATATCTGAAACACCTCTATGTTCTACTGTCATTTTGTTTGTGCCACAGCCACATTTATTATGAGCTCTTATCTTTAGCTTGTTGTACAGATGGCACCTCATTCACTTGTGACCAGTGCAAAGTATGAAGATTTTTTTTGGTTCCTTTTCTGTTTAACTTGTAATATGCATCATCTTCCTGGTGACTTGAATGCTTAAAAAGAGCATACAAAGAATACAGTATTTTTCTTGGAAATGTGAGAAATTTGTTGAAAGATGTCAGTTTAATTGTGTCTCTTGTGTTAATGTTGATAATTGCTAACTTGAAAACATTTACATAAATATAGAACTTAATTATTATTATTAATCACATGTAAATGTTAAGTGGTGTTTTAATCACCATTTATAGGTTAATGATAACTTCACAATACTGGCATTGTGGTGTTTCTGAGTTATATTTAAGAATTGTATCCATTTATTTAGGTACCAGAGGCCTCACTGTATTAAGCTTTAATATTTGAAAGGGGGTAACTAATTTTTACCTCTCTAGCTTTGCTCATCTACTTCTTCTTTTCTCTGATCCTGTTTTGTTTTTGCAGTCTGGATAAGAAGAGATTTATAGAAAGACTTTTGTGTACGCATCATAAACAGTGTTTTTTTACAGCGTTTGTTATCTCTGAGATCTGAGGCTCGTCTACACCCTAGTAAATTTCTGAAGATACATAACTGTTATAGTTTCTGGACCATGTCAGAATTTTTGTGGTTGAAGATTAGTGACTAGTGACTGTTGTGTTTCTAGTAATTATCATTTTACAGAGAGATCTGATTTATTCATGTAAAATTATGATTTCTGGAATTCAGAGTTATGTTATGTTATGTTATGCGATCGACGTCATGGCACATTGGGCATTCCCATTCGTGCTCTGTCCTCCGTTGCAGCAGCCATCCCAAAGTCCATTTGCTCACAGTACCCATGAGAAGTTGATTACTATATCTTCTCTCTCTACAAGACGCCACTGTCTGGCATGTCCAAACTTAACGCCTAATTCTCGAACTCGTTTCAGTGTCTGAGACCCGCCCATGTCACACAATTGAGAGCGTACCGCATTGATGATATCGGCTCTGTCCATGCTTCTGCCCACCCATGACAGAGCCCTGGAGGCAGCGGTGATCTCCATAGTCATACTCGATGTCGTTGTCTCAAAAGCCCCGCAGTCCTCATGAAGTGTGCGACCGTTTTGTTGTGCTGAGTAAGCCCACGATGATCTGGTGCCACGCTTGACAGAGCTATCGGTGTAGATAATGATATCACCTGGGTGGGAGTGCTGATCCACGAGTGCAAGAATTTCCGCATTGACGACGCCGGGGCCCATTCTCTACAGCGGCGTCCAAGTGTGCTGATAACCCTGGCGTAAGCAGTCATATCCTCTGATATAGGCATCCACTCGTCACCGTGCCTCAGCTCATCTAGAGTACAGACCTGTTTAATAACATCCTCTGCCTCGGCCATCCAGGATCGACCTCTCTTCAATCGCCTTCCCTTGTTCTCATTTATGGATTTGTGCAGAGGATGATTTGTGTCCGCAGAAACTCTCAGATACGCTTTACCTGTGCGACTTTGTGTCTCGTGGCTATCGTTGGCAATCCAAGGACATAGCGCATTGCCTCACAAGAAGTGTCACGTGTGCAACCGAGTATGAGCCTCATCGCTTCATTTTGGATCCTTTCTAACTTATCCAGCGATGTTCTGCTTACTGTCAGAAGACCAAGACCATAATCCACCACGCTCAGCACTAGTCCCTGATAAAGAAAGACTTCAGAGTAGCTGCTGTAAAGTTTGTATAATTATAAATGAATCTGTTTCAGACAAACTCTGACAGATGTTTTTAGAGTGTTGGTAGTATTGTAACACTAGGAATTCACACAAGAGCAATGTGGATATCTTCTTGATTAAAGTTATATCTCTGGAATTCACATAAGAACAATGTGAATAACTTCTTGATTAGTGTTTCAACTCTGAAATTCACACAAGGACAATGTGAATTCTTTCACTTCCTATTTGTTTATATTAATGACACCAAAAGGTTCACTTTAAAAACTATAAAGGTATGAAAATCTGGTTTCTAGGTAATAACATGCGTGCTTAGATTGAATATATATAGCATTTAAGTGATTTTTGATGATGTCCCCTTTTTTCTAGTACATTTAAAACGCATTTATCTTCTTTCATATATTTTTCTCACTCTCAGATGTCAAATCAAATGTGTTCAAAGTAAATATTGGTGTCTCAGGTTGAAGGGATCTCTATGGTGAATTGGTTAAGATGATTGCCTGTTGTTTTGAAGGTTGTGGGTTTGAATCTGGATCAAGTCACATCTGCATTTTTTAATGAGATCTGAATTTTAATGAGACTGCAATTTTTTAATGAGATCCCTAGAATTGTTGCTGGTACTACAGAGTTCATGCTTTCTTCATTCCTGTCAGACTGTTACCGGGTTATTGCCCAGTGTTGTGGTTTTTCTATTTTTGCCTTGCGCTGCTCTAGTGGCTTAGGTGATAGTTATTTTTTTTTTTTTTACAGGATTCTGTTATGCCATCTCTCCATCTTTTTTCATGGTCTTCCTTTCGCTTTCTTTCCTGATGTTTTATTCATCATCATGTTATAATAAGAAATACAGTTTGCACAAGAACAAAAATAATATAGTATTTATTCATCATTATCAGGTTAGATATTCTGAAGATTGGTTTCAAAGCCTTCTGATCATGTCTATCCACCGTACCCTGTCCTCGGTTTCTCTCTTTAGGTTAGCACAGGTGTGAACCCCCAATGTCTCTGCATGACTTCATAATGAAATTTCTCTTCTTGTTCTCATCTTCTACTAGATTATACCTAGTATATATATATGGAACTGCAGTACTTTGTAATTACGTGTTTAGATTATACCTACCAGTTTCTTCTTCAAACGCTCCTTATCGACCACTTGTTAACCACTTTTATGATTTGTATGTAATCTGAGCCTAAGAAAGATTGTACACCTACACCAGTTATACGCCTACAAGTAGGCCAGTACATCCAATTTCTGCAATGCTTTTTATTTACTAGGGTAGCTTCTATAGGCCCATACCTCAGTCGCCTCGTACTACATGCCTTGCAGGTCACAGTGTTCTTTGCTCCCTGAGGGCCCGACAACACACAAGTGGCCTTCCAGTTTAAATTAAGTAGTCTTTTTTTTCCTTCTTATTTTGTTCCTCGGGAAGAATAGGGCCTTAACAGTTGCCCTCCACTTCTCCCGGATTTTGGCCATTTTCTTTATGACTTCCCAGGATAATCGGGCAACTTTCAGTTTCTCCTGGTACTATGAAGCATCTATTTTAGTTGTCTGCTGTTGAAAAAGGGTCTTCAGCTTCCTTATGAGTTTGATTGCTGCAAGTCATCTGTCTCCAACTCGAGCACTAATTTGTCTGAGACTCTAGTTATTTGCATTGAATAATTTATTTTTATTTTTTGTAATTTCATAATTTTTGTATATGGATGGGTAGTTAGCTTTTTTGCACAACCCCTCCCCGCGGGCCAGGAGGCCACATTTAGTCTGACCTCTCGATTGATCTGCCGTGCTTGGGTAACCCTGTCAGGAAAAATTTTCCTGCCAACATAACTCTCTATATCATTGAGGCATGTAAGCCAGCCCCACCACCGCTTCTGTGCTTCCCCTACATTTTTCACTTTTTTTTTTTACAATCTCAATATTTTGCATTTATGGATGTTACAGTACATGTACTGTCAAAGTTAATTGTCATTGTTTGATGAATAGTGGGAGCACAAAGGAAAAAACAAACAGAAACAGACAAGTTGCATTTCACAATCTTTGATTGCATGTCTAAAAGTAATAGATTTCTCCGTGACATTTTTCCAGCTGTATCTTTGTTAGGGTGAGCATCTGTGGCTTAGCGGTAGGGAACTCGATCACAACCCAAGAGTACCTGATCCAAACTCTGCGGCGGGCAAGTTTGGAAGCAGATTAGTTTCCTTGGATTTTTAATGAACTGTAAAAATAGACCTTATAGTTCAGAAATCAATGGCAAACTACTGAACTTATAAGTGGGGCCTAGAAAATCGACAACTCGTTTACTGTTGTTGGTGGCTACATCATGTAAAAAGGATATGCTGCGATTTTCATCTTTGTTAGGACTATCTATCAAGTTTGAATTAGAGCAGTGGTTCTCAATATTCCTATTGCCGCGACCCTTTAATACAGCTCCTCATATTGTGATGACGTCCAACCATAAAATTATGTAACAATAATTGTTTCTAATTATTTTGATGACCCCCAACCATAAAATTATGTAACAATAATTATTTCTAATTACGATAAATATGTATTTTCCAATGGTTTTAGGCACCCTGTAAAATGGTAATTCGACACCACCCCCATCCCATCCTTCCCCAGAGGGTCACGACCCACAGTTTGAGAACCACTGAATTAGAGCATAGTTTGTGTAAACCATTCAATTTTTCATGAACTTGACATACCAGTATTGTGTAGTTCAATCTTTTTGGGCAGCCAAATATTTTTTACTTTGTAGATGGCAGCACATTGAAAGCAGCATTTCATGAAAACAACTATATAATTTTATTTGTTTCATTCACAGATCAGCTAATTTATTATTTTGTATTTTATTTTCCATTCTGTTTTTCTATATTTTGCTTTATGTTTTTAATTGCTTTATGTTTAAATCAAAATATTTGTTTGCCAGTTTCTCTCTCCCCCTTTCCCATGCTTACTATACACAATCTTTAGTTATATTTGTCTATGTAATGTCTGGCATAATTATTATGTCTTATTAAATAATTCAGAATACTGTATCTAATGTAGATATAATGTATCTAATGTAGGTATAATGTATCTAATGTAGGTATAAAGTAGAGAAAGATCAAATATTTTATAGATCATCTAATGTAGGTATAATGTAGAGAAAGATAAAATATTATATAGTTCGTATAATGTAGTGAAAGATAAAATATGTTAGTTTTAAAGTGATAATGTAGTGAAGATAAAAATATTTATAGTCATCTAATGTAGGTATAATGTAGAGAAAGATAAAATAGCGTATAACTCATCTAATGTAGGTATAATGTAGAGAAAGATAAAAATATTTTACAGATCATCTAGTGTAGGTATAATGTAGAGAAAGATAAAATAGCATATAGCTCATCTAATGTAGGTATAATGTAGTGAAAGATAAAAATATTTTATAGATCATCTAATGTAGGTATAATGTAGAGAAAGATTTAATAGTGTATAGCTCATCTAATGTAGGTATAATGTAGAGAAAGATAAAATATTGTAAAGATCATCTAATGTAGAGAAAGATAAAATATTGTATAGATCATCTAATGTAGGTATAATGTAGATAAAGATAAAATATTGTATAGATCATCTAATGTATGTATAGTATAGCATCAATGTAGGTATAAGAAAAGATGCAAAATATTTACAGATCATCTAATGTAGGTATAATGTAGAGAAAGATGAAAATACTTTACAGATCATCTAATGTAGGTATAATGTAGATAAAGATAAAAATATTTTACAGATCATCTAATGTAGGTATAGAGAAAGATAAAATATTATATAGATCATCTAATGTAGGTATAATGTAGAGAAAGATAAAATATTCTATAGATATCCCTTAGCTTTTTATGAAATATATGATAGTTGTAAAAATGAGCACAGGCATTTATTAACCATTTCACTCTGTCTATTTTGTATCTCTGTATGCATTCATATTACAATATATGTTGAATTAGCCAACATACTAGCTTTGGCATAATCTTAAATAAACACTGGGAGCCAGTATATCAGATCAAAAGAGTGAAGTGGTTAATGTAATGCCATTTTACTGGATCTTATTCCTGAAGATTGTATATATATATAAATTTGAAGTGTAAACAAAACGTTATGTAATTCTAAGTGAATGTGTTCCCATTTATGCACAATTTGTTGTCACAAGAAGCTTTGAGCAATGAATTTTAAATCAGTTAAAGAGTCTGAAGTCAAATGTATCATCGATGGTCAACGTTATAAAATGGCCCACCTTTAGATTTATGACATTGTTTAAGATTATGGTGGGCAATCCCCAAACCTGAGCTAAATCCTAACTGTGACATTTCTTTCCAGTTTGCAGAATATTCTCAAAGTTTAATAACCTTCAGTATATTCTAAATGAGGAAAAATAAAGGTTATCACTTCAACACCAGATTTGGTTGAAACCAAAGTTCAGGAAGAGCTCTGGAATTTTTAACTAGAGAATCTACAACATATCACAGAAATTGTTGGTAGGCAGGCTACATACATACCAAAAAAAAACACTGCATGTCCTAGTCTTGTTTATATTTGATGGCAGTACAAATACATGTCAAGTTTGTTTGCGATACATTACATTAAGTTATTTTTAACCGCTTGTATCAACAACGATCAGTAGACATTTCATAGTTACTACCACTCAGGATATACTTTGATATTTTTATTTGACCTCACTGACCAGCTGTGCTGGTATAGTGACATCATTCTGTAACATAATATTGATCTGTTTCACCGACAACTACCATTTGATTTGTTATGAAATGTGGGCATCATATTCGGCTTTGGTTGTTAACATACAGTGTTGATTTCTCTGCACAGTAAATTATCTAGTCTAACTCTGGGAAAAATCAATATACACACTTTCTAAATTGGGAGAAAATATGGAAAATATCTGAATGTACCAGTTATATTTCATCAGTGGATAAGATGGATTAAATTAATCGTAAAGAAGAGGATGACTACCAGAATATGAACAGATTAGAGCAAGTTGATTGATCGATTGATAGTACCATCATCATTGCACTTCAGTGAGTAACCATGGGTGCTCTGATCTCTTTCTTACACAGGAAGATCTGAGTGGATTTGTATAGGTTATAAATTTAGAACAAGTTGTCATTCTGCAGCTCACAACAGAACCCATTCGACTTTGCTGTCACATGTATAAGAAGTTCAAGATTGACAATTCGAACATGTGGGCAGACACCCCAGACTGTAGAGCACGTACTTCAAGATCATTTGAATATGTTATACTGAGACAAACTCACTGGTCCAGTGAAACAACACTGGAAATACAAATATACAGACCACTATGTGGGTTACAAATGACTGAAGTTTGTACAGGAGACCACAATGGAGACACTACTTCAAGTGAACAAATGGAAGAAAGAGAGACCTGGAAGAAGCTGATGCAGATCATCCACACCAGTGCCCCAATAACATTCTTGTTATGAGAAGTTTTTAGTAATATCAGAGTTTCTAAATTTCCAACCAACTCTTAAAGTCTAAGCACCACTTTTTGTTATCTGGGCGGATTAACAAATCCAAGTTTTCTGTGACAATTTCCCAAAATTCAATACATTAACTCCTTGTGGACCAAACGCCACACTAAAAGGCATTTTTTATACTAAAAACAAATTTACCCTGGTTCCCCTAAGAGTTAGTTAGTTAGTTTATTCCTTTCGAGCCAAAGGCGGCACATAGGGCAGAGGTTTTAGATCTCCATGTGATACGGTTCTTTGCTAGCAGTTGGAATCTTGTAGGTTTACATCCCAATAGTTTACTTTCTTGTTGGATGGTTCTTCAAGAGTGGTCTTTGGTCTTCCACGTTTTCTTTTCCCAACTGGTGACCACATAGGACTTGTCGATTTAGTCTCTTTTCGTCTGATCTAAGAACATGACCTAAATATTTCGTTGAGATCTTGTATGGTTTACATCCCAATAGTTTACTTTCTTGTTGGATGGTTCTTAAGAGTGGTCTTAGGTCTTCCACGTTTTCTTTCCCAACTGGTGACCACATAAGGACTTGTCGATTTAGTCTCTTTTGTCTGATCTAAGAACATGACCTAAATATTTCCACCTTCGTTTCCTTATAAAATTTGATATGGGTTGTTGGTGTGTTCTATCTCTCACTGTGTTGTTAGAAACGAAATCACTCCATTTTACTTTTAATAATTTTTGTAGACATTTATTCTCAAAGCTGTCCAGTTTCTTATCAATTTTCTTTGTTGATTTCAAACTTTCACAACCGTAGGTCAGTACAGGAATCACACATGACCTAAATAATTTAACTTTTGTGCATATACTAAGGTCTTGAGATTGCCAGATATTCGTTAATTTAGTGAAGGCACTAGCTGCTATAGCAATACGAGAGTTTATTTCTTTCATCGTGACTCCGTTGTTTGACACTTTACTACCCAAATATGTAAAATGTTCAACTTTCTCCAGTTAAGAAGTTGTAAAATATTTCTAACAACTAGATTGATGGCACACTCATTTTTACATGTTGTATGTTCAATTTCAGACTAGTTTGCTTTGTAGTGAGCATCTGTAGCTTAAGCGGTAGTGAGCTTGATCACAACCCAAGCATACCTGGTTCAAACTCTGAAGCGGACATGTTTGGAAGCAAATTAGTTCCCTTGGATTTTAACGAACTGTAAAAATAGATCTCACCTTTCAGAAAGCAATGGCAAACTACTGAACGAATAAGTGGTGCTGCCTCGAAAATCAATGATTCGTTGATGTATCAGCTCTAGTCTCCAGTTTTACCTGCAGCAACCGTGGCAAGGAGCGCCATTACAGCCACAAGAAACATTGTGTTTCAGTGCAGAACATGACTAAGACCTATTGTCTCCTGAGACAAAGAGGCCAATGAATCTGTATGGGCTATAAATTTCATTCTGTAATGTTCTAGCTTTCTCTTTGCCTTGGAGTGGTGCTGTAGATAAGTCTTATTGTGTATTGCAGCACACAAACCACACTACAAAGAAGATGGTACCTTAATATGAAATGAATATCTCTTTATACTGATGCTGTAGCAGAAATTTAGAACAAAGAACAACAAAATGTATTGATAATGTTTACTGGATGAATGTAATCAATGCCATTATAATCAAGAATGAGAACAATATAGGCAATAAATCAGAGATTGTCTATATGATCAAGAATGATACAGGATAATAAGAGAGTGTGGGTCAGATATGTAAATGTTATTATAGAAAAGTATGTTTGTGTGGGATCTGAGAGAGCTGTTTACCATTGTATGATAATAGTGTTTTTAAAGCTGACTTAATACAGTTATGCTTTGCTTATCAATGTTTTGTACTTAATCTATAACCCATTGTGTGTTACTAAATATATTATGTATTACTGTGCCAGACTGAAAACTAAAATTGTACTGTGCCAAGTTGTGAACCAAGATCACAAAGTAGTGAGGCAGTTATACATCACTGTTGTACTTGGGCACATTAGTTCTCAATAACAGTAAAACTGACAGACTGGTTTTGTAGGCACCAATGTAGAGAAACATTAGATGGGGACACTGTCCACCGCAGACTGCTGGACCACCTCTTGCAACTCTGGGCATTGTACACAAACATACAGACCTCCGAACTGTACTGGACACATATAGTTCTCAATAACAGTAAAGCTGACAGACTGGTTTTGTAGGCACCAATGGTAGAGAAACATTAGATGGGGACACTGTCCACCGCAGACTGCTGGACCACCTCTTGCAACTCTGGGCATTGTACACAAACATACAGACCTCCGAACTGTACTGGATACATATAGTTCTCAATAACAGAAAAGCTGACAGACTGGTTTTGTAGGCACCCAAAGGTAGAGAAACATTATGTGGGGACACTGTCCACCGCAGACTGCTGGGCCACCTCTTGCAACTCTGGGCATTGTACACAAACATACAGACCTCGAACTGTACTGACACATATAGTTCTCAATAACAGTAAAGCTGACAGACTGGTTTTGTAGGCACCAATGGTAGAGAAACATTAGATGGGGACACTGTCCAGCACTGCTGGACCACCTCTTGCAACTCTGGGCATTGTACACAAACATACAGACCTCCGAACTGTACTGGACACATATAGTTCTCAATAACAGTAAAGCTGACAGACTGGTTTTGTAGGCACCAATGGTAGAGAAACATTAGATGGGGACACTGTCCACGATGACTGCTGGACCACCTCTTGCAACTCTGGGCATTGTACACAAACATACAGACCTCCGAACTGTACTGGATACATATAGTTCTCAATAACAGAAAAGCTGACAGACTGGTTTTGTAGGCACCAATGGTAGAGAAACATTATGTGGGGACACTGTCCACCGCAGACTGCTGGACCACCTCTTGCAACTCTGTTCATTGTACACAAACATACAGACCTCTGAACTGTACTGGACACATGTAGTTCTCAATAACAGTAAAGCTTGACAGACTGGTTCTGTAGGCACCAATGGTAGAAACATCAGATGGGGACTCTGCAGAAACATTCATACATTTCAACATCTGCCTAAAATAGATGGAATACCTATAGGCCTACCTAGAGTGTCAGAGAGCCAGTTCTGTTAATCAATAGCCAAATATAATTTTTTTTTAAAAACAGAATCAACTCTGTTACTGTACTTATGTAAAACTGCCTTCCTACTTTTTATGTTTCTCTTTCACTATTGGTATCTCACGTTATTGCAGCCCACCTTAGACCTGATTCACATTTCTTATATCTTCTTTTTATCAAAGAAGAAGTGTGCAGAATATAAATAATACGTACGCTAAACATTGTAAAAATATATTTACCCTGATTAATATCTATATCAAGAAAATGATCACTTTAATGGAATTGTATAAGACAGCAACCAATATTTCATAGATAAATTGCTATTCATTATAAAATGAATTCAATTATGACAAAGACATTGTACACACTTACATTTGTATTCCATGTTCTTCAATGTATTTCATGTTTGGTCCTACTGCCAGTTTTATTTCTCTTAGAGTTTGCTCTATAATAAGAACTTGTTTGTCACTCTTTGTATGTGACTTACAATGGCGAACATAAATACGTTTTAGTGTAATTTACAGCAGTTAAACTGTGATATTCTGTGTATCTAGGCTAGCTGACAAATAGTTTGTCCCATGATATTGATCTGTTGTAAAGTCCAGATGTTTACCAACTTTCACAGAGACAGGTTTATATACTCATTATATATAACTTCAACTACTGAAAGGTGCAGATTGTACAAGCTGGTGTCGTGACAATTTAATTCTTTAGTAAAAACAACACTATAATTTACAGTTTTTTAAGATGAGATGGAATTATTTTTTTGCCCGCTATGAATTAACGAAGAAATGATAAGTGTAGCTGAGGTCAAGGAGGCAATCAATTCCTTGATAAACAATAAGGCAGCGGGTGATGACAACATTACTGCAGAAATGCTCAAAGCGGCTGATGATACAACTATTAGCCAGGTGCAAGAACTATTTAATAAAGTATGGGAAGAAGAAACTGTCCCAGATCAATGGAAGAGGGAATAATTGTTAAGATCCCCAAAAAAGGTGATCTCAAAGATTGAAACAACTGGAGAGGGATCACCCTATTATCAGTAATGACCAAGACTTTCTGCAAAATCATTCTTAATAGAATCAAAGGAGCAGTGGACACAACCCTGAGAGAAGAACACGCTGATTTTAGACCTGGGAGAAGCTGCTTAGACCAAATAATTGCCCTACGACTAATTTTGAGGAACATATTGAGAAGCAACAACCACTCATACTAAATTTCATCGATTTAAAAAAAGCCTTTGATAGTCTACACAGAATCTCTATGTGGAATATTCTGAGATGCTATGGAATACCAGACAAAATAATAAACGTTATAAAGAGCCTCTATGATGGTTCACAGTGTGCAGTTTGCACTGATGGTGGACACAGCGACTGGTTTATGGTTGAAACCGAGTAAAGCAAGGCTGTATTCTATCTCCGCTATTGTTTGGAGTGGCCATTGACTGGGTGATGCGAAAATTTTGCAGGGGCGAAACTGGCATTGATTGGGTAGAAAATAGTCAACTAGAAGATTTGGATTTTGCAGATGATATTGCCTTGTTAAGTAGAAACAACCAAGATATGCAAAGAAAAACAGACAACTTGTCATCTATAGCATCAAAAGTTGGACTGCAGATAAGCTATGAAAAAACAAATATAATGAAGACACCTATGGCAAGTAATGCAGATATCACACTGGAATCTAAAATGATAAAATAACAGAGCAGTTCACCTATTTGGGTAGCAATTTTGATTGCACAGGAAATGTTAAAAAGAAATTATGATACGAATTGGCAAAGCAACATCAGCTTTTAAAAGTCTAAATAAAATATGGAACTGCAAGTTATATAGTATTAACTCTTTCCACGCCCATTTATTTTCTCAATTTTTAAGCAGTTAATTCAAGGAAGTATAAAAATAAAAATTTAAATTACGATCCCAACTACTCGTCAATAAATAAACATATATATATTATTATATACTAAATTGAAGAAAACTGGACACCTCAATAGAATAACAAGGTTGAAAAGTAGTATAAGTAAACCAGTAGAAGTAAAACTAGAAAGACTTCTTATAGGGAAGCAACTCTATGGCGCAGTGTGCGGCTTAAAGCGTGCAACGGACTTTCGCCGTGGCGCAGTGTGCGGCTTAAAGCGTGGAAAGAGTTAAAACTAAATTACGATTTTCAATTCAAATGTTGTATCAATCCTAACATATGCCAGCAGAGTTGGAAAATGACTAAAGATATAGAAAGCAAGTTGAATGCATTTGAAAATAGATGTCTGCGAAAAATAATGAATATAAATGGAACGAATTCAGGAGAAGTGATGAAATCAGAGACATGTCTGGTCAACCACTAGTGACAACTGTTATAAGAAAGAGAAGATGGAGATATGTTGGGCACACCTTGAGGAGAAATGATCAAAGAATATCAAAGCAGGCATTGAAGTGGGATGCAAGGGGTTCAAGAAAGAGGGTCGACCTAAGGAGACCCTGGAGCGAACTTTGCTGAGAGAGGCAGGAAATATCGGTCTCAGTTCCATGGAGGAGATTGAGCGAGTTGCCCAGGATAGAGCGGTATGGAGAAATTACTTGCAGGCCCTATGTAACGTATAACGCACGAGAGGAATTATTATTATGAGTTCAGGCGTAGTCATGGCGCCTCTTGTTAATTTTTGCGTGAAGGCTTGCTTTCCTTATCACTAGTGTCCCTTGCCATTCAGGCAAGCCTTTCTCTGACTTCAAGGGTAATTGTAATTTAGATCCCCAAGTAAAGAATAAGGGTTTCCTGTAGTCCAGTCACATACCATGTACACAGCAAATATTTTTGCCACCAGTTGGCCACATACCCCATAATTTCCACCACATGTTGTAACTAACACATCATATTATCAACTTCACTATTGGCAAACCCTGAAATTCTATTAAAAATCATCAACTTGTGTGTATTTAGATAGTCACTATTATTATTTGAAATCACTCTAAAAACAGTTGTGCTGGATAGAAATGGGAAAAATGCCCGCGTGCCCAGCGTGGTCGTAGCGTTGGACTACAGGTGACTAGTCTTCTGTAAGTGCGGTTCAACTCCGCGGACTGGCAGAAAAGCTATAGGTTCCCCAGATTTACGGTGTTTGTGGCACTGAGCCGAAGGGTTACGATGTCCATGACTCCGAGCCGAAGAGCTTTCAGCTCAAGTGCTTCTGGATCGGGGGATGGGGAAAATATTGCAGTTTAACCACTGTAAACCATGGCACAAGATATTTCTGCTCTTTGAATCAAATTGTCTAGAATACGCAGACTAGTTAAAAAGTAGTTATTCGAGATCAAACACTGGCAAACAATAACAAACATTACTTTATATCATCATCATCATGTGTTGTGCTGGCTGACATAGACGATCATGGATCTCAACAATCATGTCATAGTTCTGACTATCAGTGATGTTGACATGTCTCCATGCCATGAAGCCAGGCAGTTTAGAATTTTCTGTCTTCCTCTGTCTCACCACCCATTAATGTTAACAGTTGTCACTATGTGTTCTAAACATCTCTTTCTCATCTATTGTCTATCCCCAGGGGGGAAGATGGAATTGGTTGTCTACTCTTGCCGTTAAGCGTAGGGATGGGAGCTTTAATTTGTGTTCTAGGGCCAGATGAGTCATCCTTGTGTTATATCGTGTTTATGTAGTGTGGTCCTGATATTGTCTATCCATATTTTTCTTGGTCTTCCCATCTCTCTAGTACCTGATCTCTTTTTATTGTCTCCCATTCTCATTAAATGTCCAAACTACTGCATTTGTTGTCTTTCGTTGTATTTGGTGCATGAAGTTATGCCATTACATGCTTGAAAAAAAGATGATTTGCTTATGTTGATAATAAGTTTGAAATCTCCTTTGACCTTTTCCAACACATCAACTATTAGACTTTTTAGCAGTTCATGGAAATCTTATCATTCTCTTGTAAAACCACATCTATTTAGCCTCCAGAGATTTTGCTATCTGTTAATTTATTGTCCATGACTCGCATCCATATGTTAGTATTGACTATGTAGCACAGAAGAACTTTATTTATGACTTCAATAGACACAATAACTTGCTGCATTTAATGCCTTTCACTTTCTGGAATGCTGTTTTTGCCTGACCTATTCTTTTTATTATTTCTGTTATGTATCTACCATCTGATGTTATCAGGACTCCACAAGGTATTTAAACTGATAGCTTTATCTTTGCTTTCTCCCATTTATTTTGATGGTGCATTGTGATAGAGTCTGCCTTTTTGAGATGATCATATACTCATTATATATAACTTAACCGCTGAAATGTACAGGTTGTACAAGCTGTTGTCATGACAATATGATTCTTTAGTAAAAAAAACAGCACAGCAATTGACAGTTTTTTTGCTATTCAGACTTGAACCTTTGATGTTACTTTCTGTCCATTATTTAATCAAAAGTTAACAATAATTATGCCAGAACATTCAAAACAATTTTATGTTAGCACTAAGCTATAATTTACCTTTATTACACATGTTCATTGTCTTATTGTTTGATTTACAATACAATTTAGACCATATATAACTGAAGTCGTAGCTTACCCACCACTGCAAGAGTTTATCAGAACCACATGTTATGCAATTACTATCATTTATAAACTAAAGATTAGATCTTCTTCTTTTGTCATCACACTGCTACCGGGTTGTTGCCCAGTGTTGTGGTTTTCTGTTTTTGTCATGCGCTGCTCTGGTGGCTTTGGTGATTGTTATTTTTGCTCTTTGACAGGATTCTGCTATGCCATCTAACCATCTTTTCGTGGTTTTTCTCTAGCCTTCTTTCCTGATGTTCTGTTGTAGAAGATTTTGTATACTATGGAGTTTAGCTGCATTCTTACTAAGTGGCCAAACCACTTCATTCTTTGTTTTTCAATGTAATTCAAGCAAGGTTCTGTGCCAACTTTCTTTGATTAGATACAGACATTAAATTCACTGTCCAGTTCGTCTTCATTCAGTCATTGTTTCAAAATGCCAGATCCATGACACATCATGTTTTATTAAATGATATATTATTTGACTGACTGACCATCTTGCTTCATTTATTTTGTGTGAATATATTTTTAGGTTGATTTTAATTTGAGATAAGTAATCGTCACTACTTAACTGACTTGTATCTAATCTAACTTTTGCACAGATTTATTATTGATATAAGTGTAACTGCATGCATATTTTTATAAGTACAGAGTGTCCTTGTTTTTTAAATAGTTCATATTACCTGTTCATTTATATGGAACTATGGTTGTCCATTTGTGCATTTTATACAATCTTGAGAAACCTCATTATGTTATGGAGTTATCGGTTTTAGGGTATATGATGTATATCATAGCAGACTATCTCAAAACATAATACAAGAGTTATTTCTTGTATATGTGTGATGTTTTTGTAGTTAATTTTTCAAGTAGATCAAATCTGCTTGGCAGAGGGGTAATACATAATTTCACTATATTATATCTCGTAAAACTGCTTTGTGAATACCATGACTATAGAACTCATGAAAATGACTATATCATGACATTTATTAACCAAAAAAAACCATTACATGATCACAGTCACTCTTTTTTTTTCACACAATTAGTGACATATTTCACTTTTGTGTGTAATTGGTCAACATTTATACATATAATAACTGCCACATACACAGGCAACTGCACACACAAACATAAAAATAATAACTGATAAATGACATTTTCCAACTTACCCTCTGTTATAAATGCCAAACAGGGTCCATGACATGAGTTAAAAAAAACTATTGTTACTGCTTGTAGTATCACTTTTTAGGGCAGTGTAAGATGGGGTGGAACAAGAGCCTGAGGAATTTAATGGCCGCATGGCTAGTGCAATCGCTGTGAAACTGTTCAGGTTATGATTTTTCTTTTATGCCCCTGACAGAATAAAATTCTTGGCCTGACCATGGAGGAAACATGGGTCTCCCCCATGTGAGCCGCGCTCTAATCTAATGAGATGAGTACAAAGACAAAAAGTTGCATCATGTGACATTGATTGATTGATTGATTGATAACCCCATAATTATTGCACTTAGGGGAATAACCATGTGTTCTCCTTATACAGGAAGATCTCATTGGCAGTGTACAAACTCTGTAGCACCGGTGAGGGTCCGAGATGTCATTTTTGAAGATAAGAAAACTGTTGTAGGAATTTTATTTTGTTATAATGAATTGTGCTCTAACAATGGCTTTACAGCTTACTCTTATTGATTTTCAAATGCCTAGTGTCTTTTTCTTGCTCAACTTGAACACGAACCTACATTTTATCATCAACCTCCAATAGGACTAGGAACTTGATCTCACCTACATTGAGATCAGGACAATATCCCGATAGCTCCACACGGGTAAAAAAGCTGACTACCGATGAAGTGAAAGAGCGAATACTTTATTCCTACGCTACAGAGACCCTCTTGCTGGAATTTTTCCGACTGCGGCTCTCAGGTCGACCCAGCCTCAACTGGGTACCAGACATGCTCTGGGAAAGTAAGGTGGCCGGCGTGATGCTGACCACATCACCCATCGTGTGCCGACGGTCAATGAAAAATACAGGCCTAACACTGTATTGACCTATATACCACGAGGTATGAAAGGGTTCCTTTACCTTTACTTTTTACAGAGACCCTCAGCATGTGAGATAAGATGTTTGGCAGAAAATACAATTGCTGGGCCATCTTGTTTTTTTTTTTGGTTCTCATTCGCCCTCTATGAATTCAGACATACTCAAGGAACCTAATATGGCACCTTTGGCTGATTTTTGCGTGAAGGCTGCTTTCCGTATCATCAGTGTCCCTTGTCTTTCAGGGGAATCTTACTCTGACATCAGAGGTACTTGTAATTTAGGACCTAAGTAATGGAAAGGGTGGTGGGGGGTCATCTTGTGAGAATGAAGCCAAGCCAACATCTCTCCGCGATCCGGCCTAGACTGATGAACCAACTTTTTCATGAATTTTACCGTGTTTTTAAGGGACTCTGTTCCTCCGTACAGCTTCTCGTGAAGCTCTGTGTTTTGGGGCCAGGTTTCTTTTCTTATACCTGCCATCAGTTGACAATCTTGCAGAACATGTTCTGCTGTCATGTCCGTCTTTTTGCAGGGGCACAGGCTAGTTGTGCCAATTTTAAATTTGTGAAACATGTGGGCGCGAAGTTTGTTGTGGCCGGTACGGAGGCGAAGTATGGCAACTTGTTCACTATGAGACAGACCATAGTATCCGTCGCTGTTGTTAGCCTGAGGATGGTCTTTTGTCCATTTGTCTCTGTAGTGCCAGTCGATGGTTGTTCTGGCTTCCTCATAACTGATCTCGAGATCAGTCTGAGGTATTCGCCCGCCTTCTTTAGGTAACTTGTCGGCATCTTCATTTCCGCTTATATTGCAGTGTGATGGGATCCACTGAATGACGGTACGTTTGAGAGAGCGCGCTAGAAGCAAAGTAACAGTTGGCTTGACTTCATTCTCTATTGTAGTCAAAGATCTGGTCTGATAGAGTGAAGAAGACCAAGAGACAGATGTATATCTCTCTCTTAAGATCACCGCTTAGACTGATGTACCAGATTTCCCATAAATTCTGCTGTTGTTTTTAGTGACTCCGTCCCTCTGTACAGCTTCTCATTTAGCTTGGTATTTTCCGGCCAGGTTTCATTTCTCAGGCCTGCTAGCAGTGGGCAGTTTGCAGTAGGTGCTCTGCCATCATGTCTGCCTGCTAGTTGTGCCAATTTTAAATTTGTTGTAAAGGTGGGACCGAAGTCTGTTATAGATGTATATATAACATCAAAGACATGCTATGACAACACTTAATCTTTTCATAACGCTCCACTGCACAAGTGGCTAGACATAACAAAATATAGATTGGGTCACTCATTATGTATATGTTAGAGCTCATCTAATGTGCTGGAAATATTTTGCTAACTAAAGAATTATGTATATGTTGCAGGTTCATCTAATGTGCCGCAAATGTTTTGCTAACTAAAGAATTATGTATATGTTGCTAGCTCATCTAATGTGCTTGAAATGTTTTGCTAACTGAAGAATTATGTATAAAATTCTGCTGAGAGGGAGTGAAAATAAGTTGTCAAAGCTTTTGTGCACAATTTTAAAACTCTCATATAGCTAATCCTTGTCATACCATTTTATTGGGGGGTTTTTGTCTTAAGTGGCCAGCAGTTTCAACAAGTTTCTTGGGAAAGTAACCAGTTGGGAAGCTGGACCCATGACTAACTAACTTTATTTTTCTACTATTGTCTCCATCAGATTTTATAAATTCACCATGGTATTTGCACAACCCAAGCATACAGGCAGTTTGGAAGCAAGTTCGTTCCCGTTGAAAATAACTGTAAAAATAGACCTCACCATTCAGAAAACAATGGCAAACTACTGAATGGGGGCCTAAAAAAATCCTGTGAAGGATATGCATCGATTTTAATCTTCAATTGCTTGTATGGTCAGGTTTCCACAAATATCCTCATTAGATTTCAGGCTCACCCGCGTATTGCCGGGACTCACAAGGGAAGCAAAGAATAATAATACTGTGACCTAAAGGTGTGTCGTAAGAGACGACTGAGGTAGGGACCTAGGGAAAGCTACCCTAGTAAATAAAAAGCATCGCAGAAATCGGATGTGCTGGCCTACTTGTGGGCGCATAACTGGCACAACGTACAATCGCTCTTAGACTCAGATCACAGAGTGATTAACAAATGGTGGATATTGAGCGTGCGAAGAAGAAAATTTCAGGCTAAAATTGTAAGCCTTTCAACTGGACCTCATTCATTCTTCTATAGTCTTAATGACCAGCATAGATATGATAGTATTAAACTAAATAAGCCAGCCTGCTGACGTTGTCATCACTAATGTTCAAATATTGTTATATTTTAGATTTGATCTCTTGTTAGCTGCCATTTTTTCAGGGACAGTTTGCTGTTATTATGTCCCTTTGAACAAAATATTAACCCTTGATGTTACAGTGAATGCATTTACTCAAATGCAAAGATAATTTTATGCTATATATCTGTTTGATTTTTAACAGTAATAAGCTTTTAGTTGTGCATTTTGTTGTTGTTGTTGAGTATTCATTAAATCTATCCCTTTTTTAAGCAGTTTAAGAGTGTTGTATTATTTCTTTCAGATCATTCTCTGTGTTTGGGTTTGCATTTTAAGTTCTTTTTAGCTGTTCCTTCACCTCATATGATACAGTTTGCATTTTTTTTTTATAAAAGCAAAAAACAACTTATTGTACGAGATTTTCCCTAGCGGTTTGATCCTTCTTTGCAGAAATTACGCAGAACATATCGTGTGTATTGCACTAACTCTGTAGCTGCGGCAAAAATCAAAAGGATCTCAAGCTGATGCCACAAATTCATCATCATCAGGTGCCGTCTCAACATCGAAGGATGGCTGTAATGAATCTCCAGCATCCTCTGTCTTTCGCTGCACCTGCCAGACTGTAACCTGTCCATTTCTTAAAGTTTCCCTCCCACTTATCCCTCGGTCTTCCTCTTGCTCTTCCCCCTCAACTTTCCCCTCTAGTAAAGATTTTATCATGGTGTCATGTCTTTTTATGTGCCCAAAATACTTTACTAGTCTGAATTTTATTTCTCTTAATAATTGTTTCTTCATGCCTAGTTTTCCTAAAACTTGTTTATTTGTCTGTTTTTCTGTTCATGAAACTCTGCCTATTCTTCTATATATCTACATCTCAAATGCATCAATTCTGTCTTCTAACTGCTTGTTCATTGTCCATGTTTCCGAGCCATACTTTAATATAGGATAAATATAGCATTTGATCATTCTCATTTTTAGCCTGTTTGTAATTTGTTTGGATGTCAGTAACTTTCTCATACTATTGAAATTATCCTTAGCCATTCCTATTCTCTTTTTAATTTCTGTTATACATCTGCCATTATCTGTTATCATCTGACCAAGATATAAGAAACTTTTACTTGATGTAGTAATTCTCCATGTATTTTTATATTCATTTTAGGTTTCTCCATTTCCGCAACAGATTAGATGGCGAAAATTTAAGGTAAAAGTGTTTTGAACATACTAAAAGACATGAAAGGTTGGAGAACACCATTACGAAAGGATGCATCCTGGCAAAGAGGAGAATAGGAAGACCACGGAGAAGATGGATTCAGGATCTAAATGATGATTTAAAATGACGTCTGCAGAGTCGGAACATTCGGCCTATGAGATATAGAAATTCCGAAGTCATGTTAATTTGACAATGTTTTGATCTGGACAAGGTATTTCATGATGACTGTCACTAGTCATACAGTGTTCTTGAATTCCAATGGTTAAAGGAAGGAAATAACAGCTAGCTCATGAAACACAGACTATGAAATGAAAAGTTCAGGGCAAATCGATTTCTTTCCTGTCGTTTCAGACTGCTTGTTTCATCCAATCCAATAAATTGTTAGATCGTTGAGTTGACAGATGAATCTTTCGCTTTGATTCGGAACTATTACGACATCTTCTCATTGCAAATACTTCTAACTTTGTCATAATCAAACAATCAAGTGCCATGCCTGACGGCGTAGGCGATCGTGTCTCTCAACAACTTTCACTGGTGTAGTCAATCAGTTCTGATGTCAGTCTTTTGTCTTGTTCTTTTCTCTGATTCTGTTTTGTCTCACAGCGTCAGGTTAACCCTTTAGCTGCTAAGGATGTATATATACGTTTTCCCATTCACTTCTAAAGACGTATTAACACATCTGTTACTATCTCTCCTCTGTGGGCTAAAGACGTATTAACATGTTATACATTTCTACTGTCACTGCTATAGGCGTACATTCACGTTTGTGACCTAGAAACAATGAGTAGCTATTTTAGCTCAGCCTTCAGAAAGTATGTAGCAGCGGAAGGGTTTTAAGAAGAGATTTCTAAAACGGGCCTTGTGTGCTCTTCGTAGATAGTGACTTTCGTCGCCTCTATTATCTCAGATATCCATCTTTTGCGTGGCCTTCCTTTTGCTTTGTATCCATTGTATCGGAGCAGCATTGCTCAATCTTTTGTCAAGCCACGATATCAGACCATCCAACATATTTTCCTTCTGCCTTCCACGATTTCTTCTTCCTTGTATTTATCCGTTATCCCCAAATGTTCTAAACCTTACCTTCGCATTATATTCCTGAAGAACCTTGATTACCTGATTCTTCTTCTTTTGATACGGTTGCTCTGTATGTATGCCTGTTTTAAAACTTCATCATTTGTTTGTTTCTGTTCAAGAGATTTTCAGCATTCTTCTGTAAAGCCACATAAATAGCCAGAACACATATAGAGGTCAAGGAGGTGTGGTTTCACATAAGAATATTAAACCTACAATAATAGCCGTCCATCGCAAGCGATGATGACAACAATCTCAGACGTGTACTGTTGCACCTCTCTGGTGTGTGCGGAGGTGACTGTAGAGTCCAATCTAGAACAGAATCCCCGACCACAGGTGGGGCATACATGATCAAGGTTAGACATGTGCGTGTTGTGTCTTTTCGCGCTGCTCGTTTTCTCTGTGACTCAACAATACGATGATTCTCAGCTATTCGGGTTCCTCTTTGTTGTTACAGCGCCACATTTGCGATCTTTGCAAGGATTCCCAGCACGTATTGTCTATATCGAAGCATTTCAGAGATTTCAAGATACCTACAATAGACTGTTAAAATGGCTAATGTAGATGCGCTAGGAGAGGTCAATGAAAATAAAAAGGAAAATGTTAACACCGATCCGTAGAAAGCAGTCATCATTTTTTAGCATGTAATGCGAAGACGGTTGTAGGAATACATTGTAACATTCGGTAACAATTGATGGGAATGAAGAGAGATACAGAGAGACGATACTGAGCAGCCTGGTAATATATCATAGAAGAGCATCAATAACCGAGTTATTCGTCAAAAGTGAATCAAGATAGCGAATTATAGATATTCATTATCATCAACGCCAGCAGGCATTGCTCATGATGTTGATGATTAAAGTACACATTTCTAAGTCTTGTCTTTCATGGTTGCTTTTGCTGACGAAAGGGCAAAAGTCTCCTCTCATGCCCAGAATAAAATCTATGTTTCTGCGCCATATAGTAAAGAGCTTATTACACAGGCTCGATAATTACACATCTTCGTCTGCCATACTAATGTTTTGTTGTCACGCGTTCTCTTAGATAGTAGGCCGAATGTAGCAGCCTCACTACCTATTCGTGCGCTGATTTATTCAAGAACAAAGACTGGCAGTGATTATGGACCCAAGATAGCAAAAGTTTTGAAATGGCGTTTGATGGTTACCATTGAAAGTTATATTTATTTATGTGTTACTTCCCTGAAATAAAACCACTGTCTTGAATAGGTCGAATGCTCTGGCCAAATTATTGATTAGGGATTGCTGGGCAGCCTCACTATGTGCGACTATAGCAGCTTCGTCACCGAAAAGTTCATTGAGAAGAACTTCTGTCGTTTTTGTCTTGGCTCTTATACGATCAAGGTTGAAGAATGAACCAGTTACCATCGGACCTAGTGCAGATTAAAACATCGCCATCAGCATCCCCGGGGGCATGGTATAAAAGGACAGGTAAACACGTAAAAACAAAGTACTACAGTTTTACAAAATACATAAACAGTGACGATAAACAGCAACGTTTCGACCAAAAGGCCTTTATCAAGCAAACAATACAACAAGAATGACGAATTTCGAGGAACACTACAAATGGACGATTACATGTGGAAACATAAACCTATCTGATGAAAATCTGGGAATAAAAACGAACAACGAAATGAGAGCAACACAAAAACCGAAAGTGGAAAAGGGGAGGAACAATAAACAATATAGTGGATAAATGACACATATATGGAGCAAACACACATATAGATAACAAGGCACGAGGTAAGACAGTACTAAGAAGCATAGGAATGTAATGCGTTGAGTCGAAACGTTGCTGTTTATCGTCACTGTTTATGTATTTTGTAAAACTGTAGTACTTTGTTTTTACGTGTTTACCTATTTTTCAAAGTTTTACTGCAGTCTCCACCCTTTTTCTATAAAAGGACATGAGTTGGTTCAAGGATATAGCTCGTTCGACTCCAGTCCCCACTCTTAACCTCGAAGCTATCAGATGTGCTGCCACCAAAATGTATGCTGGCTTTCATGCCTTCATGTAAGGAGACGATCAGTTGGGGCAATTTTGTGGACAGCCAATATATTTCAATATTTTATAGAGTCCTGGTCTGCTGGCCATGTCAAATGCATTTGACAGGTCGACGAAAGCAATTGGTGTCTGTGGCTTAGGGGTTAGTGACTCGGTCTATTAACCCCGACGTTCTGAGTTCGAATCACCCTGCGGACAATTTGGTTGCAAATTGTTTCGCGTGGATTTTACAAAAAGACGATGGCACCACCCGTTCAGAAAGCAATGGCAAACTACTGAACGTAATATTGCCTAGAAAAATCACAAAGAGCGTTAAAAAGCTGGGGTTGATTCGCAAAGTCCTGTAAAGGATATGCAATTAACTAACGTGTTGACCGCATAGCTCTGAATACACATTGTGACTGTGAGAAAACGCTTTGCCAGTTTCTGTAGTAGTTTTAAAATGACTAGTGCAAAGTACATTCAAAATGGTATTTGTATGGGCTTCGTTGTCATAAGATGATCGAGCCATTGTATTCTCCGTGTCTCCATATATTTGATGATTGATATGACTCAGCAATTTTTCTCATTTTGTCTCTTCTGGTAACAGTGATGGTTACTCTTTAGAAATGTATCTCCTCACTACACGATTTTATTATCTTGTATCTTAGATTGTTTCACATTGGCAGCAGGGTGTTTAAATAAATGAATGAATTTTTCATCAGCTGCCGTTTAACTTTTATGCTAAATTCTGCTGCTTCAGCAATAGTATCAGTTGTCTTCTGTTGTGCTTCTCTACGTTGCGCTTCTGATATCTTACTTTGATGCACATTTCAATACTATTCACGGAACATATTTGTACACGCCTGAGTGGCCACCGGGGCCCAAATTTGGGGTGTAAAGAATAGAACCACTGTTACCTACCACACATGTCGTAAGAAGCGACTAAGGAGGTTTGGCTGAAATCGGATGCACATGTTCTAAACGTGTAGAAGTCTATGCGTTTAGGGCCTATCAAACCAATGTGCAACGTATATACACGTTCTTGGCAAAGATCAAACATATCACAAAGAGTGATTAAAATTGGTCGTAAAGAACGAACGCAAAGAAGAAGAAGAAGAAGATATTTGTACATATGATACATCTTGGATGACAAACATGGGGATAGTATCGCTGTTCTTGTTATACATTTTCTCGGTACTCGCATACTTCTAAGCATTAGTGATACTTCCAACTACCATTAACTGCCACGCCGCTGCCTTGTATAATAGTACAGGAACACGTGAGACATGAGTTCCAGCAATCGATAATTCTGTTATGTTCACGGTCAACACGAGCCATGAGCGCTTGCTTCACGTCGATATTTCGCAATCAGTGTCTGACACCGTGGTTGTCTGTTGGCGTTGTACTCAGGCACTGTTATCCGTGAGTGAGGTCTAATGAGTACATGTAAATCTATAGTCACAGAAAAGTACTTGTCTCATAATCCTCTGCTAATGGATGTGGATGCAATTGATTCCATACTATGAACAATTACTTATACTAGTCAGGTAGGCAAGCAACGTTTGTCATCAACGTTAAATGCAGGAGCTGCCACGGCGTTCATTAGCATGTATCTTCTTTGTAACTTATTATTCGACAATCTAGTTTACGTTTTGTAAAGTGGGATACTGAAACTAACTTGCTGGAAACGTATTAATTTTCTATAATTTGTTGTCTGTAAGGTTATGTGGCCTTCATTATCGACATCACAGCCATAAACATAATCCGTGCAATCAGAGGTTAACTATCATATTTATTCATCAACTAAGGATTATTGTGCTCCCAAATCAACTGCTATAATTTCCTTACTATGTTTTATTGTCAGTTTAATTATACATCTCTTTCCTCACATATGCGTTCCTCTTTGTCCACTGATTTTCAAAATTGTGACTATATTTTTTAAATAGTTCATTATAACATATCAATAACATTTAGCTTATTGACTTTCGCAATTGAAAATAATGAGCAGACATTTTTCTTCAAACTATTACCCATATATTTAACTTTGCTATTAGAGGTCATACTGTTTAGTGTATTTCAAGTGCAATCACTATAATCCGCTACTGATCACTGACACATGGTTAATGCCAGGGTCATTAATTAATGCCTATATGTGCTGTCCTCTTGTCTTGCAATCTCTGCAGGCATTAATAGATAACGGCTTACTATAATGTTCAATTTTGTAACTACAAATTAGATTATTATGGTATCCACATTAAATATTATCTTTACTTATTCTCCAACGTTGCCTTTTGCCATTGGCCTGTACTGACAGACTGTCTTCAGAGATTGATATCACTTGCTGTTTCCTTATAACAATATTTTTAACCTAAGGAAGAACCTTGTTTTGGTTATATCAGAGTGTGTAGACCATAGATTCCCAAACTTTTTCGGCCCTCCACCGACTTTGCATGACATAACTTTTGTAATGCCGCCCTCCCCATTATAACAGTTTGCCAACGCCCCTCCCCCCCACCCCTACTCCACATAGGCATCAATATATACATGCTCTATTTTCACTTTGACATAGAAAATTGATATATATTTCTGTCATACATGGTCAATTTTCAAATGATTATATACATGAAATAGAAAATTGATGAAAAAATGGATTGTGTAAGATGGGCATAAGATGAATTAAAATGCAGAAGTCAAATTTAAATGATTATTCAATCGCAAAACCATGAGAAAAACTCCCCTGGAAGGCATCAGCGCCCACTGAGGGTGGTACCGCCACTTTGGGAACCCATGGTGTAGACTAACAAACATAAAAAATAAGAATTAACTCCTTTTGGAGAATCCAAGATGATAAACAGAAGCTTTATACTTGTCTCTACTTATTATAATACTTACATATAGTTGGCATTGTCTGCAAAAAAGACTGGAGTTCAGTAACAATAGATAACAAATAAAAACTTGTATTTATTCATAAGTTTAATTTGGATTTAATTTGCTTATCATATTATTTACCTTCTCAATATGAATGTTTATTCTGTATCCACTACTTTATTATAATGTTTAATCCTTATGGATAACATTATTGTGTAATAAACATTAATTTGTTTTATTACTAATTATATGATGCTTAATCTTTACAATTGTTCATTTAATTTGGAAAATAATTTATGTACAGTTATGGAGGGTGCTCAAGATAAAAACATCCCCATTGACCAATTAAAAGTGGTCAGGTACACTTTGCATTCCGTCTATTTACAATTTAATCGGTACTGACTAGCCTGTCATTCGTCACCATTGTTCATGGCCCCTTCCCGCATCATAATTACACACAACAAAAAGATTTGCTGACGTGACCTATACATGTCATAATTGAACCATCTCATGTTCATAAACATATGTCAAATTGGTTCACTTGACCGGGCTACTTTTATCTTGAACACCCTGTATATTCAAGAGGGAGAGTCTGGCCAAATAGATTAGAGCATTGCTTCCATGAGGGAGACCATGGTTCAATCCACGGTAAGGCCAAGTAGTTTTCATCTGTCGAGGGTATAAAGAAAACATCCTAACCTGAACAGCTTCATGGTGACGCACTAGCTATGTAGCCATTAAATTCCACAGGCTCATGTCCCTCCTATCCCACACCGCCCAAAAAGAGGTATTAACAGGTAGTAACAAAATTGTTTGTGTTTTTAAAATATATTCAAGATTTATATATTCAAGATAAGGATACATTTTTTGTCTCACACTTCCTTGTATATATATTTCTTTCCAGATATTATTGTTTCCCAGCTATGTTGATTTTTAACCTGTGATAATCTGAAGTCTACAGATGGATAGAAGTGCTACACCTGCCTCAACATGTGAAGTTACTATTAAGGATTGCTTAACATGTTACCTGTGTGGTGAAATTTTCCGAAGACCTCGTGTTTTACCGTGTGGGCATACATTCTGCAGTGAATGCTTAGCAAGACAGAAAGATGAAATTATAGGCAATGGACATTACCAAAGACGTGAAACTCGATCAGAAAAATTTGATACGGTGGACAATAACTACAGAGATTGGTTAAGACCAACAGATTACAACCTACCTCAAAAGCAGCATCAACGTACAAGCTCTGGGAGTTCAAGCAGAAACAGTGATGACTCCAGTAATGTTGATTATCTTGAAGCTGACCCAAACTGCTACCGACCTCGCTCCTATAGTAGAAGTGATTTTCGAAAATCAGATCCAGGTGCCTACCAACATGCATCAGATGGTATTACAAAAAGCACCACTTTTACTAAGGAAAGGCCTAAGTCAGCAAGTGAAAGCAGTCATTCCTGTTTCAGCGTATCATCTGAAAACATAAGGGCCACTAAAGCTTGCAATAGGTGTGGTCATTTTACTTCATCAACACCTCATCAAAAAATAAAAATGAATCAACGGGCAGCTTCACTTCGCGATAAAGGTGCAAGGAGTCAGAATGGATCTACATCAATCCAACGATGGGATAGCAGTCCTCAAAAATTGCAGGCTTCCCACCTACCTGCCCCTATAGGTTCATTTGAGCAGAAACATGGTAAAGAGATGGAGCAGTTTGTGTGTCCTTTACCAGAATGCAATTTCTCAATTCGTGTCATGAATCTTGCTAGGTCATCACCCAGAAACAAGACAGTGGCAGATATTGCTGGTGTTTGGAGACGACTGCACGAAAATAAACAGGTAAGCTTTGTGTAATATCACTTGAACAAATATGTGTGGTGACAAAAAGGATTAATGCGAATAAAAGACAGTGGTAATTTGAATTATACACATTCCACTCAATCTTAGTTAGTTTCATATTTCTGTTAACTGTGTTTTACGAATGCAAAAGGTAAAATATATCTCATGCCTGATTTTGTCCTGTTAGCATCAGTGAGCAACAATACAATTTAGTTAATTAATTACAGATTCGTTATTATGTATTAATTCCTGTTGGCATTTGTATCCGTTCTTCATTGGGTTTAATGTCTTCAAGTGAACACACCTGTTAAATACAGTCATCGGCCTGACCAATCCAAGGACACAGAAATAATGAGTATGGGAAGAAAACATAATAAATTAGACATCCATGTCAATGGCACTACAATCAACTAAGTGAAAGAATTCTTCTTCTGCATTCTCACCAGATTGGGATTTCGGATTCTCTAATAAATGCAGCCATCTGCCTCAGATTATCAGCTACAACATACAGTTTGTCTTGGACGCTGGTGTAAGTGGGCCACCTCTTTCTTCTCAAGTTTGCATACTGGGAGCAGTTCTGTAGGATATAATTCCTATGATTTCTGCTTCCCGTTGTGCCGACCTCTTCCCGCAGTAAGTTTTGGCCACCCTCGCGATGGTAGGTCTGACATTCTTACTGCATGGCTAAATCTCCTAGGCAGATTGACAACCGTAGAATCAGTTATCCCATTCCTCATTGTGAGGGGTCGTTGCACCATGTTATGCCCCTTACGGCCTGGTGCATCCGTTTTCTGCAAGCATTTGTTTTGGGTTAGCATTCCCTAGCATTTCAGCAAAACCTCCTTAGTCACCTCTTACGACATGCGTGACAGGTAACAGTTGTTCTATTCTTTACACCCCAAATTTGGGCCAGAGTAACCACTCGGGCGGAAAGAATTCAAATACTTAGGAAGCATATTCACAGGAGACTATATAGAGAGATACAGGCTAGAGTGCAAAAAAGCAAATGCTGTAACCTACTAGCTAGCCCCATTGTTAAGACACCCAAAAATTTCATTGACAACTAAGCAACAGATGATCAACAGCATTTTCATACCTACTTTGTGTTACCAGAGCGAAACATGGACGATAAGCAAAGCCGTCACAAAAAATAACTGGCGATACTAGAAAAGACAGTCACCAACATCAGCATAAGAAAGAAAGTTGACACAGAACCTTGCTTGAGTTACATTATAAAACAAAGAATGAAGTGGTTTAGCCACTTAATAAAAATGCATCCAAACTCCACAGTATACAGTCTTCTACAACAGAACATCAAGAAAAGAAGGCAAGAGGAAGACTTGGAAAAAGATGGTTAGATGGCATAGCAGAATCCTGTTAAAGAGCAAAATAACAATCACTCAAGCCTCCAGAACACCACAAGACAAAAACAGAAAACCACGACACTGGGCAACAACCCGGTAGCAGTGTGATGGCATAAGAAGAAGAATAATTATAGAATAGATAACATCATAACAAACTTTGTATTGTTGTCAATTCACTCCATGAAGTTATTAATTAATCTTACAGGATACCAGCACACAAACAGAAATCAGCACAAATCAGTCACTTCTGGTGACTATACCACGTTCTCTGATAGACAGACAATCTGTACAAGTTCTGGGCCATCGAAGACGTCATTCTTCTATGGTGGACATGGCCATTGATAGTGCCATTAGTATGGACAGTCTGGAGAGTGGTTACATTCCCAGGGGGCATCTGACATGGAGGTCATATGCTGCCATGGTAGGAATGAACATCCTACATCAGATTGTCAATTTATAAAATATCTCTTCTCTGTTTATCATTCCTACCTCCATGTCTGCTTATTTCTAACATTCATGACTTATATGTTACACAACACCTTGTTCATTTCAGAAACACATACATCTCATTCATCAGTCCCAGGTTTGCTACTTAGCAACTAATGGCTATACAATTGTTCATATCAACATTTATTGGTTGAGAAAACTGCTTTTAAGATTGTTTCAGATGTAATTAGAGATAATTACACTTGGTTCATATATGCAGTTTTTAAAACAATTTTTGTGTGTTAAGAGTTATTCTGTGTTTTTATTTTACACCAAGGACAAAATGAACAAACACAAGGTCACATACTTTTACAAAGTGCAAAAACAAAATACAGTGACATTTTGAGACAAAAACTTTTATCAAGCAAAGGATACAAAAATAAACAGTGTGAGAGACGACGGATCTAATTTCCTTTCAATCTTGAATCCTTTGCTTAGAAGGTCTTTTAGTTGGTATCCTATTTGCTCTGGTATCCTTTGCTTGATAAACTTTTTTGATTGAAGTGTTGCTGTAGTTTTGTGTTTGGAGAGATCTCAGGAAATGAAATACCTGGGGTTGAGGTTTGATCGAAGTCTTGCTTTTACAGAACATATAGGCCATGTGATAATGAAGGCCAGAAAGGGTGTGACTGCAACGTGGGTAATGGCTACTATTTGTCTTCAGCTGTCTTTGTTTGGCCAGAGACCAATAAAGCAATCAGTGGCAGTTATGTCTGGTTGCATCTTGTACGGCAATAACAAACTCACTCCAGCTTGCTAAGTCTACAGCAACATTTTGTAAAGTACATTATGACTGTCCCATAGTTGTTAGTTTATTTTCCATGGATATATACAAACTTGTCTTTGGTTGACCTCTCTTGTTTTCTATGGGGTCTATAGCATAGGACTTCTGATGATGGTACCAGAGTACCATCTGATTCATTATATATATATATATATATATATATTTGTTAGTACACTTTGCTACCATGAATTTTGGTAATCTTTAGTATAAGTAAAAACAACTTGGAAAAATATGAAACATCAAAAGTGTAGAGTGTTTACTTGGTCTTGTTTCCAAACATATTTGACTCTTACATTGAGATGAAGGCATTACTTTAACAAGATAGGTTTGGTTATTGATTTCCAATTTCTTTCAAAACTGTTTTCTGCTGTTCTCTTCTTCAAATGCTCCATATTTACCACTTGTTAACCAGGTTTTCTGATATGTATGTGATCCGAGCCTAAGCGCAATTGTACATTATACCAATTATGTGCCTACAAGTAGGCCAGCATATCCGATTTCTGTGACGTTTTTATTTACTAGGTAGCTTCCCAGGCCACTACCTCAGTCGCCTCTTACGACATACCTTGTAGGTCACAATGTTACTATTCTTTGCTTTCCTTGCGGGCCCTGGTGACACACTGGCGTTCTGTTGTTTAATTTAGTGTATTTACTTTCTGAGTGTTTAATGTACTTGTCTGCCACTTCTGTTTTGTTACTATGTTAGTTTTAATGTACTAAAAGCAAGATACAAAGTACATAATACAACACTCACTCGCTCAAACTGTGATCTGTTGATTTCACACATTTTTTACTCCATTTATATGTTAAAAATCACTGTGTGCCCAAGCTTATTCATTCCTGATCCATTACTATATTTTCTCAAGTAAGTCATCTCTCACAAACCTTGCATTCTCACCAGCCTTGTATTGATTTTCAGCCCTGTTCTATTGCTGGCCTAAAACCAGTGTGAGTTATACATTGATTAATTTATTTTCTTTGTTTCAAACAATCTTGTATTTTAATATATGTCATAAACATTGCATAATAAGTGGTATTTGTTATGTCCTTTTTGGGTAATGAAAACAATATATTCAATCTAATTTAAATTAGAGCATTGGTTACTAACTGGAAAATTGGGAACTAACTAGAAACATGTATAATTTGGATTGAGGATGTATATCTGAACTTAAGAATTCTATTATGAAGATTAAATAATTACTATAGTTTCTTCTAAAATTCGTGAACATCTTTACAGATCAACATAAAATCATCCGCTTGACAGAAATTATTCATTTTTAGTTTTTTTATATATGTAACAGTGGCGACCTTCATAAAGTATTTTTTGCCTACCCAAACCTTTAGTGATGTAAGGTTTTCATTATATGCTATTAATAAAATTACAGTGATGTTGATTTGGTTTACATGTAGAAGTTTAACAGTCAAGATTTTCTATAATTTTGCATTTGCAAGCTCCACATGCTATTCGGTGCAGGTGAAAATCGGGAATCCCATGGAATTACAGTTCACGATGTATCCTAACGACTGTCATTGGCATATGCACATAACATTTATTTTCATTGATAGAAGTGGAACGTATCATTTGTTCACTATATCACCTTCTATTTATAATATTGTCCAGTGGATTTCGTACAAATTAAACCTTAGTGTTTTCACTAATTTTGGATCGAACTATAACACAATAATGACATGGAGTTATAGTTGCACATTTTTAAAAACTAACTCAAGAAATACAGTAATAGTCAATGAGACTTGTAATAAAAACAAGAGATTAATTTTTTTGTAAAAGTAATCTAAAATAATAAATGGGAACAAATGTCACAAACAGCAAAAAATATTGCACATGTATATATACATATATACACATATATCTTCTTCTTCAGCCTCCCAAGCCTTTGAAGTTAATTATTGCAGATATCACCTGCCTCCATTCACCTCTGTTCTTAGCATTCTGCCCAATTGTTGACTTCTAGTATTTTCAAAATCAGCTTCAACGTTATCTTTCAACTGCTTTCTTGGTCTGCCTTGTGACCTCTTCCCCATCTTCTTTTTTATATTTACAATGTTAGTTTTTTTGTTCTCTCCCATTTTTTCAATATCTGCAATCATATTCTATTAACTTTCATGATGATGGTAATTAACTCTTTCCACGCTTTAAGCCGCACACTGCGCCACGGCGAAAGTCCGTTGCACGCTTTAAGCCGCACACTGCGCCATAGAGTTGCTTCCCCTATAAGAAGTCTTTCTAGTTTTACTTTTACTGGTTTACTTATACTACTTTTCAACCTTGTTATTCTATTGAGGTGTCCAGTTTTCTTAAATTTAGTATATAATAATATATATATGTTTATTTATTGACGAGTAGTTGGGATCGTAATTTACAATTTTTTTTTTTTTACTTCCCTTGAATTAACTGCTTAAAAATTGAGAAAATAAATGGGCGTGGAAAGAGTTAATGGTGATCTTTAACAAATTATAAATATCCTTGTTTCTCATTCTCTGTTATCCACTATTTTCATCCTTGTTGGACACAAAAATTCATCTTAAGACTGTTTTCAAAGATCTGCAATAATGTTTCATCTCGTTTTGTTGTGCTGCAGGTTTCAGATTCATATAAAAAGTTGGTATTATTAAAGGTTTGCATATTGTGATCTTTGTTTGCATGCTCAGCACAGCAACTCTATGACCATGATACAGAAGATCAGAACCGGTTATGTATAAAGACAGTGGATGCATTTAATACAAAATGCAACAATCCAGACACTTATCTTCATCTGTGTCCCAGGTCTTTCTGGGGTGAAGGTCAATGAGAGAGCTGATGCACTGGCAGATAATTCTACGATAGAGAATGGGTCATCTATGGACTAAAGTGACATCAGCGCTCTAAGAGAAAGCATATGCTCTGATGATTTCAACAAAGAAGATAATGGGTATTCTCTATCTCAGTTGCAGTTATGCATACCGATAGATGCAGCAAGACTGGAAAACCATGAGAGAAACCCCAATAGATCATCAACCAACACAGAATGGGAGTTGTTAGTCTAAACACTGAAATACATGCTTGAAAGGAGATCGGAGCAATTATGGACATGTATAATAACGATGATCCTCAAATGAACAATGTTGTGACCTTGGTGAAGAGGGATAGATATGTCAATTTTAGCAGGTGTTGTAGGACAAAGAATACCTTTTTTTTCTGATTGTATTCATGACTTTATTTCTTCTCTTATTATGTTTGAGCACAAATATTTATATGTTTCTGTTCTGTTATCATATTATCTGCTTGTATGTATGTATTCATCTTACTTCCCCCTTCCTCTTGTTATTGTCATATATTCTGTCTTGTCTAGATTGTTATTTAGTCCCATGTTTTCTGCTTATTCTCTTGAGTGTTTGAATGTTCTCATAGTTTCTTGTTCATTATCTCCTTCCATATCTATGTCATCTGCATAACCACATATTCTTGTTGTTTCATCTATAACACCATCTTCCTATACTTTCTTATACATTTTTGTCCAGGGCTATGTTAAAAAGGACTAGCGACAGGACATCAATATATATATATATATATATATATAGTCATAATTGTGTTGGATAGCTTGGTGATAAAGTCATCTTAACATGTATATCTACTGTAGCCTGTCCTCATCAGGTTTTTTTAAAGCCAATATAATTCTGAACACAGTAGTTACTGCACAGATGTCCAATGAAGGTTGACCTTTGATGATTATCCTTTTGCTGCATGTATCAGTACTTCTATTAGTTGCGCATATTTACTGCAGATTTCTTCTTTTTTCACTGCAGACAGAGTGAACAAGTTTTAAAAATATTTCTACTAAATACTATATTAGAGAGCCACTGTAGCGTAGTTGTTAGTGAACTCGCTCCGCAAGGCTGGTGGTCTGGGTTCAGCTCCCGCAATGCACATGGAATTTTTCTCGACCACGATGGCTCTCAGGTCGACCCAGCCTCAATTGGGTACCAGACATGCTCTGGGAAAGTAAAGGCGGCCGGCGTGATGCTGACCACATCACCCATTGTGTGCCGACGGTCAATGAAAAATACAGGCCTAACACTGTATTGACCTATATACCACAAGGTATGAAAGGGTTCCTTTACTTACTATATTACAAACATTTTTCCTAGTATACAATGTCTTATTAGTACATCTATGTACCTGTTATTGGTTATTGTTTACTGAACTGACGTCACAGACCCATAGATGCTCAGTCTCCCCAACATATTGTCTAACCTTCAGAGTATGCATACTGATGGTTCCCAATGCTCGCTGGTTAAACATACTCCTCTCACTGCTCCTCAAGCGTTCAGTGCTACTTGTACAATGTGCAGTTACAAACTCCTTGAAGATACTCAGTTCGAGTATTGGCAATATTGCTGCTGAGTAGAGTGATCATTTTAGGGTAACAACAACTAGAATGAGGATAAAGATTGAGCAGGCAGCCACTGAATCTTTGCACTGACTTTCATTTCCAGTGATAGCTATTTTTGTACCAGACTTTCAATTCATGGCTTTTACTCATGGCATGTCCTTTTTTGTGGGCTGCGACATGAGTGAATGACATCTATAACAGGTTGTCTTTTTTGTCAATTAGATCAAGATGCATTTGTCGAAATGTTGGTTGTGGTTACTTTTAAAATATTATTTACATTTTATTTTCCTTGCTTCTGTAAAATTGAAATCTACCTGTTCTGAATTTACCACCTGTTTGCTAAGTTTTACAGCGGCAATCAGGAATGATATGGGACTTGTTCAAGGATTGATTAATCATATGTATAACCATCATAGGAGGTCTCTGTGGTTAAGCCCTTGCCTTATGAATGAAAGGTCATAGGTTCGAATCCAGGCTGCGCCATTCTGTTCATGAGCGCATTTTTTCCAGAGACCCCTAGGATTGTTGCCAGAGCTTCAGAGTTTGTGCAATACTCTTGGCAGGTGGCGTGCCACTTGCTGCGGAGAGGGATCGAGCCATATGGGGTAAAACCCATTGCAATGAAGTCAATCTTTCAGCTTTTAATGTTAACCATCAAACTACAGATACTGTCAGCATGCATACCATTAATCATCTGACAAAACTGAGCACTTATAGGTCTGCTGGAATAAAGCGGTGTTGATTCTGTTAAGTAATTACCTACAACATGATATATCTTTTATCACTGGGAGTTTCTACCACTTAATATACAAAATACTCATACATCAGTGTTTTGATGAAGCAAAATAGTGTAGATGGAAACGTATGTAAAGTTTGCATAAAAGCACATACATAACGTCTTCCTGCTATCTCTATATGCTCTTTGTGTCCCGTCTGACACATAAGACTTCCACAAGAGATTTCCATTGCTGTCGCTTTTCTACCACTTGTTTCCTATGTCAGGTCACAATCTTTCTTCTTCAAATGTTCCATATCGACCACGTGTTAACCACTCTGTCATTTGTATGTGATCTGAGCCTAAGAACCACTCTGTCATTTGTATGTGATCTGAGCCTAAGAGCGATTGTATGTTGTGCCAATTATGTGCCTTCAAGTAGGTCAGCACAGTCAATTTCTGTGATACCCTTTATTTACTAGGGTAGCTTCACTATGTCTTACATCAGTCGCCTCTTACGATATGCCTTGTAGGTAGTAGTAGTACTATTCTTTGCTTATCTTTGGGTCCCGGCACCACAAGGGCACAATCTTTCAACATTCTTTCCATAGTTCATCTCCATGTTGCCTTTTAACGTCCAGGCCTTCTTTTCCCAACCGCTGTCCATCGAAGAGCTGCTCTAGTCAATGTCCCTACTGGTACATGACATACATGACCAATACACTACCACCTTCGTCTTTTAATGATAGTCTCCAGTGATACACAGTTTGTTCATTTTAAAAGCTTTTCAATTTCTATTGTATTTGGCCAAAATATTTGCAGAATTTGCCTTAAACATTTATTTTGAAAGGTCTTTCCAGAACAGATCAAACAATAGAACTAAAAAATAACTTCTTTCAGTGTTTCAATTTTTAGACAGCACTGCCCCCAAATCCATCAATGTTACATTCAGACAACGCTGCTGACAAATCCATCAATGTTACATTCAAATACTGCATTTTTACAACATTTATTTAACATGTTTGACTTCACTGTGATTTGACAAACAACTTATTTGTTGAAAAAATAATGATAATCTATCAACTTCACCTGCTTTAAGCTTTTATTAAATACGTTTTTAGCAAAACACATTCAGGTTTGTAATTCCCTGTGTGATCTTCAACGTTATGATACAGATTGTGATGTTTTACATTATATTAATGACTATGGTATGTTTTAAGTTATGATAATATATGTTGATTCTATAGTCCTAACAAGTAAGTAAACCTATTTCCATAGCACCTCTAACATTGCTAATGTGTTTCCCCACTTACTCTATTGAAGATGTTACAGAAGTTTATATACAAAAATTATAGTGCTCTTGTTTTGCAGTTTTTGAAAATTTGCAATTCTCTTCTGATTACTTCCGTCTAGGATGTGCCAGGAATCGCTCAACCTATTCTATCATAGTCTGTCTAATTAACACATTTTTGTTCTCTTCAAATTATAGAATAAGTATGTGTAAGGGATTTAGACGGATAATATTCCTGTAGATGTTACCGCTGAGGTTGTTCAGACATGTGTTGTCAGTGAGATTATTTAGATAAATGTTGTCAATTAAATTATTTAAAGAAATGTTGACACTGGGATTGTTAAGGAAGATGTTGACACTAAGATTGTTAAGGAAGATGTTGGCACTTAGATTGTTAAGGAAAATGTTGCCACTGAGATTGTTAAGGAAGATGTTGACACTGAGATTGTTAAGGAAGATGTTGACACTGAGATTGTTAAGGAAGATGTTGACACACTGAGATTGTTAAGGAAGATGTTGAAACAGAGATTGTTACGGAATATTTTCTATAAATATGTTGACACTGAAATTATTCAGGCAAATGTTATAATAAAGTTGTGATGATGTATCTAATCTTGATTAAGGAAACAGAAGTAACTATTGTACATGTGTTTTTAATTCAAAGAAAAATTCAGTGCTGTCAAAATTGTTCACAAATCCATTTCAACCAAGGTGCAGTATTACAACTTAACCGCTGCAAACCACAGCAAAACATACTTATGGTCTTCGGCACAGAACACATACAGATCATAAAGAATGAGTAACAAATGGTTATTCTAGAATGAGTACTAACAAAGAAACATTGTGACCAATCTAGAGCTGTTTTTATTTTATTATCATTTGTTAAAAAGTAGTTTATTTATCCCCGTCGCCCATGTGTTGCTCTCAGGGGGAGCAAAGAAAAGTAACTGCGAGACCTATAAGGCATGTAAGAGGCGCCTGAGGTAGGAGCCTAGGGAAGCTACCCTATTAACTAAAAAGTGTCACAGAAATCAGATGTGCTGGCCTACTTGTAGGCCCATAACTGGTACAATGTACAATCACTCTTAGGCTCAGATCACATACAATCACAAAGAGTGGTTAACAAGTGGTCAATATAGAGCGTTCAAAGAAGAAGATTTATCTATGTAAAACTTGTTTATTTCATCAGTTCATTCCATCTGACAATATCATCAAGTATTAAAAGCCTCAAAGTTCTGTTAACCCTTTTTAATGTTCATGTTTCTGAGCCATACAGTGCAGCTAGTTACATATAGTTAGTTTATTCTTTTCGTGCCTAAGGCGGCACACAGGGCAGAGGTTTTAGATCTCCATATGATGCGGTTCTTTGCTAGCAGTTGGAGATCTTGAATGGTTTTGCATCCCAATAGTTTACTTTCTTGTAGGATTGTTCTTCGAAGAGTTACATATATGTGGTTGCTATTTTTTTTAAATAATTAAATCTCCTACATATTCACACAGCCACCTCTTTTTAAAAATCAATGTTATTTGAAAATGTGAAGAGTTCAAGAAAGAAAGGGCACACTAAAGAAACATTAAAACAAACTTTACTGAGAGTTGAGAAATATCTCATTACCATAGAAGAGATTGAATGAGTTGCCCAGCATATAACGGTATGGAGAAATTGCCTGCAAGCCTTATGTAACGTAGAACAGTACAAGAGGAATATATATATATTGCTTTAGTGGAAATACATACAGCCTACAAGTTTGTAAAAAAGCTGTTTTTCAGACTGCTATCCTGAATTTATACGAACTTAATGAAGGGCTGAAACATAGTAACAAAATTATATAAATTTCTCAATATCTTTATATTGTTGTGTATCCACAGTGAAATCATATTTTAAATTATTCCTACTATTTACTCATTCTGTTAGTAAAAGATACATAAAAATAAATAAAATAATGTGAAGTCAAGTTTAGTGAATTTATTGCAATTAATTTCACTGTTTGTTTTACAAGACTAAATTTTCCTTCTGTAAGTATACTTGCTAAAATGACAAATGTGGAGTTGGGTAAAGCCAAGACACAGAAAACTTATTGTCAATATAAGAAAGGGGCATTATTTTTCGGACATGTGCTGAGAAGGGAAGGTGTAGAACACAACGTGACAACCGGTAAAATCAAAGGGAGACGAAACAGGAAGACAGAGAGAGAAAATAAGACATCCTGACTTCATGGCACGGATGAGCATCAACATCTGAGATGATAGCAAATACCAGGGATAGAGATTTGTGGAGATCTGTGATCGCCTATGACAGCCAGCATGGCATCTGATGATGATGAAGTAGACCTGAGCTGCCATGTCCTCAAACTTAGCACATTTTCCCAATTGCTGTCATTTGTCAAAGTTAACTGAAACTGTTTCTCAGCCATGAAATTAGTTTATGGGGAACAATCTTCTGTGTTCAAATAGCAGCTTTGTTATTGATTTCCTATGTTTTATGGTAAGAGGATTTACTTAGGATCTCTAATAATTGGACACGAATATCGAAATAGGGGAAGACTGCAGTAAAACTTGGTAAATAGTGAAACACGTACAAACAAAGTACTATAGTTTTACAAAATACATAAACAGTGACGATAAACAGCAACGTTTCGACCAACAAGGCCTTTATCAAGCAAACGAACAAACATGAGTGACAAATTAAAATGAAACACAAATGGACGACCAAATACCAACGTATCTAAGGAAAATCTGGAATAAAACGAATAACGAAATAAATGTAACACAAAAACACACATAAAAACTAGAAATAGAAAAGAAACAATGAAACATCTAGTAAATATATAACTTGAATACATGCAACATATACACATATAGATTATAAAGCATGGGAAGAGAAAGTACTAAGAAGCATAAGAATCTAATACATGCAACATATACCCATAGAGATTACAAAGCATGGGAAGAGAAAGTACTAAGAAGCATAAGAATGTAATACGTTGAGCCCGTGGTCGCAAGGTACCATACAAAGAAATCAACCGATTCTCCAGAGCAAATCGACTACGATCATCAGAGGAACATGATCGGATGGCTGTGACCTGGACATCGCAAGCTCCTGAATGGCCAGTATCATTGAAATGGGTAGCTACAGGGGTCGCAGAGCATTGGCGTATATCGCGCAAGTGTTGGGCGAATCGGTCACTGAGTTCCTGCCGGTTTCCCCATATAGGCCTTGTTGCACCGCTTGCAGATAATGGCATAGATAATATTACGGACTCGCACGTGAAACTGTCTTCAACAACGAACGTGGCTTTGGAAAAGACACAGTGCGGGTCTGTATTACATAAGCACAAGTGTTGCAGCGCCGACGGCCACACTGGATGGTGCCAAAATGACTCTGGATGTTAGGCTTGAGCCGACTGTGAACCAACATATCCTTAAGGCTTCTGTCCCGTCTGTACGCCACCAAAGGATAGTGTTGGAAGATTGAACGTGTATCAGGATCAGACTGAAGAATGGAGAGATGACGGAATAAGACTTTCTTCACAATGGAACTATGAGGGTGGAAAGTTAAGACAAGTTTCACCCTGTCAGAATTGGAAGTTCTATGCTGGTTAGAGAGAGCCATAATAATTGGACAGGCACATCAGACTGCCGAGCACACATACTTCTAGACTGTCTCAAATATGATATACTGCGGTAACTCACTTTCCTAGAAAAACAGCACTGAACAGAAAACTACTTGAACTTCTGTGTGAGCTACAAAGGCAGTGAAATTTATACAGCCTTTACGTAAGAAACAACATTGAATATATTTAGACATTTTAAGCCAACGAAGGAAGGAAGGAAGCATACATACCATCATGATCTACTAAAAGAGTCTTGAGTATCTATGTGCTGTCCAAAGTGCTATGATGTCATTTCTTTTAATTAACTAATATTTTAAAAGGGGGATAAATAAATACAATTTAACTCAGTTGAGATACTGCACTTTATTTAGGCATATTTCAAACAAAAATATTGAAACAGTTTCTGAATCCCTTGCAACACTGGCCATAAAGGATCTGGTGAATAATTCCACAGAGACAAAATATTACATCATTGTCATGTGCAACAAATCACCATCAATTTGATGTAAAACTGCAGTGATATGTGCCAGCATTTCCAATGACCACATACACAATGAATACTTTATCCAATGAAATACATATATATTTCTAAAATGCATAGTTTTACGAAAATATAAATATTTTTTTATAATCAGATCACTTTCAATGCAATCAGGCAATGAAAAATAAATAGGTATTTGTTCACTTTCATAGATCGTTTATTTGATTTGTTAAAACATGTTTGGATAGCCGAGGGTTCTGCATGTATTATATTTTACAAGCTTGGTAATTCACACTGTCTTCCAATTGGATTGACTAATAGCAATAATATTTTAGGAGTACTTGGTGCAGTAAGCAAGTACATATTTTTTTCATGCCAATGTGCTACAGCAGTTTCGATGTCCATAATTTAGTTCGAGAATTGTTTTTTCCCCATTTTTTCCTTCTTTACTGTTTTTGTGTATAAGATTCCTGACATTCGCATACTTTTCTATTTGCTGATGTATTATGTAATTATTTTCACTAGGGTTAAAGCTCTCCAGAAACATTCATATCCATTGTCTTCTTATTTTTCTATAATCTTGTTTTGCCTCATGGCATTAGGATAAGAAGAGATTTCTAGAACTGACTTTTTTGTGTGCTTCATAGTGTCATTCCCTGGCTCTGCTATTTCTGTGGTCTAACTTTTGTATGCTTCATAAATAGTGTCATTCCCTGCCTCTATTTCTGTGGTCAACCTTTTGTATGGACGACATTTTGCTTTGTATCCACTGTATCTGAGTAGCATTGCTCTTTGAGGTGCACTATCTGTTGGTAATCTGCTTATGTGACTGAACCATTTAATCTGCTGTTTTTTTATTTTAATCTGTTGTTTCTTTATGGTGTTTTACCCACTTTTTATTTCCTGATGTCTTCATTTCTAAATTGGTCTCTTCTTGATACTCCCAGAATTCTGTGTAGACACGTCATCTCTGGTGCCCTATTTTCTTCTATCGTTTGATGTCAGCGTCCAGGTTTGGCACTATTCCATTCCATTGTAAAACTTGTATAAACAGCAAGCCATTGGTACAATCAACATGCAATACCCTTTGCCATTGATTAAAAATCATAACCATATGTATAAACCACTAAAATCAATTGAAAATTTATGGAAACAAACTGTATTTACAAAATGTATAGCTACGTTAACTTAGAATTTAGACATAATCCTATTTAAACTAATCTTAATTATTCTCTTCCTCCATTGCTTATGGACTGTTTCTTCTTCCCATATTTTATTGCATCTTGCTAATTGCTGTATCATCTGCCACTTTAAGCATTCCTGCAGTAATGTTGTCGTTGCCTGTTGTCTTATTGTTAAGATCCCTAAAAAAGTGATCTCAAAGATTGCAACAACTGGTGTGGGATTATCAGTAATGATCAAGACATTTCTGTAAAATCATTTTCAGAAGAATCAAAGGGCAAAGATACAAACCTGAGAACAAGATGGTTTTTTGTACCTGGGAGAAGCTACATAAACCAAATAATTACCCTAAGACTTACCTTGTTGGTCAACCACTAGTAACACAACTGTTATTAAAAAAAGCAATGATTGTGATATGTTGGGCCTACTCTGAGATGTAAGGATCATAAAGTAGGCATTGAAGTAGGAGACAAAAGAGTTCATAAAAGAAAGGACACCCTAGGGAAACCTGAAACATACTTTACTGAGAGAAATATCTGATTCAATTTAATAGAAGAAATTAAACGAGTTCCCCAGGATAGAGCAGTATGTAATGTTTAACGGTACAAGAGAAATACAATATTTAAACTAATACTGTGCAATTTATTTCTGTTAAAAGTGTTAAAACATGCTTCAGATTTAGCATGCACTGTCAGAAAAATAAACAAAATTACGAGGGCGAGTTAATAAGTCACAAGGTTCTGTGGGATGGTAGGTAAATGTAGGTGGTGTTTTCTAAAGGTGTCAGCAACATCGCACTTTATATTCCCGTTTGCCAGGTGACGCTATGTGTCTCATGCGCATCGCATAAACAAAATGGTGACTGTACTTACGGAGGGTACAACCAAAGAGCAATGTGCTGTTGTGCATTTTTTGTAGGCAAAATGACTGTCTGCAAAGGACATTCATAAAGAAATGCTTCCTGTTTATGCTGACAAATGTTTGTCCTGTAAAGCGGTTCATAGCTGGGTAGAAAAATGTTCTCAGGACGCTCTAAAATTGTTGATGAAATCCGATCTGGTCGTCCTGTTGAGATTGCAGCAGAAACATCCTGCAGAGGTGGAGAAGATTAGAGGTGACAGATGAGTAGCGATAGACTATAGCATCTCCAATAGGGTGCTCACATGGTTCAGCATACAGCATAATGCATGATTGATTGAAATTTAAGAAAGTGGGTACCCAGACATTTGAAGGAGGTTAACAAAATGAACCGATTTGGCCTGTCTTGCATCCTCTCTGTCAATACGAAGATGAAGGAGAAGACATACTGAACAGGATTGTTACTGGGGATGACCGAATCATGGGTGCATTACTACAGCCCAATCAAAGCATGCTTCAATGCAGTGGAAACATCCTTCTTTGCTTTGTGTCCAAAAATTCAAGGGTACGCCATCAGCAGGGAAGGTTATGCTGACAGTGTTCTGGGATTGTCAAGGAGTGCTTTTAACCAATTTCAAGAAGAAAGGTGGCAATGTGAATTCCAAATCATACTGTGAAGTTCTATCGATGCTTCATGATGCAATTGGAAAAAAACGTCCAGGACTGCTGACCTAGAGGAGTGCTACTTCTTGCTCGATTAACTCAGGAGAAAATTAACCAACCAAGGTGGGAAGTTCTGGAACATCCACCTTACAGTCCCGACTTAGCTTCTAGCGATTTCCATCTTTTTGGTCCACTGAAAACCCACCTTGGCGGGGACATTTCGGAATGACACTGAAGTTGAATGTGAAATGTAAACGTGGATTAGAAAACAGAGCCTGCAGTTCTATGCAGCCGATTTGGAAGGTCTGATAAAACGATGGGATAAGTGCAGCAATGTTGGTGGAAATTATGTTGAGAAATAAAGGGACAATGTATGTATAAAAATAAACTGGTTTCAAGGTTTCGTTATTTTTCTACAGCCATTTGTGACTTACTTATTGACTTCCTCGTATAACAATATACAAAACAAAAATAACTATATTGTTTATAGTCTTATGTTAATGAAAATTTAGGTTAAGTTAACTGTGATCATCCAATAGTATATAAAATGATGTACAGATATGAAGTGTTCGAGTCATCACACAGTAGTACATAGCATTTGGAGACATCACAATACTAGTTGTTCGTTTTTTGTAGGTAACGTGACATATTTCCTTCCTGGTACATTTTCTTAATTCTATGAGACAGGCACCAATGTCAGCGAGGCCAACAGAACCAAAACCAAACCAGGAAGAAATACTTGTATCTTTTTATTTCAAAATCCAGTGCTCCAACAACTTGACTAAGCCAGTGATCACTTATGGCATGCATTGATAGTTTGAAGTCATGAATGAAAATTCCTAGTAACTTACATTCAATCTATATATTCTCTATGTGTTCTGTTTGACCTATATGGCTAGAAAAAGGATTCCCACTGTCTCCAATCTGCCACCTTTTTACCAATAGGTTTCCTATGTTAATCCTCAATCTTTCAATTCTCTTTCCATGGTTTTTCTTTAAGTTTCTTTTGGGCATCCAGGTCTTTTTTTTTACCAACTGCTTGCTGTACATCGAAGAACTGCCCTAGCCATGGTCCCTTGCTGGCATATGGAATACATGCATAATTCATCTCCATCTTCTAATGACTGTCTCTAATGATGTATAATTTGCGCATTTTAGAAGTTCCTCATTTATGATTATATTTAGCCAGAAAATTTTCATGACTCACATTATGAATAATTAAATTTAAAATTGTTCATATCTAAAATCAAGTCTCACACTGCTTTTGTTTACCTTTGTCTAAAAGTCAAATGAACAGGTGTGGGGTGAGGGGAAAAATCAAACAATGCATACATTTTTAAAAAAAAGAGGTAAATAATACTGGTTTGTTTCTCAAGAAGAGAGAAATTATTGTAGGTCACACAAATTTCAGATGGGGATTTGTGTGGTTAAGTGGTAAAAGCCATTGCCTTGCATTCCAAAGGTCCTGGGTTCAAATCTAGACCATACCGTTCTGTTAACAAGGGCATTTTTTCAAGAGATCCCAAGAATTGTTGCCAAAGCTAAGGAGTGCATGCTTTGTGCAATACTCTCGGCAGATGGTGTGCCATTTCTGCGAAGAGGGATCAAGCCTGGGAAACCTTGGGCAATGAAGTCAATTTTTCATCTTTATGCTCCTTAGTCAAATTTCAGATATAATGTCAGAAGCCAAGTTAGATACAATGGGTTGTAATGTTTGCTAAACTGTCCTGGCTTGGCCACAAATATGAGACCAAAATGTTGCAAAAGACAAAATCTGATGAAAGAAAAGGATGAGACAACAGAGAACAATTGCGCAGACAGACAAATACAATGGAAATCAGACTTATGCAGATTACAGAGAGCCACCACACATGACAGGGTATGGTGAGAGATATGATGAGGCAACTTTATTGCCAGTCTTTGAATTGTCTAATCCAATATTGATTTTGTCATTATTCTAGCTGACTAGTTTTCAGATGGTTTCTGGATTCAAAGAAATATAAGAACATTGTCTTCAAGTGAACTTAAAAAAATGTAAATAGAAGTTGCAACAATGAACTAAAATCTTGCTAAATTGGTGAACACAAAAATCAGAAAACTTTGACAAAAATAACAGTATTATAATTACAAACACATTGCTTGATAAATTATAATCATAGTAGTTACGGTTCCAACTTCACAGCAATGAGTTTTTCTATAATTTCTCTGCTCCTGTGCCAGCGAACACCACACAAAATGCTCATCATAGTCTCATGTGAACTCGTGAAACAATCCTGACACAAACCAGCAGCTCGCACATACATTAGATGCATATGTTGCCATCCAGAATGTCAGCACCAATGTCCACCATCTGTATTTACAATTCACGTAGAAGGAAAGTGCATTCACGACCATACATAGCAGTCGGTACGGCATTACTGCATAAGATAGGCACTAGATCAAATGGATCATTTGCGACTAGCTATCTGTCAATTTTTTCAATATGCATTTCACAACACAACCACGGTGGGCACAAACAAAAAGCATCCCGTATGAAATTCACAGCTCAGTGTCACTCCAAGCACTACATTCAGTGGCTAGTGACGAAATTATGTCCCACAAGACCAAATATGAGGAAAATGCGCTTGCAACGTGCAAGAAGCATCCAACATTTCAAGGTCTTAACTGGCTAGCCCACCTTTCAGCCATGTTGGCCAGGTACATAATAAATGTTATATAAATATATAAATAGAGAGAGAGAAAGGAAGAGAGAGAGAGACAGAGAGAAATTATATCTTCTGCAGATCTTACACTTGAATATGTATAATACATAATCATACTTCTAGTGTGATTGTTACAGAGCAAGATCTTACCAGTTTATAGAAATTTAATCAACTGAAGTATAAAAAACTATAACTTTTTGTATTAGGCAGAAGTCAGACTGTAAAGTCACCTTCAGTTGCATTCTACACCAGAGACATCACAAAAATGGTTCAGAACAATAACATCATCGATATTAAGTGCATGAGAATCAAGCATGACATATAGATCGCTCAAGCTGAGAGAATAATTGGCCTGGTGACAAGTTACCAAAAGAGGAATAATATATCCTGCTAGAAGGGAGAATTACCAGAATTTCCACAATGTTATCATTACTCATGAATTGGAATATAGAGTTTAGAACAGCGTGAAAGCTAGACTTGCAATGAAGAAATTTATAACAGATAACTAAAATGATGATTGTGTTATTATAAATAAGCTCTATATTATAAGCTCTATGAAGGTTCACATAGAAAATGGTGGGGTAAAACTGAAGATATTTTTCATAATAAATATGAAGACATTTATGTCCATAATGGGCTCTTCAGGAAAATCTGTTACTTTATCTGAAGCACTGCTCACCAGTCTCTGCAGGCTACATATGATAAATAAATATGTGATTGAATCAGTTCTTATATGGTACTCTTTGATGATTTCCACTTTCACAATTTTCAACCAGGCACCAAAACAAAAACTTCAAATTTCTGTTGTTATTAAAGAAAGAAACAAAACTGTCATTTTGAGAGCACAAGACAAGGTAAGCCACTCTGATCAATTACTACATTCAGCTTTTAATTAACTTTTACAAATGGGAGAGCTGGGACTATATTTATTCCAGTTAGATGCGCAGAACATACTGAAACAAATTATATCATTAAATGTCTAGAATTTTATTAAAATAATTATCTTTCTCATCTCATCTTATCCCTCTTGTACTCTTGCGGTGACAAGGTGAAGTATAGGGTGCGGGAGAGGGCCACTCTTGTACGCTTTTTATAGATGTTTTTAGGGACTCTATTTCGTCAGTTTTTAGGGACTCTATATTGAAGTATATTGGTTGTCCCCAAAGTTGCTCCAATTGATTGTTTCCTTCCATGAGGGCATGAAAGCCAGCATACAGTTCGATGGCAGCACATCTGATAGTTTTGAGGTTAAGAGTGGAGTCAAGCAGGGCTGTGTCCTTGCCCCACTCTCTTTGGTATCTTCTTCGCAGTCCTTTTGAACCACGCCTTAGGGGACGCTGATGGTGATGTTTTCATCCGCACTAGATCTGATGGTTCACTGTTTAACTTGGCTCGCTAAAGAGCCAAGACAAAAACGACGGAAATACTTCTCAAGGACCTCCTTTTCGCTGACGATGCTGCCTTAGTCGCCACAGTGAGACTACACTGCAAAGTCTAATTAATAATTTGTCAAAGGCATGCGACCTCTTTTCTCTGACAATAAGTGTCTCCAAAACAGTTGTATTATGTCAGGAGGTAAGACATCAAACATCACTTTAAATGGCGACCATCTAACACCAGTGCAAAAATTCTGCTATCTTGGGTCCACGGTCACTGCCAGCCTTTCTCTTGATAAAGAAATCAACGCTCAGATAGGAGTGCCGCTACTACATTCGCAAACTATCAAAGCGCGTGGGACAACAAAAATTGACATTGCAGACGAAGACTCAAATATATCGAGCCTGTGTAATTAGTTCTTTACTATATGGCTCAGAAACATGGACAGCCTACTCAAGACACGAGAGGAGACTTAACATCTTTCACCTTCGATGTCTCCGCAAGATTATGAACATCAGGTGGTACGACAAGATAACCAATACTGAAGTACTACAACGTGCAAATCTGCCTTCCATCATGGGCATGCTCAGCAGTAGACGACTAAGATGGTTGGGACATGTGAGAAGAATGGAAACTTATCGCATACCAAAACAAATGTTGTTCTGTGAACTTTCGGAGGAAGAGGCACCAGGGTAGACCACTGCTCAGATATAAAGATGTCTGCAAAACCTCAATGAAAAACTTTTCTATAGATCCCAGCACATGGGAGGGACTAGCTGATGACAGAGTTGTGTGGAAAGCCAAATTACGGAAGGCGCAGAGTCTTTTGAGAAGAGACTTATGTACGAGCTGAACAACAAGAGAGAAAAGCGAAAACTCAGAAGTTGTCACAGTAAAACACTTGCCTATTGACCGTCTGTAAAGATGAAAAGGGCCATACATACATACATTTCGTCAGTCCAGCGCTTTCATATAAGTTATGAAGTAGAGAGGATACAGGATACAGGATGCAACCTTGTTGTACTCCAGATAATATGGTGAATGACTCTGAACAGCCTGTATTTGTTTCTATGATACCTATACCGTTGTCATATAAGCTGGTACATATATTGTTCATGTGTGTGTTCACGCAGTAGTCCTTTAGGATTTCCCACAGTTTATCTCTCTATCGAATGCCTCTTCCTGGTCAACAAAAGTCAAAGTGGTTCCAATTGATTTTTCTACCATTTGTCCAAGAGCAAAAATGAAATCTGTACATCCTTTGAAAAATGAAAATAGTGGCATATCTTTAACAGGATGTTCCCATCAACCACAGTAAACAAATTGTTGATTTTCTAGGCTCCACTTATACATTTAGTAGTATGCCATTGCGTTCTGAACGGTGATGTCTATTTTTACCATTCATAAAAATCCACAGAAACAAAACTGCTAGCAGTGGAGTTTGAACTAGGTACTCTTGGGTTGTGATCGAGTTCACTACCACTAAGAAACAGACATCCACATGCTTTATTTTTCCTAAATCCAGTTGTACTTTGTTCAATTGAGGTTTGATTACAGACTGCTGTCATTTCTCAAGAATCTTGTAAAATATTTTTCAAGTGTGACTCAGTAGAGAGATGCCTCAATAATAAATAGCAAATTATTATCTTTATGTTTATAAATTGAAGTATTATAATTAATATAAAATTAATCACAAGCAGAATTGACCAAAGAGTAAGGCCTCACTGATAAGAAGAGAGAAACGTAATTTCTAGATGGTATGTAACACGCATTGGTGAAACAGGCAGCATAATACATAAACTAGTACAACAAATAATATAGCACGCAGATTAGTGCTTTTTTCTGCACAGACTGAACATCCAGTTGTTAGGAGCTGTAAGTGACAGGATATCTCCGAGCAAGAGATGGATGGAGTTTGTAAGATGGCCAGCGGCACATTGGACAAAAATGCTTCTCTCTATTGAACCAAGAAATAATACAAGTCTCATGGAAGACATGTCCGCAGGGCAGTCCACATAGCATTGTAAGAGGCGCATACTCATCTAAGCAAATCACACATTGGTGGCTCTCTAAGTAACCTGGAGGAAAACCACTGCCACACAAAGGAGTTGAACAAGGAGGTGTTGGATTTCTATCTGCTGAATGATTGGTAACTTCAGAATGAGCTGGATGTGTGTGGATAGATTCTGGGGAAAGATTGGTTGCACTACTGTCAGCAACTGTTCTGTCACTGATAGATCTATTATGGGTTTCAGACATGCAAGGATGAGTTTTGCCACATGTTAAACATGGTGTCAGAGAATGATCACATTTTATATCATGATGGGGACTCTGACAATGAAGACAGGGGTGTTCTGAAACAGCTGCGTCTGGATTAGATGGTGATGAACACTTTTCAGGGTCAGAATTTAGCATGCCTATTGGTTCAGTTGTTGAATCAGAGGATTTGTTGGAACTGGAACACTTCTGGGAATGACTACATACGTGAACATCCATTCTTGTGTCACTAGATGCAGCATCATGTACTGAAGAACACGATAAAACTTCATCAACTTTTCTCTCATATGGTGATGCATGAGCAGACGTTCCAAACATATTAGAAATCTCAGATTGTCTGTCATCTGGGCATTCTTGTACAGACTTTGTTTCACAATTACTAGTGGAAGAACTAACAGACATTGAAGCTGTACTCATTGCCATCTTCATTTTCTTTAAATTCTCTGCAGCTCTTGTTGCCAACAGCAATGGACGATATTGCCAGGTCGGCAGATGCTTAATGTAATCCAGAGAAATTGAAGGGCGCAGCCAGAGGGATGGCTGAGATAAATGTGAACTAAACATATCTAATCCACCCAATAAGTTATACCCACTGAACCTCATAGGCTCAAAGAAGTCGTTAGGCCGAAGGTATGTAGGAGTTCTCATTTGACTAAAACTAAACCAATTGTCATCATCCTGCTCTACCTGCCTGTATTTCTTACACAAAAATGTTATTAGGGCAAGATACATACCAAAACTCACAAATACATATAAAGGATGATTTAAGTAAAAGTTATAGTCCCCACGTAAGACTGTACCAAAATAAGATGTGCTAAACATCCTCGTCATCTTTAAAGCTAAAAGGGGTATGCGGTCTAAATAAGGCATTTGAAATATCCCTATTACAGGTAGCCACAACATAATAACTGCAATATTGTATTTAAACATACACCAAATAAATTTACGAAATCTTTTCAAGACACTGCAATTGGAAATGAAGAGCTCAAACCAGGATAAAATATTTGCAATACAGAAACTGGTGATAAAGATATCATTTAGACAAGGGTAAAGAAACTTTAGGAATTGTTCCATGCTGGAAAAGTTGTAGACTTCACCAGGATGCAACCCGTATGTGTAGTTCTTTTCCACGATGTAAGTTATATAAGCTGGAAAATTACTAATGTTTTCTCTTCCAAGCACATCCCTCCAAAACGTATCATGTGCTTCAGCTGACTTCAGACAGACTAGTCCAAACTTCACACGACCAGGGAATTTAACGCTGAGTGCTGAATAGAACAAAGGTGCAGATGTGGACTTGGTAAATAAAACAGCTCGGATTTCTGGTTCTAATGCACTGTTGGAGAAGTCTTGCCACTGATGGTTGAGCATAGCTGGATCCTCAATTCGCTGAACTTTTTCATCCAACTTGTCCCTTACCCAACGAAAAACAGCAGTTTCCTTTATGGACCCAGAGTAGTTGTACATGGCAACACTGGCTTTCTTTTCAAACTGGCTGGGAAGGGCTAGTAGAAGGAAAGGAGACCGCCATCCTTTTTGACTACAGTATCTGCAAAAATAAACAACAACACTGATAAATTGAACTTGGAATGTTTCTTCACCCAATAGTGAAAAAAATAATAATCATGTACCTCACACTTTTGACTGGATAGGAAATTAGAGCAAGATAAAAAACAATGGAATGTTGGATCATAAAATGTAATCAGCTTTCAAGTGCACTTTGGCCTCCCAAAATGTAAACAACTACTATAACAACAGCATTAGTTAGTTAATTCTTGGCATGCCATGTCGTATGTGAGACTTCTATAAGCACCCTTCATGCTCCTCTGTATTTTGTGACCTTCAGTACAGTATTCCATGTCAGAGATGCTCCGTGAATTTCATCTATATTGTGTGTCTTCTATTTGGTCTTCCTTCTTCCTACCAGTGTTCAAGTGATGGCTATTCTCGCAAGTAGATCAGGGTTAATTCTCTTAACATGCCCCTGCCATTTCTATTTTCTTCCTTTCAGGATAGTTTCCTAGCTTTCTAGCCTTGTGTCCAAGAGAGGTCTACAGTTTGATACTTAGTTAGGACATACAGAATTATGTATTCTATGGATATTATATTTTTTTCAAAGATCAAAACCAGAGGTGACCAAGACCTACACCTGCAAAGTTCTTTGCAACCAGCTGTTGGATGAAGACACTAACATTGATATTGAAGCTATTCAGCGATTTACAGAGTTTTGATTTACATGATGTACAAGCAGAACTGCATGCCTCAGGTACAGAGCTAGAAGTGTGATTAACAAGCGAGTCACAGGAATCATTGGTATGCACACACACACTTCAACATCTGTTAGGGAAGACTGAGCACATGTGGGTATGTCCGCAGTGATATGGCATCAGTTCAGTAACCAGTAACCAATACATCACTTCTAAGTGGTGGCCCTGGTAAGAAACTGCATTACTGTAGTTTAGCTAAGCAAGTAAGACTCAATAAAGGAAGGCAAAACCAATACAAAAAATGATGCTGAAGAAGTATGTGTCAGGTTGAATATGCAAATATCACTTACTCTTGATGTTGCATAATAGTCGTTAAATGTTTTTGTATTGAGGAAACAGCAGCTATTCATTAATTTAAGTCTGTATTATTGTCAAAAGTGCTGGTAAATTACCCACAACATCATATACAAGCTGGAGACATTCCAAAATAAATGTTTAAGAAGAATCTTGCAAATATTCTGGCCAAATACAATAGCAAATGAAGACATTCTAAAGCAAACAAACTGTGCATCATTGGAGACCATTATTAAAAGATGAAAATGGATTGGTCATGTGTGTTGTATGCCAGTAGGGACATTGGCTAGAACAGTGGATGGGAAAAGAAGGTCTGGGCATCCAAAGCAGACATTGAGAAGTACTGTAACATGAGAGTTGCAAGATTGTGGTCTGGCATGGGAAACAATGGGTAGAAAGGCGGCAGAACGGCAACAACAGAAATCTTATGTGGAAGCCTTATGTGTCAAACGGGACACAAAGAGGATGGAAATAGATTGTCAAAAGTTTGCACATACGAGGGCGCATTGAAAAGTAATGCCCCAAGTCCATAACTTTGTTAATATACATAATTTACAAATGAAACATACATTTTCAGAAAGCTTGAGATGTCCACTACACAATAGAGTCATTATTTTTCAACATAGTCACCTCCACGTTCCACACACACACGCCAACGTCGAACTAGTTGTTGCATCCCGTCAAAGAAAAATCTGATGACATCAGGCGTGTCAGGAACACCTGATGCGATATGAACGAGAAGGTGATGACTTTATCTGCCGAATTGTCACTGGCGATGAGTCATGGGTGCATCATTACGACCCTGAAAACAAGCGCCAGTCTATGGAATACAGGCACAAAAACTCACCCACCCCAAAAAATTCAAAACTGTCACGTCAGCGGAAAAAGTTTTGATGACCATTTTGGGACTGTCAGGGTAATCCACACATAATTTTTAGAACGCTGCAATACTGTCAATTCTGATCGGTATGTGAAAACGATGAAGAAACTACGGGCAAGACTGCTACGTGTTCGTCCTGGAAAACACGCAGTCCTTCAACATGACAATGCTCGCCCACACACCAGTAGACAAACAGCGGCAGCATTAGAGTGTCTCAATTTTGACGATATTTTAGCGCACCCACCATATAGCCCCGATTTGGCACCTTGTGACTTTTTCCTGTTCCCAAAGCTCAAGGAACATCTCAAGGAAAACATATATGCTTCTGACGAGGATGTGGCAGCAGATGTGCGTACTGGCTTCGTGAAAAATCATCAGATTTTTTTCTTTGACGGGATGCAACAACTAGTTCGACGTTGGCGTGTGTGTGTGTGGAACGTGAAGGTGACTATGTTGAAAAATAATGACTCTATTGTGTAGTGGACATCTCAAGCTTTCTGAAAATGTATGTTTCATTTGTAAATTATGTATATTAACAAAGTTATGGACTTGGAGGCATTACTTTTCAATGCACCTTGTACTTCTCAATTAAAATTAAAACTTAAATAAAACTGGTTTCTTTTCAAGTGAAAATTTTAGAACATAATTTAATTTGTTAATATTTACCATCAAAATAACTTCTACACTGCAAAACTGCTCAGTGAAATCGTTTATAAAATAAATGTACAATGGCTTACCTAGAATCAAGAGAGCAATCAAGAAAGCCAGTCCGAATGCCAAATTTGGAAGCTTTCTCTTTAATAGCTTTCCACCTTGTGCCACTCATGACTCGAAACATTCCACTGTTAGACACCACCTGAACAAGCCAAACGCTGTCTTTGGCATCCTCAACCTGAATAAATAAAAAAAAGCATTCCAAAGATATGTTATTTTTTAAAAATATAGTGGATATTATTTTTGTATGAATTTAACTGCTTTTGACAACTATATGCATTTTGATTGATTCATGGCAGCTCTCATAGACCACAATTATTCATTAAAAATCACAATGAGATACAACCTATCTTGCACTGACCTGCTCTATAAAATGAGCTCCTGAGGTAAAGTTGGTCTCAGAAGATACTGTATTCTCCACTTGGGACATATCAGCTTCTTCTACAGTGATCTGGCCTGGTGGAATGAAACAATGAATCATATATTAGTCATGTTTTAACTTGTTTTTCTGTCAATATGAATTTTTTTGTGTATCCCTGACCACCCAACATGTACCACCATGGGTATGCATTGCACCGGTTGGGAACGGAGGCCATATATGATCAGATAGGTTGCAGCCATAATGTTTAAGGTTGCTATAGTGGATTCTTAGATGATTGGTCACAGAATCAATGTCATGGAAATTCCTCGCAGACAATTGAGTGTTCAGTCTTTCACAACATATGTTAAAGGGTATGCATGCTTATGGTTTCAGTGGTTCACTGGTTAAACATACTCTTTTTCTTCTTCTTTCGTCGTTTTACGACCAATTTTAATCACTCTTTGTGATATGTTTGATCTTTGCCAAGAACTGTATACGTTGCACATTGGTTTGGTAGGCCCTAAACGCATAGACTTCTACACGTTTAGGACATGTGCATCCGATTTCAGCCAAACCTCCTTAGTCGCCTCTACGACATGCGTGGCAGGTAACAGTGGTTCTATTCTTTACACCCCAAATTTGGGCCCGGTAACCACTCGGGCGAAACATACTCTCATTCTGCCGCTCAAGTGTCCAGTCCTGCTTGAACAGCTTGTGATTCTAAACTGCTTAAAACAACACAGACTCAGCATAAATTCTCATGTAAACATTCAACATGCGGTTGCCGAGCCAACTGATAGATGTCTTCTTTATCTGTCTTCAATACCACAATAAAGCAAGCCTGTGTGTACTTTAATTATTGCGATTACATATGTCCTCACACAGTTCCTGGAGGTTAGATGATAAAGATCTTAGCTGGCAAATGAGTATAAATAACAATAGAAAAAGTTCAATGATTACAAGATCCATGTGAACCAAGCAAACTTAGTTGTTGGATGTTAGTGAGCACAAATGATTCACATATACTTTGAGATAACATATATATTTGCTTCCAACCTTTAAAGTTTTATACTGAACTATTTTCCTCGACATGCAGGTGTTTAGAGTAATGAGACAGCATACCAACTTCTATCAGAAACACCTATAGTCAATGGTGTTGGAGATACATAATAGGAACATACCACAAGTCACTTAGCAACAGCCTGTTGAATGAGGACATTTAAATTGATGATGCATCTATACTGTGATTTTAAGGAATTTGGAATCAAATGTTGCATAAGGACTGCAAGAAGATTAAGCATACTCTTCTATATCTGCTTTGGGAGACTGAGTACCAATGTGTCGGCATGAAATGCTAGAATGTTGTTGAATAATCAATAAAATAATATATGACTCTTAGAATGTTACTAATAATTAATTTAAAAGAAGGGATTGTGTACCTGATGCCTCAACAAGACTGGTCAGTTCAGACTTGTCCACTACACCCTCATAATTGACACCTCTTTGTTCCAGTAGAGCCTTCAGTCTGGTCACCGAGAGGACCATTGGATCAAGCAGCTGGCGAGACAAGATCCCACTGTAACCAGACTCACACCATGATATTGCCTCAAGTATTCGAGAAAGAATAAACAGCAGTAAAATGTAGACAATAAGTAAACAGAGCTTCAGCCACATTCTGATGACCTGACAAAGGGCTTTGTAGGTCTGATGTTCAATCTGAGGTTGCACTAAATGACGAGCTGATGTTTCATGTTACTACATATGGAAACCTTCACTTATGCCTGAAAAAGAAAACATGGATATAAAGATGAAAAATCGTGGCATATCCCAAAGGACGTAGCCATCAACCACAGTAAACAAGTCGTTGATTTTCTAGAGACCTTATACGTTCAGTAGTTTGCCATTGCTTTCTGAACAGTGAGGTCTATTTTTTACCTTTTTTGTAAAAATCCCACGGAAACGAATTTGATTCCAAACTTGCCCACCGTGGGGTTTGAACCAGGTACGCTTGGGTCTGTGATCGAGCTCACTACCGCTGAGCTACAGACGCTCACTGATATAAAGATATAAAGACACAGATATAAAGATATAATTGTCATAAGATTATTTGTGTTATAAAATCTAACTAAAATTAAGATCATGAAAAAATATTTAGTATTTGGTATTTGAAAGAAACAACAAATTGAGTGACATATTATTTTGTAAAGGTAACCAAGATAAGAGGACAACATTTGTTAAGGCATACAAACATCTTTTTGTTTTTTAACTTTTAAAACTGTTTTTAACTTCACAGCTATGTCCTGTATTTTTTCGAAACAATTTGCTAACAAATATCATTTGAGATATCACATTCATCATCAAATAGCTTGTCCTGAGCAGAACTTTGTCACTTTAACAGTCCTTCTGAATTTATCATTTTTGTAGGCCAGAATGCCTATGCAGCAATCATGATCAAACCATCAGTTGCATCCTGAACCCATCTTCTCTGTGGTCTTCCTCTTCTCCTCTTTGCTGGGATGCCAAGATCACATCCACTGCCATATAATATACACTTTGATATATTTTGATTTTTTTTAAATATTCAAATATAAAAGAAACTGTATTTAAAAAAAAATATAATGTATGAAAATAGTAAGATGCAGCAACATTCTCAAACATGACCACAGATAAATCCCGATTTTAAAACAATATTATAGCAACACTCAAAAATTGCCATTTGTTGTAGATCCACTAAGATTGTTTACTTTTAAAATGACAAAATTTATTGAAAATTTAGGTAACATTATTATTTTAGCAAGGTTACAGAAGTGCCATTGAAGGAGTGTATTTAACACAGTAAATCAAAATAAACCATGCATATCCTTCGGTATGTTCTTGGTGTAGATGTTTCTTACTGATGGTATAGTTTTCCAGTTTTCTTTCAAATCACAAAGGACAGCTTGTGGGATATTGACCACATCATGCATCGTGTGTTGTTGGTCCAAATAAATATGAGTCCAACATACTACATGGAATGAAAACAGGTTCATTCTTTTACTTTTTTCACTTGTTTCATGATAGGCATGATTATACCCATGAACATACCAAACTGGGAAAAGCTTACCAGGAAGAGGTCCAACTGGAAGAAGGCTCTTAACATTGGTCCCGCAAGGGAAGCAAAGAACAGTACCACTATTACCTACAATGCATGTCGTAAGAGGTGACTAATGTAGTCACTAGGGATGCTACCCTAGTAAATAAAAAGCAGCGCAGAAATCGGATGTGCTGGTCTACTTGTAGGCGCATAACTGGCACAACGTACAATCGCTCTTAGGCTTGGATCACATACAAATCACACAGAGTGGTTGACAGGTGGTTGATATGGAGCGTTCGAAGAAGAAGGTCTTAGAGCTGGTGAAACCAGACTCTTGACATCTCACTGATATAAAACTTGCAAGAGAAAGCAGCAACTCATACAAAATTTCCCTATGGGCAGTTGTCTCTCAATACTAACTGAATATCATCATCTATTCCATATATATATGTATTTAAGAAATATGTGTTGTCTGTGGCAAAAAATACAGTATCTGATCAGTATCTATGTCACTACACCCCTATCTATATAGATCTCAATTCCTTTACGTTTGCCTAAAGTGTCAGCATCATAACACTTTCACAATTCTTAGTTTTCCCCAAACTCAGAAAGTCTTATTTATATTTTCAACTGAGTGAATTGATTGCACCGGGAATATAACTCGTAAATACATTGTGGAACAATGATTGTTCTAATTTGCTGCCTGAACAGTGAGTACACACACACTCATCACACTGACACGTATACTAGTTATATTATTTTAAAAAATTATTAATAAAACTCGTACCACAATATATGCAAAGACAGACGGAATAAATTTACTGTTCATTGTGAGTGACTGACTACGTGTCAGTGATGAATTCGATAAAATAAACCATTGATCAATCATAATCAATGTACCAAACTTGTCTGAAAGTGAAATAATCCAGAGTAAAAAAAATATGATTACCTATGCAACAGTTAAAAACTAAACACGGTACTCAAGACAGTTGTTTACACATACAAAGTAAACAATATGCATTGTATCTATACAATAAATTAATGTAAATGGTTATATGTGTCTATATTTATAACATAGTACTATTGTGGTGTTATTGTCATTGTAAATAACTAAACTAACTAACTTAGGAGTAACTTAGGACTTAGTATAATCTCGTCTTCGTCGACATAAACTGAAGTAGACTCGCACAACAAAGATAACGAAACACAGTTTTATACAACATGCAGTTTCATACTTCTTTGATCACATATACATACGACATTCAGTCATTCGTGATACGTGTTTTTTTTTTAAGTACGTGATTGCTTGCATTGTACCTTTTATGTCCACAAAGTAACAACACCAGAGACTTCTACGTCCGAACTAGACGGAAGTGATTGTTTACACCACCAATGTCATGTGACATATGAGGCGCTAACAGGGAAACGTTAGGACCTGAAAAGAGAAAAGTATTAACATAATTATAGAAATATACTATTAATAGCTTAACGAATAATCATTTTCAGTTTTTAATGTCTTCATTGCACCCCTGACATGTTAATACGTGCTCCAATCTTATTTTCAATATATCCAACAGCGCCCAGCGACTAAACGTATCAATTTGATGTTGATTGACGAGTCTACTCATACGCCTGATGTAATGTTCTTTTCTGGCAATTCCAATCGTCAATCCAAGTTCCTGCAGTCTAGCAGTTGACGTGGAATTGTTTAGATGAAAATCCTCTTTGTGACCAAACTCTACTTGAAATGCCGACATGTTATTTCGAACAAGAATTGCCTGTATAAGATGCCTTCTCCTTAAGTCGTGGACCAAAACAAACAAAAAATTACCTATGGTAACCCACGATCTTCGGAACACGGCTTAAACACTTAGTCACAGTGACCCCCATGTTGTAACAGACAACGAACTGGTGGATCGGATAACGTCGAAATGGCAATCGTTACGCCGCGATTTGCAATGTATGTTCTTGTTCATTATCCAGTGTCAACAGGACAACTTCATTGATACGCAAAGCCGCAACAAAACATATAAACATTTTTAATTAAGCTAAAGGCAAAACTCTGACTAACAAATTTCCAGTAAATCGAAAGAGCCCCATCTCTAATGAAGAAAAACTTAAGTTGAGAGACAGACTATAAACTCATATTAGAGTCGGCTGTGCTTGAGATAATGTTGACGGCTTCCACGACAGACTATAATATTCAGTTTGTGTATCCCGACTATTTAATTGAATGATCCAAGTTGATGTTTTCAAGTAGCAGATTTGCTAAAAAAAAATGTAACCACTAAAACTGTACGGTAATAGGCGACATTGTTTATTATTATTATTAGTATACAGTATTATTATTTTTAAAAGCTTTAAGTTATAATTGTTTGCATAAATCAGAAGTTTAATCGTTGATTTTTTTTTTCTGATCTAGAAGCACTTGAACTTTTCAGCTCTTCGGCTCGGTGCCATGGACATCGTAACCCTTCGGTTCGGTTCCACGAACACCGTAAATCTGGAGAACCTGTGGCTTTTTCTGCCGGCCCACGAAATTGAACCCGTACTCACAGTTGATGATAACGTTGATGGCTCTGCGGATAAGATGTTGGCAGCCGTCGTGTAGTTCGGATTGATAGGACCATTATCATTGCACTTCGGGGAGTACCATGTGTGATCCAATCTCTTTCATACACATGAAGATCGGCAGTGCACGAACTCCAAGCACCGGCGAGGGTCCCGGTGTAATTTATAAGATGGGGAAAATATTCTTATGAAATGTTATTTATTAATCATTATAATGAATCTTTTCGGGGCAGCGGCTGTCCAGCCTGCTCTTCTCGATTTTGAACTGTCACGGGTTCTGTGGCCCGGAAACAAAAAAGTACGATTTACTGTCACACCTCACCATTGGGGTGGAAGATGGAACTGGTCTTGGTTTCTTTACAGTTATCGAATACACACGCAATTCTGCTTAGTAAATGTGATTTGCTGCAGACAATTGTTCCACTATGATGGATACTAAGTTGTTATCAGCCACAGTTGAAGATATTTAGCATACTTTTGCTCTCATCCGTGTCATACATTGGCACTGTGTTCGAACATTGTCTTCAACGGTCGACCATTTTGGCTTGAGATTTTCAAATGGAATATCTTTATTTTTCGCGCAGTAGTAAAACATTTTTCATACTCCAATTAATACAAGATGTAGTGCACTCCTAGAAACACAACAAATGTTGAGGTTGTGTGAATATAGGGTTAATGTATCGTTGTGTTAAAATGTCTAATTTTTCAATATTAGTACTCTGTGGTTTTTATAAAGTCAGGGCCGTGCTGTGCTATGATACAGAGAGACAGCCGCATCAGGCGGTCTGTAAGGGGGCGGAATAAGTAGAGAAATCAAAATACAATTTGAACCATTCAATAATTTAAAATCTTTACGCAACACTTTTCTATATTATTATTCTATGTTATTCCGATATTGATGTATACGATTCGTACATTTTGCGCATTTTAAAAATCACAATCGAAGGTTATTTTAAAGAAAAAAAAATTCAGGGGCGGCATTTCGAAGACTTGCACCATCCTGAAAAAAATATACCGCACGGACCTGGTCTGATCTATATAACTGACAATTTTGTAATCAGAGTAAAATTCAAAATGAAGCAATAATACACACTGATAGCTCACACCTTAATTATGCTAACATTGGATTGAAAGGGTAGGTATCATCTATCCCGTGTATTTGTTGAAAAAAAATAATCTTTGCACCTTTTAGTACTTGTCGGCTAGTTCACCCACATTATTCACAATTAAAAAAAAGATTATAATTATGTATTATTTTTGCAAAAATACGTGGCTACAGGGTTCTCGTCTTTCGTACAGACATATAGTTTTCTTCATTTATTGTTGGTCTAAAGAGTTGACATGCATATCTTTTTGTGAATTTAAGCTGCAACTAGCGAAAGAAAGTCATAGATAAGAATATCTATCTTCGTAAGGTATGCGCCAGTACACTTATTGCAATACTGTTATTCTTGACCGTAGAAATAGATGAAAGAATCGAGAGATGATGGAAGGAAGGGATGCAATAAACGCCATTACGGTGCACATTGACGTACATGATGGATTCTTATATATGTTATGCGATCGACATCATGGCACATTGTGCATTCACATTAGTGCTCTGTCCTCCACTGCAGCACTCATCCCAACGTCAATTTCCTCACCATACCCACGAAAAGTTGATTAGTATATTTTTCCTCTCTACCACAAAAACGACACTGTCTGGCATATTCAAACTTAATGCCCAATTCTCGAACTCGTTCCAGTGTCTAGGACTTGTCAAAGTCACATAAATGATAGCGTACCGCATTGATGATATCGGCTCTGTCCATACTTCTGCCCGCTTGAGTTGGGGCATTTTTGCAATAAAGTTAGCACGCTCGTTACACTGTACTCCAGCATGTCCAGTCAAGTCATTTTCTTGAGATGTGATCTTTCAATGTTTCTCACCCATTCCACGCAGACTTCCAGATTCAATCCTTTGAAGCGTATTCATCAAGTCTGATATGATAATCGTATGGGTTACATGTTGCTCAGCCACCCATGACAGAGCCCTGGAGGCAGCGGTGATCTTCATAGTCATGCTCGATGTCGTCTCGAAAGTGCCGCAGTCCTCATGAAGTATGGTACCGTTTCGTTGTGCTGAATAAGCCCACGATGATCTGGTTTCGCGTCTGACAGAGCCATCGGTGTAGATAATTATATCACCTGGATGAGAGTACCGACCCCCGAGTGTAAGAAGCTCCGCATTGACGACACAAGGGGCCCATTCTCTACAGCAGCGGCCAAGTGTACTGACAACCCTGGTGTAATGAAGCATATCCTCTTATATACTCATCCATTCTTCCCCATGTCTCAGCTCGTCTAGATTCTTATATATGCGGATTCATGTGCAGGAATTGCATCACAGTTGATCACTGAACACGTTAGATATGATTCTTCAAGGCATTTCTCTCTTTTTTTGGCCACCAAATTAGGTCCTGTGACTAGGGTTGACAAGAACTGTATTTAGCACTTGGATATTAATTCAGCACTTGATTAATTGGAAGAACTGTTCTGGTTCTCTAAATTTATTTATAATCACTTTTATTTGCAATCAGATTGATGCATAATGTGTGCGGATGAATTAATTTTTGTATATAGTTGGCAATGCCGTAGGTTTGCATAGCGAAATTTTATACGAGTGAATTAACCGACAAGTACCTATTTTTAAATATTTTTTAAAGGAAAATCTTGATTACTTCTAAAACTCGAGTGGCAACACTGCTTGGGTCACGATAGCTATCCGGAAACGGAATACGTAAACATTAGGATCCACCAGTAATCATTAAATAATTCGTATATTATTTATAAATCTATTGATTTAACCGCAATTTGATGTTTATATATGTTTGACACCGGACATGAAAAAAATATTACATTTAAACTATTAATACATGAAATTATCTTTGCTGGTAATACTTCTTAAATTTGAAATGGTCCGAGCGTCTCCCTGAAGTCAACCTTGAACTTAATGTGTTGGAGGAAGCAACTATGTTCATTGGCCAACACATCAAGTCAAGAGGGTATTATATTTTTGTAAATACTCTTCACTTGTTCTAATCGAAGTTTGTAAGATAATTGAGTTTGCTCCCAATCTGTCCATAGTTAGAGGTGTGTTTGAGGGTTCACAAGTTCTAGCATATTTATTCATTTTCATTATTACAACGTTAATTTAATATGAAATAATTTAAAATAGTTAAAATCTTAAATAGTAATAATTACTAAAATTAATTACTAATAATGAATAATGATTAATTACAAAAACTTGAATAAGTAATATTTAAAATCAATATTAATATTATCATAAAAAAATAAGATTCAATAAGAATAGATGATAGACTGTAGACATTCAACATTGACATGTCACATATCAATATGATATATCATATTACGGTTTATTACCATTCATGATGATGTTGCTAATCGTTACGAATAAGATTATTATTTATAACAATATATAATAATATTAAATCAAATACTATCATAAAACAAATTGTATGAACTATGGATTATATGACGTGAGACATGATTGACAACACACTGATCCACGTCTGTTAGTCTCGAGAGAGACTCATACAATGAGTGGAGCATTGGAGATTTTATATGGGATTATCCACTGCCAACTCTACCTGAGCTCTTTCCCCACTGGTATTTGCTTAGCACTTTCTATGAGTTCTCTACAAGCAGTCTCACTATGGATATCAGGCAGTAACCAAAGCCAGTAAAGCGATGGTGGGGTTTGAATCAGACTTTTATCCATACATGTTTTCTCAGTGACTCAATGAGTATGCTCAGGAAGATTGAAAAAGGCTAGGCTCTGAGACAATGGATGAAGTCGCTGAGGAGGTCTAGGCTGACAAAAATCAGTTTTATTTTTGTGCCAGGGCATGTAAGTGTGAGGGGAAAATGAATGTGCTGATAAGCTTGCAGTTATGGCTGCTGTAAAAAGCGGGCAATCAATGGACCAGGCTGATATTATAAATTCCCTATGGGAGAGAGGTCGTGTACATGATTCCAGTAATAGTGGTGAATCTACAACACTAACGAGACTGCAAGAATTCCAAGTCAAATGTGGTGTAGCTAGACAAGAACACTATGCTGGTAGCCAAAGACGAATAGTAAACTAAAAATGAACCAGTGTTGTTAGTTGCCACACGCTGAGAGACATATTGAGGAAGAGATCGGAGCACTTATTGACTAATTGGTTCAATGTGCAGTGATGATGATCTGATAACTAAACTACTATCAGTACATTATCTGGTTTAATAATTCTCAGTGTCTACTTCCAGCTGGATTTGTCCCTGAAAACTCTTCTGAGTTTGGTATATTCATGTCAAGTGCTTTCAGGTCACATTTGCATACATCTGTGAAGTGAGGGAAGAATTGTCCCACCGTTATTTACCAGATGCCAGCTTAGATTAGATGGTGTTGAGTGGCAATCCTGGAAACCGCAGTGTATTCCTACATCTTGTTTATTACTCTGTCAGTCCAGGAGATCCTGAGTCTCCACTTCAGCACATGTGAAATCCATTCATTTTTTAAATTCTGTGATGATTGCAGTATCTATGATTAACTGACATAGAGTAGGATGCTCATTATTATTGTTATCAGGAAGAACACATGAACTGAAGACTTCAGGAGAGGAAATGAGTTTTGCTAGACTCATCCACACATTTTGAGCATGCCAATTGGGACAACTAGATGAGAAGACTATGCAAAAGATACACGCGATTCATCAACTAACACAGAATGAAGGTTATCAGCCTGAACACCTTAAGAGACCTAATCAGGAGTAGATATGAGCACTTATGGTCAAGTTTACTGGGCAATGAAGATGAAGACTGCACATTCCTTAAATGAATAGCGAGGATGCTCAATGATCAAGCTCTGTACACAGCGACCTTTATGTTGATGGTTAGCATGCTATTCCTGCACATTCTTTGCTAAGGTTGTTGAAACTATGCCGATTATCTTGCATCCAGTGAGAATTTGTAGTGTTAACAAGTTGAGATAAATAAACATTTTATTATTAACAAGTTTCATCATCATCAAGGTGCGTATCCTTTATAGGACGTTGCTCTCTTTGCAGCACATCTGAAATTCACTCTGTCTCTAGCCAGTTCACCCATTTCGTCAATGGTCATATTCATGGTTTCTTTAATATCTTGTAGCCATCTTCTTCTTGGTCTGCCTCTGCGTCCTGGGACCCTGCCCTCTAGTATTGTTCTTTCCAAGCCATTGTGACGCTTGATGTGACCAAAGTATGTAATTTTTCTGTATAGTATGTTGTTTATCAGCCAATTCTCTTTAACATTTAGTTCTTTCAGGACATCAGTGTTCTTTCTTTTTCTGTCCATGGTATTCGTAGGATCTTTCTGTAGCATTTAGTTTCGAAGGACTGGATTTTCGTTCTTAATTTTTGTATTAACCAGTTTACCCACTTCTAATTCATAACCAGAGATGTTCATGTGAGTAGGTTCTACACCCTGAATCACCATGTTGGTCTTAATTATGCTGATAGTTAGCCCAAAATCTTTACAGACCAATACAAATTTGGTCTGGAGTGTGTGTGGCCAAAACATCATCTTCTGCAAACATGTATTCATAATGACCACTTCCCTTCTCATTCTCTTTTGCCTTTAGTTGTGCTAGATTATATAATCTCTGTTCAAACCAAGTGTGTAGCTAGACACCTTCACTTGATGTTGTGAAGGCGGGGTTCAGCATGACAGCAAATTAGATATACCAAACAGTGTAAGAGTGAGAACACATCTTGTTCAATTCCACTGTTGATTCTAGAAAGGTGTTCTAAAAGAGAATGATTGACTGTTGCACCGAGTTTCCCAATACGATTTGTTCACTCTCCACAGAAACAGCATGCCACCTTCAGAGAGTATTGCTCCAAGCACGAACTCTGTAACAACAACCCTAAAATATTTCCTAGACAAAAATACACTTATGAACAGAGCGATGTGGACTAGATTTGAGTCCATAACCTTCAGAACACAAGGCAAATGCTTAACCGCAGAGACCCATGTTGATGTTGAAGTCATCTGATGCCAGACCTTCATGTTGCATTGTTCCTTTCATATCTCGATGGAAGGGCTAAACCAAACTCGACAGCCTTAGTGCTCAGTCAGTCCTCTCCAGTATTCTGTATATCCCATCTCTGCTGATATCAAATGCTTTGGCAATGCAATTGAAGGCAAGCAAGAGTTATCTTGTGTTGTTCTTTGTACTTTCCTTGTAGCTGCCTCAGGGATCATATCATATTAAGATCATATCTAAAGTCAAACCTTTTTGCAAGGAACCCAGTATGACCTATGACTGCTTTCTGCCAATGTTTTCAAGTAGTTTAGGTTGACATGTACATATACATTTCCTACAGTACACAGATGATTCCCTTTTAGCTGTTGCAATTGCAATCTTATATTGTCACCTGTTTTTACTTATACAGAGTAGCAATGTTTTCATCCCTCATGTCTTGAAGTACCTGTGTGTATATCTTGAGATGGTAGAAGTCACCCAGCATTTCAGCTGGGACTGGTTCTCAGGGGATACAGGGTAGTCGACTGGTGTCTTTGATTGGGATGAATTTTGTTAGATCTGTTACAAGTCCCTATGTTTTATCTCCATTTTTAACCATCTTGTTAATTTAATACAATTTGAATACAAATTATTGATTCATTAGTTTGTTTTATTGTACTTCATTGTAAATTTCAGTAAAAATGTCAATTGCTGTTCACTATGGAAGGATTATTCTTTATAATGTTCAAGGAAGATCAGGTAAATAATCAAAGAAAAATAATATTAAAGGACTGATCTGTGGTTTAAAACTGAGGTTGCTTTGATCTAAAAATAATTGTATATTGTATGTTCATTATTCTTGTATTAATATAGTTCCAAGTGCATTTTCCGGACACTAGGATTGTTGCAGAAGCTGCGAAGTTTGTGCTTTGTGTAATACTAGGCAGGTGGTGCACCATTTCCTGAAGTGGAACATATCCATATGGGGGAAACCCGGTGCAATGAAGTCAATCCTTCACCTTTAGACCCTTTTTTAGATCAATAGATCAAAGTGAATCATTGACAATAAATTAATATTTAGCAAGAATACAGAAAACCAAATGGGTGTAGATTTTACGGAGGGGTGTTAATAATACCATTTACACCCTACACAGAATAAACCCCACACACCTACCACACTGTAGAAAGTGCAGTCACTCATGTGAGACAGTACAGCATATCTTGCTTGAATGTCCTGGACTACATAAAGCTAGACAAGAACTCCTCCCACCACACCCATCTGTTCATAATACCTTTACACTAGTCTTCCACAATTACAGAACACATGCAGATTCTACAAACTGGCATTGGCTGCCCAAGAGTGAAAACTCGCAACCCTGGTTAGAAGAAGAAGAAGAAGATACCATTTACATTGATTCCCAAAAATGAGGAAGTGCTGACTGGCTCCAGATCAGGGAAGTAAATATGGCACCAGTATACGGTTATTTTCACGATACAGTAAATTTTGCTAAATTGTCACAGATGCTACTGTAATATCTCTGATGCAGCTAGATTAAAATGGCCAAGCATCTACCAGTTATCTTTGAGTATTTTAACATTGAATCTATTCAGAGGCCAGTACACAAAGAAAGTTCATTAATTAGATTATGAAACAGCTGTCATTTTTGGTGGGGGGGTGTCTGTGATGAAAAGATAATGGTTGGAGTATATAAGGACAACAGTGTAACCTTATGTCAAGTGGTGTTGGAAATCGAAATTTTCAAAATTCTCTGTCCCAAGAGTTAGTGATCAACTGAGTTGTTGATGCTCTTCCATGTAATGTTGGCAGGCTACTTTATATTTTTTCTCTCTGTCTGTCATCCTCTATCTCTTTACCCAGAAATGTATCCCTTTATCACAAGTTCCGACCCCCTGTCTTTGCATTACATGCTCAGATAACAAAGACTGCTTTTTTTGGATGTCTGTTTTAAGGTTTCTTTTTTTTTGAAATATCAAAACAGTTATTCACAGAACATTTGTTTCACAAAAATTATGTAAATCACATTTAGTGTATTGTTATGTCAAGTTAAATTTTTTAAATATGTTTGTTTGACTTTTTTCTTGTAGGCTATGCTATATGTCGCAGCATTAGACAGCTAAAGACGCAATGTTTAGGTCACAGGAATGCAACACTACATCCATCTGCATCAGTTTTAGTGTTGGCAAAGTTTGCTTCAAGCAGTAGCAGCGGAGATGATGTCACAGGCGGTGGTGACAAGTCAAAGAGTACAAGTGCTGGTGGCAGTGGCAAAGGAGGAGACAAAGGAAAGTCCGGCAAGAAAGGATCAAATCAGCTCTGTTGTCCTAAATGTGGAGATCCATGTACACACGTAGAGACATTTGTTTGTAAGTTCATACACTTGAAATTGTCATAGTTGTTACCATAGACAACAAAATTATCTATATTTGTATCTAGATTCTAAAACTAGAATTTAAAAAATGTTTTTATGTAAATATGATATTTTAAGCGTGGACTTGTGTTTTTGTATTTACTTATTTTTCTCTTATTTCAATGCATAGAATACTTATTGTCCAGTTTTTGTTTACATTTATTTCCAAAATTGTTTGGGCTAGATTTTATGTTTGTTTGCCTGCTATGAATTTAGACATAGTCATCAAGCTAATATGGCACCTCATTTTTGCGTGAAGGCTAACTTCTATTATCTCCAGTGTCCTTTGCCATTCAGGCTAGCCTTATTCTGACTTCAGAGGTGCTTGTAATTTAGATCCCCAAGTATAGAATCAAAGTTTCCTTTAGTTAAACAGCATACTATATTCACATTTTTTTATCCAAGCTGGCAATGAACTCTAGAATTTCTATTATTTCTATTAATGTGGTTACTAGCACAGAATGTTATTAACTTCAATATCAGTGACCCTTTGGGATTTAAAACCCACTGTCTGAAATTTTTAGAATTAACTTAACCGATAAGAGTACTTATTTTTTAAAGGTATGTTTTAAGAAGATTTTTATTGGAACTCCAATGATATAGTGTTTACAACTAGCAGATAGAAATGTTGTTTACCATGCTCAAGCTATGATTAACAACTTATTTGTTTTGCTGGGCATTCATAATGTTAAAATATCTGTTTTCAGCTTCTACTCGCTTTGTAAAGTGTGAGACATGTCATCACTTTTTTGTGGTATTGTCTGAAACGGATTCAAAGAAAAGCTTCAAGGAGTTTCGAGAGGAGAAGGTCTTGCAAAAAAAAAAATCACCTCCTCCACCAAGAAAGGTACCATCTACCATTGCACATTATTTCTTCCTTACTTTTTGGTACTCGTTAATTTTTGTGAAGAAGTTAACCATGTCAGAAAATGTATTCAATATATTAAGAAATTTCTTTCTTATATTAAAGAAAGGTGTTTTGGAAAAGATTTGTTCTATTAATTAGCAGGACTATACTATTTAATGCTTTTCCACTGCCTTGTTAAATGTCCGAAATGATACAAGTGTTTTTGAAAATAAATGTTACAAAAGATTGCTCTGTGCACCTTTACCAGAGAATAGAAGAAATAGACCTATCCAGAAGGAACTACAAATTAGAGAAAACTGACTATTTTACAAAAAAAAGAATGAGAAAGTAATTTTGCACACATAAAAAAATATGAAGGGCGTAAGAAGACAAATATGGAGGGAGGATATCTCAGGCGAATATACAACATCTGATGGCAGGACCACATCTCCAATATTGAAATCCTAGACAATGCTGACATTCCAAGCATGTACACCTTGCTGAGACAGCGACGTCTTGAGATGCTGGGACACGTGTGCCGTATTAACGATGATAGAATCCCAAAGATCATTCTATATGGTCAACTTGAAACTGATACTAGGCAGCATGGGCGGCCATTATTATGCTTCATTGACACCTGCAAGCGTGATCTAACTTCATGCGGCATAGACAAAGACAGGCAAGCATGGTGAGCGGCAGTGAGGAGTGGCTCAAAAAAAAAAAAAGTACCATCAAATATGGAGGCAAAACAGAGTGCAGAGAAAACATCCTATGTATCAGCTCCAGTCTCCAGTTTTACCTGCAGCAACTGTGGCAAGGATTGCCACTCCAAAATAGGCCATTACAGCCACAAGAAACGGTGTGATTCAGCGCAGAATATACTACGTGACGCAAAACCTATTGTTTCCGGAGACAGAGGTCAATGATGATGATGATAATGATGGAGGGAGGCAGGCATTCCAACAAAGAGGAAGACCACAGAGACGATGGATTCATGATGTGATAGATGATTTAAGCATGATAGCAGTGGAGGTGGACATTTGGCCAATGAGAAATTTAGAATGAATTCTGAGCCAAAACTCTGCATAGGACAAGCCAATTATTATGATGAATGTGCTATGTAGCAATCTTCCTTTTGTAATTTTGATCTGGGAATTTTAATTTTAAAGCTTTATTTTTCAATTTTATTTTTAGATATTTGAATTTTTGGACCGCTTTGTAGTTGGCCAGGAGCATGCCAAAAAAGTGTTGTCTGTTGCAGTATACAACCACTACAAACGAATTTACCATAACCTTCCAGCATTGAGTGGCATTAGCAGCCAAAAACAAACAGATCCTTCAGTTTCACAGGCAGGACATCATTTTCCTCACACTTTATCTCCAAGAGGTATGTGTAGTTACCTGTATCCTCAGACATTATAAGTGTGTGTGTGTATATGAGCATACATGAACACATATATGTACAGGATCGTGTGTTTATTGATGTTATTTAGTGTTAAAATTAAATGTTTTGCTCTATATGTTTTGCAGACATGCTGCAAATTGCAGTAGCTGGACCACTAGGCCCTGCCATCAACAACCAACAGTCTCAGGCTAATGCCACAGGAGAGGAAGCTGCCAAAAAGTCAGATATTTTAGATGCTGGTATACAGGAGATACGCTTGGAGAAAAGTAACATTCTTATGTTGGGACCCACAGGATCAGGTTGGTTTTTTTATGAGTTTATTATGGTTTTTGAAGATCCTATTTTCATATCAAGAAAAATTTAATATTTCGGACACGTCAAATGACACGAGTGCCTAGAGAAGATAATTTTAGAAAGAATGGTGCCTGGAAGAAGAATGAAAGGAAGACCTAAAAGATGATGGGTGCAAGATGTAATTGACGATCTGAAAATGACCGCTGCTGACGCCGGTCAACTTGCACAGAACAGAGTTTTTCAGGACTGCTGTCATGGGACCCCAGTTCCGGAAAAGACATGCTACTTGATGATGATGATTTTCATACCATGCTGTATATGGGGAGTATTATGTTAAGACCCACAAATTTCTTGACTAATGACTAAAAATATATGATTTTATTTGTTACTTGTTTTTTTAACTTTATAGTGGGGGTAAGAGCAGGTGGCAGAATGTTTAAAACACTTGTGTTTCTTGACGGAAATGTCCATTGTTAGACCCCTCTGTAAATTCAAAAGTTATCTCTGTTGGGGAGAAAATAAAATTGATGACCTGTATGCACGTTGCAACAGCTTCGGACAAATGACCTTAATTCCTGTGCCTTATACAGCGTGTTTAAGATAATAGTAGCTTGTCAAGGGAGCTAATCTGGCATATATTTATGAAAATGAGAAGGTTCAATTATGACTTAGTATAGGTCAAGTACGCAAGCCTTTTTGTGATGGTGTGTAATTATGGAACGGGAAGGGACGATGAACCAATGTGACGTAGGATGAGCTAGTCAGAACTGGTTTAAATAGTAAATAGACAAAATGCAACTCACTGGCCTTATGAAACAACACTTGACAGAAAACTACACGGACCTCTGCGTGAGCTACAAGATACAGTGAAGTTTATACAAGCGACAACATTGAATATATAGACAATATTTCAAGCGAATGAAAGGAAGGGAAGGAAGGACAAAACGCAATGCGTAACTGGCAACTTTTGATTTGTCAATCGGGCTACTTTTATCTTGAACACCCACCCTGTACAATCCTCCAGTGTACTTTCAGAAATGGGAACAAAGCGTTGTAATGGCAGTTTTTTAATCAAGTTACAGTGTCTTTTTTATTTCAATTCTATATGTGGTCAGTTAACAGGTAAACTATTTTATAGAGTTAAAATACATACGGTTTTCAGGGTATGTTCAGTCTCTTTTAATAATCAAACTATTATGTCAGTAACATATATGTATCAACATCATTAAATCAGCTCCTACAGCACCTTACTGAGTGTTTGATCCAGTCAGGGTTCATTAGAAAGGTTATTTTGGGGAGATGCATGAGGGTGTATGTTAGAAAAAGTTCTTCAAGGCCACAGTGTGATAAAATCAATGCTTTTTTATAGATAAATTTTGCTGAAATTTGTGGCGAAGTCATAGCCTGTATCTCTAAATGAGGTCACTTTACATGACAGGCTTTGATATGGAAATTTTGCTGGCAAATAAGCTTACCTTGATCTCAACGAGGTCACATCCTTGTTAATATGTATAGGTGCTCATTAGAAAAGTTATTTTTCTCTTAAATGCCAGTAAGGTGAAAATGGATTGTGAGAATCGTGCTGGTAAATATGAGAATCGTGCTGGTAAATATGAGAATCGTGTTGATAAATATGAGAATCGTGCTGGTAAATATGCTCATTAATTAATCAATATTGTATCAAATGTCTTTGAAAAGATTATTATCATTATTTGTCTGTTTCCATCAGTGCAATATATTTTCAGTCAAATATGAGTAAATCACGTATTCTTGCCCTGTTATTTGCATATTCCTTTGTGTTATGTTAATTATAATTTACTATGTTATTGTCTCTTGTTGTACCTTGATGAAGGTCTTTTAGTTGATACATTGAATTTGTTGATTTATCTTGTGTCCTTACCTAGAAAAACTCTTTGTTTCTAGTTCTACACTAGCGAATTAGTTGTTTAGAAATCAGACTACCTCTGCTTTCTGGGGATCTAATTATTAAGTTGTTGAAATTACTTTGTAGATACTTGGTCATGTCTATTCTTATAATAATTCTGTACATTACATAAATATTTATTGACATTTTCTTAGGAAAGACTCTACTAGCACAGACACTTGCCAGATGTTTGGATGTTCCATTTGCTATATGTGACTGCACAACTCTTACCCAGGCTGGCTATGTGGGAGAAGACATTGAGAGTGTTATAGCTAAGCTGCTACAGGATGCAAACTATAACATAGAAAAGGCTCAACAAGGTACTAGTAGATCTTCCAATTGCCTGACTATTAAATATTGCAATTGAGGAATGACAGATTTTCCTGGTAGTAATAACTTTTCAGAGAAGTAATGGCACTGCCATGTTTTTAAATACTATTAGATCATACCCCAGCAGAGAGTATTTTAGGATTATTGCTGGAGTTTGTGCTTTGTGCAACACTCTCGGCAGATGCCGTGCCATTTCTGCTGACAGGGACTGAGTCATATACTGGAAACCGGTGCAATGAAGTCAATCCTTCACCTTTGGACCCTTTTTGCCTTTGGACCTAGCAGAAAAGGGGGACTCAACTAGGCGCATCTATGAGAATGGGTTGATAGTCTGATGACCTTTGAGGTCATTGAGAGTGTTAATACTGTCATTTCTCATAATTACTATTAGATCATATCCTGGCAGAAGTGCTAACTGATTTAAACAGAGACACCCGTGAGTAATGGCTAATGTGGCAACCTTTAGATATGGTGTGTTAGCTGTGGGCTTAGCCAATTTTACACTAGACGAATAAGTGTGTTAGCTGTGGGTTTAGCCAATTTTACACTAGACGAATAAGTGTGTTAGCTGTAGGTTTAGCCAATTTTACACTAGACGAATAAGTGTGTTAGCTGTGGGTTTAGCCAATTTTACACTAGACGAATAAGTGTGTTAGCTGTGGGTTTAGCCAATTTTACACTAGACGAATAAGTGTGTTAGCTGTGGGTTTAGCCAATTTTACACTAGACGAATAAGTGTGTTAGCTGTGGGTTTAGCCAATTTTACACTAGACGAATAAGTGTGTTAGCTGTGGGTTTAGCCAATTTTACACTAGACGAATAAGTGTGTTAGCTGTGAGTTTAGCCAATTTTACACTAGACGAATAAGTGTGTTAGCTGTGGGTTTAGCCAATTTTACACTAGACGAATAAGTGTGTTAGCTGTGGGTTTAGCCAATTTTACACTAGACGAATAAGCAGTCATGCACCAAATAGTCATCATCATCAGACAATAGGTTTTGCATTATGTAGTTTGTTCTGCACTGAATCACAATGTCTCCTGTAGCTGTAATGGCCTATTCTGGGGTGGCAATTCTTGCCACAGTTGCTGCAGGTGAGACTGGAGCTGATACCTAGGATGGTCTCTCTGCGCTCTATTTTGCCTCTGTATGTGATGGTGTTTTTCTTCTTTTCTTTTTGAGTCACCCCTCATTGCCTCTCGCCATGCTTGTCTGTTTTTAGCCAACCGATCCCAATTTTCTTTTGTCTACGCTGCATAAAGTTAGATCATGCTGGCATGTGTCAAGGAAGCGTAGAATTGGGGGCCCATGCTGTCTAGTACCTGTTGCTAGTTGACCATATAGAATATCCTTTGTGATTCTACCATCGCGCATAAGGCACAAATAATGGGGATCAAATAGGGATGCTTTCATAATAAGATAGGATGAGGGTAGTAGGTGGCTCTAGTGTTCCTAACAAAAACCCTATATGTCCAATAAATAAACGGGAGTATGTGACTTGGAGGTTATGTGCTCACATCTCGCTCTAAAGGAACTTGGTTTGCTCCCTGCTGGAGCAATTGGGATATTTTACCAGTGATTCCTGATCTCAAGGTAGATGAAAACGAGTTCTGAGTCTTATCGAAGATGAACAATAAAGCATACATACATTGTAAGAACCACGCTTTGCAGTACAGTGGAGAACATGCATCACATCCCTGCCTTCATAGAGACCTCAAGCTTGTAACCTCATGATCACTAGCAGGAGTTACTACATTTATTGATGTGTTATGTTACATTTATTATCGAAACATGATATCAATACCGTATGGTTTTATTTTGTTTATTCTGAATTTATTGAACAATTGTTGCAATCTAACATATAGTTAATTCAAAACATAAATTTCTGTCCAGGTATTGTGTTCTTAAATAAGGTTGACAAAATTGTTGCCATAAAAACATTTATGAAAATGAATGAAATCATTTTCAGAAATATGTTACATTGCAACAATTTTGTCAACCTTATTTAACATATTTATAATGTAACATATTTATAGTGAATTCAAAACAAAATTTCTGTCCAGGTTTTGTGTTCTTAAATGAGGTTGTCAACATTGTTGCAATGTAATATATTTATAGTTAATTCAAAATATAAATTTCTGTCCAGGTTTTGTGTTCTTAGATGAGATTTTACAAAATTGTTGCAATGTAATATATTTATAGTTAATTCAAAACAGAATTTCTGTCCAGGTTTTGTGTTCTTAAATGAGGTTGACAAAATTGTTGCAATGTAATATATTTATAGTTAATTCAAAATATAAATTTCTGTCCAGGTATTGTGTTCTTAGATGAGGTTGACAAAATAGGCTCAGTTCCTGGCATCCATCAGCTTCGAGATGTTGGCGGTGAAGGGGTTCAACAGGGTATGCTCAAAATGTTGGAAGGGACAGTGGTGAATGTGCCAGAGAGGAACACTCGTAAACTTAGAGGAGAGACAGTTCAGGTGGACACTACTAATATCCTGTTTGTAGCATCTGGAGCTTTCAATGGGCTAGATCGTATCATCAGTCGTCGAAAAAATGAGAAGGTACATTTTTCTATGTCTGCTGTAAGTTGTGGAAGAATTCTTGTATTATAGAACAAGGAACATGACTATTTGTAAGTTTGTCTTGTATATTGCATGACAACCCAAGCGTACATGGTTAAAACTCGGCAAAAGTTTGGAAGCTCATTTTTTTACTCATGGAGTTTTACAAATGTAAAAATATACCTCACCGTTCAGAAAGCAATGCCAAACTACTGAATGCAAAAGTGGTGCGTAGAAAATCAGCGACTTGTTTACTGTGATTGATGGCGAAGTCCTGTAAAGAATATGCCACGTTAAATTTAAAAAAATTGTATATTGCAGATCTCTGAATAGTTTCATCTTGCCTGCTGTCATTGGCAATCAAAAGTCTCCACAATTTTATGTTGTCACCATTGGCAATCATCTTCTATGCCATGCTGTCAGACTGTTCAGTTTCTTCTCTCTCTCTGTCAACCTCTATCTCTTCCCAGTGTTTCCTGTTGTTGCAATGTGTTTTAACTTCTGTCTTTGCATTCAACCAATCAAATGCCTTCTGGTGTAGGCAATCATGTTCTTCCACAACTCTTTCTCCTTGATACAGCTAATCAGTCGAATGTGTTTCGAACCACGATGTCAGATCATCCAACACCTTCTCCCTCTGCCTTCCACAATCTCTTCTACTCTGAATTTACCCATTGTCACCAGATGTTTCAATCCCCCTCTTTGCATTACATGCCTAAATAACCTTGATTGTCTGATTCGTATTCTTTTGATACGGTTTATTTGTGTGCAGGCCTCTTTGCATTACATGTTGAAAAAATTGATGACTGTTTCATTCAAATGTTTGTCAGAAGGTTCCCTTTTTTCCATTGACCTCATTACATCTACTTTAGTCCTTTTTATTCATGGTTTTCTTGACATTCTTTTGTACAACCACATCACTGTGGCTTACAGAGATTTTACTGTCTGTCTATTTATTGTCTAGGACTTGCATCCATATGTCAGCATTGGGCTCCATGTAGAACGAAGAACTCTTTCGACTTCAATTAATAATGACTTGTTTCATCTTATTCCTTTCATTTTCTTGATTCTGTTTTTTGCCTGACTTATTCTACTCTTTATTGATGATCTCCATCTGCCATCTGATGTTATCCAAAGTATTTAAGTTGATGGACTTCTCTTACCTTCATCCTATTTACTTTGATGGAGTCGTCCTTTTGTGATATCATAATTCTGTATTCTTGCTAATCAAAGTTAGATCTTTGTTGTTACTCTCTGTCACGACTATATTAACTGTTCCTGAGCTCTATTTCATTTTCACTATTAAGACAGTGTTGTCAGCATATCTCAAGTTATTGATATTATATCATCCTAATGCTATTCCGACCATCTCATTTATTGCTCTAAAAATGTTTTGAAAGTGCAGAGAGAAAATAAACCAGGTGATAATACATATCGTTGCCTAACTCCCTTTTTGATCTGCTGGAAAGTTTATATCAGTTTTCTACTCTTATAGCTGATGTTTGTTGTTAATATATATTTTGAATAACTCTTAGATCTTTGCTGTGTATATTCACGCTCTCTAACATTTTAGCAAGATCCTCATTATTTACTTGTTAAGTGCTCTTGTGTAGTCTATATAGCACAAGTGTAGATCTGTTTTTACTTCTAGTGCTCTTTCTATTAGTGTTTTAAAGATATATTTAGCATTGCCACTGCCCTTGCTTTCAATAATCCCTGAGAAGTATATGACAATAAATTAAACACAGGAATAAGTGTGAGAAGTTGTTCTATGGAATCATGAAAATAGAAAAATGTGTTGGTGAAAAATTTTTTATTCAGAGCAAAATAAAGTTTTTAATCCTTTTTTCCAGAATTTAAAGAGTTCATTTAGATTTTAAGTCAGTCTTTCTGTATGGGTCTGAGACATGGCGGATCATAAAAAATTCCAATAAACTAGGTTTTCCTAAATAGATGCCTGCTAAAGATCTTTGGTCTGCAGTAGCTCAACAAAGTAACTAGTGGGTGCTTGTGGAAGAGAACAGAACATATTTGAGAGCAGAAGATCTGAAGAAGGAATTGGTGATGGATGGGTCACTCATTACTTCTTCTTCGAATGCTCCATATCGACCACTTGTTAAACACTCTGTGTGATTTGTATCTGGTATGAGCCTAAGAGTGATTTACATTGGGCCAGTTATACGCTAATAAGTATGCCAGAACATCCGATTTCTGCGATGCTTTTTATTTACTAGGGTATCTTCCGTAGTTTCTACATCAGTCAACTCTTACAGCATGCCTTGTAGGTCGCAGTGGTACTATTCTTTGCTTCCTTGCAGGCCCAGGCACCAAATGGGTGGTCGCCCATTACAAAAGCCTGTAACCAGTATTACAAAACAATCGCTGTCATGGAACTCTAAAGAAATGCAAGTGGTGGGTAGATAAGACCACACACAAAGAGTACATCTAGATGCTGATATTAAAGGGACAGGGAACAACTGGAGAGAGTTACATAGGATGGAATTGATTGGAGTGGGTTGATCAATGGCCCATGCACCACTCATTGATAGTGGCAGAAGAAAATAGAGACAATGTTAGATGCACACCTAATTTGTCACCTTGCATAGCAAACATGGCTGATGCAGATCATATATAGAAGTGTTATTATTGCTATTTTAGTTTATAAGAAGAAAAACGTCATATATGAAGGCAAAAGAGAGAGCAGAGAGACCATCCTATGTATCAGCTCCAGTTTCACCTGCAGCAACTGTAGCAAGTATAGACACTCCAAAATAGGACATTACAGCCCCAACAAACGTGATTCAGTACAGAATAAATTACGTGACACAAAAACTATTGTCTCCTGAGACAGAGAGGCAGATAATGATGAGAGTTTATTAAAATGTATATGTGATACTGCTGCTATTTAAAAAAAATAAATGATTTTATGCAGTTTTATAAAACAACTTTTGTATCTTTTGTTTCTTATAATTATGATTATGGGTCTTACGTAGTTTTTCTTACTTGGTACATATTTAGGTAAAGTTTTGAACCCTTGTTACATCTATGGTAGCAATTTCTATTTAGAATTTAAGTTGTGATACTTGTGTTCAGTTGAAAATAGAACATTTCATGTTTTAACAAATTTGATCAAATTTATCATACTTCAGGGTTTATGATGTTTCTTTTATTTTGTATCTTTGTTAATATGTTTCAAATTTTGATATATCTCTGACAAAACAGATTTTGCTCTGATTTATTTTCTATATATATCAATTTTAACATCATATCATTTGTGTATCATTCAGTACCTTGGGTTTGGCACTCAAAGGCCTACAGGTGAAGGTCGACGTGCTGCCTCTGAAGCTGATGTCAAAAGTCAAACAGAAAGTTCCAATACTGCACAAAATAATGAAGAAAGAGATCTCCTTTTAAGACAGGTGAATGTTCTAAGAAATGTTTTGGTTGGGAAATCAGTTCTGCATTTGCCGTAATTAAGTCAATGTCCTTGATCACTAGATACATTTACTATTGAGGCCACAAGTCTGAAGGTTATGTTTGTCCGTTTCTGTCATACTCACTTTTCAGCTGTATTCTTGATATGTCTATACTGCCTTACCATTTACATGGCATGCAGGTGTAAGAGGAAATGAATGCGCTGATAGACTTGCAGATATATGAAGGTAAAAAAACGGGCGAGCAGTTGACCAGGCTGATATTCTGAATTCCCTAAGAGATGGAGAGGATGTGTAAATGATTCAAGTAATAGTGGTGAATCTACAACCCTAACTTGACTGCAAGAATACCAAGTCAAATGTGGTGTAGCTAGATGCACTATACTGGTAACCAAAGAATAATAGTAAACCAACACTGAACCGGTGTCATTAGTCGCTACACACTGAGAGACATACTGAGGAGGACATTGGAGCACTTATAGACCAATTGGCTCAATGTGACAGTGTATAGTCCTACAAACTGAGAGACATACTGGAGATTGCATTTATAATTGGCTATTTGACCGTGTCATTAGTCCTACACGCTGAGAACATCTGAGAGGAGATTGGAGCACTATAGACCAATTGGTAAGTGACCGTAGTCATAGTTACAGGCTGAGACATACTGAGGAGATTTGAGCACTTTGACATTGCTCAATGTACGTGTCATAAGTCTCCGCTGAGAGACATACTGAGGAGGAGATTGGAGCACTTATAGACTAATTGGCTCAATGTGCAGTGATGATGATTCTACTACTAAACTAAACTATTTACTTTGAATTGTTTATTTGCTTCCTCATTTTCCCCTATCCCTGTAAACTCTTCCTAATTGGTAACTAGAACACTATACCAGTGGGTGGTATCTGTAATGAATAGTCTGCTCATCTATAGTTTCTATCTGTTGCTATTCTGGCTTTTGTTTGGTCTTGTCATGAAGCTCTTCATATTTGACTCTCTTTTCATCTAATTTCCAGCTCTCCTGCCATCCCATTCTCAGGATCTTATTTAAGCATCTCTTTGTGACTGTCAGCAGTCTGCTTTATATTATCTTCATTCTCTGTGTTTCTATTACACTTATGAAGCAGCATGAATATTAAAGTCTGTTCTTGCAATTTTCTACTGTCACTCCTTACAGATCATAGATATGAAAACATGACCATTTCTAACCATTTTGTACTGAAGCTGCTTTAGCAAACTACATAACTGCATAGATCATTCCATGAAACTCACAACTGGAATACATTATTCTTAAAACCTCCACATTATTTCTATTCATTTAATCAGATCTGTTCTTCTTAAAATGTTCTACCTCTTTATTTAGATCCAGGTCAATGCTTTCAGATCTAATATTTTTGTCTCATTTAGGTCGACACGGTGTGTTCTGTGCCTGGCTCTGCATCCAGGAGAGTTGGGGTTGGCTAATCTTTTTTTAGGAAGGATAAAAAGTGAAAACAGTATCCTACTGATGGCCTGAAGAACACGCAAGCCAACACCACCACCCAGGGGTGTAGTCCGGGAAACTATGTACTAGATCAAATGCTTGCTTAGGGGATGGACTCCTCTAGGTCAGTTTTTGGTCCTATGTTGAGAGGTGAACCCAAATAAAATAAGCATGCAGAAACCGGATGTGCTGGCCTACAGGTCTGTAGGCAACTAACTGACACAACAAACTCACTCTCTAAGATGCAAATCCCACACTGACTACATAGAGGAATTTAACAGGTGGCTGGTGTAGGGTGAATGAAGAAGAAGCTCACGCCTCTAATTTAGCTTTTACATTAGCTTTTTATATAATAATTTGTATTCTTGTTTCCATTCTTTTCATTGAGCCAAATTGCCTGTGTGGTGCCGGGGCCTACAAGGAAAGCATAGAATAGTAACACTGCAACCTATAAGGCATGTCTTAAGAGGTGATTGATGTAGGACCTAGGGAAGCTACCCTAGTAAATAAAAAGAATCGCAGAAATCGGATTATGGCCTACTTGTAGGCGCATAACTGGCACAACATACTATCGCTCTTAGGCTCAGGTCACATACAAAGCACAAAGAAAGGTTAACAAGTGGTTGATATGGAGCGTTTGAAGAAGAATTTAGCCAAATTATGGTTCCAAGTTTTCAATGATTTGTACATTAAAATTTGTGTTTTCTTTTTTTTAAAACAATTGTATTGTTCTTTGAATATCATTTGAGCTAAATTCTGCTGTCTCAGTAACATATTTACTAATTTATCTTAAAGGTGGAAGCTAGAGACCTGATTGAGTTTGGTATGATTCCTGAATTTGTTGGTCGTCTGCCAGTTGTAGTCCCCTTCCACAGTCTAACTGAAGAAATGCTGGTGAAAATTCTGGTGGAGCCTCGAAATGCACTAGTACCCCAGTACCAAGCTCTATTTGCAATGGATAAGGTAGATCAAATCCCTTACTTTATACAAGTTTCATGTATAGACAAAGTTCAAGTGTTGATTTCCTCAAACGTGCTTGAAGGTCATGGGGTTATTTACACAGATGAGCCGGTGGTTCAGCACATGTGAAGCTCATAGACTTTCAGTTTTCTGGATGGAGAGGGTTTTGGGAAGGATGATTCAGCGGTGGTTTTGCCAGGACTTTATGTATCCTGACTACAGAGATCCTGGTAGTAGCTAAAGCATTGACCTCACTGGAGTTACCAGCTTTTACCCATTGCTTTCTCAGTGACTCAGTGAGTATGCTCAGAAAGATAGAGACAGGCTGGGCTCAAAGACAATGGTTGGAGTCTCTATGGAGGTCTAGACTGACAATAATCAATTTTATTTTTATGCCAGCATCTGCAGTAATAAAGGGGACTATAAACAGGCCTGATTGGTTTGCAGACATTGATGCTATTAGAAACGGGCAAGCGATGGACCAGGCTGATATTCTGAATGCTCTAAGGGAGATGGGGTGTGTAAATGGCTCAAGAATTAAGGGTGAATCAAGACTGGACTACCAAATCAAGCAGGAACCATGCTGAAGTCAAAGAAGAATAGTAAACCAACAAAAAACTGGTGTTGGTAGTTGCCACATGTTGAGAGAGACACTAAGTAAAAGATCGTAACACTTATGGACTAATTGGTTCAGTGTGTGTTGATGATAATGTGTTGACAAAACTAAACTAAATTAAAGCATTTATCTTAATGAGATTAAATTGCATAAATCAAAACATTTAAGATATTGAAAGATTTCCATAATATCTGGTACTCAGCTTTCTGAGTTGAGAATATGTTCAAAGTCACCAGTAAAACTACCCTATAAGTGTTCTGATGATGGTGTTCTCAGCAAGCAGAAAGGGATTGAATACCTATGGAGATGACCTGAACACAGCAATATTGATTCAAACCACTCTTCCATTTTCATTCAAATTTTATGGGGTCACTAGTAGCGAAGTTGATAACATGCTGCCATACTGACAATGTGCTAGTAAAATTCCGTGGTTCACAGCCAACTAAAGTAAATTTGATGTGCACATACTTTGCGGTTGGATTACAGAAAACCTTGATCTAAATTCCAACTACCTCTGAAGTTGGAGAAAGGTTTGCCTGAATGGCAAAGGACACTGGTGATAAGGAAAGCAACCTTCATGTAAAAATCTCAGAAGCCCCATATTAGGCGCCAAGACTACATGTGAATTTATAGCGGAGAAAGAAAAAATGTAACATCATTAATTATATATTTTTTTATAGAGTTGCATTATATTTGGACTTGTTTCTGCTCAATAATAGCATGATTAAATTGTATTCTCTTTATTTCTGATTAGGTTACTTTGGATGTTAAAGATGATGCCAGAAAAGCTATTGCTAGTCTTGCATTAGAGAGAAAGACTGGAGCTCGTGGACTTAGAGCCATCATGGTACATGTCACATTTGAAAGTTTTGCATATTAATGAAAGCATTGCAAAATCTGCTAATGTATTTATATTGAGATATTTTGTTATCAATATTTCTGTGATTGAGTTTACCCAACAATGATTTTCTTAATCTTTCCACTACATGTGCTCTTGAAGGGGAATGTGGCTATCACTGTATTCCACTTGTAAATTGCCAGAGTTACAGATTTTTATGTCAGTGAAAAGGAGACATCTAAGAATTGACTACCCAAAGAACAGCAGCACTTATGCATAAAGCATCCGCCAAATTGGTGGTGTCCAGCGGTCTTTAATTTTTTTTATATCTTCACAACACAGCCATAATGAGCACATACACGCCCGACTGGGCCCACATTTGGGGTGTAAAGAATATAACCACTGTTACCAGCCACGCATGTCGTAAGAGGCGACTAACTAGGTTTGGCTGAAATCGGATGCACATGTCCTAAACGTGTAGAAGTCTATGCATTGAGGGGCCTACCAAACCAATGTGCAACGTATACACGTTTTTGGCAAGATCAAACATATCACAAAGAGTGATTAAAATTGGTCGTAAGAACAAACGCAAAGAAGAAGAAGAAGATGGGCACATACAGAAAGCATCCCAAATGATGATCACCAAGCACTTAACTCAATAGCTGGGCAATGAAACTGAATCTTACAAGTCCAAACATGAGAAAAAATATTTTAGCAACCATACTCAGAATCAAACAATACTCATCTTAATGACCCACCTACCTTATTTTTCAGGTAGACAGCATGTGACTTAGACATGAACACACTTCTCGCAACAATGCAAATCTACTTTTTGATAAATCACACTCTGTTCCATTTGTGGCAGAATTACATGCAGAAAAGACAACTTTGTGATAAATTTGAAATACTCAGAATTATGATATTGAAATCTCTTCTTCTGCATGCGTATTTCATTGATTTTCTGGAGGATGGATTTGACCTCTCTGTCAAAGTTTCCCGGCCTACACCACTGGAACTCCACAGTAATGAAATGAATCTATAACTTTTCACGCGATGTCATTGTGAAAAATGTGTTTACTTTTCTTCTGAACTTTTTCTAGGATTGTCTAAATTTTCATCTGACAACTGAGTTGATCCCTCTGTAGGAATCGTGTATCAAAGCACTTATGTTTGATAGCTTTGTCCTTGTCCAAATCAGAGACCTTGTTGCCGTTTGAGAAATATTCTTGGAATCAAGTAGAATGCTGACTTTGCAAACAAGGTATACCTGAATTGCTTCCTGATTTAGGCACTCTTTAGTTGGTGTAACTGTAATCTGATACCTAACCTGATGAGTGAGGGAAGAGTGAACCATCTACCTCCTATTGCTGTAAGTTCAATAACATTTTAGAGCTCCGATAGCATCATCATTAGTGTATTTGGTTCTTAGGCATGTGGTCTGGGTTCAATTCCACAGTAGGAGTAGATTTCTGTTCTAACAGCTCTTAGGTCAACTCAGCCTCAAGTAAGTACCAGAAAAGCACTTAGAAGAAAAAGGTGACCCGCATGATTGTGACCACATCACCAATCATGTGCTAATGGTTAATTATACCTCATGGTATGAAAAAGGGCTCCTTTATTTTGTTTACTATAACACTTGATACCTCTATGGCATAATATACTAATGATCTCATCATCATCAAATAGCTTGTTCTGAGCAGAACTTTGTCACCCTAACAGTTCTTCTGAATTTCTTTCTCTTATAGGCCAAGACGTCTGCCTCTGCAGCTGTCATGCTCAAATCATCAGTTACATCCATGGTCTTCCTCTTCCTTTTGGCCGGATGCTTCCTTCTATAATTGTCTTCTCAACCCCTCGTGTCTCTTTAAATGTCCAAAATACTTCAGTTTTCTCATTCTTATTTGTAGCATCAGCCAGTTTTCTTGGATTTTGAGTCTTTCTGGATAGATCTATTTATTCTCTTCTGTGTCCATGATATACGGAGGACTCTTCTGTAACACCTATATTCAAAAACACATATATGTTTTTTTTACTGCCTTGTTAAATGTGTAATGATGTACCATATTATTTTATGTGAAAATGTTATTTACAAGTTCCACAATTGTGGGTATTGGTATTCATATAAGGAACTTTACTTTCTGACATATAAACTTTTCATTCTTATTATAGGAAAATATCTTGCTGGACTCCATGTTTGAGGTGCCTGGTTCTGACATCAGTACAGTGATCATCACAGAGCTTGTTGTGAAGGGTAATGAACCAGCTGCTTACATCAGATCTTCTAAACATTCTAAAGATGAATTGGAGTCTTCCTATGACTCCGGATGTGAGGACGATGAAGAAATGAAAATTAGACAGTCATGATCTCTGTTGTGTTGATTATTGATTAGATGTACATTACCAGAAATGCTGTTTATCAATTTTACTATTTAAAGAATTTCACCTGACCAAACTAAAGGCAGGAAAGATGCTGTCTTACCCATGTGATGTGTTGCTACAGTTTTACCCTAACACTTATGGACAGGACAAAAACAGACACACACAATCCCTTCTTTACACAGAAGACAAATGAACTGCAAGAATGAAATTTAAGATTTTGTTGTGTCTATATCTTTTTTGCAATTATCACAATATAATTTTTATTTAAAAAAATTTTTTTTTTTTATTATTGGGCCTGACCGGGAAGTGCCACAACGGGTAGACAGTGAACGTGAAAACGTTTTAAAACTACAATCGTCATCATTCTTTCGAATAAGATTGCTTGGAGTTTGTTTAAGGAGGTTTTTTTTTTGCCACATGGAGTTGAATGAAGGCTCCTACCTTGGCGCGATCATGTGGGCACTTTGATCTTAGCCAAAAGGCAGAGACAATATAAGTGCTAGTTTTTAACAGATATATTCATACTAACTTTAGTTTTTAAACTAATGGCCATGAATAAATTGGTATGTACGGTGCTGTCATACATTCAGGACGCCCTATTTTACTCGATGGCTTTAGCACCGTTCAGTTTTTAAAAGAACACAAATTGAAGAATATGTACTCAAGTTAATAACTGTTAATTTTATATTTATATGTTGTTTTTTTTTTAAAATGTGAAAATGTCCATATATTAGAATAAGTTAATTATATTATTAATAATATACAGGCACTGGAACAAACACTGGAACTTGTCCTTCAAAATGTCCTCTTTTGAGTGAGCTAAGAAGCAACATGTGATTACACCCAGTCAACCTAAAAACTAAGCTTTGAGAAAACCCGACAGACCTGGAGCTGACTGCCCAGTTTGTGGTCCACAGTCAACTAATCGCATGACCAACAATCACGGAAGAGGAAGAATAATAATTCATGAAGAAGTAGAAATCTGTAACCATGAATTTTGCATTTGAATTTTGTATTTTACAAAATGAATTTGATAATAGCAGTAATTGAAAACAATTGATATGTTCTCATTTTTGGGTTTTATTTTAATGAAACTGTTTATTTTGTTAAAGTTGTATACAGGTAATAAACTGATTACCCTATTGAGCATTGCAGGATCTTCTTCATCGCATTTTGGACATGTCTGTAATTGATGGTCCCCTCGTAAGCATGTCTTTCAGTGTGTTTATGTGTTTAGATTCATAACTTCTGTTCTTAGCTGTTTGATGTATCTACTGGGGTTTCTAAATGGTTTTCCAATCTTGCCACACCAATTGGTATGCATAACTTTTGCAACTGAGATAGAGAATACACATTATCTTCTTCATTGAAATCATAATTTTACTCAGAAATGATTTTGTTTTTCGGGAAATACTGATTAACATTAAAGCCAGAGGAATGTATCACATGGATGCTGCATTGGACATCGCTGCCCTAGGATATTCTAAATGGAGGCCAGAGTTCTGGCAGTAGCTCTAGGACAACCCTTCCTTTGTTACAGTGATGTCTGCATGTGTGACTTGAAGGTGCTTGGCATTAATACTCATGACTTGGAGGAGCTCACCATAGTTCAGCTAGAGACGGGCTCTGAAAACGGACGAATGAGGACAACTTGCTAATATAAAACATGCCAGGATAAAAGAGAAATAAAATCCACCACAGGCGGTTCTCTATATTACATCTATTGTCTATTGAGAGTTAACAGTGTGCGATCATCCTCATTCAGTGTTACATACGTTTGTGCCATTTATTATTTTATAGTTTTTAACAGTTTAAATCCCTTTGTAGTTCTCTTATTCTGTTGTTGATGCTCTATTTTATGAATGGACATCTTATCAGGCAGTGTTCTTTAAGATAAGTTTTACATAAAAACATAAATGTTATATTAATATTAAAAAAAAAAAAGGATTGTCAAAATGTATTGTTATTTGAAACTGCACTGTAATATCATTGTCAAATAATTAAGATATTATTGGATTGGATTTTAACTTTCAGATTTTGAACTTTATTAAAATAACATTTTCAAATTCTCTAACGTAAAATTATTTCTTGAACTTATTTATAGGGCATTATGAAGTTGACAAAAAATGGAGAAAATGTGGACTATGAAAGATGAAAATGAAAGGATTGATTTGTGGTGAATGATACAATAGTTAATCCATGTGCTACTTTTTAATAAATCATTTGCACCTTATTCTTACCTTAAGAAAATAGTAGTTTGTGAAATCAGTATCACATAGAGGATTTTTATTTGTTTTGCCCTTACCTTTTGGTGGAGTCTGCATGCTCAAGAGTTATTCTGCTGGATGAAATCATCAACCAATCTTCTTCAATGATCTAGCAACACTTGCATTTTTGTCCTTTGACCTGGTGTTTTGTACTTTGGCCAGATGTATCCGCATATGTATTTAATTGTTGCTTTGTTCCATTTAATGTGTTCAGTTTATTGTGCATTTATTAGAAGACAAAATCTTCTGACATCCCACGTTTGGCAACTGAAGGGGTGATGGTGAACAGTTTTATAATGATGAGTAAACACTCTTTTGGGTTGTGGTTGAGTTTTGTTCATGTAATCCAGGAGATCTCTCTCTAGGTCAACTTTCTAGGTCTTTTTCGAATACCACTGCTGCTCTACATCACCTCTCCCATTTCTAATATGGCTCACATATGTTATTTAGAAAAAAATTCCGAGATAAAGTAACTTTCAAGTTTCATCATCGGTCTATGTGATCAATCCAGTCATCAACTAAAGCACACGTATGCTTTTTCACTGACTTGTTCAATGTCCATGTTTAACACCCACATTCTGCCGATGGGAACACGAGAAAGCTGGCTATTAAAACAAAAAACACTTGTGTACCAGTCATGTATCTACAGTACATTTCTTCTGCTAGTTAACACTTTGCTCACCTCATCTTACTGGTGCTTTTGATGACTTCTTGGTATTAGGTGGCAAGATAAGATTACAAACCGCCCAAGTGGTTACCGGGGCCCAAATTTGGTTGTAAAGAATAGAACCACTGTTACCTGCCACGAATGTCGTAAGAGGTGACTAAGGAGGTTTGGCTGAAATCGGATGCACGTGTCCTAAGCGTGTAGAAGTCTATGCTTTTAGGTGCCTACCAAATCAATGTGCAACGTATACACGTTCTTGGCAAAGATCAAACATATCACAAAGGTGATTAAAATTGGTCGTAAAGAACGAACGCAAAGAAGAAGATGATTACAAATGATAGAAAGGTGTTACAACAATATTTGTCATGGACAGATTTTGTAGACTGAGATGGCTGGGATAGATCTATCCAGTCTTGTTTAAAGAGACTTGAAAAAAAATATTATATTTGCTGATGTATATACACAAGCACTATGGACAAGGAAGAAAGAAAAAAAGATCTAACCAGAAAGAACTTAAAATATAAAAAAAACTTGCTGATGCTGCAAATAAGAAAATTGAAGTATTTTGGACATATAGGGTTGGAGGAGACTATTGTGGAAGGGGGCGTCCTGGCAAAGAGAAGAAGACCACAAAGAAGATTGATTCAGGGTGTAAATAATGATTTGAGCATGACAGCAGCAGAGGCTGGACATCTGGCCTATGGGGGGGAATTCCTAAGGACTGTTATGGTGACAAAGTTCTGCACAGGACAAAATATTTGATTGTCAGGCTAGTTATCAGAACGACCAATCTGTATTTCAGCTAATTTTCTTTTTTTGTGTGTGTAAAGTATTTAGTCTATGATAGATTACTCCGATAATTCAGAAACGATGATCAGTTTTCTACTTCTTCTGTTCCCAAATTCAGAAAGAGTATCTTGGACGGTAAACTAGCTAGGTCTCTTTCAAGTACCACTACTTCTCTTTGCCAATTCTCTTATTTCTAATCTGGGTCACATATGTTTTTAGAAACAATTCCGGGACGGAGTAACTTGCAAGTATCATCATCATCGTTAGTTCTTGTGTTGAAGAGCACAGACAAACTTCCAAGTATCATCATCATCGTTAGTTCTCGTCGTGTTGAAGAGCACAGACAAACTTCCAAGTATCATCATCATCGTTAGTTCTCGTCGTGTTGAAGAGCACAGACGGAGTAACTTCCAAGTATCATCATCATCGTTAGTTCTTGTCGTGTTGAAGAGCACATGTGGCAGAGTTAAAAAATATCCACTCAATTCGATCTTGTGCCTTTCTTCTACCTCATATCTAGTCCTACGCTGTTTCGTTCTCTACCACTATGACACATGGTTCTTTATGAGCAGTTTGGTAATGTTTCTTGTAGCTGTTCGCATTTTTACAGTGGGAGGTCGCCGGCCCCATATAACCCTTCTAAGTCGTCTTTAAATACATGCGAGAGACGACGGTGTTTCTAAAGTCTAAACGAGAAGGATTGACTTCATTGCACCTGGTTTCCCCATATAACCCCCGTTCCTGTCAACAGAAATGCTGAAAGTGTTGTACAACGCACACACTCCGTAGCTCCAGAAACAATCCTAGGGTTCTTGGGAAAAAAATTGCTTATGTGACTCGGTCCAGATTCTAACCCAGAACCTTCAGAACGACAGTCATCATAGAGACTCCCAAACAGTGTTTCAATTATTTGCTGCCCCGGAAACCACACACTGGGGACTTCCATGTTTACGGTCAAGAATATAAATTCGACAGGAATTCATTACAAATCCCGGGTCAACAAATGTCCAGAAACACTCCTTACATACATAAAATATGGAAACAAATTTGCAACCCATGTAGGTAGAACATAACCCCGTAACCCACATAAGAAGTGGATTTTCCCAAAAGTTTATAAAACAAGCATTAGTGTCCCACATCAAAGTCAAGAAAGATAATTCACCTTTTTGCTCTTAAATTAGATTGATAATTTGAAATTAATGTATTCGACGCACTGAATAACCGGAAGCTTTCAATAACCCATTCATACTGTACTGACGTTATGTCAATTCCTAACTAGGGAATTCCTTATGAGGATTAGCGACTTTACAAATGGGTCATATTTTTTAGTTTGATTTATTGCCTCAATGTCTTAATTTAACAAAAGTCAACATGCTCGATTAGTGAATATATTGAGTCGTGATACAATGGATTTCCTCTCAATACAACATCCATCACGATGAAGAGACGAATAGAATTGTAGAAAGGTGGGCGGAGGGGAAACTTTCCTTGGTCAGATACAGCCAAGACACGTGATGAGGCGTGGCTTCCGATAACATATGTTGCCAGGGCCACGGATGAGGTTAAGTGAGTTGTCAGAAGTAGATACACGGACAAGTTAAAAACTTATCTAACACTAGACAAAAAATGGTATTCTTATCTTGATGTCCGATAACAAAAACATTACAAAAATGTGTACAGTAGATTTGTATTTTAAAGTGTCTAAAGCCGAAGAGAAAGACTTCATTGCACGGTGATGACCCTATACGGCTGAGTCCCTCTCCTCAGAAATGGTACTCCATCTGCTGAGAGTATTGCACAAATCACGAACTACGTAGCTCCGACAACAATCCTAGAAAAAATTCACTCGTGAACAGAACGGCACGGTCCGTATTAGAACTCGCTACCTTCGGAACGCTAGACAGGGCGTAACAACTTAGCCACAGCAAATGATAGATCAGCAATATCAATTGTCGACAAAGAGTTGTTGTTTGTGTATCACTTCATGTAGCAGTAACCCTCGATTAGCAACAAGTTATTATTGTATCAAGACAAAGAGTTGTTGTTTATGGATCACTTCATGTAGCAGTAACCCTCGATTAGCAACAAGTTATTATTGTATCAAGACAAAGAGTTGTTTTGTGTATCAATGTAGCAGTAACCCTCGATTAGCAACAAGTTATTATTGTATCAAGACAAAGAGTTGTTGTTTGTGTATCACTTCATGTAGCAGTAACCCTCGATTAGCAACAAGTTATTATTGTATCAAGACAAAGAGTTGTTGTTTGTGTATCACTCATGTACAGTAACCTCGATTAGCAACAAGTTATTGTATCAAGACAAGAGTTGTTGTTTGTGTATCACTTCATGTAGCAGTAACCCTCGATTAGCAACAAGTTATTATTGTATCAAGACAAAGAGTTGTTGTTTGTATATCACTTCATGTAGCAGTAACCCTCGATTAGCAACAAGTTATTATTGTATCAAGACAAAGAGTTGTTGTTTGTGTATCACTTCATGTAGCAGTAACCCTCGATTAGCAACAAGTTATTATTGTATCAAGACAAAGAGTTGTTGTTTGTGTATCACTTCATGACAGTAACCCTCGATTAGCAACAAGTATTATTGTATCAAGACAAAGAGTTGTTGTTTGTGTATCACTTCATGTAGCAGTAACCCTCGATTAGCAACAAGTTATTATTGTATCAAGACAAAGAGTTGTTGTTTGTATATCACTTCATGTAGCAGTAACCCTCGATTAGCAACAAGTTATTATTGTATCAAGACAAAGAGTTGTTGTTTGTGTATCACTTCATAGCAGTAACCTCGATTACAACAAGTTATTATTGTATCAAGACAAAGAGTTGTTGTTTGTGTATCACTTCATGTAGCAGTAACCCTCGATTAGCAACAAGTTATTATTGTATCAAGAAGTAAACATCAGTATGGACAATGCAAAAGCAAAAATGAACAGACTGACATAAAAAGTATTGGAAAAGAGAAGGCTGACTCACCATCATATAGCTTGTTCTAGCAGAACTTGTCACCATAATAGTCCTCGAATTTCTTTATTTCATAGTTCAGATGATTACCTATGCTACAGTCGCTCAATCATCAGTTACATCCTAACCCTTAGCTGCTAAGGACGTATATATACGTTTTCTCATTCACTTCAAAGACATTAACACGTCTGTTATTATCTTGGCTAAAACGTTTAAACGCTATACATTATACTGTCACTGCATGGGGACATTCACGTTGTACCTAGAAACAAGTAGCTATTTCTAGCTCAGTCGTTCAAATATCTTAGATAATTATCCATCTCCCTTGGTCTTCCTTTTATTTTGTGGGATTCATCCTTCCATAATGGTATTTTCCAACTCTTCATATCTTTTTACATCTCCAAAATTCTTCACATTTTCGAATTCTATTTATTGTCAGTTTTGCCAGTATTCTTTCTTGATAGATCTATTTTTTCTCTTCTCTGTTCATAGTATACAAAGGACTCTTTAATGTAACACTCCCGCCTTGTAACAATGTAACATTGCCCGCGTGCCCAGCGTGTTTGTAGCGCGTTGGATTACGGGTGACAAGTCCTCTGTATGTGCGGGTTCAACTCCGCGGACTGGCAGAAAAGCTACAGGTTCCCCAGATTTACGGTGTTCGTGGCACCGAACCGAAGGGTTACGATGTCATGACACCGAGCCGAAGAGCTTTCAGCGCAAGTGCTTCTGGATCGAAAGAAGAATGTAACACTAAGTGGGGGCTCGTCATTAAGGGCCAGTGGGGCCGGGCCCCACCAAAAATAAGGTGTAAGGTGTATTTATTATTTTATACATTAAAATATATCCTAACCGAAACCATGATTTTTCCGAAAATTTCTGTCTGGCCCCACCAATAAAAATTATCACGAGCCGCCACTGGTAACACTTATCAAAAGCACATATATGCTTTTACTATATATCACTATTAAAAGCACATATATGCTTTTCCCTGACTTGTTCAATGTCCATGTTTTACATCTGTACGTTGCCGATACGAACACGAGAAAGCTGAAGACCAAAACAAAAACACATGTATACAAGTTATGTACCTGTCAGTAAATATTTCCTGGTAGTTCTAGAACGTTGCCGATCTCCTCTCACATGCGGGTTTTCGATAAATTCTTGGTACTCATAATCATTAGGTAGCTTGTCCTTTAGAAACTTGGCTCTCATGACAGCAGCACTGAAAAACTTTCTATTCTGTGCAAGATGCGATTCTTGGTATTAGGTGGCAAGATAAGATCATCAACAATGAAATTCTGGAAAGAACAAGTGTTACAACAATATTTTCCATGTACAGGTTTTGTAGACTGAGATGGCTGGGATAGTTTCGACTTATAAAGTATAGTGGTGGTATCAACAAACAAAAGACAGAGACCATGAAAATCAGCCAAACACCAAGCAAACATACATATAGACAACAACAGAGTAAAGAAAATCTATGTGGAATCAAATATTTAGGTAGTATTTTCTATTTGGCAGATTTGTCAACAGATAGAGAAATAGAGCAAGGTGTCAAAAGCAAATGCAATGACCTACCAGCTAGCACCATTACTACAACATCCCAAGATCAAGATGGAAGTGAAAAGACAGATGATAAGAAGTATTTTCCTACCAACACTTTGTTACCAGTGCCAAACTTGGTCTCTTACAGTAACACATCACAGAAAGAACATGTGTGAAATGAAATGCTTGAGGAAGGCAGTGGGAGTCACCAGGAAAGATAGACTACGAAATGAGGACATCAGAAGCAGAGTGGGCATAACTTCATGCACCGAATACATCGAAAGACAACAAATGCAGTGGTTTGGACATTTAATGAGAATGAAATACAACCAGTGGCGGCTCGTGATCATTTTTGTTGGTGGGGCCAGACACACATTTTCGTGGAAACCATGATGTTGGGTTAGGTTATATTTTATTTTATTAAATAATAAATACACGTTAGACATTATTTGTTGGGGGCCTGGACCCATTGGCCCTTAATGACGAGCCGCCACTGAATACAACCAACCATCAATAAGAGCATACAATAAAAAGAGATCGGGTGCTAGAGCTAAGGGTAGACCAAGAAAAATATGGATAGACAATATCAAGACCACACTACATAAACACGGATATAACACAAAAGGGCGACTCATCTAGCCCTAGAACGCAAATTAAAGCTCCCACCGCTACGCTTAACGACAAGAGTGGACAGCCAACTAAATCTTCCACCTGGGAATAGACAATAGAGACAATAGATAGTGGTGGAACAGATTAGCGAAATACGCCAGCGTTCACCTCTCGTCTCGGACGCAAGAGGGTTGTGGGTTCAATCCCACACTCGACGTTCCATACGCGAGGAAAGGAATTGGCCTTCCCACCTCCTGCAGACTAGGGACAAAAATGTGAAGGAGCAGACACTTCATACCTTCAGGTCTGAAAATGCTATGGGAAATGTTATTATTATAAGGGATAGTAGAATGATAAAATACCTTCTCTTTGGAGAATTGCAGTCAGGTAGATTTCGGGATCACCATCTAAATCGGTATATATATATATTGATATGGATGTACAAGGAATGGATATGCACGATACAGAAAGTGAAGTTGGTTAATGTGAGCATGAAGGTGTGGATATCAGCGTACAGAGAGGGAAGATCAAAAGTATAATTAAGATAAACGTATTGGAGAGAGGATAAAAACTGAATGCCGAAATAAATACAACAGAGAACGAGATGGTAACAGTGTCACTATAATCTCATTCAGCAAGTATGAAAGACCTGGAGACGAAGTCTTCTTAAGGAACTGAAGAATGCTCGACTATCTTGGGAAATCAAAAAGAAAACAGCCAGAGACCAAGAATAGTGGCGAACAACTGTTGAGACCTTAGTCTCCACGAGGAGTGGAGTGGAATAAGTCAGTAAGTAAATATGGAAGACATTTGCTGACGCTGATTCATCTTGTATTCATATTCGTCATTTTCATGGATTATAGTTTTCAACTCTTTGAAGCACAAGGAAAATCATAACGACGAGATGAGGTGCTTTAGAAGAGCTGCAGGTATAATAGACAAAAATTAGAAATGAAGACGCCTGAGTGGTTACCGGGGCCAAATTTGGGGTATAAAGAATAGAACCACTGTTACCTGCCATGCATGTCGTAAGAGGCGACTAAGGAGATTTGGCTGAAATCGGATGCATGTGTCCTAAACTTGTAGAAATCTATGTGTTTAGGGGCCTACCAAACCAATGTGCAACGTATACACGTTCTTGGCAAAGATCAAACATATCCCAAAGAGTGATTAAAATTGGTCGTAAAGAACGAATGTGAAGAAGAAGAAGAAGAAATGAAGAAATCAGAAGAAGACTAGATGTGATACCAGTCACGCAATTCATAAAAGAACATTAGATTAAATGGTTTGGATACCTGACAAGAATGCCCTGGTATCGCCTACCACAGAGAGGCCACACAGAAAAAGTATAACGAGTACAAAGCAAGATTAAGACCACGCAAAAGTTGGAGCAATTGTATCAAGAATAGCTTTAAGAAAATGAATAACAGCTTACAAAGTGCATTATAACAAGCACACATAAGACCACTACATTCCACCCCCAACACTTCTATAAAGAAGTCAATGGTGGAATAGAAGTAGAAGAAGAAGAAGACGCACAACATATACTACTGTCTGCAAAGAGGAAAAGGTCCACCCACACTTGTATATACGAAAAACTGCTAAAACACTTGCAAATTTCCTTCCAGGAAACACAGATATGCAAATTATAAAAGCGAGGTTGTACTTGGTTGTAAGTAACAAAATTATTTCTTGTATTTTTTAAAAACAAAAATGTTGTTACATTTTATTTAATGTTAAAAACGACGTTGTGAGATACACTAACTATTTATTCTTCATTTTTTTAATGCAGAAGTATTTACAAAAATATTTTAAAAGCAGTGCCAATAACATTGCTACTTTCTGCACATATTTAACCCTTTTAGTACATAATATAATAATAATTCCTCTCGTACCGTTATACGTTACATAGGGCCTGCAAGTAATTTCTCCATACCGCTCTATCCTGGGCAACTCGCTCAATCTCCTCCATGGAACTGAGACCGATATTTCCTGCCTCTCTCAGCAAAGTTCGCTTCAGGGTCTCCTTAGGTCGACCTCTCTTTCTTGAACCCTTTGCATCCCACTTCAATGCCTGCTTTGATATTCGTTGATCATTTCTCCTCAAGGTGTGTCCAACACACACACAATGTATGGCATCGAATCATGGACAATGAACAAGCAATCAATAATATCATTGGAAGCCACAGAGATGTCGTTTTACAGAAGAATGCTGAAAGTTCCATGGATAACGAAGAAAACATATGACGAGATTTTAAAACAGGTCTGCACACAAAGAAACCTTATAATAAGAATCAGACACTCAAGGTTCTCTGGGCATATAATGCGAAGAGGAAGTTTATAACATTTAGTGACAACAGGTAAAATTCAGGAAAGGAGAGATCGTGGAAGACAGAGGAGAAGGTGTTAGATGGTCAGACATCGTGGTTCGACAAAAGATCGACGTCCGAACTGATTAACTGCACCGAGGAGAGAGAGCGTTGTGAAGAGACATGATCGCCTACGCCGATAGGCATGTCACTTGATTGAACACACAAAACAATAATACTATTGTGCGTTAATTTATCAGACAATGGAAATAAATTAATAGATTCACAATTAACAGATTAACATGTACAGATGTATTGTCTTCAAATACAGTAAAGAATAATTTCTGCTTGGGTGGACAAAATATATTTTACAGTAAAGTTGATCAGATAATTTGCCTCTCCTATGTTGTGAAAAACATTTATAGCGTTGGCGTGAACTTAATGCCACCGATTTCAACGGTTATTTTTCTTTCTTGCCAGATCGTCAACTTGTATTCAGTCTTTTGCACGCCCATTGTATTTCTGGTACGATTAGTGAAAAAGTGGGGGAAAGTACTTAGCTAAATTTAGCAGAATGTCGTCTGCTCTTGAGCTGTGACGTCTAAATCCCTGGATACCCGGAGACACCGGCTCGAATTTCTGATGCTAAAATGACACTGGTCTGCAGTCTCGCGTGCGTGAACGCCACCAATGACGCTGGTAGCAGTGATGTGCAAATAATAACCATTTATTACTCGAATACCTACTAATGTTTGAGCCCCACAGTATCGAATAATATCCAAGAAAAAATATTCGTTACTTTATCACTACTATGGATGGTATCTACTTCTTGATGTTCACCTCGCAGTTATATTTATATCCTATCATGTAGATTCCCAAACTTTTCGGCCCACTGCCCACTTTGCACGACATAAACTTTGTAACGCCCCTCCCCATTATAACAGTTTGCCAACGAACCCCACGCATATATATATATATATATATATATATATATATATATATATATAAATATACATATATACATACTCTATTTTCACTTTGACATAGAAAATTGATATATATTTCTGTCATACATGGTCAATTTTCAAATGATTATATACATGAAAATGAAAATTGATGAAAAATGGATCGCGTAAGATGGGCATACAATGAATTAAAATGCGGCATTCAAATTTTTAATGATTATTCAATCTCAAAATCATGAGTGAAAAAAAAAATGCTTCTGAACCCACAATCGCCCCCGCCCACTTTGAGAATCCATGATGTAGACTTGTAGTAAGAGTATATAATATAAGTAAACGCATACATGAATAGCTATTGGGGAAGATCGTGTCAGTTTTCGTAATTTATGTTGCTATTTAGTCCCTCTAATTGCATTTTAACTGAGTATTTGCATATGTTTTCGACCCAGGGTTGGTAGTTTATACTCT